>CM057097.1:22936499-24136499 GCA_029959045.1 Taenioides sp. WSHXM2023
CCTCTATAGTCTGGTGCAGTGGTGAGCAGGAGTGTCCATGATGGAGAGCAGTTTGTCCAGTGTGCTGACAAAAACATCCTAATCTGTATTTAACGTCAAACTTCACTGTTGTGTGTAGCTGTGTGTGTGTGTGAGGTGTGTGTTCTTCCTCTTGATAATGTTTTTTTTTTTTTTTGTGTAGCGCCCTGTGGAAGCCGGTCAACAGGGACTGAGGGGACGGTTTTATCTCCAAACTTTCCCAGAAACTACACCTCTGGACAGACCTGTGTCTACTCCATATCTGTGCCCAGAGAGTTTGGTGAGTCCAGGCTCTGCTACCAACAAGAATGTAGTTGTATTTAATTCAAAACACAACCTCAACTGACCAGCTAGTTGGTGAGGGACGTAACAATAACTGTCAATCGTCGAAAAGTCTCAGAATAATATCGTGGACCATCAAAATAGATCGAATTACAAGTCCCTTTGCTTATATGAATTGTTATGGCGCAGCAATAGCTAAAAAACATAGGGAACTATATAGAAAATGACCCTTCAGTTCAGATTACATGAAGAAATAACACAACCTCAACTGACCAGCTAGTTGGTGAGGGACGTAACAATAACTGTCAATCGTCGAAAAGTCTCAGAATAATATCGTGGACCATCAAAATAGATCGAATTACAAGTCCCTTTGCTTATATGAATTGTTATGGCGCAGCAATAGCTAAAAAACATAGGGAACTATATAGAAAATGACCCTTCAGTTCAGATTACATGAAGAAATAACTGTGATTAAGCACTTTTAAATCTTAATTCTTTGCATAGTGACAGAACCAAAGGCTTGTCAAGGAATTTTAAAAGGTAAAAAATGACATATTCACAATTTATTAGCCTCCACAACATATTGCAATCAAAACTGAAATGAAAATGTCTGATTGAGAGACTTGGATATAGTTACATTCCTACAGCTGGTTGATACTGTACTGACAACAGGTACAGCCAAATACTAAAAACTGTTGATTTATATTCTCATACATAGTGTTTACTCAGATATTGACATGATATCTCAAACAGATGCCTTGTTGACAAGTGTGAAGTCGATATTGCTAAAACCACTCAAGACATCATTACATTTATAAATAACTGTGCCTTTTGTGATCTCCAGCCAATTAAAAGTAGTGTGCTTAATAAGATAACTTCCTTGTAATTAGTCAAGAATATAACCTCTCTGTTATATAAGTCATGGTACCTCTATCTAGAAGTTTTCACTTCCACGTAGCAAATCCCTGTAGTTGCTGTTGTGTTTGATGAAGCTGAGGGTAGATCAATGCACAAGTTGTGATTCATAAAGACACATTGTAAAACATTTCTTCTCATCAATAATGCGTGCTGTAAATTGATTCAGCAGGCTGAGTTGCATCATTGAGCATGTGATTGAGGTCCACACAGAGATTTAATTTTGTTAAAAAAGAACAAACTGTCTCAGATAGTTTGGTCTTAGCATTCACATTTTATTCATTAAGCAATATCCAATTTAAATCCATCTGACAAAGAACAATAAAAATAAGCAGTGACAACATGCTAAGAGACACTCTTAGACCACTCTAAGACCATGCTGGAGTAGAATAAATCAAATAAAATTAGACATTAACTCAACAAGCTCTTGATTTCTGGAGTAATAAAAATAGAAATAGGATTCTTACTAGTGGAAATGTAGAGCAATTTGTGTTCTGAGTCAGCACCACATGGTTACACATGGTCATCAACAAGAACACTTCTGTTTATTTATTATAATTTATTTATAAGTTTTGCTTTATTATTTTACAGTGCTTTTGATAAGTTAAACTGTTAATACTAAGCTTTTGTGTGACATTTTGTCTGATAAAGGACATTGTTAAAAGCTACAGCATCATTTATTTCCAGGTATTCCAAGATTACATACAGCTGATATTATATATGGCAAAAGACTCTGATTTGGGTCAATAAAACTATAGTAGAATGTTTACTTTATATACTTCATACAGTGTATATCAGTCACGATATTTCAACCTTTGTTTGACTTTACTACATTACAGTGAAGTGGCAACCCTAGAGTATGATTGTATTTTTGGGCAATAGAAACACCCGTAATGGATAAATGCTAGATGGGTGTGATTAATGTCATATCATGGAACATTCCAGACAAAGCAATAACATCTCCATGGAGGCAAGCAGCAGAAATTTGCACAATGCACCTTTAAGACTTAAAAATGAATAGAAGGTTTTAACTTCTTGGAGTTTTTTTTGGAGACAATTCAGTAGGAGGTGTATTTACCTTGTTGACATGTTTCGGCTGCTGCTGCAACGTCCTGCCCGGTCAATCGGGCTGACCACGCCTACAGGAAGTAACAACAGCTGATATATGTCACCACCAACACCGGTGACAGTTCTGAAGATGGCTTGCAGCTGAAGCAGCCGAAACATGTCAAAAAGGTAAATACACCTCCTACTGTATTGTCTTTTAAAAAAGAACCCAAGAATTTCAAGTAGATAAGAAGACAAGGTTATGCCTTGAGTATTTGCTCTATGAGTGGCAACTTTTGGAATTTATGCAGAAATGTAGACTTTAGTGTCTAGCTGTTGAAAAAAAAAATTTAAGTACACTCTCAGTGCCTTTCCAAGTAGCCTGGTAGTGAGAACGAATATCTGTTAGGCCTGAAAGTTGTTTAACTAGTTGACTTATCAAAAAATAAATAATCGTTAGTTGTAGGTGGCTAGGTTGCTTGTTCCATCTATAATATATGTACAGCTTCCTTCCTGTAAACTCTTAGTTCCTGGCCCACAGCAGTCATCACTTGTGTCTCTGTGTGACTCTAAATAATGACTGTGATGCCATATCTCCATGTTATAAATCTAATGAGTTTTGTGAAGACTTTCACCGTGAGCCACACCACCTGCTCTGCACCACGTCAGTGTACCAGTAGGGGATGATGGAAACCCTAATCACTCACATTTCCTTAAAAATCTATACGCTGTGGGAGCTTTTAACCATTTTCTGCTGACAAAGACAATTTCTTTATGTCCATTCAATATCCTGCCCCCTCACCTCTGTGCATGACTATGACAAATCTGCAACTTATGACAAGAAACTCTGACTCCACTCTTTTCAATGACTCCTTGAAGGGCTGTGTTTCAGTGTTAGAATACATTAGAACCAAATATACAGTACATAAAAGAAGTACACCGCTTACACATTATATTTTAATCTCTGGTTACATAATATATAGCAGTAAGTTTATATTTTTTTCAACTATGCTGTAATAACACATTTAAAATTGTCACTGATAAATTAACAACAGCATATAGCATGATAATCTGAGTAAATACTTTTTTTTTTAAAGAACTTTACTGTATCTTTAAAGGTGCACTATATAACCATGGAGATGTATGTGATGATTATACAATACAATGAAATACAATATCAGATAATAGCTTATAGTATAAATTATTACTGTTACTATTAATGAGTCAGATAAAACCTTATAGCACATGGTGAGAAACAACAAAAAAGCTCTCCTCTTGTGCATATAAGACAAAAAGTATATGCATATACTGTTATTATATTACATCTGTCATTTATTGTATTGTATAGTAGTCAACATTGCAGTTAGACTAAGTTAGAGACAGAAGTGCCATGAGGAAGGTGGTTACATTGTTGTGCTTTGACAGTGGAGGAAAGTGAAGTTGGTTCAGACTGAAGTCTACAGAGATCCTGACCAGTGACCTTCTTATAACTCCAAATCCTCGGCCATGTTCACGTTTAATCCTTTACACCTCTCCCCTGGGACAAAGGGCAGAGTGTAGCCACAGAGAGAAAGAGCAATGGAGAGAGATTTATCCTGACTGTGGTGTATTCTTTGAGGCAGAATGAAATATAATTCATTTCATGTTTTTCAGGTTTTCTTTTTCAATTGCTTAGACGCATTTTCTGAAACCTTTATTAAATCTGGCAGATCTTTCACGCACTTTACAAAACTATTCACACAAGACACAAAACAAATTAGAATGTTTGAAAAAGTAAAGTTTGTGAACAATGTAACACAGTCTTGTAAAAAGGACTCTAACCGTCATCCAAATACTGGTCGGAGAATGCTACAACACTTAGACGTGTAGTGCGAGGGAGCTGGAGGACCTTTATCACACTGTTTCTGGTGGTTTGAGAGTGAGGTATATGTTCTAAATATGTGTCAGATTTTACACAATCATTTAGGTCACAAAAAAGCTCCATTTTCAAATTTGGTATCTAAACTGTGTGAAATCTGGTTCACACAGGTTTTCACTACAGATGGTCTTTTACATTGTGTTTCCACCCCCTTCCAAGTAGCTCTCCAAGGGATTTCTGAATTATACATATTGTGCTGAATAACAAAAATTTAGAAGGGTAATTAATCAAATGTATAATTTTGATGCCTAACTTTGTGTACTAATAAATGGATAAAGGTTTATATTTTATAGGCATCTAACTGTCCCCCATCTAAGACTTGCCATGGCTCTTATACATAAAAATGAATAACTCTCTTTTTGTAATGGTACATAGCTCACCGGCAGAAAAAGGTTGGAGACCGCTGCTCTAGTGCTTCTGTGTCTATCTATAAAATATTTTCAAATTGTGATGCCTGTGTGTTCAGTTTTGTTGTTTGTGTCTTTACTCTATAGACTTTGGTAAGAATGTGCAATATTTAGGTACACAGACTATAGTGCAGACTATGGTACAGTTCCAATCTGTGCTCAACTAGTTGATAGTTTGATATGAGAGTTAAAGGTGCATTGCACAACTTTTCTGGTGGAGGGTCAGTCACCTGCTTGGTTCCTTGGAGATGTTATTGCCTTGCTTAGAATGTTCCACAGTAGAGATTAGTCTGTCTGTCTGTCTATCTATCTATCAATCTATCTATCTATCTATCTATCTCAAGGAAGACAACTGTAGGCTAAATTACAGGTCAGATCTGTGGAGAGGATAATGGAGAAATGCTAGATATGTGTGTTTAATGTCAAATCATGGAACATTCCAGGGAAAGCAATAACATCTTCATGGAGACGAGCAGCATGGAAACAGGAAAGTTGCACAATGCACTTTTAAGGCTTGAAAATGGTTAGAAGGTTGTGCCTTGAGTATTTGTAATTTGAGCTTGACTCAAAAGAAATTGTACACTTTGATACTCTTTTGTATAATCGACATGCTTGTCTCTTCGATTAAGTTTGTGGCCAATCGTGGGACATAGAGCAATCAAATATTTTTCGATTTGAGTTTCTGCCTTAACACTACAACTTCATCAGATGCATTTTTGAAAAGCTTATTCATATTGTTTTTTTATGTCCAGCTAACTTATTCCTAATAATAACAACTTAAAGGTGTCAGATAACAGGGATCAGTCATCAGTCTAAGCAGATATCAATACTTTTTTCCTCATACTTCTGCCGAGTTCAAAAATACTTGTCTGCAATAGCTGTAGGCAAAAGATTTTGATTTTCACAAAATAAAATTCACAACTTGAATAGTTACAAACCACATAATCGCGTTCATGTTTTTCTTGGAATTGGTTTTCATGGGTTAGTAATAATGATGGCTATAGTAACTGCATAAAGTGGTGTGAATTATCTGTAAAAAGCACACACTGTTACTTTTAATAGGACTGCCGCTGACATCTCATCCACTGAAAGCCATTTCTGCTCTAGCTTATCACATATTGGCAGATATAACATTCTAATATCATGCAGAACAGATTTAACTTTGTATTTTATCACAGTCCTATAGAGACATGCAGACAGCCAGAACAAAGTCAATCCATTTAGCTCTGTAGATTGCTGGAGTAGATTTTGGTTAAGCTGAAGACAAGATGATGTTTTGATTATTAACTGCTCTAATATGTAATTTTGTAACTTCAAATAGAAGTTGACACTGGAGCTTAATACAATTTAAATGAGGTATTGCAGGTTAATTTTATCATTTCAAGGTCAGGCTCCAACAGTGGCACAGAATGGTAATTTGCCTCCACTCAGCCACAGTATTCTTCTGTCTTCTTTATTTCAGTGTTGTTTGGACAGTTTGTGCTTTTCCAAACATCTCTTAATGATGTGGTGGAGATCTACGATGGCCCCACGCAGCAGAACACCCTCCTGTCTTCTCTGTCTGGCTCTCACTCTGGTAAAATGAATAGAAAGGGATAACAAATTGTAAAATATATGAAAAGACAGTATGTTGCATTGAATTGTGCTTTCTGTTGTGCAGGTGAGTCACTCCCTCTGAGTACAGGCAACCAAGTCACAGTCAAGTTTACCACAGTCGGACCAGAAACTGCAAAGGGATTTCATTTTGTCTATCAAGGTTAGTCTGTGAACTGAATGGCTTTGCAAACACATAAAGCTAAAGCATTATTTTCCCCATCCAAACCATAGACTGTATAAAGAAGGGGACTGATGGAGTGTCACATTATAGGAGTGTATTTGGAGCCAAGTCCATATTAGGAATAGGATTTTATTTACGTACAAAAGGGCTAAATAAAAACACCGGGATGATGCAGAGCGGGTTAATAGACCAAAACTTAATAATAGACTTACTACAGCAGTTACAGCGAGAGGGATGACACTTTTCCAATGTAAAGTCAATTGGAAACAGAGATGATGGGGCCAGAAGCGTGATCACTTCCTATTTGGAACGTGGCGTCTAGCGGGCGTCTAGCGGGTTTATATATACATATACAGTCTATCAATCAATCAAACCCATGTATTGAATCAGTGTAAATCTCTTGTTTACCATGAATGACAGATACTCTTTTGTTTCTCACAGCTGTACCAAGAACAAGTTCAACTCAATGCAGTTCGGTTCCAGAGCCACGGTTTGGGAAACGTCTCGGGAATGATTTTGCTGTAGGCTCTTTGGTTCAGTTTGAGTGTAACCCAGGCTATGTTCTACATGGGTCAACCGCCATTCGCTGTGAAAGTGTCCCGGATAACCTGGCCCAGTGGAACGACACACTGCCAACTTGTATAGGTAAAATGTATATTTATACTGCATGTACATGGGTGGATTTTGTGGGCAAAGCTTCTATTTTATATTTCCCTCCTCAGATCTGATGTAGTTTAGTCATTTACAAAACATTCTCTTAGTTTCTACTGATTTGTGTTCAAATTTGTCAAAAGAATTATGACATGGAGAGTCAGTTCGTGGATCTATTGTAATAGAATACACAGTGTATCACAGTTTGGTTCAAATCAGCAGTTAAAGCAGGGGTACTTCACACCACAGACCGAGGAAGTAGATATTTAAATCTGGCCAACTCATCCTTATAGCTCTCACAAACCCTTTGGTGCATCGTTAATATCCACATGCATTCATTTTTCAGATGGCGAACTGAAACTGCAGTAGACCGCCCAAGTGTAGCTAGTCAGAGTTCTGCTTTCAGCGATTACTTCTGAGTTGATGAGAAATAAAAAATACTATTATTAGCTACAGACAGTTCACAGCGGTCTTATTTTGTCACAAAATGCTGCTTTTACGATATACTCAAAGCTCAAAATGTACTCATTTACAAAAAGTTAGGTACCTTAGCTTTAACATCACATAACAACAATATCAGCTAGATTTTCCAAATATATACAGTAGCACCAAATATATATAATACCCACTATATGGAGTTGATGGATTACTAAAATAAAACTATTATTAGAAAGTGTCCTCTATGAAAAGTGCAGGTCATATCCTACACAGCATATACCATGTTTCACTTAAAATACTTTGACCTCTCCCTCCTGTCCCCTCCCTCCTCTCTCTGTCCCATGTCAGTTCCCTGTGGGGGTGTCCTGACCGCTCGGCGTGGGACGATCCTGTCGCCCGGATACCCCGAGCCCTACGACAATAACCAGAACTGTGTGTGGAAGGTCTCTGTTCCCGAGGGGGCCGGAATACAGGTAACACCAGACGCTTCCTGCTTGACCTTTGTATCATTGGCTTAAAAGCTGAGCAGGCAGGATGTCAGTGGAGATAAGATATTATTGGAGAGGGTGAATGGATGGATGGTGTGTGTGAGAGAGGGCCATCCACAGATAAGGTGATAGGATCTAATCGAGACAGATAATGAATGATTGTGTGTAAGCTAAACTACTTTCATGGACAAACACAAAGGCAACTGCACAGAAGCAACAGGACAGAGGTTATATCAAAAAAATTGAGCCTGCCTTGCACAAGTGACATCACTTAACATCTGCAAGAGCGACTTCACATTTTTAGATTTGGGAATTCACGAGTCCATTAACACAAACAGATACGTTGCATAGTAAATATGTGTAATTGTAATTAGTAAATAGTGTTTTGTACAGTATCATAACACAAATCTCCATTAGTTCTTCCTCATGACCCTACAAAAGCATCATACTAACACTGATATGCATTTTTCTTTACGGTTTCACATTGTTTCTCTTCTCCATACTATTCTGTATTTTCAGATTCAAGTTGTGAGCTTCGCTACAGAACATAACTGGGACTCCCTGGATTTCTATGATGGTGCTGACAACCATGCACCGCGCCTCGGCAGCTACTCTGGTAAATACACAGCTGAATCCTTCAACTTCTACTCTATAGCAGTGGGAGTAACAGTAATAGTCATGCTTATTCTAGGAGTAAATGATTTTGAAACAGGCTTCAAGACCATTCTCAGCATTCATTTTTCCATATCAAACATACACAGTGTCATTTCCCAAATTATAAAAATTAAAGGTTTAAACTGACTTGTTTTCCAGCACTCTAATAACAGAGCAGAACGTATTATCTCAATGTTTGGAAGCGTGAAATATGTTAGAGTTTGGCTCCCTGCTACGAGTTGAGCTGGTCCCATTCTGCACAGCTCTGTGGGGAGACACCCACTGACACCTGCTTGTGTGTCTGCTATGCCTTCAAAATACTCACCAGAAATGCCTGGCACACTGCTAATTAATCCTCACTCTCTTTGATACCAGCTAGGAATAGAAACTGTACTAGAAACATACGACAAAATGTGTACAAATCAAGGAATACAGCTAAACAATACTCACTTGAAACTGGTTCAAGGTTAATTTTAGATGTAAATAAAACAAAATGAAACTATTAGGGGGTCCAGCACCAGGTTTTCTCGATGGAGATGTGACATATTTGTCAGGAATGCGCCACAGTATCCCATTTCTCCATGTAGACAAGCAAGTGACTCCAGCAAGCCAAGTCACAGGTCAGGTCTGTGGAGAGGTTGACCCCACTCATACTAAAACATTTTGACTGTTTCTAGGTATTATTATTATTATTATTATTATTATTATTATTATTATTATTATTATTATTATGTTTTGTTTTGGGGTTTTTTTGTACAGATATTGGGAGTGAAAATATGCCAGATTTTATCAAAGGTGCCAATTTAGTCAAACCCCATAAATAGTGCACCTTCAGGATGGCATTGCTCTGTAGTTGTTCACTCATGTGATTAAAGCATTCAGAACAAGGTCAACATGTTCTAGCCTTTCTAATACAGCTTTCATTATCTCATGCATTGTCTAGTTATTCAAAGACCAATGACGTGATACATAATCTATGGGTGACATCTTTACGACGCAAAGATTACATTGCTCTTCCATAGCTTTTAATAAATAAATAGAGCAAGAGCGATAACTTTTTAACATCTAATCTAATCTAGCTAATTAAGACTGTCATATATCTCAAAATAACAGTTACGGTTGAATCCATGCAATTAATTTTTCATCATCATTTATTATTAAGAGGAAATCATTTTTTACTTTGCCGTCCTGATAATGAATGGGCTTTTCTTTCAAATGTGAACAGAGCAGCAGGGGAGCTGTTCAGAAACCTACTAATGCGTGTCACTTATTAGTTTGCAGTGTTCGTTCAGAAGTTTTCTAACTCACCTGCCACACAAACACAAGATAACTGTTCTGTAGCTGAGCAGTCAGGGTTTGGCTGTAGTCTCTAACTTGTTCCTACTTCTTTTCATCTCTTGTCATTGTCAACCAAGTCAAATTATTACATGCAGCTAGGCCTTCATGATAATACATTTTGAATTTTGATGTGTTGCTGAAGTGAATATAATATATATAATGCGAAAAATGGTAATATTGAACCTATTTTATGCCACTGACACAATAAGAGCAAATTTCTACCATAAAAACTATTATAAATGCAGACTAAAACATGTTTTTGTGTCTGAAATGGAAGTCATGGAAGGAAGTTCAACCTTTAACGGCTTAAATCTTATCATATAGCAAAAAAACAAACAAACAATAAAACTTGTAACTCTGTACCTAGAGTTACAGGTCAGATGTGGTGATATGTGTAGAGGCAGTTAAAATGCATGTTTTATATAGGATAGACACATTTAATACCAGTCAAAGCAGTTACTTTTCTATGAGAGTGGACCCTCTACTAGAACAAATACATAGTGCACCTTTAACAAATATATCATTATGTCGTTGTTGTTGTAGTTAAAGTAGTAGTACATAATTTGTAGTTGTAATGAGGCCCATCGACAGACATTTGGGGGCCCGGGGCAAGAAACCTCACATGGACCCCTCTCTAATATAAATGAATGGACTTCCCTGGTTGTAATAGTAGCAGCAGTCATTGTAATAATTAGTTTGTCATAATTAGCAGTGTAGCATTGACCTTAGTACTGCTAACTGTAGTAGTTTAAATATACAGTTTGTTTTTTCCTAACTTATTTTGAAATAAGACTCAAAAGAAGGACTCAAAGTTGTCCCTCCACCTCAAGCAGGCCTATATAATGACATTTCCTCTAATAAGAAGATCAGAGCTGCTTTTGGTGCCCTGTGTGTTGTTTGTGTCTACAGAGGCCCCTGACACAGTATTGCGCCACTTTGCATGAGTAACTCTCTGTACCACTTTTCACTTTGTTTCCCCCTCTCCGTTAAGTAGGTCAAGCAACATTTGAAAGGTAGATTCAAATAAGCCATGCTGTCTACAATGTAAAAAAGTAATTCTGGCTTTCTCTTTAACTTAAAACGAGTCAAAATGTAGGTGTGGGACTTTGTTGTTGCTGTTGCTGTCAGATTATTAATGTTATTCACTTTTAAGCCAAAGTTAAGGCACAGCATATGTATATACTGTTCACAATGTTGTTTTATCTTCCCACAGGAACCACCATCCCTCAGCTCCTCAATAGTACATCTAACAACCTTTATTTGAGCTTCAGTTCAGATATCAGCGTCTCGGCAGCTGGATTTCACCTTGAGTACACAGGTATGATACATTGTGTGTTTTTTCTTCTCAGTACTATCAAAGTTTGTTCTTAAAGTTGTTAAATGTAACTTTATACTTTTTCAACAGCTATTGGC
This sequence comes from Taenioides sp. WSHXM2023, assembly GCA_029959045.1. Lineage (NCBI taxonomy): Eukaryota > Metazoa > Chordata > Actinopteri > Gobiiformes > Gobiidae > Taenioides > Taenioides sp. WSHXM2023. Next base: position 22,947,846 of record CM057097.1, read on the forward strand.
TTAGAGTCATGCCCAGAACCGCAGACGCCGAATTACGGGGTCAGAGTTGGAGATCGGTTCATGGTGGGAGATGTGGTACAGTTCTCATGTGAACAAGGATATTCACTTCAGGTAATCAAAATTATGATAGAAAGATTCAAGATAACTTGTATTTCTCCTGAAAGAACTCACAGAAAAATACACACAATACACACAAAGACACTGAACCTGAGCTATACATTAGACTTAAATGTAAAACACTACTTCTGTAAACCATCACCGCTCTGCTCTATGGCCTGAATCTTGGAGTGTATTAAGTGGAGTTTATTAAGACTTGTATGAAGGGGTTGCAAACTGATCCATGGGATAAGCGTGTCTGTTCTACAAGCTCAAATAAATTGAATGAAAATATAATCAATATGCAATGTAATATAGTTTAAAGCAGGCCTGTCGACAGAAATTTGGGGACCCAGGGCAAGAAGACTCACATTGGGCCCCCCTCTAATATTAATTAATAGGCAGAGGTTCCAATTCTGGGCCCCTAAGATCCTGGGGCCCGGGACAACAGACCCCTTTTGTCTCCCCAGTCGACTCCCCTGGTTTAAAATACAAATACTTTTTTGTGTGTGAAAAGTACTTACTCTCTTAAAAACGTGAAAAACTGAATGAGTTCATTTTTAATAGCTTTTAGCAAACCTATTACCCACTTTCTTAACACATTCCTAACATTCTAAGTATTACCACAATTATTTTCTTAGCAACCAAGGTGAGAGTGGAGGTTTCCTGTCACAATAAACGTAACAATAACTAACAATGGTACAGCGCACATCCTCTGGTTCTCTGAGGGTAAAATGCTTTATAATTGGATGCAGATCGCAGACAGCACATAGCGGTCTCATTCTAAGATCCTAAGAGCTGATTTTTACAATATATCTGTACAATTTATACATTATTACATGAAAAATGTCACTACAGCTCATGAAATTAAAGGGGAAATACAGCATCCTACAATCACTCACTACAGGTTTGTTATTTGGAGCACTTACAAGAAACACCTCCTACACAAAATTACTTGTGTCTAACTCTGGCCAACAACACAATATATGCATCCTAAACGCAAGACTCATTTCTCTGATCTCAATCCATTCACTTTTTTCATCCTCCACAGAGCCAGAATTATTTAACGCCAGAATGTGAGGAAACCCCACTCTAGGGTGTTAGTCTGAAGATGGAATAAAAGAGCGCAAAGTCGTGGTGTAGTTTTCACTAACTTCTGAATAATGAATGTCTCTGAGCCTCGGCTGCTCTCAAAATCTCTAATGGAGGTTCCTTCAGCCTCATATACAACTTACATGATTGTAGTGTACGCCAAGCTTTTTTTATGCATGATTCAACACTGGACTGGCAGAGGAAGTGTGCTAGCAGTACACCACCACAGCAACACATAATGCAACTTTGATGCAGTAGTTTTCTTTGACTGGATTTTATTTATAACAGATAAAATGAATTCATATACTCTCTAACAATGTTATAAAAGTCATTAAATGGCTATAAAAGTTTATTCCAACCGTATATTGGGTTGTAAATTGAAATGTGATTATATCTTCATTAAGTTCTTTGCTTGCTTTTCTCTTGAGAGTTGCGTCACATTTAGCAGTAGTTTAGAAAACAGGCAAGAAGAAATAGTTGTGTTTTCCTTTTGGTCCTACTTTGAAATGCCCAAATCATTTTTTACATATAACAATTAGATGCTGGAATGCAATATATATCACGTTTCTTTTTTTTTTTTCTTTTTTTTTTTGCAATGCAAGAAAAAGCAAAAATTAAACTGTCAGATCCATTTAAATCCTGCTTTAGGTATTTAATATCAATACACACGTCTGACCAGTAAAGTCAGCCATTTCTGCTCAAACTCAATTTATATATTCTGCTGCTCTAATCAGATCATATATGAATACTGAACACTAGAAGTCAGTTCTCATTTGTGTGATGTGATGACTCAATGTATTTTCCCCATGTACAGGGTAATGCCCACATCACATGTATGCCGGGGCCTGTGCGCAGATGGAACTACCCGGTGCCTCTATGTCTCGGTTAGTATTCAACAGCGTACGTCATGCACACACACATATACAACTCACACAGACAAACACACACACAAACACACACATACCTACACACCTACATGCACACACACACACACACTCTACACAGTCCATTACTGCTGCAGAGATGATGCAAGTCTTCTATTCCCTGACTCAGAGGAAAATGAGCTGTTTGATCAACTTACTGTTCGTGCTTTCAGATGATTATTTAGTATTCTGGGCTGGAATTTGAGTAGCTTTTCAATTGGTGCAGAGGCGGGGGCCGCCACAGACATGCACAGTGTGTGGAGGCATCAGCATGCACCAGGCTGCACAGGAGGAGGCCCGGTCTGGACACTAATCAGCGTGCACAATGCTGATTTATTCACCACGGGCGCCTATTAATGAATTCAAATATGTATAGGGATGAAGAAAATGCAGGATGTCAGCTTTAAGATCCTCAATGTTATGTTTCAGTTTTTATCTTGAATCTTTTTATACAGCTGATTAAATGTATGTATTTAGGTATTTTTAAATACACAGGTAGTCTTATAATCCCTCTCAGAGTGTAATTAGCAGCACTTTAGTAAAGCTAGTTTTCTTATGCTTGGGTTACAATTTTCCACCTCTCACATAAGAGGTGTTGAAACAGAAAATATACTATGCAATCAAAAAGGTAATAATTATAAAGATACTTTTATTGTATTATTTTATGTCTCTGTTCACAAGCTTTAATCAGTGCTAGCCGAACATGGCTAACTATTCACGATTTTACAATTTTGACGCACATTCCTGAGCAGAAGGACGACGTTTAAACAAATGTTTTACATTCAGTCAGTGCTCTTTCACTAAATACATACCAACTATACAGATTTAAGCTAACAATGTTCAGGTTTTTACTACTTTGACGTGGATCCCTGAGCAGAAGGACGACATTTAATCAAAGCTTTTAACATCTTTCAAAATATAAACCAACTATACTGGTTTCAACAACCTGGGGTCAGTAAAAAGGGATTCTTATTTTGTGAGCCTGTCCAAGGCCCAACCCAGTTTTTGTTCAGTTTTGTAACTTTTGCATTGTGTAACTTTTCCAATGGAGGTTCCATCAAATGTCATTGCATTCTCTGGAATCTTTTCACGGACCAAACCAGACCAAGTTGCAAGTCAGATCTGTGGAGAGGCCGCACCGCTCACAGTCAGAATGCCTGTTTTGTTTTGTTTTTTAGGTGTTTTTGAGCCATGAAATCACCTGTAATTGAATAAATGGAAGGTAGAGCTATTTAATGTCACACTGTGGAACATTCCAGGCAGAGAAATGACATATTCTGACGGAACCTCAACCAAAAAGTTACATAGTGCACCTTTAACCTAATCTTAACCATTACGCAATAGATCAATCACATTGAGGCAAATTGGACATTGTTTTAGATTTTCTTTGGAGAACTACACTGGGAAAGACAAGAAAGACACGTGTCCTATTTACTATTTGCTTACAAAACTAAACTGCCTACAGTATTTTAGCCCAGCTGGTTTGTGTGTTGGCCCTGATCCTGTGTCTCTCTCCAGCCCAGTGCGGCGGGTCCATGACTGATGTGAGCGGAGTGATCCTAAGTCCTGGTTACCCTGGCAACTATCCCAGTGGATTAGACTGCACATGGACAGTCAACCTACCTGTCGGCTTTGGTAAAGAAATAACAACTTTCTTATTATGGGAATCTGCTGTCTGTGTGTTAAAATGTATTCTCTGTGGATTCAATGCAATTTATCACTTTTTTTGTCACACCTAGAAAATGACTCTTCTAATTATACATAACCTTTACATACTTACTATAGACTGTATATGGACGAAGCTAAACTGCTAGCCGCCACGTTCCAAATGTGAAGAGAGCATGGGGGTGCTTCTGGCTCCACTGATGCTGGTTCCAATTGACTTTACATTGAAATATTGTCATCCTTCCCTCTGTAATTGCTGCTGTGAGCCTCGTCATTTTGTTCTTTGAAATGTTCCCGCTCTACATGATCCTTGTGCTTTTATTTCGCTATTTTGTCCGCAATTTCTATTCATAATATGGAACCTGGCTCCAAATTTACCCTACAACTGCTAGCCTTGAGCTTCATTTGACTGGAGCCGAACACTATGGCATTGTGATGTCCCTTAGTACACTTATTTATACACTTTATGATACTTTCCTGTACTTATTTGTGTTTCTGGCCATGTCATTTTAGTACAATATGTAGTTATATATAGTAGTAAGTAGTAGCAGGAGTGCTGGTCTTAATAATAGTAGCAACCACTGAATAGTAGTTAGTAGTTGTAGTGTAAGCTTCTAAATAACGTTTGTGCTTTTTTTCTAGTAATTCAAAAATACATATATATATATATATATTTGAAGTATTTTTATTACTACTTAAATAAAACAGATCTTCAGTACTTCCTCCACTTCTGCACAGGATAATCCAATGTGTTTTTTGAGGAGTGGGGGGTTCTACCAACAATGTGAAAATCCAATCTTGGACACGTTATTCTCCATTACAGGAAATGTCACACACTGTGTTGTTTTGCAGGCATCCACCTCCAGTTCCTGAACTTCTCCACTGAGGCCATCCATGATTACCTGGAGATCCGCAGTGGCTCTCTGGAGACAGGCTCTGTGATAGACCGCTTCAGTGGGCCCCTCCTGCCCAAACCTCTGTTCAGCACCACCCACCAGACCAGCTTCTTTTTCCACAGCGACTACTCCCAGAACAAACCAGGCTTCCACATCACATACCAAGGTACCACCACCACATAATAGACTTACTATACTTTAAATTCAGTATTGTCTCAGCTGGCTCCAATGTACTTAGCTATGCCATTTAAAGGAGGCACATTAGGCTTTTGTTTGCTGTATAGTTAGGATCTATGACACCCGTGGACATTTTAAATCGCAGTATTAACCTAAAACAATTGTGCAAAAATAGACAATGTTGCTGAATCATATGTACATCACCAATTTAAGAAAAAGGTCCATAAAGTAAATACAGAGCACTTTAACTTGCCATCTTAACCTTTTGGGTTGACTATTAGCAAAGCTTTAGAATAAGGAAAGGTCAGCAATGCTTATAAACACTTTATTTGGATAAAGATTGATTGTATGCTAAAAGAAACAGATTCAGTGTTAATTTTCCAGTTACTTAGAAAGTTTTCTAACATTTATTATGGCAAATCTTTTTGCTGGCCTAAATTTGTTACGGCTAATTCGATGATGTGCAAATTACGCAAGCTGGTGAATAATGCATTTCCTATTTTTTTATCTAATGGAAGAAGCATAGGGAAGAGATTTTGGTGCAAGAATTTAACATTTTTAACTTTCCAAAAAATTTAATTAGGCAGAACATTGGAGATTAAGTACTTAACAGTTTTAATACATTTCCAAATCGTGCGTCATCTTTATAATGTTTATTTTGTATTTTGCAGCATATCAGCTCCAGAGTTGCCCAGATCCTCGTCCGTTTCGGAATGGTAATGTGATAGGAACAGACTTCAGTGTGGGGATGACGGTGTCTTTTGAATGCCAGCCCGGGTACTCCCTCATCGGCGAAACTTCTCTGACCTGTTTACACGGGATCAGCCGCAACTGGAACCACCCACTGCCAAGATGTGAAGGTAACGCCTCTGTGAATCCTCTACACTCAATATGTATTTCATAGAGTTTTTGAAATATTAACCTATTTGATAAATTCCTGCAGAAATAAAGCAAAACGTACACCGCAAAAAGCAACATTAAAGGTGCACTATATAACTTTTCGGTAGGGGGTCCGTCACCTTCTTGTTTCACTGGAGATGTCATCACTCTGCCTGGAATGTTCCACAGTATGACATTAAACAGATCCATTCAATTACAGGTGGTTTTATAAAAAAGTTACACAATGCACCTTTAAGTTAAAATGACTTCAGTAAAGAATATTTTACTTTATTTAAGTAGATTCAACTTGACAAGTAAAATTATCTACCAATGGAATAAGTGCTTTTTTCTTAATTCAAGCAACATTAGATTTTGTTTCTTATTTTAAGTTCAAAGAGTATAGCAAGTTGTATTTTCATCTTTGAAGTACAAAAACGTCTTATTCCATTGGTAGATAGTTTTACCTGTCAAGTGAAGTTTACTCAAAACTATCTTAATTCAGGTAATCTTTGCAAAGCAGCATCACATTACACAGTGCTAATTAAATTAACACATCAAATTTTGTCAAAACTGACCACTCAAAGAAATAATAAGAACTTGTTTTATTGTTTAATACAATCATGACCTCATATCTGAATATTGTACTAAATATGAACATTATGGTAAAGACAAAAAATTCACAGGAAAGATGCGCTGTTTCCAGGTTACAGCATGAATGCTAATTTACACCTCCCTGTCCCTGAGCAGACACATACCTGTACAACCACATCGCTATTGGGGATTTGTTGCATACATTATTAATTATAATTAACAACAGTGTAGCAGTTTTAATATGATGTTTTTTATAATAAGGATGTGCATTAAAATCACATTCCACTCCATGTATATTAACACTTCTTATTTACGGTAACAAAATGAAGCTGTGTACAGTTTTGTAGCATAAATGAAAAAGAAAATACTCACTCCTGAAGACTCACCTGAGCCACACAGCTGAAATAAAAACGTAATGACAATTTATTAAAGTTATTAGCCTAATACTGGGTGGTCATTACGCGACTAATGAAGACCTGTTCTCTTTCACTCTTCTGGACAATTACCAGAGCCTCAAACTGCTAATGCTCATTTACTGGAGATGCATCAAGGCCTCATTCTGTTAAATGTTCTGTGTTGGATCTAGCTCTCTGTGGTGGGAACATTACGTCTCTGAACGGGACCATCTACTCCCCCGGACATCCCGAGGAATACCCAAACTTCCAGGATTGTGTGTGGAGCGTCCGGGTGCCGCCTGGACATGGCATCTACATCAACTTCACTGTTCTGAGCACGGAGCCCATCTACGACTACATTACTGTGTGGTAGGTGTGATGGAAGCTGATTTTAGTACAGTTTGTTCTTTATGTTCATGACTGCACTTGGGTCTGTTAGAATATAAACTTGTACTGTCAAAACTGTAGATTAGATGAATGTAGCAGAGTGGGACAGAATCCTATAACTTTACAGAATTAATCGAACATATTAGAATTTTAAGCAACACTTGGAAGTATTTTTGGTGATGGGCCCGCCACATGTATGATCCATTGGAGATAGAAAGTTAATGCCAAACTTTGGAACTTTAGAAGTTATAAGTGAGGTCTGTGGAGAGGCAAGCCTGGTCATATAAGTTAATTTTTCAAGTGTTACTATATAGTTCAGTAAAACCACCCATAATTATTATTATTTTTTGGCTGAAATGTTGCGTAGTGGGGCTGTTAATTGCACATCCCTAACATGATTATGAACCTTAAAATGATGCAAGAAATGTACAATGACAACAAAAGCAAAAGTTAGTATTTCATGTACAGTATTCAAGTACTGTTTGTTTTAATCAGACATGAATCCCAATTGAGAAGGCAGTTTTGTGTTTTCACCCTTGCTATTAAAGTATTATTGCTTGTGCTTTTAGTTATTTTTAATAGCCAATCTTTAAACCTTCTGATACTTTCTTTTTCCAGCTTTGATTTTAAAAGTGGTCCAGTGGGTGGAATAAACACATTAATTAACATATTCTGAGCATATATTGTTTATAATAAGATACAGAAAACACTACAATATTACCACTTTATATAATTGTCCTTAAAGCTGGAGGAGGGTTAAATGTGCTCTGTTCTAATAGGTATTTAATTTGTGTGACATTTTCTTTCTTTTCCTCCTCGGATGTCGTGCTCTTTAACATCTTTTCAGAGCTACCCACTAATTGGCTAAATTTCTCCAAGAGGTTACTATGACTACAGACATCTCCTTGAAACATTAGCTACTGTGACATAATTACATAATAGCCTTTTTGCCATCTTTTCCACCACTTTTTTTTTTTTTTTTACTTTAACATAAGATACTTTCTATTTTCTCACTTTTTAAGACTTTTTTGGCAGCAGTTCTTATTCTTATATAACTGTGTATTTTTCTAACCTTGACTTGAACTCATTATTTTACCAGACAACCGTACCTTATGGAAAACCACATTTTGTCAATAGGTGGCTAAAAGATGGGCAGATACTGTACCAAGGTGCAAGAAACACAAACTCTACTATACTATAAATACTTTGCACAATTTCCTTCTATGAGTGGCACCTTAACTGTTCCTATATTTGTAAACCTTTCTAAGTGGGGGAGAGATAATTTGTGTATGTCATACCGACTGACGCAAAATGACTCAATATGGTTTTTGACTATTTTTATCTCTCAACAAAAGGACTGACTGTGTGCCAATTCCCTTTTATCTGAAGTTGATCTCTCTGAATCATCTGCCTCCTACCACTGACTTATTTGACTTTGTGCCAAATCCGCTGTAAATATAACAAAATGAAATTGAAATAGTGACCCAAATGTCAGATAGAAAACAGATTGGACGCAAACAGTTTTATTGAATCCCTACTCTGTGCTATTCTACACAGAAACCAGGTGAAACTAGATTTAGATCATGTAAGGGAGATGTTTTGAATGAAAAGAGGGTTTCAGGTTAAAAAGGGGGCTGTGGGGTAAAATTGGACTAAAGTGTGATCAGTATGCAAATATAACTGTTATAAATGTAACTGTATAACTATTTATACAGTAATATTTAACTACTATATATAGATATAGATAGATAGATAGATAGATAGATAGATAGATAGATAGATAGATAGATAGATAGATAGATAGATACTGACTTTTCTCAATTCAGTCTACAGAAAAAAACAAAAACAAATCCAAAAAAACAATGTCCATATACAGTACTTGTAACAAAAACTATCTGGTTTGAAGTACACCTGTTACTTTTTCAAAACTCAAAACACAAAAATAACAAAACTCTCTTCTATATTGCAAAAAAAATAACTACGATAAATACATTGTTCCAGCTTCTGATATATTGAATGATAAGTCAATATAGTAATTATCGTGACGTGAGGCTTAAATATACCTATTAGAAATTTAACTATACTTTGATCACCAAAAAATTTAAGCAAACTGCTAAATCCATTGACTTTTCTCCATACAAACTACAGAAAATAAATAAATAAATAATAAATAAAACAGAGCATTAGAAGTTCATATACTTGTAACAAAAAACTGCTTTATATCTGGTTTGAAGACGGTAACTTGTTTGGAACGAAGAAGTGTGGTCTTTCCTTGCCTTTCCTCTATACTGAAGCGGCATATTGGAGCTGATCAAATCACAAGCACACACTATGATTTCCTCGAATTGGCTTCTCCGTACATCCCTGAACCTGCAGTGAGCTAGAGTAAAGTCTACAAAGAGAAGATGGCCTCCAGTCTCATGCCCGCACGCAGTAGTCATGGTCAAACTCCCGCTCATAGTCACAGCTGCAAAGTGTCCCCCCGCAGAGAGCCTAGCGCCAGTGGCAAAGGTGTGATTTTCTCAACAGTCTCCTCCAGTTCAGAGCCAGTTGATCTAGTAATTTAGACCACTAATTGGTCTCACACTGTGCCGTACAACTGGATTTTATTGTATCACTTATATAAGTCACAGATGTGGGATTGTATAGGCTATTTCTGACAAAGTCACATTCACACTATATATTCAGGTTCATGACATAGAGGTAAGTAAGTAAACAAAAGATGAGATCTATGCTGAATCATTTCTAATATAAAGAATTCATTATTAATTTAAAACCGATAATTACTATGCTAATTTGTTGATGCTAGTAGAAAGGCCTGGGGCAGTTGATAAAATTAGCTAAATTTTTGCCTGTTTCATGAAATAAGTTGTTGCGGTTACATACAAATTAGATTTTTATCAAATTATTTTAATGACATGTAAAAAACCAAATCATCTCATTTCTATGGTTACTCACATCAGATTTAGCCATTTACGTGTCATTTAAAGGTGCATTGTGTAACTTTTTGGTTCGTAGTCCGTTACCTGCTTGTTTTTATGGATATGAAATAAACAGCTCTACCTTGCATTTGTTCAAATACAAGTAGTTTTATAGCTCAAAAATATCTAGAAAAACAGACATTCTGACTGTGAGCGGGGTTGCATCTCCACAGATCTGACCTGTAACTTGGTCCGGTTTGGTCTCCATGAAGATAGAAAGGTTTATTACCATACTGTGAAACATTTCAGATAAAGTAATGGCATCTCTATGGAGAAACGTATTTGACAGACCCTCCACCAGAAAAGTTACTCAATGCACCTTTAAGTAATCATAAAGGTTCAGAAATCAGATTGTAATCAGAGTTTGGTGTGTATGTGAGTAAGGCCAGTTATAACAAGGTTCTTGGTTAGCGTTATTTTGACATATGTGTACAGAATTGCTCATTAATTACCCTGTAGAATAGCATTTATTACTCTCATAATATGACAGTATTGTAATCAATATTTATGAACGTCTCATCACTGATCGGATAAGCGGGCTTCTGCTTTTGGCGGTCCTTAGACAAAGAGAAGTTTGTGAAGGTTTTACATCAAAAGGAGCTTTGCAATATTGTAGTTAGGATTCTTTGAAAAGGCAAAATGGAGCAATATCCCAGCACAATCACTCTTGGAGCTGGTATTTTGTCACACAATGTCCATCTCTGTTTACAGTCAATAGAGCAGATGCAGGCTTTGTCTCATAAATATCATTAACACACTTCGATCTTTGTTCCTAGCCTCCAAGCGAGCATTTCCTGTACGCAAATAGCATTTAACTGCCGCAAATGATGGGAGTAAGATTTGAATTATGTTTTAGGTTGACTTGTATTGGCCCATAAAAACAGCTGTTTAGTTGCTAAGGATTTTTATGTTTCTGCCTGCATTTGTTGGTTGGTTTGTTAGTAATAGTAAGCAAACAAAAGAGTAAGAAATGGGTGAGGTCTGTCAAGGGCAAAATTATGTGTTTGAGACATGAAATATGACTAGAAATGTTTTTGGAGCAGTATCACATTTTGACCATCAGGGTAGGTGGAAGGAGCAGTGTCATTATATTATCAAGGGTCTGAACAAGAAAGTCACGGTTTTTAGCATCACCATTATAACATAAATACAATAGCATGTCAGCATATATGCTTATATAATATAATATCCATGGTAATTTACCCCTTAATTACTTAACTTTACACATTTACACATTAACTTTACACATTTAAAGGTACATTGCGCATCTTTTCTGGTGGAGGGTCTGTCACCTGCTTGTCTTCACGGAGATGTTATTGCTTTACAAAAAGAAGGGACAATGCCAGAATATAAACTGCTATTGATGGTCTCCTTAACATAAGGACCAATAGTTCCCCAAACGTCTTTAAAAAAGTGAGGTGGGACTGGTTCTGTGGGGCAGGACAAGAGTTTTAATTTGTCAACTATCCCCGTGAGCACAAACAGTGACACAGGGTAAAAAAACTGACTAAAAACAGCAGAGCACTGTGTAGTTAGGCCAATGTTAAAAGCAGCACAAGTCAATACAGCTCTGCCTGGAATGTTCCACAGTATGACATTAAGCAGTTCTATTTTACATTTATTAAATTACAAGCGGTTTTATAGCTCATGTATTTTGACTGTGAGCTGGGCTGCCTTTCCGCAGATCTGGCCTGTTACGTTGTCTGGTTTGATCTCTATGATGATAGAAAGGTTTAATGCCATAGTTTCTGTTGCTCATAAATACAATAATTCCTTCTGTGAATAGGGGTGACTCTCCACAGATCTGAACTGTATTGTAGCGTAGTGCTTTAACCTGCTTGTCTCCGTTGTGATGAATGGGTTTAGTCTATACTGTGGAGCATTCTAGACAAACCAATAACATTTCCATGGAGATAAGCAGTTGGCGGACCTTCCACTAGAAACGTTATACAGAGCACTTTTAAGTCCATATTTAGATGATGGCTTTCAACATGTCTTTTCTTGATCAATAAAAACTTAAAGTGATCCCGTATTGTATTGCTTTGTTTGTTTTCAGGGATGGTCCGGACCAGTCTTCTCCTCAGATTGGACAGTTTAGTGGCAACACTGCACTGGAGTCTGTCTACTCAACCTCTAACATCATCCTCATCAAGTTTCACTCCGACTTCTCCGGGGCTGGATTCTTCGTCCTGAGTTACCATGGTGAGAACATTTTTTTGTACAACTGACACATTTTGTACAATTCCTGAGAAAACGGTAAAAAAAAATCCATAGAGCTCTTTTTACAAGGAATTATTGTTTTATTGAACCATGTCTGAGCATTTTGTCTTTACTTCTGATGATAGTCTGTGTTTTCCAAATACTGTTGATCTATATATTATTTATCTTTGTACATTTTTTACCACTACTACTCTGCTGTTCTTTCTCTTGACTGACCACTGATTTGCTGATTCCTTCATTTTCCAGTCGATATTTCAACTCAATTTGTAATTATTTATCTACTCAACTTCCAACACAGGTTTTGCTTGGACTTGGTGATTTGAGCGCTGCGTCATTCGTCAGTCTTAAGTTTCCACAGTGAGGCGGATACAAAACAGTTATTGGATAGTGTGAACTCACTTCTAAATACATTTTTAGTGAAGTGTGGAGGCAGCTGCCAGCCTCAGGTTGTGGGGAACCAATAATGGCATCATTAGTTGTAGCCACGGTGACGCCATCGATCTGTTTGGTGTTGTGTAGCGCTGTCTTCTACAGTACTGAATCCTCATTAAGTTTAGCTCTCCCCAGCTCCCTCTGACACATGCACACGCCAAGACTGTTCTCCAGGTCCTTTTTCTATTTATTTGCATTGTCCCAGAGAAACTTACAAGACCCACAGCAGTTATTATTTATTGAGTTTGTTGGTCCCCAGATGATCATGTTGAGACATATATGGCACCTATGTTTGGGACATTTTAGCTAAAAACCTGTCAGAGAAGTCAGTTTTAAACCAAGAAACCCTATAGATACATAGGTACAATTCTTTCAGAGGACAAAATGAAGCTCATTCTATATTATACTGTATCCAAGGGTTTCAGAATTATGAATAATTAGGACAGTTGCCATAGGAATTAACAAACAAAACAGTTAAAGCAAAATCATGTATCATTTGAATGTGAAAATGTTGCAGGTAACACAGATAAACACAGATAAATAATTAAGCAACCAGTAACTTGCTTAAAATAAAAAATAAATAAAGATACATAATTTAAATAAATCTCCCTTTGATCCGTCTCATCTTTTCCACAACACAATAAGGTTATGGGAGTTTTAATTCGTAACAATGAGCTATTCTGAGTTAGAGTTTAACAATATGCTCCCTGCCATATTACTGGGTGTTGACCTATTCATTTCCAACTTAAGGAAGCTCACATTAAAGCTGAATCATGGGCCAATAGTAGCTCAGTTGGTAGAGTGTGTGTCCTCTGAGCCGAAGGTTGGCGGTTTGAATCCCACTCTCGACAAATCCACTAACCTACAGGTTGGCTGGTGTGATTCCCGTGGTCCAGTGGTGAGTGGTTCCTTTTTGTAAAGCGCTTTGAGTGCCTTGAAGGTGTAAAAGCGCTATATAAAAATGTGACCATTCACCTTCCTCTGAACTTGCACTGGACTTTTAAACACTTGAAGTAACAGCTACTATACACAGTCAGGGCATTATATTTGTGCAAGTCTGCCCATGCCATAAAGTTCAATTTTTCATTTCCGCTCCATCTTTCACTGTGGTCCTTCAGAGAGCTTAGATTTGTCTTCTGTCTGTATTTAAGACAAAAGCCTTCAGTATGGACCTGCTTTTTGTTTTAGTACAAAAGCATCAGTCTTAACATTTCTGGGCATCCATCTTGCATCGTTTTAAGAGTTTTCCCTGGTGTAAGAACGAGTGGTTTTTTAAAGCCATCAAAATGCATCTTTGTTTTAATGTTTTTGGGAGACTTTCAATGTTGTGGTGAAACTTTTCTCTCTCTTATTCACTTGACAATTGACTGCTTTTTTTTTTGGATACCACTTCCTACACGGATGGCCCCTAATGAGTTTCATAACTGGAGATTTATGGATTTTAAGCTGTTTTTGCGCAGTGTGACATTTTCTCCCATCTTCTCAACATACATGTAGATCATCTGCTATCCCTTTTGTGAATAACATATTTTTCTTTGCCAAAAACTTTTCCTTTCTAAGCTTTTCACATCAAGTTTTCATTCTTTTTTTTTTTTTTCTTTTTTTTTGTTTAGATGGGGCTTTACTTTTTTCGACAACTGACATGTTGTTAATGAATTTCTCCTGGCAGACTTAACTGTCAGCTGTCACACTTGCACAGGCACAGTACATCACACGACTCAAGTTTATTTTCAATTCTGCTTGTATTGAGACATTTGAGTTTAAACTGGCAGGGGAGATGTGTAAGAAGAACAGACATGATGTGAGTTATATTCACTAAGACAGGGATCCAGTGGCAGAGTGGTTAGCACAAGTTCCTAATATAACTATATACCTTACAACAAGCTCATAGTTGTTGATTATAGTTTCGGCTCCCCAAAACACCTACCTTAAAGGTGCATTGTGTAACTTTTCTGATGGAGGGTTCGTCGCCTGCTTGTTTCTATGGAGATGTCATTGCTCAGCCTGGAATGTTCCACAGTGTGACATTAAGCAGCCCTTACATAAATTCAATGACCTGCAACTTCGTCTGGTTTGGTCTCCATGTAGACAGAATAACATTTCCGGATGGACCTTCCACCAGAAAAGTTACACAATGCACCTTTAAATCAAAACAGAAACATTTTAATTAACATATCTTTACTGACTTATATTTTTTGCATGTTAAAAAGATGAATACACATTGATATCAAATGAACAACTGGTATTAAAGAGAACACCACCAAATAAATCACAATAGATGTGTGTGTTGCTTGTGTAAAAGGCTTCAAGAGGAATTGTGTTTTAATGGACATCTGTGAGCCCATTTTTGAAAGAGGAACATTAGAGAGAGAAATTTAAAATAACATTTCTCTAAAATGGCCTTCTGCCTGTACAAACTGTCTTGACAGCTCTGGGCGAAGCACAACACTAATCCATTGTGCAGTTACATTTACCAGAGACCCACGTCAGAGCCACCGCAGCAGAGTGCGGATTGTACGACCATTTTCATGTCTTTGTCTCCAACACTGCATCAAACATGGAATTCTCCAAGTAAATCAAAGTTTGAAAGTTACTCACAAGTTCATATGACAGGTTAGACTACTAATGTCACCAAAACAAAGTTAACGTCATTATATTTAAGATTTCACGGAGAATTTTGCCAAGTCTTTTTTAGTTTTGTAATTTTGGAAACGTTATAATGTTACTTCCTGGTTGGACAGCAGATATGACATAAGTCATAAGGGCCAAAGGTTGTCTAAATTACTCTATAGTTATAATTTGACAAATAAAAATAAATGACAACACCTTTATTTTGTTAAATGAAGGTTTAACCAGGAAAATATGCTTTCCTTATATAAATTGTCTCTGCATTTTGGATGAAAGTGGTGACAGTTGTTGACATAGGTACAGGCTTAAGAACTCAGAAAATGTCACTTAACTGATGTAAAACTATCATAAATATTTAATTTGAGTACTATCCCACTAAATCAAGTTATAATTCGAAAAACATATTCATCTGTCAGATGTATTGTATGTGTTGTTGAGAACATATTATTGTTATAATGTGAATTTATTGATACAAAATTAAGTAGAAAATCTATAATTGCCACTACTGCTTTAGTACAACAGATATTACTACTTTTCATTACCACTATTGATCCTATACCTATTGTTACTACTGCTACTGTATGATACTGCAGTGACATCACACTGGGGGTGTTCTACATGTATCTCAATGGTGAAATGTTGAGCAGTTACCATGGTGACACAATGCACATATTGGCTAACCCACGATAGTCTGGAAACTCAAGAAAAAATACAAAATGGAGTTAAACAACACATTTTTGTTAGCCTGTGATCAATTCGAGTGTCCATGGAACTGTTTAGGAATTTGATGTTCATCAAAAATGGTGAGAGTGTTGGCTAATGCTAACTAGCTTTTTTCTGTAATTTTATATGTTAAACAGTACAACACAACAAACAGTTTTATTGTGGTCAAATAAAACACAGATATGATATGATATGATATGATATGATATGCCTTTATTAGTCCCACAGTGGGGAAATTCCAGTAGAAATGAACAAAATACAGCATCACATGAGGACGGAGGGGGGGAGGAGAAAAAAACAAAAGTGAATCAACCCAGACCAACTTTAGTAACAGAGCTTCAAACAGTGCAGTGCCCACAGTTAGCATCACACCTCAAGACAATATTGATGACATCAAGTATCAATATATACTATACTATGTTATATTCACACCGTTTTGTACGTCACCACATCCAGTCTTAGTCACTGATATTGATATTCTTCTGTATTATACAAGTGAAATAATTGTCCTTGATATTGTCCCAGTTTTGAAATACCACACCAATCTTTCTGTACTCATCAATTCTCAGTTTATGTACTTCCTCTAAGTCACTGTGGGTCTGTTTTGATTGTCATTGCCTTCCCACTGCAATCCCTCACACTGTGGACTGAGAAAGAGGTCCGAAAATAAACGTCTGGCCCAGATCAATGATTATGATGTTTTACTGTTTCTCATATATACAGTAAATACAATGGAGAGGAGACATGGGTCTGTTTACATGCACCCACACACACCCCAGGGCTCTGATATGCATGAGAGCAACAGATACTATTGGCAGGTCTCATTTTCATAGTCAATTTCATCTTGAGTCATAGCCGATGGCGCTCCCTACCTCTCTCCTCCCTCTCTCCTCCCTCTCTTTCTCTCCTTTATCCTTTTCTCTCTTTCTTTCTACTGACTGATCTATGGTCATGCAGTTATATTGATTACAATCCTCAGCTCAGCGACTGTGAACTTGCTTCCTTTTTATGATTCAAGGCAAAAATCGTCAAATGGAGGGAGAAGTTAGTGGGTCGAATAGATGAGCCTAGAAACAAACCAAATCTGAAAAAGTAACTTTAAAATGTACAAATGACAGAAGGTGGTTTGCAAATAGCACTAAATATTACTGTGAGAAGCCATGGTTTTAATTGTAATGAAATTGTATACCGGATAGCGATATTCACGCTTACGTCACAAACCAGGAAGACGTTTGGAAACAAGCGATGACGATTTCCGGTGTAGTTACGGACACTGGGCTCAGCTACTGACTGTGATAAAACCCACTGAAGTAAATGTCATCAGCGGTAAAATGACTGCATACGTATGTGCTGTTTGGAATAATCTTGAATTTGGCACCCTCATTTCTTCTAATCGCATGTACCCAGTGCACTCGGAGTTGTGTGTCAGTGGGGAAATGATGAAAACTGAGGTATGACTGTAATTGTTGATTAGTCGAACGTAACGGAACGCTACGATGACATGTAGATGAAGAAAACTGGGCCATTTTTTCATTTTTCCTGGATTTTGTCAGACTTACTACCACGAACAGAGCCTGCCAGAAGTTCTCATTGCATGTTTCCAAACGTCTTCCTGGTTTGTGACATAGGCGTTAATAGAGCATATTATCTGACCAGCCAGAACCACACGCTTTGACGAAAGTTTACAAAGACGAGTGAATCTGGAGCTGTACAACAGTCCTTGACATGGCTGCTTATACGTAAAATAAAGGGGAAAAACAATATAAAGGACTGAGAAACAGAGCTGAAGTTATATATTTTGTTCTGAATGTTATGAGAATTATTGAGAGGAAATGTCTTCCACATTTGAGAGACACGTGATACAAATTAGCAGCTGTGGTCAAGTTTGGACAGAGGATTTTCACTCTCTGTTGTCTAGTTCCAGGCTCTTGGATTCAAACAGAATGTAAAAGGGACTAGCTGGTCGGGCAAGGATCGCGACACATTCCAAAAAGACTAAGATACAGTAAACTCATAGGACACAGGAAATCTAACATATGAACTGTTGTACTAATAATTGCCATGACCTTTTCCATTTTAATAGTTGAATTTATGATCAGCTAATGTCAATGGCTATATAGGTCATGGCATTAAAAGAAAAGGTTGAAAACTGCAGTACCTCGCATCATGTTTGGAAAAACTTCCTTAATAACCCATGTAAAGAAGTCCAGTAGATTTTTTCTTATTTAAGGCAGTGTTATAACGGCTTAATATCAAAAGCAATGCAGTCACCAACTGTTAGTAGATGCTGTTAGTTCTGTAGTCAGTAAAAGTATATAATATATAATGGGTGACGGTAGCTCAGGTGGTAGAGCGTTTGAAATCCAGCTCCTACAGATGAATGCTGTCATTGTGTCCTTGAGCAAAACACTTAACCCTGCATACATTGGTATATGATTTCTTGAGTGCCTTGAAGGTGGAAATATATAAAAATGTCTATAACCATTTATCATCCTATCTTTCCACTAAACTTATGTTATGTTATAAACTTTACTTTTCTGTGAGCTCTCTAAAAAAAACACCATTTGTTTTTGTTGTTTTTGTGTTAAATTATACATGGTTGTTCAAATAATCATACGTGAATCAGTGTCACTTCTGGGTCATGTAAGGATCGTTGGGGCAGTTGTTTGTTACTTCCACACATTTGTTATTTTTAAACCACATTTTTCTCCCTTCCGTATGTGTCCTAGCGTACCAATTACGGGTGTGCCAGCCTCCTCCTGAAGTGCCCAACGCTGACACCCTGATGGAGGACGGGGAGCTGGAGATAGGTGAGTTGTCCTTCTGTTTGACATGTCGCTCTCAATTTGTGTCAGTTAGATGGAGCATGAAAACTAGCCCACTTGTTACTTTCCTATGGCCCAAGTTTATCAAACACTACCTCTAGAGATGCACCACTGACAGTAATGGTATTCAAGTGTTTAAAAATTAATGGCATTTTTTGGCTTTGTTTGGATAAGCAGAGTTGCATAAGGCTGTATGTCTGTGGATAGGATAATGATGTTTCAGCCTCTTCTGTGTTTATCAAACTGAAATGTTATGCAACAGGTGACATCATCAGGTACAGATGCCATCCTGGATTTTCATTGGTCGGAAGTGAGATTCTTACCTGTCGTCTTGGAGAAAGGCTACAGATGGATGCCCCACCTCCTACATGTCAAGGTTAGTAGCTGTTAATACAAATCAAAATCAGTTTCGTTACACTGGACTGTTAAGTGTGACTTTAAAGGTTCTGTAGAGATTTTTAAGTTAAATCCTTGAGCATGTTAAAAAAAAGCCATTATAATGAAGGTAAGAGCTGCTTAATTAAATAAGTAAGAGCATCATCTCTTTACAGTCCCATAGTCAGTGTATTTTTGTTTATTTGTGAGTTATTGTTTTTGTTTATAGTACAATGCCCTGCCCATGATGTGAGATACGACTCTTCCGGGGTGATCCTGAGTCCTGGTTGGCCAGAGAGTTATCCAAATCTGCAGATGTGCTCATGGAGTGTCACAGTGGAGAAGGGCTACAATGTCACCATCACCTTTGAGAGCTTCCACACAGAGAGGGAGTTTGACGTGTTGGAGATTTTTGATGGTAAAACTTGTACTATATTCTGCATGAGCTGGGGGCTATGGAGACAGAGGACTAAGGACTGTGGTTCTTCCAAAGTTTAAATGGGCCATATCTGCAGTGGTCAGCAGTGAGACTCTTGAGACAGGACACAATGTTACAGCCAAAGTTGCTGGTCAGGCTGAAGTCCAGCATAACTATTATACCACTTTTGGCCTTGGCAATATACTTGACAATGATTTGACGGTTGATAGAATATCATATCTTTCTTGTTTTTCAATTTAAAAAAGTTAACTTTCTGGCTTCTGGAATCACAGAGTGAAAGTTATAACAAGTAGTAAGTAAGTAAATAGTACTGAACTTGAAAGCACAATGGTACTAGTTATTTACCAGCTATTGGGCATCCAAAATTGTCAGTTAAGTGTCAAAAAAACAGAAATCCATTGACTGTAAACAACTACCATCCAAATTTGAATCTGCAGTGGTCACTAAGTGAAGCAAAATACAGTAACCAGATGGGAAACTGTATACTGATTTTAATATTAACATTCTGTCCATTATCTACACTTGTCACACACTGACATGCACTGACATGACACAAATCTATAATACTGTCTCATGTTGTGTCCCATCCCCACAGGCTCCACCGCCAACAGCCCCACATTAGCCACCCTGAGCGGAGACCTGCCCACGCCCTTTAACCTGACCACCTCTGGTCACCAGTTTTTGGTCCGCTGGTCCTCTGACCATGGCACCAACAAGAAAGGCTTCAAAATTCGCTATGTTGGTGAGTACCAAAGTATGTATCCAATCTTATCTTACTACTTTACTATATTGCATGGAATAAACACAGAGACAGACAGAAGGTAGTTTCAGATTGTAAATGATAGCACTCAATTTGAATCATGTTGAAAAATGCATTATAGTGAAAGTGGCCAGATGATTGGAGTAACCCGCTTCTGTCTGTCTCCTGTTAAATGAAAATTGCATTGTAGCTATATATTCATCTACACAGGCACAGATGTTGTTTTGCAGCTAGCATTGCACTTCCATAGTGCTGCACCTGGGCCATCTGAGCATAACGCTAAACGGCTGGGCATTAAGCACCTTCTCTTTTTGTAATGGCGTCTGAGTGCTTTAGTCAAGGGCATCCCCTGACAGGCGCAGGGTGCACTGTCATTTTACATGTAGCGTTTTGCTCATTCTCTCCATACTTGTAACCTTCCAGTCTGAAGGCTGCTTCTTTAACCTTTAATTTACCACTGAACTGTGTGATGAATTATATACTCAATAATAACAGAAATGCCTCCCTGGCTGCTCCTACTTTAACCTTTTTTGATAGGTATGATTAATGTGGGCATCTGTACGGTTTGCAAAACATATGTTGCAAGCTGGTTCAACTTCTTTACACTTAGCCAGAATCAGTTTAAAAAGAAATGAAAATCAACTCAATTTCCAAATACAAAGCAATTATTTAATTGCGTGTGTTACTCTTATTAGGAATGAATGAAGTTTGTTGTTGTGGAAATAATTCTCTTAATCCTTAAATACGGTGGAGGAGAGAAAACTGGACTAGACCTAAAGAGTTTTTTCTTGGCTGCCTTCCAACATGCTGGTTCAGGGATAGTGGCGTTTTCCGTGGTAATCATTTGTGTTTGGCTCCAGCAGGCTCCACTTTAGAAATATGCTCTGTCAGAGATCCTTAATTGGGAAGAAGTGGCTAAACCTTATTGACTGGCAAACGTCTGCAATTTTCCATCTAGGAAAAAATATCTTAACTATTGAACAATTTTCCTTAATATTATTGAGGCTCTTATAGACTGAATTATTGTGCAATGCAGTATAGGATGAGACTGTGAGCCCATGTCAAACAAACTGCTGTGAAGATTAAAGACCAAGTTACTGGTCAGCTCTGTGGAGGGGTGAATTTGTCCGAAAAGTGGCTTTGTGCACCTTTAACACTGGCTTTATTCTTCAAGATCTGTAAGTGCTGGCCAACCTCTGCACAAAGCCAGTCCACAGAGGACATAGGAACAACTTTCTTTTTCTTTGCCAGTTGAATCCCAATCAACTTGTGTTGTACCTTGTTACCAATATGGTCTTTAGTCTTTTTAAGGAAGTAATATTTCATAAAGTAATTCCTCATGTCGTCTTGGCAGTATCCATATACAGAAATTATTGATTACTTAAAAAGTTATTTTATTTTATGTATGCCACTCTACTAAATTAAAAATGGCTCTCAGTTGTTTGATAAAACTAAACCAAACGCATACATTTTCTATGTTATATTATGCTATGTAAAATTAGAAGACTCCTTTCTTTGTATTATATTTGTCACTACATTTAAAATTTAAAGTTTCTATTATTAAATCTTCCTTGTCTTCAGCCCTTTACTGCTCCACCCCGGATTCGCCACTGCACGGGTCCATCTCCTCTCAGAGCGGCGGCCATGTTAATAGCGTTGTGCGGTGGGCCTGTGACCGTGGTTATCGTCTCATAGGCAACGCCACGGCAACCTGCAGAAGAACAGTGCTGGGCTACCACGCCTGGGACTCACCTGTACCTGCATGTCAAGGTACTGTATTTTCAGTAAGCTCATGTGATGCAAAAGTTAGGTTTGGTGAAAAGGATTTAGCTTTGGTGAAGTGTTTTACCCAGTTCAATTAATACAGACTTTAAGGTTATGATTCCTGACAAAATTTAGTTGAGAGGATTTGAGTAGGATCAGAATGCATCAAAGTCTACACATAATGTCCATTCATTACAAAAATGTAATCTTGACTTTCTAACAACAAGAAGTAAGTGGAATAATAACTATTGTGAAAGACAGAAGTGTATACTGTGTGTATAGAACAATTACCCTTAGAACTTGTCAACCTCCACGTTCAGGCATCTTTGCCATTTCATGAATAGGGCAAAGGTCTTGTACTCACTGACAATTAAACTTACATCAGTTGCCATATGAACTATCTAAAGTTGTGTCTGACCAGTGGAAGTTTATTATAAATTTATAGCACATTAGACCATTGCTTATGATCCAGCATCTGTTCTTTAATTAAAATAAGACAAAGAGCGACTCAAACACATGGGAATAAACAATGCATTTATTTGGCTCACATAAACACTTCCCTTAGTCCACCTCTGTACTTGACTGCTTTTAAAACCACTGCCATACATCAAGGAGTAGATACATATTAAATATTTGATGTGCTGCTGTCTAATCGCACACATCAAATAACCGCTAGGCACATCCACACAGTAACTGATAGAAAGTCAAATGAAGGATGTACAGCAGATTGTCGACACTGTGTAATATCACGCTGGTGAGCTTATTTAAAACCCTGTGGAGCAGCTTTTAGCAAAATGTGTATATTTTACTAATGCCGGATGGTGCTGGCTTCTTCTGATGGGGTGTTTTTAGTCCATAATAGAAAGAACTTAATCTAGGCTTCTGCTAATTGTGCACAAAATGTTCAGTAATATAACATCCCCTTGGAGGCTAACAAAGCTAACAAACATTGTACTTCTGTGTTGATCATTTTTGGCTAACCCTGGGCTGTACGTTTCCCTGTAGCTGTGTCATGTGGCGCACCTAAGGCTCCCGTAAACGGTGGGGTTTTAACAGCTGACTACTCGGTGGGAACAAGAGTCTCTTACTTCTGTAATGACGGCTACAGACTCTCCAGTAAAGAGCTCACATCTGCCATCTGTCAGCCGGACGGAACATGGAGCAACCACAATAAGATCCCACGCTGCTCAGGTTAGACACACACAGCACTTGGACTTAGATTTAGACAAACTTTATTCATCCACAAGCAGCTCACACGTCACAGTTTATTATAATAACAGAGAAAAAATATAAATGGTAAATAATAAAAGTAGCAAAAATAGCAAGAGAGTGGTGTCAGTAAGGCGTAATTATATAAATGTATAGGTTGCAAGGAGAAACAGTGGAAAATAAAATAATGATTGACAGGACATAGGGTTATCTGTTACATAAGGGTGAGTTGTTTGTTTGAGTTGTATGGAAAATAGTCATGAATGTCGTCCTGTATTTCTCACACATAATAACACATAATGGGTGTGTTTTTTATGCTATGGCTATATGTCATTTTACAGAGAAATTACTTGTGCATTTTATTGGTATTGTATAGTCACAGCCTCACAGGAAAGAATGGATATTTTGCACCTTTTTAGATCAAATTATATGAGTTACAGAAAAGAAAATAGGGTTACACTTTGTAATAACTAGAGCATAATTAGCCTTAATATACCATGAACACATAGTTAATTAAGAATGATTCAGGCTTAGTAACTACTTAGTATTAGTTAGGTTAGGTATAGGTTAGGTTAGGTATACAGAACAGTTGTAGTACTAAAATACCAAGCTATCAATCAATAATTTTATTTATCTCAACAGTTCGGTACTTCAGTGGTGTTACTCTGACCAGTTACTTTAGTATAGACTTTATAGTACTTTGTTTTGATTATGACCCATTAATGCTTTATCTTTTACAGTTGTAGTGTGCCCAAGCATTGGTTCTTTCTCACTGGAGCATGGTCGCTGGAGGATTGTAAATGGATCTCACTATGAATATGGAACCCGCATCGTGTTTACATGTGACCCTGGCTACTACAGACTAGGCCCCGCCCACATACAGTGCCTGCCCAATGGTGTTTGGAGTTGGAGGAACGAGAGACCGCATTGCCAAAGTAAGCAGCAACTATGGGCCTTGGACAAAGTACACCTAGTACATGTATCAGTTAATTGTAAGGATGGAGGATTACCTCAATATACCTAAATTATACTACCTAAAGGGGTATTATGCAACTTTTCTGGTGGAGGGCCTGTCACCTGTGTGCGTTGAATTAAACACATATTGCTTGCCCTTATTCAGTTTCAGGTGTTGCCATACTATGGACCGTTTTCAGGCAAAGCAGCAGCATCTCCATCCATCTCCAGAGAAGCCTAAGAGGCCTGACCGTCCACCAGAAAAATTACTTAATGTCTCTGATTGTTTAGCAAAAGTCTCTCACATGAAGAGGGAGGCGTACACCTAACCTGTAACATTTCATTATGACTAATAAAAAACCTACTATTTGAGTTGCTAAATACCAAAACACTATTTAAAAATAAAAACACCCCATTTTTGGATTTGTCTGTCTGGTATTAAGTGGGTTTAGTGACGGCAGAGTATTAAAAATAATGAAAGAGCATTCAAGAATGACTCTGATCTGCTTAAAGGCTGCTATTAGTAATATTGGATGGTAGAAAACTGGCAGAACTAAAACAGTGAAATCAATAGCTCTGTATTAGACACAAGTTAGTTATGAGTAATTTGCTGGCTGCTGTGGTTAACCTTCCCCAATTACCCCTTAAGACATTTCACTAACAATTTAACTGGTTTTAAATTACTCTGTCTGGCTGTGCGTTGCAGTTATCTCATGTGGTGACCTTCCTTCTCCTCCCAATGGAAAGAAAATCGGCACACAAACCACATTCGGTGCTACTGCCATTTTTACCTGCGATCTTGGGTTCATGCTGGTGGGCTCTGCTGTGAGGGAGTGCTTGTCATCGGGGCTGTGGAGTGGAACAGAAACACGCTGTTTGGGTACGAGCACACTGTTAATGTATGCACTGATGTATAGTCTGTGCTTATTGTCATTTGAAAAGTGCCGATAGGGCGTAGATATGAAAAGGTCACAAAGAAAAGGAGTAGCCATTAAGGTTTGGACTGTAGAAGCTGGGATTTTTTCACATCAGTCCTAATGAGGGCCAGAATCAGAGGAAGTTTGAACCTATAAACCTTTCGTCTGGAACCGCAGCTGCTTCATCCTGGCTTTGTCCATCTCCTGAAGACAACTCACCACCAGATTCGTATGGTTTTGGGGATGTAACAACATTCTAACATGCTCACAAGAGTCAATTTTGTGTAATTATTGCACTTATTTGTTGTATATTTTGAGTGAAGTATTAGTTTTGGACTATTTGTTGAGTAGAAGAAAGTGAAATAGTTATTGTATGTTTTCACACTTGCACACAAACCACATATAAATTGGAACTAAGCTGAAAAACTGAAACTGGTTTAGAGCAGGCCTAAACTAGGACTAGAACAAGACCAAACCAAACCAGGACATATGTGTACCTTAGAATAGTAGTATGTTTTGCGAATTGTTTTAGTAGCAATTGTAATAGTGGTAGTAGCTGCAGAATGTGTCGATGTAATTCCTCATTCATTACCATTTTCAATCAAGTACAGGTCTGAGGATCTAGAATTAATATTGCCCTGATAGAAGTATGTAGAAGATTAGTTTAGTTTAGTTTAGTTTAATCTTTATTTGAAGGGACAATGTACAGAAACATTAAGATGTTCCGGAGCAGATTACAGCTAAATAGATTATAGCTGAAGTTTCCTTGGATTTGTTTAGCTGTTTCTGAGCTGTAACAATATTTGTAGTATTTCTAACAGTGTTAAAAGTTGTAGTGTATCTTTAACTTTCAAAAGTAAAAAGATGTCACTTAAGATCATTTGACTGTTTTTATGTATGAAACAGTATGAAACATGTATGAAAATTTATAAATGATGTGGAAAAACTATGCACCGTGCCTTTTCCTCATAAACACACGTAGGAGTTTGTACCATGCTATGTTTCTTGGATTTCATCTGTCAACCACCAGCCAAAGGTAACACATGTTGTGACTTGGTGGTGTCACATTTACATGAAACACTGCTAAGAAAACGTCTCCCAGAATTTTCCACAGTTTATTAAGAAAAAGTTCAATCAAATCTAACCTACACCGTAAAGCTGTTTTTATGAAAATCATTGTTACCTTAAGAGGAAGATTCATAATACAGGTTAACACAATGTTGTTTGACAAAACTAATTACACTTTTCTTAAACCTTTATGAATTTTTTCATGGTTGTGCAGCTTATTCAAATCAAGTGTCTGTGATGCCCTAGAGCTTAAACAATCTGCAAAAACAATGAAACAAAGGTGAAATGAGGCAATCGTACCTATGCAGTGCCTTTGAATGCTTGTGGGTTAACGCAGGTACACACTGCAGTCTTTCTCTATAGTACAGAATCAAATCAAAGTAAACTTTGAGCACAGGGCACAGTACCTTCTACAAAATGCCTTAAGACAATATCTTTGAGAAATACAGAAATGTATTGCAGCCAGGCAGTACTCAGGTCGGCTTAGCTGTAAAAGTTAGAAAATGTGAAGTCTTTTTTCTCACTGTGAATTAAGAATGTTTTACAACTATTTCATATTTTCAAGCCTTGAACCTTCATGGTATAGAAGACTTCGTACCTTGAAATATAAAAAAAAACTTCACTTTGAATAGGAAACTGGTTAAAGAGCAAAACCTTAGCATAGCTTTATAAACTTAGTGAATGAACAAGAGAAATCTAACCTTATCAAAATGCTGGACTGGAGCGTTTCTACTCATTTTTGCTAATGATTTACTAATTCTCAAGAGTTAATTAAGTCTTATCATTTGAACATTCTGAAACATATCCTTGTTAAGCTATAATTAAGTGAACATTGTTTAGTTAATTGCATAGTAAAGACCTATCATTAAACAAATGTTCTAATTACTCACTTTGAATAAACTGTGTGTGTGTTGCAGCCGGTCACTGTGGCATCCCAGAGACCATTGTGAATGGCCAGGTGATTGGAGAGAACTTCGGTTATCGTGACACTGTGGTGTACCAGTGCCTGCCCGGCTTTCGGCTAATAGGCTCCTCGGTGCGCATCTGTCTCCAGGACAACCAGTGGTCTGGACAGCTGCCCGTCTGCATACGTGAGTTACCCACAACACAATAGGATACTATGGACTCAAAAATGTACTCACTTTACTAGTGCACATTTGGTTTTTCAAAAAAAGGGCATTTGCCAACAATATCCGCTATCCAACTATCCAACACTATGCAAATATGCAAATAAAAAAGACACACTATTGATTGCAGTAGAACCACCATTCGCTTAAGGTCAAATGGTTTAGAATTTTAAGAACAAAACTCCAAAGGCAATGGTGGATTTTCTTGCTTTTCATTGTTACTGTGTCTTGTCTTTAGTGAGCATGTGCAATCAATATTTCACATTTTGCATGCCCTGAAACAGGCAAATTGAGATGTTTTGTGAATCAATTCTCTATATTTGGAAATGCTGCTCTTCAAACTTTATAATGAACCAGTATGATTTGGAAAAGTAGAACTTCTAATAAGTAAAAGAGGCTCACTCATAGAAAGTATTTTTGACATTTTGAAACACAGTTTCCTGCTGCTTGTGTATGAGGCAAATGAGTCTTTTGAACTGTGCTACATTTGTGCCCCATTTGACCCTGTACATTTAATTTAGCTTTCATTTTTTAGTGCCCCAGATATTTTTAGATAATTTTGTAATGTAATGTTGGTACAGCTACAAATACTACTTATATACTACTTTGTGGCCATACCGGCTTGTCAAAATCTGATCCCGTCAGATCTCTGAAGCTCAGCAGGGCTGGGCCTGGTTAGTTCTTGGATGGGAGACCGCAGGGAAAATCAGGTGCCACAGGGGGGCGCCAGTCACAAAAACTGTCACTGTGTCCTTAGGCAAGGCACTTCATCCACATTGCCTAGTATGAAAGTGGAGCGTGCGTGAGTGATGGTGGTGGTCAGAGGGGCTGATGGTGCAGACTGGCAGCCTCGCTTCCGTCAGTCTGCCCCAGGGCAGCTGTGGCCGGGTTTGGCGTTAATGAATAATGATCTGTAAAGCGCCTTTGAGTGTCCAGAGAGCTATATAAAACTGATGCGTAATTATTATTATTATAATAATAGTAATATTCTAACTACCCTGGTCACACATACTGCAGTGTTCCTGTCTAGTACATAATACCTTTGCTACTGTTAAAACGACCAAAACACAAATTTGACAATTTTTCCATCAATATTCCTACTTTGTAGCTGTGGTAAAAATGTGTGCTCTGGGAGTCCAGATGACATGACATTTATTGTTTTATTTTTTCCTTAGCCTTGAATGTAGGAACATAATTTACATCACTAATTTGGGTTTTAGTCAAAGAAGGCTTTCAGAGCATTGCTCAAAGTCAAGAAGAAGAAAAATCATGCTTGCTTTTTTTGCCTAATATAATTTTAAATCCAATTTTCTTTTGTTTAGCTGCCATGTTTGGTCCAAAGATTTGTCTCTTCTTGACTGAAGGGAAGACAACATTCACAGCCAAATATTTTGTGTGTATAGCACAAAATATCACACACACTCACGTTTGTGTAGCGTCTGCCAAAGTATCCTGTGCCTTTTCTCAGCTACGAGCAACACAACAACATTACGTTTATCTGCAGCTTTTAAGTAAATAAGCTGCACTCTGGCCAGCCCTGCACTGACTGTAGCACAGTGGTTAGGACTATATGTCTGGAACTGCTGATAAACCAGACTTAATCTGTAACAAAAAAAAACAAAACAAACATGGAACCTTTCATTTAAGAATGACCTTATTCAAGATTTGAGCTGTGAAAACTTTTGAGCCTATCTCTGTGGAGGAGAGAGTTTTTTGTAGATTCACACCAAATGTTCTGCTACATTTAAAGGTCTGGGCCGCAACTATGTTTTGCGTGAGATAAATGGCCAACCATAAGGATAAAACAGAAGGCCCTGTTTTTTTGGCCGACTTTAGAGAATCTAAAAATGTTCATTTGTTAAGAGCACTTGGAACAGTTTGGGTAGCAACTGGCGCTGTTATATGTAATAATGAAAGAGGTGGCCAAGGTTTACTTTCTTTGAAAACTACTTAAAGTTAATGTTAAGATGTGATTATCCATGATATCAAAGTCTAGAGTATAGTTGGGGGGAAAAAAAAAAAAAAAAATCATATGAATGACCATAAAATAATTAATGCTTGATGCTTTCATTATGACTAAACTATTTCTAAACTATAACCCACTATTTTGATCAAACAGTGTAAATATGCTACCATTAGTGGAATTATATTGGATGAATGAAGGGTTAATTATCAAAACACTAAATCAATATTGTCATCAGATATTGTTGCAGTATAGCCAATTTTTTATGTATTTGAATAAATAAATAAATAAATAACAAGTAATAAGTAATTTGTATCTGATTGTAATCTATTTCCCATTGTAATTTTCAGGTAAAATATTGGTGAGTGAAAGTAATTTAAAGATCCTATATTACGCAAAATTGACTCTTGTGAGCTTTTAGTCATGTTATAATGTTGTTACCTTCTCAAAAACATATCCAGAGTTGTGTTTTATTTGCATTCACACATGTCTGAGTAATCCTGCATTATGCCTGTCCACCTTGTGATGTCATGTAATGGTATTTTTCAGGTTTACCCTTTTTTTGTAGAAATTAGCAATTCCAGGAAATCGTCCAAATTATTCTAGTGAAGGTGTATGGAGTTTAAAAACACAGTGGAGCCCTTCCTGTATCACAGCATAACATCACAAGGTGGAACAGAGTGTTTAATATGCACTTAATATGCAGGGTTTGTGTGTTAAACATGTGTGAATGAGACAAAACACAAATCCAGGTATGTTTTTGATGAGGAAACGACATAACAGAGATAAAAAAAACAGTGTAATATGGGCCCTTTAAACATTATTTTTGCTCATTGCTGCATTAAACAAAAAAATAGCTATTGTTTCTCAGGCACAGACACCCCAAAAGTCATTTGGTACTCATTTGCCAAAAACATCTTGTTGATTCATAATTTATATGGTGCTAATGCTAATATTTCCATTAAAATGTAAAGCAGTCTGTTCAGATTAAATCACCATTTTGCATGCTGTTTACAAACACACACACAGGATCTATAAAAAGTCACAAAATAAACCAGTGAACCCCGCTGTTCTAAGCAGACATGGCTCATACATGTTTGGCTCAGCTCTACATTAACACTGCTCTGTTTGGGTCTCCAGCTGTGTGTTTTTTGTCTTCCTCTCCAACTGAGTTTTTATTGGGGTTATTCATGCTGGAGTTATTGAGGCAAATCATTTTACAGCCAAATTATACTGTAATTATGGAGATTAGAGTCTCTTTTTGCCACACAAACATCCAATGATGATTAGACAATAGTGTGAGCCTGTGTGCACGTACAGCTGCAGGAAATGCTAAAGGTGTGGCGTGGGTTTGTGTCTAAGGAATGCAACAAACTTTGATTTGACTGAAACTCAAACTCAAAGCACCTTCTTTCAGTTTGCTTCTGTTTACAATGGCCATCTTGTTCTGTATAGTGGTGATACTAATATTTATTTTAACTAGAAAACCTTAGTTATTTACCATTTTAAAGATGCACTGTTTAACTTTTCTGGTGGAGGGTCCTTCACCTGCTGCTCTTCACAGAGATAGTGCCTGGAATGTTCCACAGTATGCCATTATTATTTATCTCTACGAGACAGCAGGTGACACCACAGTGCCAAGTTACATGTCAGATCTGAGGAGAGGTGAGCCCATACACAGTAAGAATGCAAGTCAGTGAAAACCCATTTTACTGAGTAGATAGATGTTTAATACCATACCGGGACATTCCAGATAAAACAAGAGCTTCTCCATGGAGACAAGCAGGTGGCAGACCTTCCACCAGAAAAGTTGTACAGTGCACCAACTTTCACAACATTTTTTTTTTTTATCTTTGCAGCCAGTCACAATGGGAACACTGTTGTACGTACTTTATTCAGATTCAAAATAGTGATAATGCCCCAATTTAACCGGGTAATATGTATTGTATTAACAAAATATGCATGTTACATTTTATAGGCCTTTATAATGGTTTGACGAGACAATAATTAATATTTTTCATAATCTGAGAAGCCAGTCAATCATTCTCACAGATGAATAGAAAACCTAACCCCTATCATGTCCTTTTATATTGTAAACACACGATTAAAGAAAAGGACATCTACCCTCCAGTTTTGTCTTTTCAATTAAGTATTATTGTTCATTTTTTCACCTTTCCTTGTTCAAAGCCTTTTAGCACTGTACATTCACAGTTTGCTCTCACAGAGTTAACAGGAGAACAATTATGCACAGTGGGTTTCAGAGGACACACTCACACAAAGAAATCCTTCAGCTAGTGCAGGTGAATATTTTACCAGAAGTGTGACCCCAAATTGTAATCCCAGCTTGATGGTCTGTGTCCGCTGCTGTTCTCATACATATGCATGGCCCACTGTAGGCGCAGATATTTGGCCTGAATTTAGAGAACTATGCAGCGTCTAATTTTCATCTCGAAGTAAAACCATTCAATTTGCTTGGTTCAGACTGAAAGGAGTCTGGGAAATAGGGCTGCTGTAATCAATTGAGCAAATGGAAGGCTAGGAGAAAGCATTTTATAAAACTGAGTTTAAATTACATTAGTACTTTTATGAATGCGTAATCCTGCATTTGTCTTGAATACTGTATGAGAAAACGGTAAAGATGTATGTATACAAATACTAGTGATGTAATGATATCCAAATCTCTCGGTATGATATTTTCACGATATGCGTCATACGATATTTATTGCGATATTTTGTGGAGGTTAACAAAACTGTGAATATGCTAAATTTTTCTTGGAAAATGTGTTGACAAGACTTAATCCAAAGAACTAAGATTTAAAAATGCTTACAACAGTTATTTCTTCATGTAGTTTACACTAAAATGGAGCAAAGGATCATGGTCCATGTAGTTCCCTCAGTTTTTTTTAGCTGTTGCTCCACCATAACTATTAATTTCAGCAACGAGACTTGTAATTTGATATATTGTGTGCCCTCTTTGTATGCCCTCTCATGATACTTGTTAGTGGATGGCATATTCGACAGTAGGAAACAACAACAATAATAATAATAATACATCTTTATTTATAAAACACTTTTAAAAACAAGGTTTACAAAGTGCTGTACAAGTCACAAAGAACAATACAAAAAGCATAAAAATAGCATACAGAAGGCATACAAAAACAGGCACAAACAGTTAAAGTAATTATAATAAATAAATAAATAAATAAAAAGAAATAGAATAAAAAGAAATATGGAATAAAATCAAGCTAAAACCAGTTAAAGGAAGGCCAACTGATAAAATTGTGTTAAGAAGTGATTTAAAAGTCACCAACAAACACAGTCATTTTATTATACCACCAGAAAAAACTTCTTATTCATGTTGTTCTCTTCTAGACAGGCCTGTCAACAGAAATTTGGGGGGCCGGGGCAAAAGGACTCTCATGGGCCCCCCCTAATATAAATTAATAGGAAGGTGGTCCAATTTTGGGCCCCTAAAACCCTGGAACCTGGGACAACAGAACCCTTTGTCCCGACTTGTCTTCTGCCCTGCTTCTAGATCATTGTTGTTTCCACTCAAAACAAAGTACAGTTCTATAAAAGTTGTTTAAACATGGCACTTATGATATCACATAACATTTTTAAATTGTCAGCTATTTTAATAATTATTGTGATTTTAATATTAATCACAGTTTTGACCATGATAATTGTTACATGAAATTTCAGTATTGTTCCATTCCCAGTGAACAGTGTTAATAGTAAAACGGCAAGATGACTGAGACTGAACATGTGATTGGAAGTTTGAACATAATAATAATAAATAATAATAATAATAAAAACAATTCTAATTTCTTTTCTTTCTCTTAGCCATAAGCTGTGGTCATCCAGGAAGTCCGATTTATGGTCGCACTGTCGGAAACGGCTTCAACCTCAATGACGTGGTGAGCTTTGTGTGTAACCGTGGATACGAAATGGAGGGGCCTTCCCGAGCTCAGTGCCAAGCCAACCGGCAATGGAGCCACCCGCCCCCAACGTGTAAAGGTGGGGAAAAAAGTTAAGTGTATCAAACTAACCTTATTTATCTGTTTGCCTTTGTACCTGAACTGCTGAAGAATTACAGGTGCAGTGAAGCTGTCTATATATCTGTAATTAGGGTTAAAAATGTGTCTAATATACTTCTTAAAGGTCCTATATTACGCAAAATTGACTCTTGTGAGCTTTATGCTGTTATAATGTTGTTACCTCCTCAAAAACATACCTGGAGTTGTATTTTGTTTCATTCACACATGTTTGAGTAACACTTTAGTATTAGACTGTGTACTGTACATCTCCAAAGCTCAAAATGCTCTGTTCCACCTTGTGATGTCATGAAGTTTTCAAGTTAACAGCTACCTTTTACCTTTTGTTCTGTAATGATTGATAAGTCCAGCACTGACTTTATCCAAATGATTCTAGTGAAAGTGTATGGAGTTTAAAAAAACAGTGGGGCATGACATCACAAGGTGGAACAGAGTGTTTCCAGTTTGAGAGAAGAACCTAAATATCCAGGGTTTGTGTGTTAAACATGTGTGAATGAAACAAAACACAACTCCAGGTCTGTTTTTGATGAGGAAACAGCATTATAACATATCAGAAAATAGTGTAATATGGGCCCTTTAATTAAATGATTATCTTTTTTCCTATGCTGAGTGAAAATATCTAGTTCTTTGGTATTTTCTACAAACAGAATAGCAGGTTTATTATCCGAACAATTAGTCCATATAGAAGTCAGGAGTTCATTCCAAAGCTTGTGCCAGTATTTTCAAGTGAGTTAATCAAGGCTTTGTTTATATAATGAACAGCTTAACATATTTTTGATAAACTGCCATGTTGCTGCCATGCAACTAATTTTTTACATTGCCAATAATTAATGAGACTGCCAGTTTAATATGTCAACTGCATATTTTCTTTTCTTTTTTTCTCAAGTATGAGGATGGATCCCAGTGTCTCTTGGCTCTGCCCTGTTGAATGAACCGTTTATGATTGCTGTGTAATAAAATTAGAGGTTTTGATTGGTATCCAGCAATAGCTCCTCAGGCTTTCGGCACGCTGCCTGGTGTCCATAATGATGTGGCTATGAATGCAGTCATATAAGTGTCATAATGATAACAGGGCATCTCTCAGAGGCCTGTTTCAATCCACCAGTCGACAAAAATTAAATTCGCCATTCTGGAAAAATAGATGCTGTATTAGAACCAGGTTTAATATTATTATAATTATTTTATGAGTGTTTAAAATGGTTTATTCTTGGCTTATTAAATGCAGTTTGGTACTCGTTTAGATCTGCTGTAATGTTAAAGGTGCGCTGTGTAATTTTTCTGGTTGAGGGACTTTTCAGGTGGAGGGTCCATCAGATGCTTTTTATTCCATGGAGATGTTATTGCTTTGTCTGTAATGTCTCACAGTACGGCATTAAACAGCTCTACCTTACATTTATTCAGTTACATGTGGTTTTACAGCTCAAAAATACCCAGAAAAACAGGCGTTCTGACTGTGAGCGGGGTCGCCACTCCTTAGATCTGACCTGCAACTTGGTCCGGTTTGATCTCCATGAAGATAAAAAGGTTTAATACCAGACGGTGAAACATTACAGACAAAGCAATAACAGAGAAAAGCATTTGACGGAACCCCCCCACCAGAAAAGTTACACAATGCACCTTTAAATTTGGTATAGTTTATGTTGCTCTTCTCCTAGATTAGTCCTCACTTATTGCTGGATCACAGTTACATTACTATAGTATTTGGTTGTGGTTTCCTGGTTTTGTCCAGACTGGTCCTTGTTTAGTCCATCTATTTTCTAAGGTAGTGTCATCAAATCAAAATTATAATTATATAGTTAACCAGAATGATGTATTTATATTTCTTCTATTTTCTTTGGGTAAATTAAAAGTAGCAGAGGGAAGAGAAATAACCCTCTTAGGTGCGTCCCAAATAACACATGCCTCTCCATATCTGTTGTGTATTGTTGTTTGTGTGTCTGTCTCCCAATAGTGGTCAACTGCTCCGATCCAGGAATTCCCGCCAACTCAATCCGACAGAGCAAAATCGAACATGGCAACTTTACTTTTGGGACTGTGGTTTTCTACGACTGTAACCCTGGATACTACCTGTTTGGATCACCTGTCCTCACCTGCCAGCCAACGGGCCAATGGGACAAGCCCCTGCCAGAATGCATAGGTCAGTGTGAATTTTGTGTTAAATCTATAAACTTTTTAGCTGTGTCATAGTTTGAAAATGACGAGACAGGAAAACAAATTGGCATGAAACTACTTTTCTAATGAAGTTCGAATTTCTGAAAATGGAGGTGTCACGCATCACATAACAGTCAGCACGATATTTGTGACTTTGAAATAAAAACTCCACTTTTGAATAATTTTGCCAGTTGTTATACTAATGACTTAAAAATAAACTGGCAACCCTGCTTAACCAAAACCCATTTTATCACTATAAAAATACTATTAATTTAGTATCACACTTACTTTAAGATTAAACCTTAAGATTAAACTGCATGAGACAGGATGTTACTACTTTTTGGGAGGGAGTTTGCCACTTTTTGTCTCCATGGAGATGTTAATGCTTTGCCTAGAATGTTCCACCTTGCCTTGTCTTTTTCTATTTCGGATAGGGATGCACCAATACGATACTGTTATGGGATATCTGTTGTTCAGTTGATATCGGTCCGAGTCCATTTGTGTAATAAGACGATTTACTGGACACTGTTGGCCCAAACACCTCATAATATTTTCCAGAGTTCTTCCGTAGTTACTAAATGATAAATAACAGTTACAAAACACAATTGGATTTTTTTTTTTATCATGCGCCGTGTGTTTAAATGAAATATTATAGTTTTACTTTATTCAGTCTGTCCTAGTATTGGCTGATATCGTCTATTGGCAGATACTTAAAGCCAAAGTATCAGCATTGATATTGGAACAGAAAAAGTTGGAACAGTTCATCCTTATTTCGAAGAGGTAGCCATTGTGTAGTGCCAAACAGCTTCCTCCACAGACTCCACTGCCTTGCCAAAGCTGTGCATTTCCCAGGAGATGTTTTGCCCCTCCTTGGATTTCATCGCTCCATTGTCTCCTTTGTCTGCCCTCTTGCCATCAGTAAACTCTTCCAGAATATGCGTGCAAAGATTTCATGCCCTGACGATATGGCAAAACACTGTAGTTTAACTTTTGCTAAAGATTATATTTCTTACTTATTGGAATGTGATGAAGGCATTTGTTTCAATTGCAGGTGTTTTTTGTACCTTGAAAAACATGCATTCTTACTGCGAGGTTTGAGCTCTAACTTGGTCTGGTGGTGTCAACTTCTTGTCTCCAGGAAGAAAGATACGTTTAATGCCATACTGTGGAACATTTCTTTCAAAGCAATAACTTCTCCATGGAGACAAGCAGGTGGCAGACCCTAAAGTTGCACTAACATTTAATCAGTGACCAAATTGCTTGTGTCCATCGAAAAAAAAGCAAAGATAAAAATAAAAAATACAACATGTAGTTTGAATTTAGGTGATTATTTTCCAATTCCCAAAACATGTGTATACCGTTTTATTTTTTAGTTCATTTCAAATCTAAGTGCCAGTTTCTTGCTTTGCTGTAATTTCTCAGCCCTGACAGCGTCCGTTCTGCTGTTGTTTGGCAAACGGGCCTTGACTTGAAGCTGTCTGCTCCTGCCTTCATCTCTCTGCCTCTCTGTCTCTCCAGTGGTAGACTGTGGTCATCCCGGCTCCCCCCCTAACGGTGTGCTGAGCGGAGATAAGTTTACATTTGGTTCAACGGTTCGATACTCCTGTCTGGGTGGGAGACAGCTGAAAGGGGAGTCATCCAGGACATGTCAACTCAACGGGATGTGGAGCGCCCCCATGCCCTTCTGCTCTGGTAACCATTTTAACCTCTATTGAATATACACCCTCGAAATGTGTCTTATCTGACGAAGAGACAGATGAATAGTAGTCTTAAATGAGGAGGAGGTGTCGCCCAAGTGTAGGATCGTTGACTGGTAGGGATGTAACCGTATCCAAATCTCTCAATACGACAATTTCACCATGTGCATCCCATTGTATGATATTTATTGCAATAATATGTGGACACAAAATTGTGAATTTGCTACTTTTTCCTCATAAAATCTCTTGACAAGCCTTTGGTACTGTTATAATACAAAGAATTAATATTTAAAATGTAGTCTGCTTTGTAACAGCAAAGGATCATGGTCTATGTAGTGCTCACTGTTTTTGTTTTTTTTAGCTATTGCTGCACCATAACAATGAATTTAAGCAAAGAGACTTGTGATTTGATATATTGTGATGACCCCACGATATTATAGTCAGACTTTTGACGACATAATATCACGATATTCCGATTATTGTTACATCCCCACTGACTGGTGACTGCTTTATGAGTTTGAGTGCAAACTATGAGACTATGTAACTATGAGTGCAGTAGTTGCTCAGATTTTTGTGTATTGCTGGATTTCAGATGACCTCACAGCATTCTATAGTCCAGTGTTAATGAATACAGAATACAGATCATTATTATTCAAATGCAAAATTATGTCATACAGAGAGTTCTTGGGTTGTTTGTGAATTTGCCTTTTGGATATTTCATCACCAAGTACAATATAATCAATAGGGAAATCTGGCACTTGTCGCTTACTTTATAATAAACTTAATACTTCATAAACTTAATCATTTCTAGAGCCATTAACTGTCTGTATTACTACAAAAACAGCATTATAGCAATATCAATTTTAGCCGCCCCCTCATCTGTATTAAATAACATTGGCCTATAGAATGGTGTGATGTCATCTGAAATCCAGCATGAATGAAGAGAGGGCGTGCTTTACTCTGTGTACTCTTTCTGGTGTTTAGTGTCATGTAGCCGTGACACTAATGCATCTTACCAAATCGCACTAACATAAAAGCACTTTAGAAAATGGGGACGTTTGGGGGTTGTTTTTAAAGACTGCACTTTTATACTGCTTAGAACAGTGTGTTGGTTCTGTGTAATTTTTATGCTGAAATGACAAATAAATTCTGATTGTGATTTTGAAAGTACAGCTCAAGGGACAAAAACACAGAAAAAAGTATAAAAGTACCCACTTGAGTAACAGAGAACTATTGAAAACCCAAATGTAGTGATTTTTTTTTTTTTTGCAAATTTCTGCATATTTTTTGTAATCAGAATCAATTTGATGTTCTTTATATATTTTTGTTTGCTCAAAGCCAGAACTTTAACTCAATACCTTCAGGCAAGATGATGCCGCCATAAACACACTTGTCTCAAACTATAAGAAAAAAATACTTTTCTGTCCAGCTGAGATACAGAAAGTACAGATACCAGCGCTCAAATTTTGTGAAGTAAAAGTAAAAAGTACATACCAAATAATTTTACTTGAAGGTGCATTAACTGGATGAGAGGCAACCCCGCTCACAGTCAGAATGCCTGTTTTTCTACGTATTTTTGAGCTATAAAACCATCTGTAATTGAATAAATGTAAGGTAGACCTGTTTAATGTTATACTGGAACATTCCAGGCAGAGCAGTGACATGTCCATGAAGAAAAAAAATTGACGAAAAAAATTAAAAATTGACTAGAAAAGTTGCACAAAGTTCCTTGCTTCCAGTCAGATAGTAACTTAGTGTAATATCATTTGGATATATTTCCTGCCAAGATGCATTTTAAGCTAGAAGCACTACTCAAGCTCTCAGCATTCATTTTATGCCTTCTTACTCATAACAAATTCTGGTAAAGACTCATCCCTGTGGCCCAGTTGATTAAAAGTTAGTATAGGCATCTATTACACAGACACATAGATTTCTTAACACAAAATCGTACTGGCTGAGACTGGAAAAGGTCTAACTTTTCTTAAACTAATATAGCACAACTGTAATAGAGCATCATGTAATTTTGTTTTCTTTTCAAGCATGAAAAATTGCTATCACAAAAACATTAGCTTCTAAAAGTCAGCAAATGTAAGGCAGAGCACTTCTTGTAATTAGCATACACACATACATCATGGGACTTCCATTGTTTTGTGTGAACAGAAAAAAAAAAAATATGATCAAAAGGCTGCTATAGAAAACCCAGTACATACAGCGCTGCACGCCTCAGGATACTTGCATGTGGGCTTATTTTAAAGGCAATCCTGCTGCTATTTAAGTAATGTAAATTTCTAAAACATAATGTGAATATTGGTGGAGTTGCGTTATGAAATTTGATTATGTGGGCCTCCCTCTTTAAAATGTGATTTATTACATGGTGCACCTCAGCTGTAGGCTCTTTAATCATCGATACATTATCTTCCATAGATATTGTTCTTTTCTGTATGAACATATGCTTTAGACATCTCATATGTGCAATAATGTTAGGACAATGCTGTTTGGATGCTACTCCCTTTTGTAATAACCGTATATTTTCCCTTTTATTAAGCCCACCTCCCTCTCCACAACTCCCCTATTTTGTTTCATGTATAAACAAATCATCTAAGTTATGGTTCATAGTTGGTCGGCTGGGGGCAAGATTACGGCTCTCCACTCCAAGAGGCTCCCAGCAGCCGCTTGTATAGCACAGCGAGTGAAAACACATTTGAGATGAGTAGACTAAGAAATCATTTTGTTATTTACAGTGAAGGCCTGGGGGATGAGTGAGGGTGAGAGAGGCTAATGGTTTGAGTTACAGTGATTCATGGTTCCTACCTGCCAGGTTTGTGCCAGAGCCCTGAAGTCATTATAGTTCATCTAATGCCAAGAGTGCATGGAAACACTGTGAAAGCAACACTTCACACAGTGTTTTCAAATGATCTCATTATTATTCTATAGGTAATAATGTTGTGGAAATTTAAGTATATTGACCAAAAAGTCCAAAATGTAAGTTAAGTGAAATTAAGGTTACGGTATCCATAGCTGTAGGGAAATTTGTCCCCTGCATTTGACCCATCTTTTAGTGCCGCTGGGGCAACCTGTCAGGAGCAACCTGTCAGGTGCCACAATGCATTACCTGGGGACCAGTGGTGGATGAAATACTCAATATTATTACTTAAGTAAAAGTAGAGATAGGGGGCAAAAAGTTACTCAAGTAAGAATATCACATGAGAAAATGTACTTAAGTAAAGGTATTAAAGTACCTGTTTAAAAATGCACTTAATTCAAAACAAAAGATGAAATGTAGAGATTTTGATAAATAATTCAGCTGATTTTAAGTGATTCAATAGATTTCTTAATTATTCTAGCCATTTTTGTGTTTTTGTGTATTTGGTTTGCTTAAAGTTGGGACAGAAAGTCAAATTAAATGTACTAAAAATAAATGTCATTTCAGCAGGTTGCAAACCATAAAGAAAATGTAATGGAGTAGAAAGTACAGCTGCATGCTCTAAAATGTAGTGAAGTAAAAGTAAAAAGTATCCACTGTAAAATTTACTTAAGTAAAGTACTGATACCTAAAATTTGTACTTAATATACTTTTACTTTTGCACTTCGTTACCTTTCTCCACTGCTGCGGACCCATCTCCACATCTTGATCTAGGCTCAGTCAGGGCTACTTTACCAGAGGATTTTTGCTAGTGTTTATATTTTGGGTTGAATTACTATTACCACCATAATTGTACTACTTCTACCATAACTATAAACTCCAATTCAATCCTTTTTTGCTACACAATTCACTTTGTCACACAACTAATATGCAGTTTGGGATACTGTCTGTCATTTCAGTCTGGCACTTTAAGCTGCAACACATACAGGCTCTGTGTTGGCTACCCCTAACCCAATTTACTGAATGTCACTTCCAGCTCTTCACCCCCTTAGATCCCTAAACCTGTCCAGTCCAACAAAAACAATGTATACCAATGAAATTCAGGCACTGAAGTTAAAGTCTATGAACTTTATCTACAAGTTTATTTTTATTCTTTCTATTGTACAGTATTTGTAATATTTGTCATGGTTTGCTTTCAAAAGTATAAGACGTGCTGTGGGTAGAAGATGACCTATAATGTTATTTAGAACTACACATTTATACAACAAAATGTATCATATAACTACTCTACCAGAATAGAACCTAAGTCACTGAATCATAACTTTTTAGACTTAAACTTATGCTTAGACAAAGTTTATTAATCCACAAGAGAAATTACTTGGACACAGTAGCTCACACATCACAATATATTATAATAACTAAGAGTAAAAAATATAAATGGTAATAATAAATTCTAAATAAATAGCAAAAAAGATATCAAGAGACTCTTGTCAAATAGTGTAATTATATAAATGTATATGTTTTTGTTTATATGTTGAATTGTATGTTTGAAATGAACACCTAGAAAGCACAGTGTGTACTATATTTACAGTGTTAGAAAAGTTGCAACAGTGAGGAAAGGCTTGTGTTAGCATGAGGGTATTAAACTTGACAATTTGCCTTTGGCTTGAGTGAAAACAACTGTGTGGACCATATGCTGCATATATATTCCTTTCAATAACAGGTTTCCAGTTGCCAAGATGAGATGTATTTTGAGCTGTTTCTCTAGTGGCAGGAATATGTTTTTCCTCCTTATTAGAGGCGTTAACAGCACTGCAGCTTTAAAGACAGGTATTTATAACAAGTCAACAATACCATCAATGTAAATAGAGCAGTGATGTAGCGCTCACTTGTTCAAATCACTTCAGTTAATGCCAGACTGAGAATACTTAAAGGGCATATTTCAGTAACAGTAATTCTCTAATTGTGGTAAATGTCATACAAACACCAGGTGGGTAAAGTGTCTTACCCAATTTGGTTTTGTGGGTGTGAAATGCTTTAATCATTCAGCCACTGCTAGTGTTTATTTAATTTAGTCAAATAATCTGGTGTGAATATATTTGTGTGGATATTTACAAACAGGCATGGGGATAGATTAGAAGAAGAATCTTCTAAATTGCAATTAAAAATCACAATTAAATCACAATTGAATGATTATTCACAATAGCTGACCATGAAAAAACGACGATGACCATAATTTTCTTGCATTGTAAAGTATGTGACCAGATTTATGCAATCAAACTTTCTTGAACGGTAAAATACATTTAATATTACAACTTACAATAAACAGGCTAAATAAATACTCAAATGCATACGATCTAGCAATAAATATCTAAATAAATAATGTGAATCATGCATTCTGGCATTACACACAGTTCAGTAGATGTCAGCATCAGCCGCACTATCAGTTCTATTGTCGTGGTCTGTCCACTTCTCGGTCAGAAGTCATCTTGGTGTCTTTGTCTCTTTGTTCGTGCGTCTTGCGTCGACACCCGCTGAGCTGATTAGTGCACCTGCTGCACACCAGAATTAAACCTCCATTTAATGTCTGGAGAGGACAGGGCTGGTGCACCATTCACACAAACAGGCCATTAGGAGATTGTCTGAAGAAGAGCCGTGTGGCATTGTGTGTGTGAAAATGGCTATAGTTAGATTGGCTCTATAATGAGTCATAGAAGTTCATAATTCAACCCTTTACAAATCAAATCTTATTGTAGTACAGAAAAACAAAACCATTTTTATCCATTAGTTTGAGGAAAAAGTGCCCAAGATAAATATTGACCAAAAAGTATTGTTTCATCAGTCATGTGTTAATTCGATGAAGTATTATTGTGACAGGCCTGGGAACAACAAGAATTATTCAAACACTTGTCACGTACATATACACAAATATGTATATACACATATACAAACAGTCTCACAAACACACACATGTCCACACACTGAGCTGACATGAGGCAGACTGGTTGTTTCCCACAGAGACCTGATCCACCTGAGGCCTCCCAGTGACTGTGGAGTGGAGAGAGCGAGCAGGCGTGTCAGGTCTCCCATAGGACCTGTCCAGATAGTTACATGATACTGTTACATCATGTTTAGCTGTTGTCATTTTGTTTTTAAAGTTCTGCTTTTCAGGACAAGACTGGCACTTTCATTTTTTACATATGCATGATCTGTCACTTTTTGTTTATGCTTAACCATCCCCTCCTACCGCAGATTTATGAATATGTATTGCCTTTATCTACACTGTGTTTGGAAGTTCTTCAAGAAAAAAATGCGACTCTTTAAAGTTAAGTTAACCTTAACTTTAAAGGTCTTTAAAGGTCTTCATATCCAAAGCTGAAAATGCTCTGTTCCACCTTGTGGTGTCATGAAGCAACCATTTTCACTCCCTTTTACCTTTAGTCCAGTAGAGATTGGCAATGACAGAGGAGCACTTGTATTACCACATGAAATCATAAGGTGGAACAGAGTGATTTCTGTGACAAGAGTTCTGAGACAAGAACTCTAAATGTGTAGGGTTTGTGTGTGTTAAACATGTGTGAATGAAACGAAACAACTCCTGGTATGTTTTTGATGTGGAAACAACATTATAACATAGACCAGAAAATAGAATAATATAGGTCCTCACTTTGAATCACAGCAGATTGTCCCTCCAGAGCATACTATCTAGCACCAGCTCTGTGCAAAGGTGCATAGTTACCAAATTCAGCTTTACTATAAATATACTTCTTGACACAACCCTTGCAGTATTTGAACTTGGGACTGAAAAAAAAAAAAAAAAAAAAAAATCATCCATTTTGGTTCGATGCACTTGATGAACTCACAAGAAATGTTTTGTTATCACATTTGCAGTTCATTGCTTTTTAGTTTTGTTTATACTCTCACGCATAATATTTTTAAAGTTT
Organism: Taenioides sp. WSHXM2023; assembly: GCA_029959045.1. Lineage (NCBI taxonomy): Eukaryota > Metazoa > Chordata > Actinopteri > Gobiiformes > Gobiidae > Taenioides > Taenioides sp. WSHXM2023. The sequence goes on from CM057097.1 coordinate 22,992,042, forward strand.
TTTTGTAGAAACCCACAACTCATACACCCTGAGGCATGACAACAGTTATGCCATTAAGGGCTGTGTCTGTGCAGTGTGTATGCTCAGTTTAGCAGCAAGCCCCTAGATACTCGAGTGTAGTACGAGGAGAGACTTTTTAGAATAAGGTTATTTGTCAGAAAGTATACAGAAAAATCATCAAATACACTACAGTAGCTCCCTCTGTGACTGTTTATCACGTAAAGCATTATGTGGTCCCCTCTACATATTTTATGACTAATGATTGGGTGTAATGTGTATGCTTAGTTTAAGAATTAATAGCTTGCAGTTTGTTGTCCTTTTTGTAGAGCTGAGTACAGTCTTGTGTGTTTGGGTGACAGCGTACAGTCCCAGTAGCGTGCTATATCTGTCAGGAGAATCTGCTGACCAGGCACCTTCACAAGGGCGAAGCTATAGAGCCACTACTTCTGGACAACAGCATACATACGCTGTCTACCAAGGAGCACAAAATGTCTGTCTTGTGAAAAAAATGTCATTGGAGTACTTTTCACTGCATAATATTCATGTTAAACCAATAGAAAGAGAACACAAGGGTCAAGCTATAGACCAGTGGCGGAAGTGCTCAGTTTTCTTACTTAAATGTACAGATACTGGAGCAGAAAAAACACAATAAAAGTATTAAAGTACCTGTTTAAAAATGTACTTAAAGAGTAGAAAGTAAAAGTATTTCACACAGATTTTGAGGTCTTATAAGGCTTCAAAAGTATTGATTTTAATACTTTAACAGATTTTGTTCAATAGAAACAATTGAATCAATGTTTTTTTCAAGCTTTTATTTGTATATATATATTTTTTTTTTTGCTCAAATTATGAATGTGTTAAAAAAAAAACAAAAAAAACTCAGCCTTTTTAGCAGGTCTCAAACAATAATGAAAAATACTTTTACTTTTCAGTCCAGTTAGAATGTAGCGGAGTACAAAATAAAGACACCTGCTCTCAAATGTTGTGAAGTAAAAGTAAAAAGTACAGTACTTTTACTTTATTACCTTCCACCACTGCTATAGATCGACTGTTTCTGGACAACAACATGCATGCACTGTCCACCAAGGAGCATGAAATGTCTCTGTTGTGCCAAAAATGTCAATGGAAGACTTTTGACTGTATAAAGTTCATGTTTTGATAAAGAATGGACAAACCAATAGAAAGAAAATTGTCTGCTGTTACTTATATAACTCCCTTTGCTCACTCTTGCAAATGTCTTTTGGGATTCTGAGGCAAACCTATGAAGTTATTCAGACCGTTATCCAGACCATTGCCTGGTTTATTAAGGGAAAAAATATTCAATAATGGAGACATATTATGCAACATTGACTTTTAAGAGCTTTCAACTGTATTAATGTTGTATTTATTTCCCTTTTTGTTTTCACATGTACCTATTTATGCGTTCTTTTGAGTCAGCGTTCCTCAGTTGCCATTGATAGATCAGTGTTTTTCAAACTGGGGTACAGCTCCTTCTAGTGCTACACAAGGCCTTCTAGTCTAATAATAGTCTTATAATTGCTTAATTTAGAGTTTACTCACTTTGTAGTCCTCCTTTCACGGTTTCACGGTCAAAACTGCTGTGGCAATGATGTAGTCCAATTTTACACCTGAGTTAGCCCAAATTTAGACCTAAATAGTCCACTGGTGGTACTCGGAAAGCCAAATTTATTCTGAAGTGGTACTTGTGGTGTGAAAAGTTTGAGAACCTCTGCCATAGATTATTTACCTGGCCAGCCTGAACCACACGCTTTGACAAAACTTTACAAAGACGAGTGGATCTAGAGTTGTTTCCTGTCTCCCTGATTTCAGAGGGCGTGATTGACAGACGAGAATTTTGGAGAGGTGATGTCTTCCACATTTGAGAGACACATAATACAAATTATCGGCTGTGGTTGTCTCAAGTGTGGACGGAGGTTTTTCATGCTCTGTGGTCTCATTTTAGCGTCTTCTGGATTCGAACAAAATTTAGAAGGGATTGGCTGGTCAGGCAAATAGATTATAACTGTATAGCCGAGAAAAGCATAATAAGTCTTCTTTAAGTAGCTGGTGAATAGTAATTAACATTTAAATTACCCATACAGCGATTTGAGAAGTGCATCTATTTCTACTTGAGTAATATTATTTTGAATAAGCATTATTATTGCATTCTCTCTATTTTCACATTCCTATTTCTTGTATAATCCAATCAGTGTAAATCAATTCCCACTTCTTATTCCCTGAAGCATCTGAATTATAGACTGAGATGTGTATCGGGGTCTTAAGTGTTTGTCTCTATAGGCGACACAGCTGGCTCCTGTGGTGATCCCGGCATTCCCTCCCACGGCTCCCGAGAACAAACAGATTTCCGGATCCGCTCCAAGGTTTTCTTCAGCTGCGGCGAGGGCTACGATCTGATCGGATCTGCAGAGAGGATGTGCTTTCCCAATGGCACGTGGTCGGGAACCCAGCCCTTCTGTAAACGTATGCCGACACACTTGTTTTTACATAATCAACCTCAACCTACAGCCTTGACTGCGGCCTAGCTGTGTATAGAGCTATAAACGGGGCTTTAAACTAAGTGCTGTGTGGAGAATGGACTCATTGAGATGCGTAACACTGTCTCCCTCTCTCCAGCTGTCCAGTGCGGTAACCCTGGCACTCCCAGTAATGGCCGAGTCTATCGCTTGGATGGGACAACATTTTCACATTCTGTCATCTACTCCTGTATGGATGGCTATATACTCACCGGCGCCACCACCAGGCTGTGCCAAGCCAATGGTACATGGTCAGGACTTCAGCCCAACTGTACCAGTAAGCATAATTATGCAATTTAATAATTTATTTGGACTTATTAGTTAATATGTAAGTTAATATGGACAACACTTGAACTATGAAAGATGATAGTTTTATGTGCTTTTTTTTACATTTTGGCTTTATATATTATACCCTTAGCACAGGGCTGATACTGATGAATGAGCTGATACTAAGAGCTTACATTTACATATCTGTATGGTGTATTATATCAAACATAATCTCTGGGTAGACCTCAGTGACAAAATGTACTGGCAATAGGCAATTATATTACAGCCCTGGGCATTAGGGACTTACAATGAGCACATTCACTTTGAAGAGAGCATCTCAAATCTGGCACACTTTATAATGGACTGGACCGTGATCAGTATTGCCTCAAGTTGAATTTGTTAGAGACTGACTGACCACAAATTCCTATTTACTAAATTATTCCTTCAACTCATGTGGGTTAACCTCTTGTCAAAGCCTGATGTGGTTAGATCTCAGCAGCTAAGCAGGGCTGGGCCTGGTTTGTATTGGCTGGGAGACCACTGGGAAGATCAGGTGCCAGTGGTACCAGGTGTCCGTAGGCATGGCACTTCACCCACACTGCCCAGTCTGAATGTGGTGCATGCCTGAGTGTTGGTGGTGGATGGAGGGGCCAATGGTGTAGACTGGCAGCCTCTCTTCCATCAGTCTATCCCAGGGCAGCTGTGGCTACAATACAATACAATGAATAAATGCATGAGATTCTAAAGATACACTGAGCGTCAGAAAAAGCACTAAATAAAACTAATGATGATAGATAATTATTATTACCTCTAGAATTCTGAACTGGGAATAAATTAGTAACTCTCCACTAATAAAATGACTACTTTCCACCACCAAAGTATACTCACCAAGCTGGATTTTGTTGTATGGATATAATGTCACGAAACGCACTAGAAAGACTCAAACTTTCAAAGTATGAGTCTTTCTAGTGCGTTCTGTGAGTGAACTACCACAAAGTTCAATTGAACGTTTTCTCCAGCAGAGACACAAAGCTGCTCTAAAATCAGTCTTTGGGCTGTGTGTATTATTGATTATATATAGCAGTCATCCTAAATCTTTTCTGTGATGTCAAATCTGCAGCCCGTAAACAATGCAGAACTCCTGATATGTGATTATAGGTTTCCATTCTGCCTTTTGCAACTCTACTTTATGCCCTGAGTTTAAATTATTCACAACAGTATAAGCTCTAAATAAGGCAATCAGCTTCAAATCTTCATGCTCCGCCACAGACTTTATAGAGTGACATGAATAACCTTGATCGTTGTTTACTTTAGCTAATTTGCTTTCTGAACTTGGTAGCAGGATCCCTTGGAGTAAATAACCATAAAATAAAACAGGTCCCAAATGAAATGTCACTTTGAGTTGTACAGATGTTAATGTAATGCTTAACATATCTCAAAATGTACACAGCATTTTCCTGAGCCCACAGGAAGAAAGAAGAAAAAAAAAACACTCTCTTTTTTGGCCGTTTTAATAGTCTCCATACTAATATAACAAGTGAAAACTAATATAATAATAATTTTGTAGGTTATGCAGTCTGTAAAATTTTTTCAGTCTGATATTTTACTCCTTACTTTACTGAACTAATACAACCTGTAGTCCACACTTAAATACTTTCCCATCCAACGAACTGACCACTATAATCAAATATCAAAATGAAGATAAGAAATGCTGAGAACCTAAACTTCCTTTCATAAAACCTTAATAAAATTTGATGAAAACCTCTGAATGAAAGGAAACGTCTTTTACTATAGATTACAGCACATATATTAACGGCCATGACAGTATCTGAGGTGGTTTAAAAGCCTTTAAAGTGCCTATTAGACTATGAAGGACAGGGTTGTTTAAGTACAGTCCAGGGAATCCTAATGTTCCCTAAAAGAGTCCCAGGACAATGGCCTCCACGGCTGTTGTTTCATTCATGACTGAAGCCATGAAAGCACACGGTGGTAACATTCTCTGCCACTCTGGATAATTACAGGGTTCATATACAGTGTACTTTCGTTGTATTGTTCTATATGCTAAACTCTGATTCAAGCAGCAGGTATAAAATGTTTCATATAAAAAACCACTATTGCTCCATTGGTTTAAGAGTAAGGTCACTTATAGTACTCAAAATGCCTCGCCACTGTTTTAATTTAAATCTAATTGATTACAAGTTATTTAACATGTATTCACTTGAGATTGACATTACTGGAAAATGTCTACAGTGAAGAAATGACAACTGAATAAACTGTCACCAAGAGAACATTAATAAGAAAATGATATGTAAAATGCATAACCTCATGGCATTATTTTCTTTTTAGTGATAAACTGCGGTGATCCTGGCGTTCCCGCTAATGGCCTTCGATATGGAGAAGACTTTACCATTGGTCAGAACATCACCTTCCAGTGCCAGCCCGGGTACAGGATGGAGGAGGATGGGTCACCTGTGAGGGCATGTACCCAGAATGGGACATGGAGTGGGAACATGCCCATGTGCTCAGGTAAGAACTGGTCTCCCTTATGAATAAATGCCACAACATTAACTAAATAGATAGGTAGGATGAATAGGAAATTCAAAGTTTGGCAACAGCAACATAGAAACAAATATAGCAACATACAAAGGATATAAAGTAGGTGTACTCAAGTGGCAAAAAATGTACATCACATTGAAAGCATGATTCAGATTTAATCACGAGCATTGTGCAGTTTGTACTTTTACATTGTCAAAATGTAACTAAATGGTATGGTATGGTATGCTTTTTATTTGTACAGGAACAGTGCACAACAATACATTAACCAAGACAAAAGCCATAGAGATAATGGCATAAAGATGCTGGTGCCAGGTTATAGCATGAATACTAATTTACAACTGTAGTCCCTGAGCAGGTTGGTGGAAATACTGAGAGTACAGATTCAATGTATATACATAAATTGACCACAAATAAATTAAAACATTATTACTTAGGGTCACATTGTTCAAATCCTATTCTAAAAACAACATACACCAAACATATGCACTCTTAGCCCCTTCCACCCTCCATCCATCCATTTTCTTCTGCTTATCCGGGGCCGGGTCGTGGGGGCAACAGTCTAAGCAGTGACTCCCAGACTTCCTTCACCCCGAACAATTCCTCCAACTCCTCCGGGGGGACCCCAAGGTGTTCCCAGGCCAGCCGAGAGACATAGTCCCTCCAGCGTGTCCTGGGTCTTCCCCGGGGCCTCCTCCTGGTGGGACCTGCCCGGAACACCTCCTGAGGAAGCGTCCAGGAGGCATCCGGAACAGCTGGCTCCTCTTGACGTGGAGGAGCAGCAGCTCCTCCTGTGTGACTGAGCTCGTCACTGTATCTCTAAGGGAGCACCCAGCCACTCTGCAGAGGAAACTAATTTCGGCCACTTGTATCCGCGATCTTGTCCTTTCGGTCATTCCCCAAAGCTCATGACCATAGGTGAGGGTAGGAACGTAGACTGACGGTAAATCGAGAGCTTTGCCTTTCGGCTCAGCTCCCTCTTCACCACAACCCCTTCCACCCTCTATCAAGGCCTGTGCACACACACACACACACACACACACACACACCTCTGTTGGCAAATGATTCCAATGACTCACAGCAAGGAAAACAAAAAAGTTTTACGATTTTAGTTTGTTCTGAATGTTCTCTCTTCACTGTAATTGTGTAAATATGTGTGTCCCTGACTCAAATCAGCAAAAGTCGACAAACAGAAAGAGTGGGAGGTTAAAAGTACATCGCACGTATCTGTGTTTATCTCTGTAAAAGCACAGAATCATAATCATAAGATCAGTGAACTGCAAATCAATACAGGTCAAATGACTCTGCTCACACGAAGAATTAGGGATGGGACAAGATCTCGTGCCACAAGATCTTGCGAGACAAAATTGCTACAAGATTGTGCACACATGAGAAAAATAATCTCATGAGATTTTTTTCCCCATTTGGATCGGACAAAAAAGATTAAGTGTTGGTGAGCTGCATCTTTTGAGAAGCTGTAGTTCCAAAAAGCACTCCTAGAATGACAACAAAAATATTAAATGAAGTATAAACTCTGAAGCCAACTGTGGGAACTAAATCGGACGTTTTGTCTCGTCCCAGCCCTACATAGTATGCAATAAAACACCTGCACCTCCTGTTGTAATCATTCTTTTCAGCAGTAGACACATAACTGTATTATTCATCTATCCAACATTGCTTCTACCAGTCTGTTGTCCAAACATCAGCCTAAGTTTACGATGTGTGTCTGAGCGTGTGTGTTTAATCCCTGTTCCAGCGGTGACCTGTCCCTCCCCTCCTGCGATCAGTAATGGCGTCCTCCAGGGCAGTGACTTTGAGTGGGGCAGCAGTGTGAGTTACAGCTGCTCACCGGGATACGAGCTCTCATTCCCCGCGGTCCTGACCTGTGTGGCCAATGGCTCCTGGAGCGGCATGCTGCCACAATGTTTACGTAAGCTCCTACAAACCTCTGACATGTACTGCAATACACATACACACATACACACATACAGCATGGGCTATTAGTCTGCCAGCTGGGGAAAAGACCTGCTACATCCACTACTACTATGGTGCGGATGTAGTAGCAGAGGTGGAATTTGCTGTAGTTTGTAATTCTTTTTTATTTTGTCAAACAATTTTATGACAATATAGTAATATTTAAAAACAAATTTAAAGGGCCCATATTACACTATTTTCTGATCCATCTTAAAATGTTGTTTCCTCATCACAAACATACCTGGAGTTGTTTTGTTTCATTCACACATGTTTAACACACAAACGCTGCATATTTAGGCTGAGTTCTTCTCTCAAACAGTAAACACTCTGTTCCCCAGTGTGATGTCATGTGATACAGAAGTGCTTCACTGTGTTTTTAAACTCCATACACCTTCATAAGAATTGATTTCAGCTCTGGAATTTATAATCTCTATTGAACAAAAGTTAACTGTTAACTTGAAAACTAAGATGTAGACAGGGTTACGCAAGCATGTGTGAATGAAACAAAACGCAACTCTAGGTTTGTTTTTGATGAGGTAACGATATTCTAATGGCTAAAAGCTCACAACAATCAATTTTGTGTAATATAGGACCTTTAAGATACACAATATGCAATATACTTTTACGTTTTGGCAGCAGTGTTGCCATATTATTTGATAAAACAACTTTGAATGGAAATTTTTCACATACTTTTAGCTGCATATTTTGAGATGCTTTACTTCACATGTACAGTATTTCCATAGTGTTTGTAAACTTTGTCACCTACTAATGAAACCATGTGAAAATGAACAAAGCTAAACAAAAACACAAACTAAACTACTATCACAGATCTCACAATTGAGAATCACAGCACTTTTAAAAAATTAAAAATCATAACATATTAAGTTTGTGGCACACTTTAAACATATATTACAACTGTCCACATCAGGCCCATTAATCTTCTGACAATTCCCAAATCCCCGCGGCAAACTCAATCTGGGACGCCCTTGACCGCGAGCCTTTCACACAGTTAACATCTCAGACTCAAGTGAGAATGTGTGTTTGCAGCAAAGTTTTGTGGCGACCCCGGGACCCTGGTCGGAGGATTCAGGGAGGGCCGGAGTTTCATCTATCAGTCAGAAGTGTCCTTCACATGTGCCCCTCCTCTTATCCTCGTTGGCACGGCAACCAGACTCTGTGAAAGCGACGGGACCTGGAGCGGGACTCAACCTCGCTGCATTGGTAAGTGTAAATAGTCCCGTTTATGTCATTCTGAAGAGGCAGAGACAACACCCTACTCTTTGGTCCAATTAGTCTCAAAGTTGAATACATTTCATTTAGTGGTTGCAGGGTTATGTTTTTAATCGTCCAGCTTCCAGATAATTTTGTGCAAGTTTTTGAAAACTTTTCTCCTCTACAATTGACAATCTCTAGTTGTGTGATTAGTGTTGTATCTTACAGTACTTTGAGTTTAGTTTTGTTAGTTTGGATAAAGGAAGGTTGTTTTTTTTCTGGAAGGGTATCTGATTTATAATATCTGAAGCATCTGGATGATTCGCTGTGGCACTAGAAACAAACAACTACTAAACGTTTGCTAAACCAACAAAATTAAGATTTCACTGGAAAAGTCTCCATGGAGATGTTATTGCTTTGATTATAAAGTTCCACAGTATTGCAGGGGGAGGCTGTCAGCACCAATAATGAAATGAATGCTAGATAATAAGTGTTACTCTGTGAAACATCCAAGTCAACGCAATTGCGAGTCTATAGAAACACCAGAAAAGTTAGTTGAACCATTATCTTTTAACAAATGCTCCTACATAATATCCTCGTCAGTGAAGTCTCTAAGTTGTTTGGTATGTACCGAGGCTTTTAACCTTCACCAAAAATTGATTTAAGATTTTACTGATGGCGTTTTAATAGTCCCTGATGATCTCCATCAATCATGCATTCCCACTTGAGCTGGCCGGGTTTCCTCAGGCGTCTCTCTTTTTAAAGAGTTCAACAGACAGACCTTTCCTCTCAGTCCTCCTCCATATAATCCAAAGATATACCCGCTACTGTGTTTTTAAAGGACCCGTATTACACTGTTTCCTGATCTATGTTATAATGTTGTTTTCTCATCTCATCTGTTGTTTTGTTTCATTCACACGTTTAACACACAAATCCTGCATATTTAGGCTGCGTTCTTCTCTCAAACAGAAAACACTCTGTGCCACCTTGTGATGTCATGTGGTAAGACCTTGAATTGCCAATCTCTACTGAGCTATAGGTAAACGTAACTGTTAACTTGCAAACTATCACTTCATGACATCACAAGGTGGAACAGAGTGTTTTGAGCTTTGGAGATGTAGACAGGCTAATATGTGAGTGAAAGAAAACACAACTCTAGGTATGTTTTTGATGAGGTAACAACATTATAACGTGTTAACAAGCCAATTTTGCATAATATAGGACCTTTAAATATATTATGTTTAATTATGTAATGAGTTTATTTATAGGTCTTAATACTAAAAGCCAACTCCAGCATCTAAAGACAATAAAATGTACTGTTACATAATAATTATTTTAAGATACATGGTCTATTGTCTTTGATTTACCATCTTTTCTCTTCTACATCTTTTATTCTGCTCATTAAAAAGCAGCTTTTAGTAGTCCATTAATCAGCGTGATTGGGATTAACTAAAATGTTTTGTGTTTGAAGTATAGCAATTACTCAAACTTTCAGCCTCTTTAAACAAAATAAACACTGTGGCCTTTTAAAAGTTGGGCTGGCTATTGATGCATTTTATGATAATGACTTTTCAGGAAATTACTATATCTCCCTAAACGGTCTTAACAGTTTTAGTTCTAAGCGTTTATTAACAGTTTTAGTTGTACGCCTTTATTAATGCTATTACAGTAATGTCTTGTATTTGTACATCTATTATTGTAGTTAGTTTATGACTCCGTTTCATTGTCTTCAATCAGATGTAGTTACCACAACACTAACACACCTTAGGTATTTTGTAACGAGGTTGAGAATTACCTTTATTATTTCCCACTGGCAACCAGTGCCTTACTGTCCAGCCACAACTACAAACTGATAATTTATCTTATCTTTAAGATGATGAAACTAAATATAAAATGTTCCATTTTATATTTAGTGGAACATTCTAGGCAAAGACACATCTCTATGAAGACAAGCAGAAAAGTTACATGTAGTACATGTGTGGTCTGTATAATCATTTCCATTGTGAATTTATGCAAACCTGTCATTATATGTCTGTGTGTCAGTCCTGTAATGCATTGGACAATATATTACATAGTTTTACAGAAATCTCCTCACCTCACTCACCAAGTTCGCCTTTGGCCATAGCATATAGATTATGTATGTACCGATCCATAGCCCTCTATCTACAGATTAAAGGAGCAAATGAAAGGAGATATTCAGCCCACATAGTGAATGCTCCCAGTGGGTCTGTCCAGCAGCAGCATGTGATGTTTAGAGCACCACTTTACATGTCTGATGCAGAGCAGGTGCTTAGAAGTCAAGACTAGTAGTGAATGGCAATACACCGGATTGTCTATAACATGGACAGCCTCTTTTATACCTCTATGGTAGATTACCTGGAGATGTAAGACGCCTCTTTTGTAGCTACCTTAAAGAATAAAACTAAAAATAGCCTGATTTCGATGTAGGTCTTGGCCAAGGCGAATAGTGGAAGGTGTTATTGGTCGTTTAGGGAATGCTTGGTCCTATATGCGAAAGTGATTTATTAGTGTGTGATTGTGGCTGTTTGTGGCACAATGACTTTTGAGCAAGAGCAGGGTTCACTTTAAATAAGTCAGACAAAGGATTTACAGATTGGAAAGAGGACAAGTGGAAAAAGCGAGGGATACAGTAAAAGATGTAAAAGAATCGAGGTTAGGAAGGGAGGTAAAAAGGGGAGAGGAAGAGGGAGAGAGCTGTATTGAATTGGGCTCTGCGTCAGGATGTGCTCTACATGCTGATGACACACACAAAACAGTTCAGGAGAAAGCGCTCCTCTGGCTTCGTTTTACTGTGAAGCACTACTGCCCCCTGCTGGCGAGTCTGTGCATATGAGAGCTGCTGTTACCATGACAACACACGGGAAAGGATGGGAGGTGGGGGACCGGTGTAAGGCTTTAATTGTTCAACTTTTTTTTTTTTTTGCTCTTTTTTGTGTGTTTTAGAGCCAACCAAGACAAGCTGTGATAATCCTGGGACGCCTCGCTATGGGTCGTTAAATCGTACATTTGGATTCAAGGTAAAATCAAATATTAGTATAAGTACTAGGAGACTTCTAAGGTGGAATTTGCAGATTTGTTGACCTGTTTTTTGGTAATATCTTTATAATCACTGGGCCTATCCGTATAAAACAAAAACTGACACAAAGTTCAGTGTCTTCTCTCTCATTATAGATAAACAAAAGTGGGGAAAAAATTAATTATAGCTTCAGAAAATGAGGCATTACTCAGCCACAAACATGTGACTGTTAAACTGTTAATTGTTAAAGATGCATTGTGTAACTTTTCTGGTGGAGGGTGCATCAAATGATTTTCTCCATGGAGATGTTATTACTTTGTCTGGAATGTTTCACAGTATGGCATTAAACCTTTCTATCATCATGAAGACCAAAACCAGACCAAGTTACAGGTCAGATCTGTGGAGAGGCAACCCCGCTCACAGTCAGAATGCCTGTTTTTATAGGTATTTTTGAGCTATAAAACCACCTGTAATTGAATAAATGCGAGGTAAAGCTTTTTAATGTCATACTGTGGAACATTTCAGGCAGAGCTATGACATCTTCACAGAAACAATCAGGTGACGGACCCCCAACCAAAAAGTTACATAGTGCACCTTTAAATATTGTTTAAGTTATAAATTAAAATGACAAATTTGTGGAGCCAATCCCTAACGAGTAATAAGGTTAAAATGTGTCGTTAATCAGTTTGGATATTTCTTTCAAAAACAGTGATTCTCCCAGAGTTATATAAGCCCTTGTTATCTGTCTGAAATTATGACACCATTGTAACGCAAAAAACAGGTGTCCAGTGAAATTCATTCTGTCTGTTATTTGTGGCTGTTTTTCTGTTGCAATGTTGAAACTAGCTCTGCAACACAAGCAGCATCTAATCATAGTAATCTGAGGGTTAACCTGAGGTGAGCTAGGTTTGCATAAGAGGAGCTGAAGAACTGTAAATGACACTTGAATCCCCACTTCACTGAAAAGATGTTGAAATACAGTATTTTCAGACTAAAGAAATGTCACCAGGTGGCTCATTACTTTCTTGGTTTTGACACTTTTAAGGAAAAATTTATCAACCTGCCAGCAGCGGTGCGGTGTCTGTCAGGAGGTTGTGCATACATTACTATCATCACCTCTTTCTTCATTTGTTGTGGGTAGAAGCCAGTAGAAGCCAGGGCCAAGCTAAACCTCTACCCCTGGCTTAATTGTGTTATGTACAAGGAACAACATACGGCTACAGTATGTCTCAGAGGCTGTAGAGCGAGAAAGCTTTTTTTACTCTCTCTCTTTTACCACGAGTCAGTTACTACTCAGTGAATCCAGATGGTGGAATTATGGTTGTAATTCTTCCAAATCAAATGAATAAATTATATACAGGAAAGTACTGTTTACAAGTATATTATACATGTTTTATATTATGTTACTTTAAATTGCCGTTATTGACCTTTTTCCATCGGCCCGTGTTCGCCGTAAATGCGACTAAACTGCGCTTTCTTCGTGTTCATTTTTGTTGACAATTTTGGAAAATGTTTTGCAGCTAAAATATGAAATAAAGTAGATTTATTTGTGTAAAATGTCCAATGCTCATGTCCACCAACAAGTCAACACTGCAAATTCGCTGGGAGGCTTTAGAAGGACTTGGTAGTCCGTATGTGAGCCTTGAAGTGTTTTTTTCTTATGTAACTGAGCAACTTATTTGCTGTGAGATCGGCAGCCCCATGCAAAATAATACAGACAGTGACGATGATAGCTCCCAGATGGGGGCAAAAGACAGTTTTTTGTATTGATTACATTGTATTTTGCCATAAAATATCCAAAAGGTAAATGCACAAATGCCAAACCTGGTATTTTCAATTACTGAACCCTAATAATAATAATAATAATAATAATACATAATACTTATATAGCGCTTTTCAAGATACCCAAAGACGCTTAACAAAATAGCAAATAAAATAGACAAACAGACAGTAATAGAAGTAGGCTAATTGTAAACAGTTTTGAAGAGGTGGGTCTTGAGGGATGCTTTGAAAATAGTAAGTGTAGAACTCATTGTATTGAAGGATAATTTAGCATTTTACCAATATTAATTTTAGCTGCCCCCATCTGTATTAAATAATATTTGGTCTATAGAATACTGTGAAGTCATCTGGAAACCACCAATAGCTTTTCTACGCCCTTATCATTGTGTTGTTTTGTCTGCCCTCAGGTGGGGAGTGTGGTGTCTTTCCAGTGCCAGCCGGGTCACTTGATACAGGGCTCCTCGTCTCGAACCTGTCAGCCCGATCTCACGTGGAGTGGGACACAGCCAGAATGCATACGTATGTACAAGAAAACACATCTTATTAACTTGTAAATAACCAATATCAACTTAAACCTTAACTTTTTACTCACCCAAAATGCTTTTTTATGTGAGTCCTGAAGTGTTTTTTTTTCTTATGTAACTGAGCATACACATACACACATATGAAGGCCCTATATAACACAAAATTGACTCTTGTGAGATTTAAGCCACGTTAGAACTTTGTTACCTCCTCAAAAACATACCTGGAGTTGTGTTTTGTTTCATTCACTCTTGTCTGAGTAACTGTTTTAATCTGTTATTAATCTGTCCACATCTCCAAAGCTCAAAATGCTCTGTTACACCTTGTGAGCTCATATATTTGTAGTTCACAAGTTAACACCTTTTATCTTTAGTTCAGTAGAGATCGGCAACTCCAGGGCCGAGATCATCCAGGTGATTCAGGTGAAGGTGTATGGAGTTTAAAAACACAGTGGAGAACTTCTTGTATTACCACATGACATCACAAGGTGGATTCTGTTTGAGGGAAGAACTCAGCCTAAATATGCAGGATTTGTGTGTTAAACATGTGTGAATGAAATGAAACACAAGTCCAGGTATGTTTGTGATGAGGAAACAACATTATATCATAGATCAGAAAATTGTGTAAAATGGGCCCTTTTTTTAACCTCTTGAGATTGTTTTTCGTTTATTCTAATTATTTCCCTCTGAATTGTAACAGTTTTAGATTGTGACTTATTTCTTACTTTTCATGTCCTCAGCTCATGCCTGTAAGCAGCCTGAGAGCCCACTGCATGTGGACGTGGTGGGGATGGACTTGCCCGGCTTTGGCTACACCCTGGTCTACAGCTGTCAGCCTGGCTACTTCCTGGCTGGAGGTTCAGAGCATCGAGTGTGCAAAAACGATGGCACGTGGACCGGAAAGATGCCAATATGTCGAGGTAAAACGGTTAAATCTCTCATCTACATCACCCAGATTTAATTCAGATCTTATCACGGCCTAGTTCCAGAAGGTACTAGTCTCATGCCCAAGGACACACTGTCAGCAAACAGACTCAGAGACATATTGGCCATCTGGAGAGGGCCGTCTCTTCCTGGGGAGCTACTTGGCTGCATAAAACAAGACAAAGGGATTATCATTTAGCCCAAGTTCTTTTAATTATTAATTTTTGGGAAGTAGAAATCCAGATCCACACAAGCTGCTAGAAAAGTAAATAATTTGCTTCAAATATTGTGTCTGAAATAGATAAATACTCACGTTTCCGGTGATAATTTTGGCAAGAAATTTAAGAAGAAAGTCAATTTTTTTAATGGAAGTGAGCTAGGCAACATTTAATTTGATATTTGAGAACCATTAGTGCAAACCACTTCAAATTATTTTTGTGTGGACATTTACTAATTTGTGATAATTTCTATCAAAGCATGATTTGGCAAATAAACATATGATTTTTTCTAATTAGGTAATAAAATATTTTTGCATTTGGCATTTTTCTGTACAAATCTTTTCATGGATGTATTTCAGTTTTACAAGTTGTGGGTGATTTATGTGGCCAGTCAAAACATTGCCATATAACTCACTTGCTGAGCTGTATGGCAATGTTATGGCCTCCCAGTTTGACATAAAACTTTGCTGTCACTGGTGATCTCAAACACTTAAAACTAGCTGGTGTTTGCATGATTTTTTCAGAGAATTATATTTGAACTTCAAAGCAGGTTGGTGCTGGAGGCATTTTGACATTTGTGTGGAGGAGGAGCAGGTGCACAAGAGCGTTAGGATTCAGTTTCTTCTGTGCAAGCGCCAGGCCAATCAGTCTTGTCCAATGATGCTGAAAGATCTCAAAAAGTCTCACGCTAACACAAAGCCAGTTTCACACATATCTTTCAGCAAAAAGAGTGGGAGGCATAGAGATTTATAGTTAGATAAGTAGCACGGAAGAAACCAAACATTATGAGGATGTGTTTAAAAATGTACCCTAGAGTGTAAATGCAAATGAGATCCAAGTTTATATTCATTTCAGTTTGAAAAGTTTGGGAAAGATGAAACCACCTGAGTCGAAGGAAAAAGTGCACAGGTCTGATATTTTCCTCAAGGCTGGTGCCCTTGTGCCCTGGAAGTAGCCTTTAAAATCCAAGCACTCCCTGATCCAATTTGAGATTCTAGGACAAATGCTCTTTTTTAGCAAGCTCTTGCTTGCTTTTACTTATTGACAACAGTGGCTGCATCTTCAAGCAATGGCAGATGCTGTACTGAAATCCTAAGCAGTTTAAAGATCACTTTTAAAAGTAGTTTATATGTCAGTTAATATATTTGCATTGCTTTGCTAAAAACCAAAGACCATTTTACCATTTACACCAATTAGCCACAGCATTATCATCACCACCGAAACTGGTATTAGAACTGGTATGTGTTATGCCACTTTTTGTATGGGATTTGTAATAGGCTCATCCTCCAATGGATGTCCCCAACAAAAAAATGAATAAGAATAAGAGATTAAGCAGTTATTCTTATCTATCTGATGCATGTGGTGAGTGGGGGTATGGATCCATAACATAGCATTATTGTATTATGGCAACATTATACCACATGTTTGATACTAGGCCTGTCACGATAATTACAACATCAACTTATCATTCAATATATGAAAGCAGGAACAATATACTTTGGGACTCAATATTTATTTGAGCTGTAGAAGGTAGAATAATAACTTCTATACATAATTATCGGTTCATTCTGCTATATATTTGTTGCAGCTCATGCCTTTTAATCATACTGTCTATTTAATAATTTGTTTACTGGAATGATCTTGCTTTGTGTCAGTGGCAAAGTAGTTTCAATGTTATCGTTTATCACAATATTTCGATGTAGCAGTATGTTGTTGTTGTTGTGCATGCCTGATTTGCCATTAACTGACCATGGCTTGTAATTGGGTCCAAACTAACAGACTAACACTGACTCTAACTCTGAGCAGGTTATAAACTATATGTATAGTGCTATAGGATGAAGTTAAATATTACAGAGCTGTTATTGTTATTGTGTGTATTATTATCATTAGTATACATATATATATATATATATATATATATATATATATATATATATATATATATACACATATAACAATAGTAAATATAGTATATGTAGTATACATATTTGATTTATCAGTACTTATACAAATGCTAAATACAAAAGTGTTGTAATTATGTTAAAGCAACCACATAACAAATCATGCACTGGGGGTGGGAGTAAAAAAGTTTTACTTCTTCCCACTCCCTTTCAAGCTTTTTTTGTATTGTAATGTCAAGTTGACTGTCATGACAATAATGTGTGAAAAGAAACAACAACAAAGCACGAAATAATTGATTGATTGATTGATTGATTGATTGATATAAACTATATATGTATGTGTTTGCAGCTGGAGAGAAGAAGAAGCCAGTGAAGCCGGCCACAGGGACTCCCAGCCCCAAACTAAATGGTCAGTTCTGTTCAGAGCCAGAATAGTTTACAGAGTTCTCTGTTTTCAGACTGAATGTCTTCTGCGGTTTTGTTTATTTCTATATCTTCTATTGTACTCCACTTGCTCTTGAACAGGCTGCAGTACCTCCATTTTGTTGTACTAAACTCCACTCAGTTCATTTGAATAATTTATTTCCCCATCCTCACAATGGTAAATTGTGTGTTGAGAAGTTCAGGCTATGATTTGTTGTGTTTTTGGCTGTGTTCTCTGTAAGTTCTCGGTTAACTTGCTGTAGATTTAAGATTATTTGTAGATACAATACACACAACTTTGTAAAGGTCATAAAACAGTTCCCTGACTATATTCTTTCAGAGCCACACAAATATTGAAGGTTGTGTGTTGTTTTACTTTTGACTTGAAATGCATTCTTTAAAGATACACTATGTACAGTAACTTTTTGGTTGGGGGTCCATCACCTGCTTGTTTCTGTTTCATTGCTCTGCTTGCAATGTTCCACAGTATGACATTAAAGAGATCTACCTTCCTTTGTTTTTTTTAATTACAGGGGCTTTTATAGCTCAAAAGTACCTAGAAAAAATCTGTGGGCGGGTTGCCTCTCCACAGATCTGACCTGTAAACTGTCTGGTTTGGTCTCCTTGACGATAGAAAGGCTTAATATTACACTGTGAAACATTCCAGACAAAGTAATACCCTCTCCATGAAGAAAAGCATTTGACAGACCCTCCACCAGAAATGTTACAACATGGTAATAGTATACAGTTCTAACTAAGATGCCAAAAATAACAATCTTTCTTTTCCTCTACAGCTTCACTAGTTTTAAACAATTGCCAATCAAAAGCAAGATAAGATGTGGATTGAATTTCAGAGGAATTCACATGCCACTGATGGTTACAAGCGCACTCACAATCATTTCTGGAGTTATAAGACTATTAAAATATCATATAAACACAAAAATCACCTGACTTCTTTCTGATCATCGTCCTTTAATTTGGTGTGAATGTTGTTGTAGCAAAATACATTTTAACATGTCCTTAAACATATTTTACTGTTATAATTATCTGGCCTCAGTTTCAGTCAGTACTTTTCCACAGAAACTGACATTCCTGTCTCACTGTCCAGTCGTCCCCTCATTATTTATGTCATGTTGACCTGTGTACATACCCCTGTACCTGCTTGTATAAAACACCATGCTCTCTCTCTCTCTCTTTATCCCCCCCTTTCTCTCTCTTTCTCTCTCTCTTCTACCTGATCTACTCTCTTCTCTTCTTGCTCCTTCTCTTGCAAGAGAATAAACCACACGAAGACATTTGTTTGACTTAAGACCTCTTATTTCGTTCTCACACAAATATTTCCACAACAGTGTAACCACAGCCACTGGTCTAGTATATTTTTGTATCTCTACTATATCACAATTTCGTTATATTTTTATAATAATCCTCACGAAATGTCTTGACGCCTCTTTAAAATGAACTTTCCTCCTCTTCACCTGCTGTAGTTCCAGACGATGTTTTCGCTCCTAACTACATCTGGAAGGGCTCCTATAATTACCGTGGGAGGAAGCAGCCTATGACTCTGAGCATCACCAGCTTCAACTCCAGCACGGGTCGAGTCAACGTAACCCTTAGCAACGGCAACATGGAGCTGCTGCTATCAGGCATGTGATAATTACAAACTACCTTGTATGGATAACTGTAGCTTTTGTGTACTGCTGTATATGTAGTTACATGTTGTTGTAAGGACACTAAAGGTGAACATAAAAAAAATAAACCAAGCCAAGGATAGCAGAAAGACTGAAAAAAAGTATAGAATAATAAATATAATTTAATTAAAGAAAATCTGGTGGTAGTAAAATCTGGCAGTAATTACTTTAGCTACTGTGTACTGATTTGCCCAAATTTTGCAGGGTTATGAATATATTTTAATACATTGAGCAATTTTATAAATAGCCCTATTTGATTTGATCTTTTGGTGTTTTTATTTGAATATATTTTCTGTGGTCCAAAAGCAGGCAAGAGGGTATAACAGTGTGCAAAAGTGTTAGTGGGTGTTTTCATTATTTTTTTTAAAAGGTCAGATGTATTTCAAGGTTTTTCTGTGTCATCCCACTCGCATTAAAATAACCTAGTATAAACAAATAATTAATATTTGGAGCTGCTCCTTTGGCAGTTTTTGACATAAACTTTTGTGGTTCATTTGAAGAAATATGTATGCCTGAAGTAGAGGGCCTTTGAGTACAGGTTTTACTATGATGATATACATAAGCAGTGGTACAGCTGAGAGATATATTCTGTTGTTACTTTGGAGATCTCCGAGATTAGTGCATCAAATGTATTGTTTAAAAGTGCACTATGTAACTTTTTGTTTGGGGGTCCGTCACCTGCCTGTTTCTATGGATAACATGTCACTGCTCTGCCTGGAAAGTTTCACAGTATGACATCAAACAGCTCTACCTTGTACATTTATTCAATCACACATGGTTTTATAACTCAAAAATACCTAGAAAAACAGGCATTCTGACTGTGAGCGCGGTTGCCTCTCCACAGATCTGATCTGTAACGTTTAATACCACACTGTGAAACATTCCAGACAAAGAAATAACATCTCCATGGACAAAAGCTTTTGATGGATCCTCCACCAGAAAACTTACACAATGCACCTTTAAAGTGTGTGTTGGATTAGATTATTCTTTTAATTCACCTTTAACCTGTTTTGTCACGCCCAGGAAGAAGTAAAATCAATGTTTGAATAACAAATTGC
Source organism: Taenioides sp. WSHXM2023 (assembly GCA_029959045.1). Taxonomy (NCBI): domain Eukaryota; kingdom Metazoa; phylum Chordata; class Actinopteri; order Gobiiformes; family Gobiidae; genus Taenioides; species Taenioides sp. WSHXM2023. Next base: position 23,012,134 of record CM057097.1, read on the forward strand.
AGCATTTAGTAAGAAAAAAAGGCTGAAATCAAACCTCAATGAGAACTTCCACTTTTTCTTAAATCTTGTGATATGACGTAGGCCTGGGGAGTGGAACTTAGCGCTCTCTGGTTATTGCTCTAGGTCTTACTTGCTAGCAGGCCTTTGACAAGGAGCCTCACATGGGCCCACTCTAATATAAATTAATAGGATGAAGGTCCAATTCTGGCCCCCTAAGACCCTGGAGCCCAGGACAACAGACCCCTTTGTCATAATCTAAATAAAAAGTTGCACTACAATAATAAAAATGTTAAAACTAATGAAACTTATTACAATGACAAATCTTTTTGTGTGCACAAAGCTCTCACTCGTGTTGCCTGCTCTGCTTTTGTTCTGATTCTTGTGTTGGTTCAGTGTAAGGATAAATACGCATACAAATTAGAAACATTTGGTTCTTTTAAAAAAATTCATCTGGTTCCAACTATTCATGTAAAGGAACCGTTCCAAAGAGCTGTCTCGTACACAAACGACACATCTCTACTAACTAGTGCCTTGGCAGAGGTCTAAGGTTATGTAAGGTACACTGGTACATTGTCCCTGTAGGGAAGTTTGTCCTCTGCATTTGACCCATCCTTCAGTTCTGCCCATTGGGAGCATCACCACAGAGACCCATCGTCAGACTAGGCATGGGGCAATATTGAAATTTGATGTTTAAATTTCAATATTATGAATAGGTTCAGTATTTAAACAACTGTTATAGTATTGTACTTTGTTATAAGTGAAAACAGCAATGATCTAGAAGAGAACATCATGGACAGCTTTTTTCTGACATTATGCTGATAAAATGGCAATTATCTTTGTTTGGCGATCACGATTATATCAAATGTTCCACAAACGATTATTGCGTACACTTTTTATCACAATATTTAGAAATTACATTATTGTTTATTGTCCCATCCCTCCTCCAGACCGTGAGCTAGGCCTGGTCAGGACTACCTTAGCTGGAGGATTTTACCTATGGTGCACGTTGTCAGTCTCTGCTCCTCTATGCCCCTTTCTTTGTCCTATCATCTTTCTTAAAAACTGTCTTATGCCCAAACATGGCCCGCCTCTGCTCTGAGTAGTTTTAATTATATGCGCTTAGCTCCTCTCTCCTGCAGCTGTTGTTATTTCATCCCTTACTCGATCCACAAACACGCTCCTATGTGCTGGCGGGCCTCCCAGGGCTGTACACTGCAGGAGGTTAAGACCTTATTAAAACACAAATCCTGCTCAAGACAGAATTGGTTTTGTGGAGTAGAGAGCAGAGAGCGCTGGCACCATATCACAACCCATGCAGCTACTAACCCAACAGTTAACATGCGTTTTGTGGCTTAGAGGCGCAGTGTTAGATCAATAACTGTAAAGCCAGACTATGGAAAGGCCAGCTGCATAACCCCAGCTTTTTTCACTCAAGATTAAGATGTCAGTTTGGTCCTGTAAAACACAATGCTTTTGGAGGAGCCGGACCACTGATGTACTCGTCTGATTTCCTTCTGAAAGCAAAATTGGACATTTGTTAGCAGTGTGTGTGACTGAAGTAATATTTTTCCTCATTGCTTTTTCTGGCCCACAGAAGGAAAATCTAGCAAACACAGAAATACACCAGAGCCAAGTCGACCTGTGGGGCTAAAATGCAGCAATTCACAAGAGCTGGTTCAGAGAGGGGTTAAAGCGGCTTATTTGAAATTATATGATTTTGTCTAAAGGATGAAAATATGAGGATCGAAGAACTATGATTCCCAATGTAGGGGTCTCTAAATGTTCACAGTGGGTAAATTGTGATAAAAGGTTTGCTTCTTGTAATGATTACTGTTTTTTTTTTTTTTTTCCCTTTTAAAAGCAGTAGTTTACCTGGTTGTGGATAGTGAGGTTGCATTGAAAAGTTATTTTACAAAGTGCAGGTCAGCAGTGGAAGAAATAAAACACTTTAACTGCATTTTCTTCTTTGCTGGAATATAAATGTGCACTAGTTTTTCATACAGGGTTTTTATCTGATGTAAATGGTCTTGATTTTAGGAGTATACAAAGCATCAGAGGCCAGGCTGCTTCTACTGATGTACCAGGTGAATTACCCAAACCAGGGAACCCAGGCCAAGAACTCTGCCGCCTCTCCTGCCAAAATCATAGAAGACTCCTGGACCATGGACGGATTTGTAAGTGTCACAAAAACCTTTTTACAACTTAGCATAATAGAGATTGGGATCCACCCATAGAGATGTATTGGCCAAAATAATATGGAAAAGTAAATCTGCATTAATGGTTATGGGCTTTAAAGGTCCTATATTACACAAAATTGACTCTTGTGAGCTTTAAGCCATGGAGTTTTGGTTTGTTTCATTCACACATGTTTGCGTAACCTTTTATTATTAGTCTCTCTAGATCCCTAAAGCACATAATGCTCCGTTCCACCTTGTGATGTCACGAAGAGGTAGTTTTCAAGTTAACAGGTACCGCTTACCTTTAGTTCAGTAGAGACTGGCAGTTCCAATCTCTACTGAACTAAAGGTTGTGATAACAGAGACAGGAAAATAGCGTAATATGGGACCTTTAAATAATCATTACTGGACAAACTGTTGCCCTTTATCGTTTCATAATGAACTCTATTATAATGTGTTTGTTTATAATGTATCCAGGTATCTGCTGAGCCTGATGGTTCCAGCTACGTGTTCCAAGGCTTCATTCAGGGAAAAGACTACGGACAGTTCGGACTCCAAAGACTAGGTAATATGCCATTTCACTACATCACACCACATTACACTACAAATAAAAGGTCTGCTTGATGTAAAATTTCACTGAATTTGTTTTTGGTCTATGACAGGTCTAAACATGTCTGAGAGTCATAATTCTCCACCGCCTCAACTCGGTACCAACAGTAGTTCTGTGGCTATCGCTATTCTGGTGCCTTTTTTCGCTCTGATCTTCACCGGTTTTGGTTTCTATCTTTACAAACAAAGGTAAGAGTCATAGTCAGTGAATAACATTATAAGCACCAGCACAATATGAAGGACCATTATGTGTTTTTAGAATGCTTATACTCCAGCTGTTTAATTGTTAAGAATCAATCAGGCTGTCAAGTGAAACAGGATTTTTCAACACATTTGGCCAGTTTCTCTGTTGCTAACATGTGATGTGACTATTCAGCTGAAAGTCTCTGAAAGGGCCTGCTATAAAGGAATTAGGTTTGGATGGGCAGATCTGCATCACACTCGGCTTCCTAAAAAGTCTTAATCCTCCTTAAAGCTTGTTTACAGTGTATTTACTCAGGCTCTGTGTTAACCCACTGACAGAGATAGAACAAATTCATCACAAATAATGAAACTACATACATTTAGTTGGTACTATAATTGCACTTTAAATGGCACTATATTTGACACATGAGTGTATTGCAAATGTATAAGACATGGAATCTGCTTCACTGATTAAAACATTATTTAATTTTCAGTTGCCAGTTTCCTCTTTAGGCATGTATTTTGACATGTGTACATGTTGTAAAGACTATTTCCACCTATGCTAATATTTGTTATTTTTTCATGTCATTACAGAACAACACCAAAAACCCAGTACACAGGCTGCTCAGTCCATGAAAATAATAATGGTCAAGCTGCCTTTGAGAACCCCATGTACAACACCAATGCCAAGGCAGTGGAGGGGAAAGCAGTGCGCTTCGATCCCAATCTAAATACTGTCTGCACCATGGTCTGAGGATTGATTATTCTCACTCGAATTAAAGGACTCCAATATCTAATGGGACCACTCCTGGTGCAAAGTTGTGGAGGTGGGAGCTGCTTGCTTGAACTTAGAGCTGGCCACAAAGCTAAAAATGGATTGGAAATAGTTTTCGGTCCAATTCCCTTAAAGTAAAAGGAGAACCACTCTCCATGAATAAAAAGTATTTTCCAATCTTCTGATGAAACAGACTGGAGGAAAAAGTCCAGGTGAAGGAAAGAGTAATGATTCTACTGAAAACACAGGCCATCTTTACATAAAACAAACGTCACATACATGACCTGCATCTTTAGCAGGAGCCGTCTGACCTGGGAGTCTGAGAAGAGCTCACTTTAACCTTTAATGTGGCTCTGCCTTTAAGTGGACCTGCTCCCCTCATATAAAGTAACATGTCACACTGTTGTTTTCACATTTGAACAGTCGTGTGGCTCAGTTTGGAGCGTGAAGAAGATGTCATTAAAGACACTGTGAAGCAACACTGCTCTGTACAACTACGACAGGGAGTTAGTACATCATTATTTAACCACAACAGTAGGGAAGATGTCTCCATGACAGCCACGGGCTGGTAAAACTAATCTTTCTCTATTTAAATTGAATTTAAGACACAATGGAGAGCAGTGTAAGTTGTTTAAAAATACTAACTACGAGGCAGTGGGAAATGAAACCCTAAAGACAGGAGTGTAATCCAAACTAAAGTGGGACTAAAGTGAAGCAGAACTAAAGCAGCCACAGAGAGGAGTGTGCACTAACTGGACAGACTCAGCAGAGAAACTGCTCCTTTGTGTCCAATGCTGAAATGAGAAGACAAACAGGAAGTAAACTACAAATCTGATGCACCCAGTGTGTCTGAGCCGAATCCCCTAAATGCTGGGTTTTCTCTTCATATGAAGACCTGGAGATGCCCTGACCCTGTGAGAGACACAGAGGACTCACAGAGAGCTCTGACATTAAAGCACATTCTGCACGAGCGCCCCCTGTCTGCCACAGAGTGGACTGAAGGTCAAAGGTCACAGACCAGGAGCTGAATCTGAGGTTTACATGTGGCTCCGTCCTGACAGGGAAACATGAAGACAAAGACTGGTGTAAAAGCAGGGTCTCCAGACTCCACTGTCCCTCGTCTCCTCCGTGTCCAGCACAGATGGACACTGACACTGACTCAGACAGAGGGAGGAGACTTTGGGAGGTTTTGTCCTACTACTGTGGACATAGGTCCATTGTCATTCTGCACTCTATGAGTGCTTCTCTTCTTTCTTGTTTATTGCTGCAGAATCTTCTGATCTGTAAATCTATTGCATATATAGTCGGGAGCATTCACCCATCTATATTTTTGTGCTATATATTTACCAGAAGGGAGGGGTGTGTGGGAGAGATGGATTATCAGAGATATTTGGAAAAAAGAAATATGCCACAGATGTGTGATATCAGAGAAGTTTCAGCTCTTTTGTAACGTTTGAGTTTTTGTGAAGTTTCTCCCATTGTTGCTATAGTTCCACTGAGGCAATCAAGAGTGTCAGTGGTTCTGTCGTTGTCATTATTGTTGACGTTTAAGGTTTACCAGCAACAATCAGCAGGTTCAAACTTATTCCAATCTTTTTACACAAGACGGAGCACTTCATACAACTTTGAACTTTAAGACAGAGTTTGTCCTTTTCTTTGAGCTGGTGTCCATCACAATGTTCTCATGTCAGCGTCTTAATGATCAGCCAAAAACTGCACTTTAAACTTCACGTAACGTGATGCTGCCCACATTGTACAGCTCAAAATTCAAAGTGGATTTTATTCTCTGAGATTTTTAGAAGGCAATGGTAGCCCTATAAACATGTACACTATAAAAAAGAATAATGATCATTGCTGGTGAACTGCCCAATATGAAGTGTGAATGTCTAAGTCTTTTGTAAATTTGTTTGTTTCGCAATTTAATTTTTGTTTCTTACAATGTGCAGGTGTTAAAATGGAATCTATTTTAAGGACAAATACAGTAATAGATTCAAGACTATTTACAAAGTGAAGGATGTAGGTCTGATGCTTCAAGTTGGGTCTTCTCTTTTCCCTCCAAATAAATAATATAGTTTTATCAGATTATTCAAATCCAAATTTATTAGAATCTGAGAAAAGCATTTGGAAAAATAGCCTTATCAACTCAGCTCGATGTCCCATTGCTAGTACTTGTGTTTTTGTCTCAGGTCTGCTTTGTGCCATAGTTTCACATCTGACAGTGTTCATTCAGCCCCTGTCAGTCTGTGGCAGACTTTTCACATGCCACTGATGAAGCACTACTGAGAGATGTCAGATATATCTGTATAAACGCCTCATATCCTCTCTTTTTAAATGGAAACTCTTGTGTGTTCTTGCTAATACATTTTCCCCATTGCGCAGTGATAAGTTTTGAGTTTGAAAGTTCAAGTGAATCAGCGTTCGGTTGAGTTTAATTAATACAAACAGTAATTGTATTTGCAATGGACTGACGCAACTATTAAGAGCCTAAGTCCATCAGTCAAAAGACAAGGCTGCCAACTTAGAATAGAAAATGCAATCGTATGGACCTTTTGGATGGATGCCACATTCAACTGTTTAAAATAACTTGATGCCAACATGGGTGAAAATAACTGTACTTTTTATAACCCCACTATCCAACCCCCTCGTGCCATAAGTCCTCATTTAAAATAAAGTTAGCTGAGGTATTCCCCGTCCGTTCCCATGTCAGATAACAATGTTGCGTTGCTATGGTGATTTATATTGACTTTGGGTTGACTGTTGCTGCCGTTTTTGTCATTAGGTGTCTTTTTTTTGGGTATGGATCTGACGCAGTGCCTACCAAAACCCATAAGACCCTCCCTTTCATGAAACGCGTCACAGGCACACACACTTGGACTGCTATAACACCTGCTCAGCTTTTGCTTCTCATCTGAAGTTATTTTCTTCTATTTTGCCACAAGCTTGTCCTACTGACTGACCGCAATAAGACCCATGTGAATTGGAAGACTTGACCGTTTCTGCCTGGGGACATTGGAAATATTCACCATTTGAAGAAAAAAAACAATAAAATATAGAATAAAAAGTGTTTTGTACAGAAATATATTTTTATGATGAAATATTTGTAAAATGTATGAATCTATTATGTAAATTTTCAATGCAATGTAAGATTAAAAAAGGCTAATTGCTTTTTGTATAAATGTGTCTTGTTTACTGTGTCATTCCCTTAGATTTCCAGGTATGTTTTTGATGCGGTAACACCATTATAACCATACTTCCATGATTATAACATGAATAACATGAATATTCCTTAAACCTTACCTCAGTCATTTTGCGAAATATAGAACTTTTAAGCTCTTGTGCATTGGGAAAGTGAGAAAACATAGGCCTGACTCTCTCCAAATCCATTATGTAATTACATTTCGAGTGGCAGAGAAGGGTTATCTCACATCCACCATTGTAAGATACGGCCAGTTGCATAAGTGAACTCCACACTGCCACTGAGTATGAGTCCGTCAGCCCTCACCAGCCTCTGTCTATACTCCCATATTCACTGGCCGATTGCAACAGTAATGGGAAGAATACTTTGAAAATGTATTCAGCTACAGAATACTGAATACCTGCATTAAAATGTATTTTGTAGCATATTCTGATACACGGTCCAAATAATTAGAATACTTTTATATCGAGTTGCATTTAAATTAAAGTGTCAAAATGCATTATAGGATTAAATACTTTGTTTCACAGCCTTTTATGCATTTCCTTTCACTAACTGTAGAAGGAACAATTAGCTACACATTGCACGCACCACAAGACCAAAGTTTTCAATTTTTCTCTTTAACACTGCAGTTTGAAGCTTAAATTGCAAGTACTGCTATATATTCCTTTGGTTTTAGGAAAGTAAGTGAATACCACCAAATGATGAAAGCAGGTTAACTGTACTTGAATACAGTTACTCAAAATGAGTAATCTGAATATGTATTCTCTGTACACGTATTCATTTACTTCCCAACACTGCTGACCAGTAACAGCTACTTGAAATCATCAAATTAATGAATTGGCCAACTACTTACAGTTTTAAAGATTGTAGTTTGTCTTTCACGTGTTCCGTAGGTTTAGTTTATCAATGCACTTTGTCAGTTTGTGAAATCATCATGCCCAGAGAATGATCATGTGGCCGCTCGACATAAACATCATTGACTGAGCGGTCAAATCCACTGACCCACACGTTGGCTGGTGTGATTCCAGCTGCCACAGATGAATTCTGTCGTTGTGTCCTTGGGCAAGACACTTAACCCGCCTCGCCCGCAGTGTCTGTGTACGCTGGTGTGTGAATGTGAGTGGTTCCTTGTTGTAAAGCACTTTGAGCCTTGAAGGTGGAAAAGAGCTGTACAAAAATGTGACCGTTTACCATTTAAAGTTGTAGGCGACCCTTTATCTTTAGGGTTAGGGCAGGCTGCCACATTTTAATGATATGATGGCCAAGAATCTGGGAATCTAGGCCTATCTAGAATCTGGGAATGTCTAGGCCTATATGCTGGTATCTGTGATTTTCAGATTCAGATGTAATGATGTCATACTTCCAGATGGAGGGCAAGAGCCAGTTTTTCCTGTTAATTACATTATTTTCCGATATTTGCCATAAAATATCGGAAAAGTAAATTCCCAAATATGGAACCTAATAATTTCTATTATTGACTAGACCCAAGACCATGCTAATTACAACAAAAACCTGCAGTTGAACATCTGAAACCAGAAACACAGAAACACAGGAGTGGCTACATAAAGTGCACAGAAGTCCCAGCAGCACCCTGCCTCTTGAGAGATGGAGCACACTACATTTACAGAAGGACACTCAGTACAGAGCACATGAGGCTGTATCCATCCTCGCTCTCAATCAAATGCCCTATCTGGCAATGTTAGAAAAAGCAATAAAATAACCCAGACCCCTGCGCTCATTATGGATCTGCTCCAGCTCACTGTCCCCATGTGGCCCCAGAGTCATTCTCTTTAAAGCATCTAGAGATGTCAAATCAGCAGCATGTGCTTTTAAAAACTCGATCTCAGCGTGTGAACCCACGTGTCACTTTGTGGCTTGTTGGTTTTCAGCTTTGTGATCCACATTTGCGCATCAAGCTTTGTGCGTATTTGTCATTTTGGCGCTGACCATGTCTGACTGACAGCGCCATTTAACAGCACACGTGTTGAGCCTGTTACCATGTTTAGTCAACACTTTGAGGTTACAAAATACCACCGAGAAGAAGACATCATTGAAGTGAATTTGGTAAATCAAATAGGTAAGTTCATGTGGAAGTTGAAAAGCTGTTTACCCCTTACATGCTAATAGCAATAGCTAGCATGAACTGTCCATGTGCTCACAATGCAACTCCATAAGGCCAATCCTTCAGCATTATCAACATGGTTTAATGTGATGTGATGATGATTTGGATTAAGGTTGGGATCAGTTTTCAAAGTTCTGAAATACTGGGCCAAGGATGTGACTTAATGTGTCTCCATGTGTCCACATGTGTCTCCATGTGTCCAACATGTGAGTGTCTGGGTGATGCGTGGGTCCTTCGGCCACATTATGTCGAGAACATGGGTAGTTTATCATTAGGCACATTGTCTTGAGGATTTTGTTTTACAACTATAAACACACAAGAACAAATCAATCAAATAATGAGCTGTATTTGATTACCGTGTTTGTCCACTAGATGGCACTCATAGTCTTCATTCTCCATGAAGTGTCCAGGGGAGGACATCCTGGGTTCTCAGTCTAAGCAGAGAAACTGACCACATTTTTATAATAATGAACCTTCGTTGTTTACAGTATTAATTTCAGGCCTTCATTACCTTATTGTCCTACAGATAACAGATAACCCTATGTCCTCCCAATCATTATATCATCTGTTTTCCTTAAAACCTCTTGTATAACTGTGATATATTGTATTTATATTACTATATTTACATGTTTTACTTTACTTGTACATACACATTTGTATAAGTATGCCTTATTTGACACTAGTCTCTTGCTATTTTTGCTACTCATTTAGAATTTATAATTACTATTTATAAGTTTTTCTCTTTGTTATTATATTATTTTATTATTATGACGTGTGAGCTACTGTGTCCAAATATTTCCCTTGTGGATCAGTAAAGTCCAAGTTTAGTCGTACTTGGAATTAACCAGATGATAACACCTCGTTTCCAGTAAAGTTTGCAGACTAGGGCAGTCCAGTATGACAGATTTTTATTTATTTTTTTACTTTTTCAAACTATTCAAAATAACAATTAATGAAACCCCCAAATTGCTTTGTTAATTTACCAGTGCAATGAAAAACATACAAGTTATTTCTTCTATTATATTTTTATTTCTATAAAACTTGTATTTCCTCTAGTAAAACAGCAGATGGCAGTAGCTACCCTTGCATCAAAATAGGCAGCTGTTTGGCATATTAATAATGCTAATCAATCCATGATAATCCAAAGTCTGCACTTTTTTTTTATTTATTTTTTATTTGATTCTATTCATTTTATATTTGTTTTAGCTTTATGCTTTTTAACACTTTTTATTTATTGTTTTTATTTATGATTTGCTCTCTTTTATTGTCTTAATTTGTCTGTGCACCTTGGAAACTGTCATGTTTATAAAAATGTGCTATATAAATAAAGTGGATTGGATTTTTAACATTTCACTAAACCTTTTTTTAAATCTGAGGTGTTTTTGAGCTGGTTGACTCTGTTGACTTTTCTGTATATTTTAGATGTCATTGTTGGTTATTTAAAATCTCACCTTCCCACAGATTGTAGCCTGTGCTCCTTTTTCCGCGGCGAAGAGGAGAAGCCTCTGTGGAGCGTCCGTCCTGATGTCTGCTGGGACTAACTGGGACAAGGTGAAGGTGCTGGAATCATCTAAACTTCCAAAGTCCTTCTGCAGCTCTGGCCCACGTGAGTCTCCAAAGACACACTCTTTGTCCTGACCTTTGAATAATACATAAACAAATATCCTGAAAACATACAAAAGAAACTCTAAAATGGGACAATACAATAGATCAAGAACACATTTTAATATGCACTATTCATTATTTTCTGCATTTTTACTTACTCTCTGTTCCTCCTACTTTTAACATTCATTTAAAAGACTTTTACTAGTAGCATTTACACCTCAGAAAAGCTACCAATTTAGCTTTAGTGAAAAAATATTTACTTTTCCATTTGACTGCAAAGATTGTGTACATTCAAAAGATAATTAAAGCATTTTGTACAACACTTTTTTAATTTAAAGGCACTGCGCAACTTTTCTGGTGGAGGGTCTGCCGCCTGTGTGTCTCTATGGAAATACTATTGCTTTGCCTAGAATGTTCCATGGTATGACTTTAAACATTTCCATCTAGCATTTATTTATTACGGGTGTTTCTATTGCTCAGAAATACAATAAGTCCTTCTGTGAACAGGGGCGACTCTCCACAGATCTGACCTGTAATGTAGTTTTGTGCTATAACCTGCTTGTCTCCCTCGTAACAGATAGGAGTAATCTGTACTCCGGAACATTCTAGACAAAGTAGTAACATTTCCATAGAGACAAGCAGGTGGCGGACCTTCCAACAGAAAAGTTACACAGTGCACTTTTAAGTCACTGTTGAAATCTCAGTACTGAAATCAGAAGTACTCAGTTTTGTACAGATACTGGAGCAAAAAAAAAAAAACTCAAGTAAAAGTATCACATGAAAAAATCTACTTAAGTAAAAGTATTAAAGTATCTGTTTAAAAATGTATTCAGATGTAGTGATTTTGATAAAGATTTGTGTTGAATTCTGAACTATGACCTTGATAAAAAAAAAAAACAAAAAAAAATGATTCTTTTCAGCAGGTCTCAAACAATAAATAATGAAAAATACTTTTACTTTTCAGTCCAGTAAAAGTAAAAACTAAAAGATATCGACTTTAAAATGTCGATATCTCTCTGTGGTGATATTATTACTTTGTCTGGATTGTTTCACATAAGACCAAGTTACAGGTCAGATCTGCGGAGAGGCGACCCCGCTCACAGTCAGAATGCCTGTTTTTCTAGCTATTATGAAGCTATAAAATCACCAGTAATTGAATAAATGTAATGTAAAGCTGTTTACTGTCACACTGCGGAACATTCTAGGCTGAGCAATGACATAACCATAGAAACAAGCACCTTTAAGCACAGTACTACTTTTACTTTTTTAGAATTCGCCTCTGTTCACTTCCTCTGGCTCTACTCTTGTATCACTCTTGGTGAAATCCTTCTCCCTCCATTTTCTCTTTTTCTCTGCGGCTGCTCGGATCAATCCGGGATTAGGCTTGATTACACGGACTGCCCACTGGGACGCTTTATTTCAATGAATTAGTCGGGCGCATGAACAGAACTGCAACAGAACGGTATTTTGTAGCAGCCACATAAATTATGCATTGTGTGTGGATATTCTGTGGATATGGGGACGCCTTGATCAGCTTTTATATGGCTGAAATTGAGAGTGAGAGAAATGGTTAATTGCCAGTGTTGTCATATGTAATCGTGGGTGCGTTTGATGTACAATGGGAAGATAAGGCATAGAGGTGCTTATTTATTCATGTGTTGATAGGAATGATGCTTTCAGTGAAGAGGAAAGTGTTACATTTTCACCACAAAAATGCTGCTACACTTTTAGAAGACTAACATTGTAAATATGATTTTTTTTTCTTAATGTTTTGCCTGGTTAAATAAAGGTTAAGTTAAAAAATAAATAAATAAATAAATAAATAAATAAATAAATAAATAAATAAATAAAACTAAATAATAATAAAAAATATGAATGAATAGGTAAAGTATGAGATCTGGACATTAATACATCTGCAGTGAAGATGAGAAAATATTTTAAAGCAAATTCAATGCTACAATTTTATATTTGGCTTTTTATTTCATGTGTTTGCTACTCACAGATCCTTAACCATAATAAAAATATTTTGAGTGTCCTTTCCTATCCTAATACTTCACATTTTTTTAGTAGCTACTCTTATTACACTTGGTTTACTTCATCTCCAGTAACAATACGAAAAGTCTAAACATTTCATAATAGAAGCACAATCATGTGTAAGTATTCTGATTAGGGATGGGACAAGATCTCACGAGACTAAATTGCTACAAAACTGCGCACACATGAGAAAAATTATCTTGTGAGATTTTTTTAAGATAGTGTTTACTTTGGGTTGGACAAAAAAAGGTTTACAGATCAGTGACCATAGTTATTACATCTTTTATAGTTCCAAAAAGCAATGCTAGAATGGAAACAAAAATATCAAATCAAATACAAAAATGTGAGGCCAAAATCTTGTCTTGTTTTGTCCTCGTAGACCCTTGGACCCTCTCGTATCTCGTCTCATCTTGTGGAATTGTCTCGTCTCATTTCTACTTCTGATAGATGATGCATAGCTGGTGTACACTGTCTTTTTCTTTTGCACAGCCCCTCCGGTCTCGCTGATGCACACAGAGGTAAAGTTGGCTCCGAAGCTCCACTGCGCGCTTCGCTGTGACCAATCGATTAGCATGACATGGCCAGCCGTGTCCTACAGCACGAGGCTACAGTGTAAGATTAAATACTGGCTAGATCCTCATCAGGGTAGAAATCAATGGTTGTTGTTAAGGGCAAATGTGTGCAGAACCGTGGGGGAGGGGACAGAGTAGAGTCACTTTACATGGAGGGTCCCGCGCTCTCCTCGCTGTGGCGCCGAGCGTATTGACCTGAATGGGAACAGGATGACACTAGGTTTGTCACCATCTTCACTTCCTCATTGACTTTGAACCGCACATAGACCTAAGCCTGTCACTGTAACAAATCTGAAATGCAATATATTCCTGAAGTATAGACTAAGAGCGTGCATTGCTTTGAGTCTGACGATACGATACATATATGTGCACGTCATGATTCGATATATCCCGATACTATTGCGATTTATCAATAATTACTTCTAATAATACAGTCAGCTACACCTTCAAGAGAACACAGTTGTATGAAATGTCATTAATTACATTTTTTAAATCATGAGAACAGTGAATGTAACTGTTCGGAGGCAATTTGAGGATTGTGCAGTGAAGTATCACGATATATCACTGAATGTTTTTTTTTGTTTTTTGTTTTTTTTGTTTTCTTACACCGCAAATATAGACGATAAACAATAATACTGAAATTTATGACACAAAAACTCAAGAGCAGATTTAAACCACAAAAAACTACTCTAAATCTACAATATGGATAAAAACATGAGTTGCAGTAAATCCGTAGGAGAATGAAACTGTTCTTAGTTTACATCTGTAATTAGTTCTAGAAGTTTTTTAGTTTTAATTCAATCTTCTCATCATATAGCCCCAAAAATGTCCTAGTAGTTCAAAGAAAATGCACACACGATAAACGTTGACCTAAAAAAATGTATTCTATTTATTGAACGATAAGCCGATATAATAATTATCATGGCAGCACCAGAGTCTCCAGTATTTCCAATAATTCAAGTGTATTCCTTGGCATTCCTCTAGTGTATATTATTTGTTTTATATCCACAGCCAGTCCTTTAAACATGCAATCCTACCAAGCAATGTCCCAATGTTTTGCCAGAACAAATTTTCTCGGAATGCTGGCAATTTTTATTTTATGCTGGAAAAATTGCTTGAGTGACCTGAATGAAAGCCCATTCTGTGGAGATCCAAATATTTGCCCAGTACGATTGCATTGGCTCGGGTCCTTTTTATTAGAAGTGTAAAATGTATGATGGGGGATTTATGGTTAATATTTATAGTTTTTAGATTTTATTGGACAGGGTAGATGAAAGCATGACAAGGGGGTGAAGAGTTGGAGACGTAGACGCAGCCAGATCAGAGCCAGGAATACTTATGTTGACAGAGCCTAGCATTTTTTTTTTCTTTCTTTTCTTTTTTTTTTTCTTAAAACGCAAACCCATTTCTACTGTACAACTCGCATAACCAGTGGGAAAAGCCATGGAGCCGTGCACGACGAGTGGCTGGTGGCTCAGAGTTGTGAACAGTGTATCGTGCTCTGCTGCTTGTCATAATGTTTTGTCATTTTAGAAAGCTCACACCACAGGCCTGGAAACCCTAATTAGGCAGCATTAATGCAAAATAAAAATAAGGGGAAAAAACAATAGTAGTGTGTGGCCAACATGAAAAACGCCAGTCTCAAATATGTATTTAACATTCATCAGTGGTACAAAAGTAAAAATACAATACTTAAGTACAATTTTTAGGCATTTATACTTCACTTAAGTACATTTTACACTGGATTTTTTACTTTTACTTCAGTACATTTGAGAGCATGTATCTGTACTTTCTACTCCACTACATTTTAGTGGAGTAGAAAGTGGATTTTCATCTGACTGAAAAGTAAAAAGTACTTTTCTTTTATGGTTTGAGACCTGCTGAAATGACTTATTTTCATCACATTTAATTTGTCCCAACTTCGAGCAAACCAAACACACAAAAACATAAAAACGGCTAGAAAAATTAAGAAATTAGTTGAATCACTTATAAAATCAGATCAATTCACTACACTACGTTTGATGCTTAAATTGTTCAAAAAATGCTGAAAAATACTTTTACTTTTAACTCTTAAAGTATGTTTTTAAAGGTACTTCAGTAGATTTTTTCATGTGATACTTTTACTTAAGTAACAAAATTGAGTACTTCATCCACCACTGACATTCATACTTGAGTCAGGCATTTAGTTTGTACTTGAATATTTTGATTAATTCCTACAATATATGTTGAAGTAAAACTGCTTATAACTCATGATATTCATTAACAACTTTTGTACTACTATGATGATAAAACCCCTTTTTAAAACAAAAGAATCATTAGAAAGATTTAGAAAGTTTTTTGAGATTCTGATGTGCCGTTTTGATAAAGACAATTTTAAAACTATTCAGAAAAGGTCCAATTTTGTATGATCATCAATTAGTATCTATTTTAGTATCAACCCTACTTCCTAGAACTACTCCCACATTTTTTCTGGCTTGATTCTGGTTGTGACTTCCTTATGCCTCGATTGCATTTAAAATTTGATTACAATTCTGTAAAGTGATTGATACAGTGTGAGGTGAGAACAAACGGAGAAAGTGCCTCTCTTGTTGTTTTGTTTGCGGTGTAATTAGTGCGTGGCCTTATGCGGACGAGCTGAAGCAGCAGGTCAGCCTCTGTGAAGTGCTTGTTAACTAGTGATTTATGACTCTGCCTTATTATAGTGAGATTTCATTGATTTGTGGAAATTGCCCAGCCCCCAGTTATTGTGCGCCTTCCACGGTGAGCGGGGAGTGTGGTCAAAACTGATTTACTTAATGTTTAATGAGTTTGGCTCTAAATCTTACGGTCAACAGCCGCACATGTGTAGGTTACAGTACAAGACTGTGTGTGCTGCTATTACAGACTGTGTTGTTCCAAGAATACACTATAGGCATGTCAAAAACTGTATACCCAGATACTAAACAATGGTAAAACTAGTATCAAAACTAAAAATCAATTTAGTTTAGTTTAGTTTAGTCTTTTATTTGAAGGGACAATGTACAGAGACATTAAGCTCATAAAAACAGAGATGTTCTGCACTGGATTAAAGCTAAACAACTCGTCTCCATCTGCAGCCCCTGATTTACAGAAATACAATGCAATTAGTCAACAATAACAACCATTCACACTGTCCACTCTCACACACAACACACACACAAACAAACACACACTCACACCACATCACGTTAACAGAGCAAAGCATTAGGTATTTACAGCATCACAAATTTCATCTTATAAAATACATATTAACCTACCATTTCTACATATCACTATTACATCATAGTATATAAAAAATACAATATACCAGTGTCACACACATTACTATAGAGTGTGAGTTTTGATACTGGGAAAAAAAAACAACCCACAAACCTTTGAAGCTTTGATGAATAGGTTTATTATGCTTTTATATGACATGGAGGTAATAATGTTCAAGCTAGAATTTGTCAAGTGTGGCTTTTTATTGAATTGGTGTTTATAATGCAAGCTGCGTGATTTCATCAGACAGTCTCAGAACAATTGCAAAAAATGTTAACTGTGATCTTTTGACATGCGCATCGATTGAATGAGAAGTTTGGTTTTGAAATCACACAGTACATTTTAAACTTGGACTTGGACAAACTATTGATCCACGAGGGAAATAACTTCAGTGCGAGTGAATAACAGACTTGAAGGGGAGACTGAAAATTTGACCACTAAGTCAGTTCAAAACATTACAGGTTTGATCTATACAGTTATACTTTGAGTGACATGATCTCCTCTCCAAACAAACAAGTACATAAATATGTCAATTCTAAGCATTGAAATTGCACTTAAAAGGCCCATGTTACGCTATTTTCTGATCAAAGATATAATGTTGTTTCCTCATCACAAACAGACCTGGAGTTGTGTTTTGTTTCATTCACACACGTTTAACACACAAATCCTGCATATTCAGGCTAAGCTCTTCTCTCAAACCTTGTGATGTCATGTGGTAATACAGGAAGTGCTCCACTGTGTTTTTAAACTCCATACACCTTCACTAGAATCATTTGGATAATTTCAACCCTGGAATTGCCAATATCGACTACACAAAAGGTAAAAAACTACAGCTGAATGAAACCGAACACTACTTCAGGTATGCATTTGATGAAGTAACAGCATTTTGACATGGCTTAAAGCTCACAAGAGTCAATTTTGGACATTTAAGCTTAAATTATAGTTATAATTACAACTCAAGTGGTGTTTACCATAGATCAATGAACAGCAAGAAAACAGATCCTCCATTACTGTTGCACACCTCTGTTTTCCTTTGCCGACTTCATACCTGTCTATAAAAAAAAAAAACAAAACAAAACACTCCCTCTTTATCCAAACACGCGAGGGATCTCTGGAATCATGGGAGATATAAGGCACGCTGAACCTGACCGCTGCTTGTACGGACTCACCCAAGCCCTCGTCGGGAGCAGGATTTGTTTGACTGGGGTAATTGAAAGTGTTTTAAACTATTATAGCAACCGGAGGGCTTGTTTAACTGTCAAGCTGCCAGTCAAGCGGGTGGGCCGAAAGCTTGGGGCCGTCAAACCCTGTCAGTCAGTGGAAACGAGAAGTGTCGGCTTAATGCGTTGCCCGGTGAACGGAAAGAAGAGAGAGAGAGAGGGGCAGAGAGGGAGAGAGGGGGAATCAAAATCAGTGCATTGTCAAGTGGCAGAGTAAGAGCCATCAGAAGAGCAGGTGGATAGGAGCTGTCGCGGGCCGCTGTCAGACAGAGTAGTGCATAGTGCGTGTTTGTGGCGAGATAAAGGGTTAGAGGGATGTTGGGGATGTGTGAGGAGCCGATGGACAGACAGACGTTTTGTGGCTGTCTCCAGAGGCTTTTGTTGTGATCGGAGTCGTAAGAGGGGTCAAGGCACCTCTACAACAAGTTTGATTTTCCTTCATTCTCTCAAGAGGGGAGAAATGTATGCTGTCGGTCCAAGTGGGATGTGTGAATGCTGTGCAGAAGACATGTTTGGAAGAAAGAAAATAAGCAGTTTTGGACTTGCAAAGGAGTAGGAATAGTTTTGGTAGTTTTTGTGCCATGAGAAACGTCGTAATGGCAAGATAGTAACTTTAAAGAGATGTCACTTTAAAGGGGTTGTTCAGTTATTTTCATGTATTAAAGTATAATTTCAGATGTATATTGTCAGAGCACCTCTCAGAGTCAAAATAAGACTGCCGTGTGCTGTTTGCATCTAATTCTAAACAGTTTTATTGTCAATGAACCAGGAAATAAGACTGATGCACTGTTGGCATGCACATTTTTGAACCCTAGTTTAGTTTGCTCATTTGATTCACACATGCATCTGAAGAGGGGCACAGGTGGTCACATAATTTGGAACATTCACACAGTTCTCAGGGTCTTTCTCAGAAAACGACACAGCTCTCATTTAGAAACATGCGTGATCAGTGTATTCATCTTTCACCTTCTCAGTACTACTACTGTTCAGAGTTTTAGGGGTTTGATGAGCAGACTTGCTTTTGGAGGACGATTTATCAGTTCTGAATGTAAAACTGCATTTTGCTTAGATAAAATTTTGTTTAGAGAAACTGAAGCTCTGTTTAGGATTCTGTGTGAGCTGTTTTGCAAATGTCCATTTTCAATAGAGAAATGTGTTAAAAAATCTGAAAAAAACTAACAGTGGTGTGACAGCAAAACTTGACTATGGCCTCTGAAAATTTGGAAAAGTGCTTCTGTACTCATTGTGGTGAATAATAAGGATGCTAGGAATGCCTTAGGAAAGGAAAGTTTGGACTGCTGTGAACAATTTCTATTTGCATTTATTGGCTCTGTACTTCTAATCCTATAAAAAAAACGCTTTACCTTCCCAAATGTACACTACATGTTTTGTGGGTTGTTTTCGTAATTGTCCTGTAATGCACAAGAATGTATTAAATGAAGTAAAACACTGTAATCTTTTGGGTCTATGTATTTCCTGCTGTGACTTCCTGTGCAGCTGTATGTACATTTGAGTTGAAAGAGAAAATTATGGCCATCTTCCCCTCTGCTCCTCCTCTCACACAGGCTGCACTTGTCTCTCATATATTTATTTTATCATTTTGTGCCTCGGCTGCTTGGTTGCCGTGGAGGGTCGCCATGGCACATACCTTTGTTTCATCTCGACACCTCCTCTAGTGATTTATAACACTCACATACTCTCCAGCACCAGCTTTTCCTACCCACAATCCCTTTTATCTCCACCAAATGATCACATTAACGCTCCTAAGACTAACACTGGGCAGAGGAAGAGGTCTGTGTTGAGCTAAACCAGACGGCCTCAAATCACTCCACCATGTTGGGAGCCCAAAGTGGTAATTACGTGTAATAGGACCGGCCTGTTTTCACTGACTCGTCCCCCCATTCGCGTCTTGTCTCCACCAAAAAAATCTGTATTTCTCCTAAATATTCATGGATGTAATTAAAAGCCGTTCATACTATGATTTGTTACGTTTTTCGGTAAAATTTGTCCCATTTTGTTTGAGTGATTATAGAACTACATAGAATTACCTAAAGCTATGCAAATGGCTATAATGATCTCGTATCTGATTTTCATAGTTACTGGAGCGTTTACTTACAACTTGAGTCAGATTGTACACTCATTTTAAAATGTCTCACATTGTAAAGCTTTAGTAAGAGTTTCATGGGAGTTAATGTTGATTTATTATCTTTAAAACTGTTTTCCAAATACAAATGTTAGGCACTTTTCTTAGTGTTTGTGTATTTATTCTTCTATAAATACATTACTAACTCTACTAGACTTGCACTTAGACTTAGACTAACTTTGTTGAAGGGAATAACTTGGACACAGTAGCTCAAACATCACATTATATTATAGTAAGTAGTATGAAAAATGGAAAGAAACTGTCAAATAAGAAAATAAGTAAGTAAAAAACATCTCAGCTATATACAAGAGGTCTTAAGGAAAACTGTGCAAGATGATATGATGTTTGACAGGACAATACTAATACTATACAATACTAATGCTGCTATGCTGCTAACTACAATTTCTGGCATAAAGCAACACATTATTTTACGTATGCTAAATACATTTTGCCAGCACTACAATTAGTTTAATTTGCCTTAATAAAGCATGATCGAAGACGTCATAGTGAACAAAGCCTAACTCCTAATCCTAATTACTTACTAGCCTTAAAAAACTATTTGTCCGTTATAAATTAAGTCTTTGTTCATGCTTTACTAAGACTAAATCATTACTACACGGTGATACTAAGTATTTATATAATGTGTTACCCTGGAAGTTGCACATAGTAGTGTACTAGAAAGTTTAAAATTATTATAACAGTTTCCAAATTGCTAACATCTATGTTTGGCACTGTTAACTGGAGTACAGATTTTTCTTATACCCACCCCTGCTATCCAAACTGACCTCCTATTGGTTTTCCGTAGATGTACACACTGTCCCTGATTGGAGCAAAAAGAAGCATACACATTTTTTCCATAGTCAGTCTGAAATGATGCTACAACATTACCTGACCCACTTTTAGGTTTTCCACAATGATGAAAAAAAAGTTAACCCCACAAACCTCTGGAATAAAAGCAGATTTTGTATAGCTGACTGTCTACATGCAAGAGAAGTTACGTGGGTAGAAGTTAAAATGGTGGCAGCGTCAGAGGAAGCACCACCCTGCAGAAGTAATGGGAATGTGATACTTTAAAGTGTGATGATTTAGTATGGAGCTAAAGAGCATGTGTCTTCAGAGGTACGACTTCAAAGTGCGATGTTAGACTGAGCACATACGGCCACAGTGGAATAACATGAGAGGTGATATTATTATTATAAGACTGATTTACTACCATTATGTGGAGACACTCGGTAAGACGGCAACGCCCAAATGTCAAATCATATGTTTTATACTATCAAAACAACACAAACACAGTATAGTGGATCTAACAAAACTAAAATTTATTTCATTTTGTCAAGATAATTATTTAATTATTAGGTCAAGATAAGCTATGCCATGTTTTTCTCTGTCAGTAGTGCGTCTTTGTATCTAAAAAATAATGTTTAACACAAAGTATCTCAGTTCATGTTGCTGTATGATGTGTGATGGTAGGCCTGTCACGATAACATATTTTGTAGCATATTTTTACATTATTGCTATAGAGAAATATTGCGAAACTATAATATTGAAACGTAATATATGACAATTACACAAAGCAGAAGAATCCCAGTAAACAAAACTTTAAATGGAAACTATTATTAAAAAGACCTGAGCTGCAACAAATCAATAGCAGAATTAACCTATAATTAGCCATGGAAGTAATTTATTCTACCCTCTACAGCTGAAATCTTGTCGGATTACATAAAAATTGCAAAGAAAACGTACCCACGATACATACTGAGCTCTAAAATCTATTGTTCCAACTTTCATACATTGAACGATGAGCTGATATTGTAATTATTGCGACAGGCCTAGCTACAGTATTCAAATATGGAAAGTGCCTGTTTTATTAGTTACTTATTTTTCCAGCCATGTTTCCCCATGGCATTAGTGGTTCAAAAAGTTCCACAGTGCAGCTTTAAACACTAAGGCTGTGTCTCATTTCTTTCCTCGCTTCCTTCTCCTTGATTCCTTTCCTCAATCCACCATTTTTCAGCCGTCAGTCAAATGTGTTATGTTAAGTGTCTCAAAGAAAACCACGTAAACATGAGGAGGCTTCAGGAGCAGACATCAGATAAAAGAATCAAACTTTATTGGTCTCAGTCTGGAGTTTAGATCCTCTCTCCTCCCTGTGTCTCCTCTGTAGGTGGGACTTCCTCACCCGTTTTCTGCAGAATCGAGGAGCGGAATCAAGGAGAAGGAAGCGAGGAAAGAGAAATGAGACGCAGCCTAAGTCTCTCAGTTCGTGCTGATGTATGATGTATGGTGGACTGAAGCCACTTCTTTAGCAGTTTACTCAGAGCCTCCCTGCTGTGTGTTGGGCCTGTGCAGTACATGGCAGAGGCTAAATCACACTGACATAGTTGAGGTGTGCCTGTGACACCGTGCGATGAGACGCGCCCCGATGCATTACCGTCCACCAGGGCTTTGTGTGTGGAGACTGCTTACGCCTGTTTACATAAGCCCCCTGTGCATCCCCTCTGCACGTGAGCCTCTTTACTGCAATGTTGCGAGCAGCCAATCACTTTTTCCACTCTAATTAGCACAGATCTAAATGCAGGCAGAGCCCCGATCGTTGCCAAAGCGACATGGGAAGGGTCCACAAAAGCAGATTGTGGGGGGGATTACAGGGAGATGTCCTGTCTCATGTTGTTGACCAGTGAATGCCAATCCTGCCCTGTCACCACGCGGCAGTCAGACCAGTACCACTGTGACCTTTGACCTCCCACCAGCCGCTGACACACTTTTCACACCACGCTCAGGCACACAAAAAAACAAAGCCACAGTAATCACGCAACCCTTATTACTGCAAGTACTATCACGGCACGCATCATATTTTATCATACTGAGCTCAAATATTAAATATACATGAAAATAGAAGTCAGTCAAGTTGTTTTGAAAAGTCAATTTTATATCAAGTATGTATCATATTTTAAATGTCAATTAATAAATATTACCATTTTCTAATATAAGGTATTTGACCTGTTAATTACGTTACATTATCTAAAATGGCCATTACCGCAGTGCAAGAATTTAGAATTGAGTAAAAGAAATCTAGTCTCTCTGCCTACTGAGCACCATTTTACACATTTGGCATAATTTTAGCCTCTTTCTACATGACTGAACTGTGAAGGATTATTTGCGCTCTTATATCTCCCAGTCTTAAACATTTTCCCCACTATCTCTGTGTCTCTCTTGTACATAATTCCCAGAGGAGTGCTATAGGGATGTGTTTCTTTATGCCTTTCTGTCTGTGCACCCCACATCTTCTATAGTGTGTATACGTGTGTACGTGTGTATATGTGTGTGTATATGTGCGTGTGTGTGTGTGTGGCCGACTCCAAACCCACCCTTTGAAGTGCTATAACGACTAGGGGAAGTTAATTACGTCCCATTATGCAGGCTTGGGCGCGACCATGCACCAGTTAAGGCCATGTTTTTCCCTTTAATTAACTAGAAAGCCTCGCGTCGGGCTGTCAGTGAGCTGCTAAAAGAGCATTTCAGAGGCAGGAGAAGAAGAAACCCTTGCAGCACTGATGAGAGGGCGCTAGCACTGGCCACATGTTAATGGCGAGGTGTTAGCGACTTAAACCGCGTTAGCATCCTGCACTCTCAATAGTAAATGTGCAAAGGGAAATCTCGGAGATGGTCTCTAGGGGGAAAACTAGCAAAAAGCTTCTTGACTTTGAGAGCAGTACAAAGTGAACAGGACTCCAGGAAGTTAAGGAAGTTTATAAAGTCCTTTAAAAAGTAAAAAAAAAAAATAAAGTGCCGAAGCAGTATCGTCTTAATTAGGGAGTCCCTTGCATCGCTGGTGGGGATCTGAGGGTGAGAACTTTGGAAATCTTGATTATCACTTGAAGCCAAAAGAAAATTCTGTCCCTGTGCTGAATAATTTCTCAAACCCAAGTCAAAAATTGTCCATCAACGTCCAAGAAGCAAAGCAAGTAAACACTCAGATTTTGGGGCCACATCTACATGACTTTTGTAAAAGTTTTAGAATAGAAACTTCTTCAAATGTTCTGTGGATGAAATGGAAAACATTTTTCATGTATAAACACTGAACGTTTAAGTATACAGGGTAAGAGAGAACCATAATTAGATGCTCCAGCATTTACACACATTTTGAAAATTGAGAACTAAAATCCACAAAATAATTTGAATATGTTTTTATTTTATAGGATATTTGTGATTTTTTTATATACTGTTAGGATTATTAATAATAATACATTAATTTTATAACTGGGTAAATAAAAAAAGTGTCAAAATGAGTAATTATCATGTCTGTTATGTCTTTGAAATTCAGAGTAGCTACTTTTACTCCTCTGTCTCAGCACATGTGTGATGCAACACCGAAGAAAAACATACATTCAATCGTTTTCCTATGGCTGTGTGCAATACTGCTCATCACCAAAGGGTGGAGCTAACCTCAAACCACAGAGCTTACATTCTGCCATAGCCTCCTTAAACAGATCAGTACAGTCACACGCTGAATGTATGTTCAGTAGATCACATTAATATGACTTCTCTGTATTCTGCTCCTCTTTGTGATGTGATTTAACCTTATACCATTACACACAGACAAACTGAAGACTGCTTTCTCACTCCTGTGGTATTGACCGGTCTGGGGTCATCCACTGTGCATACGGCGACTGGCTTGTTATTAATGGCCACTGCGTTCCAATATGGCTCTATCAGTGCTGGGAAAATGGTAGATGTGCCCCTCTCTGCATCCCCCTCTCCGGGCTCCAGCTGTCTGGCTCCACACTGTAAAAAGATCCAGGCTCGTCTCTCTTCTTTAGCCTTTTACACCAAACACACACGCCGGGAATCAATGGAAAAAATCCACCTGGAAGTTTTCAACTAGTTTATAAATAATTCGGTGAGTCATTGAAATATTGGGATTGTCCTGTTTTTAGTTACACCCTGCGTCGAGAATATATTTTACACCAGTAATATACTTTTAGTAGATTTTTGCTGGCTCGGGTTTCTTCTTTGGGATGGAAAAAGAAGTAGGAAGCACTGTCGTTGTATTGGAGAGCTGTCATCTGTGGCCAAACTCCAGCCATTTTCTCCTCCTCCTCTTGTGTCTCTGAGCACAGCGCCTTCATCTGATCATCAGGAACCATTAGGCTCCCTTTACAACAGTTTGCTATGATTCTTATCTTGACGTTCACAGCTTTGTCCTTCCTTTTTTCTTCGTTCGTTTTTTTAACAGCAGTGCAGTTTTAAAATATCCAGTCGAAGCAATTCAGACATTCATTCATTTATTATCTCCCAGTTGTTTTGTGACTGTTTTAAGAAAAGTTGATTTGGTTAGAGCATAAACTGCAAGGTAAATTTGTGTATGTTCACTTATTTTTTATTTAGAATATATTGTGTTTTTTTTCTTGTCCTGACCTCTGTGTTTTCATTGCTTTTTTCCCTCTCTTTTTCCATCAACCCTTTATGCTGTTTTTATTCTTTTCTGACTACTCACCCTCATCCCTCCTTCTCATCTCTTCTGGTGCTTCTCTTATTTAGGCTGTTTTGTCCCCATGTGTTGTCTCACATTCGTGCATACATATGTATTCTTACTGAACAAATTAAATCACAGTTTCTGTACTGTTGCTACGTGGGGTGAGAAGAATTAAATACATTTGTTTAATATAAGTTTCACTTTCATTTTTGTCACCCCTCACCCATTTGTTTCTGTTATAGCATAGCATTTAGCATACTGTATTTAGCCTATCTGTATTTGACCAATAAGAAAGGGATATTCTAAACAAATGAGGAAGACCGTCTACTCACACAAACTGTACAGTCAGTAAGGAATCCAAGGCACTCTGAGTCTGCTGTGTAAATATGTGTACGTGTGCGTCCTTTATTATAGCATGGACAGCATTTTGAAATGAGTATGATTGTGTTTCTGCACATCAGGCTGGCCGATTCGCTGCCTGTTTTTAAGTCCCTCCTAAAGACTCACTTTTTCTCCTTGGCTTTGAAGTCAGTTTGAGGGTTGACTATTTACCTGTCACTGTGTTGTCACTGTTATGTGCGTCTAATTTGTGTACAGCACTTTGGTCGACTGTGTTCTGATTTTGAACACTTTGTTGTTCATTTCACATTACCAAAATCTAAAGGGGCAAAGATGAAGAAAGCATCTCTCTTGTGGTCTGCCCCCACTCCCCTCTGCCTCTCCCAGTCTGTCCATTTGCCCCTGTCCCCGCTCTGGTCAGGGTGCTGTGGTCTGAAGGAGCTGGAGGAGCGGGTGAAGCTGGTGGTGCTGGTGGCCGTTGTCTTGTACGATCAGAGGCGGCTGGACGCGGAGAGGCCGATGGGAGCTGAGCGGAGGCGCCTCACTGTGGGTCACCTTTCAGGGGCGATTAGCGTCGGGGCAGAGGCGCGCTCTCGTCTGTCGTCACTGCTTATTGTGAAGATCAGACGCAATCAGCTTCTCCTCCACACCCGCTGCTCTCATCCACCCCTCCCAGCCTCCACCGGCCCTCGCCCTGTCCGTCTGTGTTCCCTCTCTGTATCTCTGAGTTTTCCCCCGATGTGCATTTGCAGCTTTCTGGCTAATGCTCGCTGTCTGGCAATATGTTATCCGACTGCTCAGCTCTCTCTTCATTAAACTCTCTCACACTTATTTGCCACATCTGTTGGGCTAGAATCTTATAACTCAAGACTTCAGTACGCATGCTGTCCTCATATCAGCAAATGATTTATTTTTTCTTCAGTTTCTCCCAAACTCACTTGTCAGCTTGTGTAGTGGTTTCACTGTTTGCTCTTTTAATTTCAGTTCATCAGTCAGAGTAGAAAACCAGCAAACTAACTGGAGAAGATTTGGTGAAGATTTTCCTACATAATGGCTCCTCTTGGTAACACTAGGATGCGTTTTAAGCTAGAGAGTCAAACAATGTCCTCCATTTCAACCCTAAATATTGATTTGAAGCACTAGTTGAAAAGTATTGAGTAGTCAAATTTCAAAACGATGAAAATGATAAATTTGCTTTTTAAATTATTATTGGCACAACACAGACATAATTACTAGCAAAGATTTCAACACTATACAAAGCTTGATTTGATTTATACAGATTTTTTAAAACTCTTTTTATAACATTGAAATGTAATTTTCAACACAAATTACTAGTAGTTTCTTAAATATTATGTGGTCTTGTACAGTGCTGATGTAGATCAAAACCATTCTCAGGAAACTTTTGACTTTTTCATAATGATGGAATTTCTTCCATCTTACTCATTTGAACTAAAGACTACGTGTGTGTGCGTGTGCGTATGCGTGTGTGTGTGTGCGTGCATATGTGTGTGTGTGCTTGTGTGTATGCGCGTGTGTGTGCGCATTCTTTGCCTGCAGTTGTGTGTAAGCTCTGCCAGTGCAAATGTGTAGTGACACTATGGTGCTGTTTTGTCAGGGCCACAACCAGATCCTGGTCTCCTCATGACCTTTTCATCTACATGCGCCCATATTACTCTGAATAATGACTTTCTCACATATGCACCCTGTCAAAGGAATGTCCCGCTAAAAAGCATTTTGAGCCTTTTCCAAGAATCAGAGTAATATTTTTATACCCTTGAGGGCTCTATAAGGTTAGGTTAAGTGATGGCATTTTCCTATCACACCAGTATGTGTAATGTGTACTGACCTGTTTTCATACTTGAACTCCCTTTTGTTGCAATGAAGATATCAGTGATCAAGATTCCAGCTACCAAATGGTCTGTCCATGCCCGTGTAATAAAACTGATGTACAGTTTGACCCAGAAAAGCCCTTTTTGTTGGTTATTATAGTATACTATGTCAGGATGGTGTCAAATGACCCATGTCATTTGAGTCAAATCTTCTACACTGTTTTGCAGTCCTTTTGCAATCTAAACCTTTAACTTAATCAATCAATAGAAAGAAAGAATAGTATTGTGATTGATCGATTAGCAGAATATTTTTGCAGGTTTTGGAACATCTGTTGGATCACCAAAATATCTTATGACTTCTATGAGATTTATTCTCATCTAAAAATATATTAAGGTGTTTATTTTTGTTTGTTTTGCCCACCATAGCCAATATTAATGTTACTATTCCTGCCCTGCTTCTATTTTTGTATTTGTTCAAATTTGAAGCTAAAATTTTGTTTATATTCAAGAAAATCTTCTCAAAAGTGTCTATTTTTAGTGTCATGTAGTAGTGTTTTACCTGAGCTAAACCTGATTACCTGTTACTTTCTGTCTTTTAAACTATGGGATAGTTCGTGTACATTTCTTGGCCTGCTTACATACATTATACTATAAATTTAGCCTGCCTTTGCCATAACATTGGTGCTCGTATTGTAAACGCCCACTTTCTCTCCTGCAGCCATAAACACAGACGGGGGGAAAAAATCAAGCAAAAAGGGCATTTGGATTTGCATATGGAGCTTCATTAGGTAAAGCTAAGGACAGGAACGAGTGCATCTCCAGCCGCGGTGATGAATCGCTGCTGCATCACAAAGTCATCTCAAAGTAGACTCGCTGTAACCCTCATTTGCATCTCTGCTCTTTTATATATTTATTAACACACTTATAATGGTGGACATTTGCTCGTCCTCCCGGGGAACCTTTGCAAGTGTTCTGCAATTTAAATGGGCTGCGTTTGATGAAGTTAAGAGGGGGTTTGGCGGAGATGGCAGCGATGAAGAGACAGAGATTAGCAAAGTTTAATCTAAAGGAATATTGTTAATTACATGGACCTGTATGAGAGGAGATGTAATCAAGAGCATAGCAGAAACAGAAGGTATGAGCTAGAATCAATCATGTATGACAGTTATAACCAATATACTTTATTATAGCGATGGGTGATATTGCCAGAACTGTATATCTGTTATTATCTCAGAGTATCTCAATCACAGAATAGAATCAAGAGGTTATTATTAATAATTAGGGATGTAACGATATCCAAAGCTCACGGTACGGTATTATCACGGTATTTTGGAGAAGTATAAGTAATAGAATTGTAGATGGGATGCTTTTTGTTTGAGTTCACATATATTTAATTTAAATGTACATCTTAATACCGAAGCCTGTATCTGGCTTCGGTATTAAGATAAAAAGTGTGTTGTGTGGAAGGATTGGCTCATTAGGGGAATTGCTAAACTTGCAGATTTGTATGAGGGAAACGCACTGAAATCATTTGAACAACTGACACTTGAATATAACCTGCCAAAAAACAATTTCTGAAAGTATCTGCAACTTCAAAGTCTACTCAATAGAGTTTTTGGAAAAGACTCTTCCCCACAACAGTCAACTCTTCTATCACAAATAATTAAAAAATGGGATCGGGACATGAGGCATCTTTTCATTATGGCCTGATTTTTCAAAATAAACACCCGGTGCTCTACACATTGAAATCAATCTGGTCATCAGATCTCTACATCAACCTGACAAATGATGATTGGAATAAAATATGTGAAAACACAAATAAGCTGTCAAGAGATGTAAAAATCAAGCTAATTAGCTTTAAAATTCTGAATCGATACTACTGGACTCCATCACGGTTATTTAGACTCAAGCTTATGGACTCAGAAAACTGCTGGAAATGCCAAGCCAAAGGAATTCTGACGCATCTCCTCTGGGAATGTCCCGTGATTCAAAACTATTGGAGGAAGATTCACGGGTGTATAAAAAACATCACTCGAAATACTTTTGAATTCATCCCTCAGCTTTATGTTTTGAGTGATCCAAAAATGACCACTCGATGTTCATCATCAGAGGACTCAGAGGAGCCAGTGTTCCATGAGTGCTTCACAGAACTGGTTAAAGTAGCCTCTTACAAACGGGTGTCTTTTAATATGCCAGATCAACCCTTAGCCTTCAAAAAAAAAAATGGAAAGCCTACTTTGATTATGTTAATTGTAACAGTGGTGGAGAAAACTGAACTGTATGAAGTGTGGAGTAACTATAATGCAAAATGTAAAGGATTTCAGTTTTTATTTTTTATTTTTTATGTATTTATTTATGTTTTAAATGCATCTTTACAGTTACAGTTTCAGTTATTGTTACATCCCTATTATCTCTATTAATGATATACACTATATTCAGATTTTACATACAAGGTTAAAATGGGCGAATTGTCTGGCCATGTAGGAAAAACTGTCAAGATCGTGAAAACAAACATAGCTGGAAGATTTTACCCATGATGCATGTTTTGTTGGTGGGGAAAAATCTTGACAACAACAATATTGATCACATTGTCCACCTCTACTGTATGAGTTAAGGTGAGTCTTGGTGATCGATCATTCTAGTTTGACTTTACCGCGACCTGACCAATAATAATTATGTTTACCCATTTTATTCATCCGATCTTCTACGTTTTCAATTTTATACCCAAAAAATTATACAGATTTGATTGTTAACATTTTTTTTTTCAACTAAAGAAAGCAATAAAAGAAAACGTAATATAAAAATGTAATTATTTAAATGACTTTTGTGCTCAGTGTTTTGTGATAGCATTGGTTTAAAAGAAGTCTATAATTAAAAACCCCAGCGTGAGTGCATTTTTTATCATTAAAAGTATTAAATCTTCGTTATGCCTGTGTGATTACAGTTTTCAGGTGTGATGTATTCTCTGACGAATTTTAATTATCACCTGAACGTTCACCTTCTCTGTGTCTTTTTTTTTTTTTTTTTTTTTTGGACCGCAGCAGATTGCACAGAAGAAACAGAAGTAAAAAGATCAACTTATCTTAAGTATACCCCAACTTTCTCTTTACGACAGGTGATGGGTACTGAAGTAAGAATAGTTCATTCATTTACTCCGTGTTAAGTTTTTTTTAATAATGTATCCTCCAAAAGTAAACCGCAAACATATAAATGATAAATAATGATATTTTCAACTTCTATTTGCAGTTTTTTTTTTTTTTATTTGCTGTAGCCGGATCCATGGGCTACCTTTTGAACATGGAGCTGCTTGGACAGTGGTTTGAGCGGTTGTTTCATCTGGTCGCCCAGTGCATGATGGGATGTGACTGGGCCCATCCCGAGTGAGAAGCCCCTCTAAGCGCATCCCCAACATCCTCTGTAAACAACACAGGCAGCGCCACGTCAGATGTACAGGGCTCATGTAAAACCAGGTGAGAGCAACAGGCGCATGAAGCCAAAGCAACACAATTACGGAAACAGGAAAGTTCAAAGTTGTTTTTATGTATTTTTTGGCCAATAATAGGGATGGGACAAGATCTCGTGCCGCAAAATGAGAGACAAAATGAGAAAAATGATCTTGTGAGATTTTTCCCCCTGAATTTACCTTTGGCTTGGACTAAAAAGTTATGCAATTTGAGAAGATCCAGTTCCAAAAAGCAGTAGTACAATGACCGCTAAAGTATTACATAAAATACATTAAAATAGTGAAGCCAGAATTGGGAAATGGATTGCACTACTTGTTTATTACAATTTATGTCAAAATCTTGTCTTCCCCACAACAGTCAACTCTTCTATCACAAATAATTAAAAAATGGGATCGGGACATGAGGCATCTTTTCATTATGGCCTGATTTTTCAAAATAAACACCCGATGCTCTACACATTGAAATCAATCTGGTCATCAGAGCTCATCATCAACCTGACAAGTGATGATTGGAATAAAATATGTGAAAACACAAATAAGCTGTCAAGAGATGTAAAAATCAAGCTAATTAACTTTAAAATTCTGAATCGATACTACTGGACTTCATCACGGTTATTTAGACTCAAACTTATGGACTCAGAAAACTGCTGGAAATGCCAAGCCAAAGGAATTCTGACGCATCTCCTCTGGGAATGTCCCGTGATTCAAAACTATTGGAGGAAGATTCACGGGTGTATAAAAAACATCACTCGAAATACTAAAAGTTATGCAATTTGAGAAGATCCAGTTCCAAAAAGCAGTAGTACAATGACCGCTAAAGTATTACATAAAATACATTAAAATAGTGAAGCCAGAATTGTGAAATGGATTGCACTACTTGTTTATTACAAATTATGTCAAAATCTTGTCTTGTTTCGTTCTCATGGACCTAATCTTGTGGCGTCTCTCGTCTCATGAAAATTGTGTCTCGTCCCACCTCTAGCCAATAACAGTTTGAATGTAAAGGGACACTTGAACCCTTTAAGTAACTATCATGAAATACAAGAGCATTTACCTTGTACTTTGATCCTTTGAGTCCTTTCCTATGTTAACCATTTTGCTATGGGATCAAAACCATCCCACTTTCAGTTTTGTTCAAAGTATCAGGAAATTCTCTTGTGAAATTAATTTGCTTTCCTTTGTTTTTCTGATTTGGCCGAAACTGCTCACACCATCTTAAATATGTTTAGCATAATTTAATGGCAAGTTTTTGGTGTACACTTCTGATTTATACGATGAGCCTAGCAACATAATGCAACCGACAAAGGGACCAACCGTAGCCGTGAAAATAATGTTTACTAAGAAGAACTGCTGTTTGTAATAAATTAAATTCACAATGAACTGTGCCCATGTGAGTCACAAAGGTGTATAATATCCCTGTAAATAAAGCGTATAGAAAACGCCCTTACTAAGCAATAAGAAATGCTCCCATATCATTTTAAATACAGAATTAGCAATGCATTTCTAAATCAAAATTACCCCCAAGAGGATAACGTGCTATGCCTTAGAGAAGGGTCTCTCCCCTAAAATGGATCACGGACCAGAAGCGCTATCTTTACTGTGTTGTAATCATTTATAGATGATATAAATGATAAATGATAGATGATACTATAAAGAAATCATATTTTACTAACATTGTACATAATGTGTGGAGAAATAATACAGTATGATGATTATCTTTTTTTACTTTCTCTTCAGACACTACCTTAAAGTTTTGATTGCGTCCCAAATCTGAAGTCTTTACAATTGTTCTGATGTAAAGCTTGAGTTCATATGTGAAAGGACAGAGACCCCCTCCATAAATGCTGCCACACTTTTAGCTTCTTCTTCTCTTGTGCTGATTCATTTGATTCGGGTGGAAGTTTTGCTAAGCGGCCAATGAAAACCCAGTGCTGTTGAATGATTTAGTGGTGAGATGGAGCACATACTGAGAACGTCCTCAAGACAAATTCTCTTTTTATTCCCTAATTGGTGCGAGGAGGCGTGAGCTAGTTTTGCAATAGAGCAATGACAATTACAGGGACTGCTCATACAAAGCTATAAAACAGGTCTAACAAATGTGATCGTTTTATGCGCCTCAGTTTCAGTGTACGCCAAAGAATTTACCTTGACTTATTAGTATGTCTTTTGAAGAGATGCTGTAGTGTCTCCCATAACTTACTATTATCATAACTTCAACTAGAGCCGAAATAATTTGGGGAAATTACTTAAAGTTCCTATATTACGAAGCAATGACTTTAAACCATGTTAGAATGCTGCTTTCTCATTAAAAACATACCTGGAGTTGTGTTTGAGTAACCCTTTATTTATTAGTCTGTCTGCCGTTCCAATTTATACAATTATATAAATAATTCTAGTGAAGGTGTATGGACTTTAAAAACACAGTGGAGCACTTACTGTGTTACCATGTGACAGGTATGTTTGTGGTGAGGAAACATTATAACTTAGATCAGAAAATAGCGTAATATGAGCCCTTTTTATTACCGTTATTTATTTTTAGCCATGATTGCATTTGCATATACTACTTTTATATCAGAAATTGTATCATCACTTAGCACAATCCAAACTCATCCAGGTTACCATATTAATTTATGCTTAAATCGTTTGCATTTCAGAGCATCCAAGGGCAGCTGGCTTTATATCATTTCACCTTTTGTAATTAGCTTGTTGCAGCCATTGAATTTGTGATTTTAATTGCAATTAATCTGGCATCCCGATTCAACAGTTACATGAATAATTACATAATTTTAAATAAAGGGGGATTGACACTCACCATTATTAAAATCCATATGTTTGACATCTACACGTGTAAACAAGGCTTACATGCTGGAGCTGTAAAACACATTTTCATTGTGGGTAGATTTGCTGTTGGTGTAAATATGAACTTTGACCCTTACAAGTGTAGCGGAAGCAGGATTAGCCTCATGTTTATTCAGCATATGCGCCAGCCCCTGGGACAAATCACACCGGAGAATGGTTGTCACCCCTGGAGATGGAAGATACACCTCGGGCTGGGCAGCTAAATATGGAAATCACTAGACAGACTCCAATATACATATTTACTAATGTAGCACTTGCTCAAAATGAAACCCACTCTCACTGTATCTTTAACAAATAGTAGTGTGAAACATATCTAAGGGAATGTTGCACTAATAAAAGCAACCCAAGTCTTTGTTGAGTTTGTGAGCGAGAGCCGAGTGCCTTCCTCATACAATGCTGTGTTTGCTCAGGTCTGCTTAACTGCGGCTGAAGTTGTCACAGCTAATATGGGCTTGTATTCAATCATGCTGTCAGCTTCTGAGAGGCGTTTGAGTGACAGATTTAAGAGGCAGGAGAACTGGGGCTAAACTCAAGGAGAGCCGCCCGCTTCTTTTCTGCAAACGTAAGATCTCCAACAGACAGCAGCTCAGACAACAGCGTCTGGTCCAGTAAACGCATTGACAGTGATCAACAAAGCACTGTTGTCTCTCACGTTTTTTTATTTATTTTTAAATTGTCTTCTCGCGGTCTCAGAGATCAACTGCTCATTCTTTTTCTTTTTTGAGTATTTGTCAAATGTTGCCTGTCTTTTTCGTGTGTAAAAGCTGTTGAAGTAAATGAGATTTCCCAAAGAGCTGTGTTCTCGGAGAAGCGCTCAAAGTGATATTGACATGTTGTCAAGTTGGCGCCCGTCTCCGAGGACGTCTTGGCTTGTTGACGGGCCTGAGCTGCGATCATGGTTTTTTTCCCCTTCTGCCGTTGAGTAATTTCAGCTTGTCTCGCAGAAATGATTTGTTGCTCCTATTTTTAGTGCGAACTCCAATCTTCTTCAGTCAAGTCAGTCAGGAGCTGTCGAGAAAACACCTGCTGTGTGGCTCCGCCGAGATCACCTGTCGAAACTCTGGTCAGTGGAGGCTGCTGTGATGGAGAGGCAAACGATGATCATGGAAGATTAAAGAGGCAAGGTGAGTGAAGTTATCAGTGTAAAAATATGATGGAGATGTTTGGACTATATGCTGATCTTCAAACTTGTCTTTCCATCAGGACGTGCATAATGGGGCAGCCTCGATCATTCTGTCTTCAGGGAAACAAAGGAGAGTCAAGGTGCCCAACAAAACTTAGTAGGTCCCTCTCATTTTTATACCCGCTCTCCATCAGAGTTAGAGCTGCTGAGAGAAATGACTTTGTCCTTGCAGTTCATTCTAAAACTACACATTTTAGGATCAAGAGTTTATATAAGTTATGACTAAGTTTACAGTTTAAAATCTTTCTACAATTTTCTGTATCCTAGAGACAGACACATCAAATGCCACATAAACACTGTGACTGAGCTTAACCTCGTCTTACTGTGGACCAATCATAGAGTCATTTACCATCTCTCCTCTGTAACCAGTTTGAACTAGCCGTTACTCATTCAGTTTTTTTATGTCTCGACCTCAAACGTGTGAATGAAACAAAACACAACTCCAGGTATGTTTTTGAGGAAGTAACAACATTATAGCATGACTTAAAGCTCACAAGAGTCAATTTGGTGTAATATAGGACCTTTTAAGATGGCAAACAAGGGCTGAGCTGTTAAGCCAATCCTCTGTCAGTAAAAGTATGTGGTTTGGAGCAGAGTTCAGACTTTGGAGGAATAAATGTGACTGTTTTGGGCCTAATTCTTCCTTTTTTATGTTTGTGTAATTGAGATTGACAGCTATTTGTATTTGCTTTTAATGAAAAAAAGAAACAAAAAATATCAATATGAGCAAAAAATGTCACTTTTTTGCCAAATCGTCTACATTGATGCCAGACTGAAAAGCAATGTTTGTTAAGGATACAGTGATACAGTAATACAGTAAATATAGTATAATATGTATGAAAAGCAAATGGAAATGAAAGTTAAACCATGTGTACGGTTTTTAAAAGGGGGTCAAATTTAGTTAAATGTAATTTTTACGAACCTAAACAAAAACAGCCTGAGAGCTTTTTCTGGTACCTTCATATTCTACTGGTTGATTGGCCTCAGTGATCTGGGACAGACTTTACTGACGCTCTCTGCCCCTCTTCATCACACGAGGCCAAATTCACTCACACAGAGCCATTCTACTACTCGGGTAAATCTGAAAATACATGTTCAGAGAGATTGAGTCCATAGTTAAGAGAGATTGAACTGTAAAATAAAACTATGCATGGCAAAAATCAGGTATGATAGTATGAAAAGATAAAAGATTTGTGCTCCGAGCCTTAAAGAGGAGGTGGATGCCATCGTTAGAGCTGCAGATACAATCTCTGTGCCTTTGCAGGTTCTCATAGTTTGTGTGTGGGTGGCACTCGGAGTATACCTTTTCAACATGTTCACCATACACTTAATAAAAGCCTTTGGTAATCCACAGTCTGCTATACATGGTGAGCTATAGTCAGAAATTGGATTCAACTTAAGTGTACATTTGAACCTTTACCTGTATGGGGTTGCTTGAGTTAATTTCTTGCTACCCAACTTACCCAACTTTTTTCCTAATAAGTTTGTACATTCGATCAACTTTTTTTTAGAGAAAACATATCGTGCTTGAGCCTGCTATATAGTTATAATCTACAACACCCATAGATCATTGTGTTATAATATACATATAAACGCCATCACAACAAAGAGCTGGGAAGTTGTCGGCCTCCTGTAGATAGCTGCATATCACACTAGGAGCAGATTTATTTTCATTTGTACCAAAATGACTACATAACACTGCTGAATCCTATTGGCATCTGGAAAAGTGATTAAAAAATAATTAAAGATTAACGATTGCTCAAACATGCACATATCACTCCAGATACAACTTCGAGAGGATAAAGGACAAGGAGAAACAACTATAACATAGTTCAAAGCTCTGAAAAATCATTTTTGCCTAATAGATTTGTTATAGGTTTACATCAGATGCCCTCTGTGAACACATGACTTCAGTGACACAAAGTGCCATTTTCAAATACTGTATTCTGTTCATTGCTGAAATTTTGTTTATTCATCATAAACTTTTTCCTCCTCCATATTATAACGGCACATAACAGCGCACATAACAGCTTAGAAAAAAAATACTATATGGAAATCCACCACAAATGTTTCCATATTTTCAGTTACAGTTTTGCCTTTGCTGTTAGCAGAGCTGTCGTGTGTGTGGTGATGGTGTGACAGTGGATGAGAGGTGCCACCGTGCCCCCTCCAGGTGCCTCCAGGGCTGAGACGGGCTCAAACATGGTACTTTATAGAGCTGCTGTTGCTGCTGCTTCACTCACTCTGCCTGTGGTAGATGTGTTTCTAGCCTTTAGCGCACTCTTCTTCTTCTTTTAACTTCCTCTTTTCATTTTCCCCTTCTTTCTGTGGATTTGACATAGTGTAGTAGTTCCTGTGTTAAAAAGCATTATTATGATGACAAACAGGGATGTTATGATATCCAAATCTCTCGGCATATTTTCATGATATACATTTCATGGTATGATATTTATTGCAATATTTTGTGGAGGCTAACAAAATTGTAAGCTTTTCCTCTTAAAATGCAAGACTTAATGCAAGACTTTACCAGACTTAATCCAAAGAACTAAGATTTAAGTGTTTATAACAATTATTTCTTCATGTAATCTGCACTGAAACAGAGCAAAGGATCATGGTCTATGTAGTTCCCACTGTTTTTTTTAGCTATTGCTGCACCATAACTATTCATTTAAGCAAAAAGATTTGTCATTTGATATATTGTGATGGCCCATAATATTATTGTGAGACCTCTGACAATACGATATCACGATATTTCAGTTATTGTTACATCCCTAATGACAAATGGCAGGGAAAATATGCTATTTTTACAGTGAATGGAGGAGCTCAATGTAGAACTGTTATGGATGGCTTACTTATTCCAGTGATGCTAATAACTACAATAGCCCAATTAAGACTAACACTGTAGAGCACACAGCATCATTTAATTAAAGTGCCATTAGTCAACAAGGACTGATTTGGAAAGGAGGATGACAAAAGTGTAATTTAATGAATCATAAGATATGATGGCAAAGAGGTTTGTCATAGGACGGTAGATGATTTGCTCCAATTCACAGTGCACCAAAATGCATTGAAATTGCTTGATTTGATATTCCATTTTAAGTCCAAACTCGACCTGTCGTTATCATTATCGTTCAATATATGTTAGATGGAATAAACATTTTTGAGGGTCAATATTTATCGTGGGTTCATGTTCATGTGTTTTTATTTGGTAAATGGCTGCTTTTTCTTTGTATACAAGTGGGTATTTTATTTGTTATTTTTCTGTTTAACTATTAGACTTGAGCTGTTGAGGAATGGCTCATTTTAGTGTTTTATTCTGGTATTTATTTATTGAAGTTCGTTTTTTGTTTTTTTTTTAACCATATTATACATTTTAGAATCCTCCAACCTGTAGCTCTGGAGCCACCAGTAGCTCTTCACCCCCTTCCAAGTAGATCGCCAAAGTATTTCTGAATTATACATATTGTGCTGAATGACTCAAATTTGATGAACTCCCATTGTAAATGTATCATTTTGATGCCTAACTTTGTGCACTCTTAAATGGATAAAGGTTTAAGTTTTATAGGTATCTAACTGTTCCCCATCTAAGGCTTTCTATGCTTAATTTCTTGTGACTGCTAAAATTAGTAACTCCTTGGCATTTTCTTTTTGTAAAGCAGGACCGCTGCTTTAGGGTCATTGTGTCAGTGGCATGAATTAGTTTCAATATTATCATTTATCATCTATATTTTCTTCAGCAATATATCGAACTTCAAAATCAGTTCTCGTGACAGACCTAGTCCAAACAATTTGAATCTGTTGGATAAACGTTTTTGTATTATTCCTCGCATAAAAGCAACATAATTTCTGTGAACGGCTGTTGACTGGTTGAGCTGTGTTCAATCAGAGCTAAGTGGTGCTCACTGAGAGAGGCTGTGATGTGGAGGATCTTCCTGATTCTGTTGTTTGGGTCATGGCAGCTCAGGGAGGCCTCTGTGCTCTTTGTGATTGGCCTTTCAGTGTGAGTCGAGTCTTTTCCCCTCTGCATTCTCAGCGGGGAGCAAAGTGGTGCGTACAAGCATGTCATCCCCTGATTTCCCTTTAAAAAAGCCCGACCTGATGCTTTTTAAATGCACCATCAAGGCAATGGGCTGTCCAAGTCGGTTACAAGTTAACCAAATAAACACTGACAATGAAATTAATAATGCATATTGTTTGCGAATGCCTCAGCTGGATGATTTGACTGATGTATGCAAAGATGGTAATTTATTGAAAGTAAATTCATGTAATTGTGCAGCGGAACTTGATGAAGCAAAAGGAGGTGTCAGCACAGTTTCCATCATCATCAGAAGAAAGAAATCATTAAAAGGCACTACTTCAAAGCATGCCAGACAACAAATGCTTATTTTATAGATGTATTTCATTTAGTCCAGAGTTCAGAAAGCCTGTTATGGTAAATATGTCAGACTTGTTGTTTAGTTGTTTGCGGATGTGATCGTTGTAGATTATTTATTTTTCTCGCCAGTCCATAGGGAGGCAAAAACTCACTCCCAAACATATCAAAGTAGTCAGTGTAAATTTAATTCGAAGATGAGGAGGGCGAACAAGAGCCTAAATGTTCTTGTCATCGTCAAGACAAATTGGCGAGATGAAGAGCTCAAGTTGCAACGCGATCCCAGTGCCTGGGTTGGTTAAAGTAGTTTATGACTAAACTGTCTTCATGATATCTGCAATGTCGGCAATGTGACATGAGTGAAAAATTGTGCATCTGGTTATGAGGTTTTGCTAAATGGAAGTGGCTAAGTACTTTAAGTTGGATACAGTCTGCACTTGCATAAGTAGGCTAAGACATTGCAAAATGAAGAATTGCTTTAAAAGAAAAGTTAAGAGTATGCAAAATGGCAATGGCAAAAAGCCCTGGTGTTTTTTGCCATTACATTTTTATGGTCCATTATGTAACTTTTCTGGTTGGTTGGAAATGTTTTGTCCAGGATGTTCCAGTCTGTGGTTCCACCACAGTATGGCATTAAACTCATCTATCTAGCATTTATTTAAATGTTTTGGACTACTAACAGATTAAATTCTCCTTATCTGTTGTTACCTTTTTAGACTTGGACAAACTTTGTTGATACACAAGGGAAAATATTTGGGCACAGTAGCTCCCAGCATAGAGAAAAGAGAAATGGTATAATAAATTCTAAATAAGTAGCAGAAATAGCAAGAGACTGATGTCCAGTAAGGTATAATAATTATAAAATTATATAAATGTGTAAATAAGCATTTTTTATGCATAAATGTATACAAGCTTTCTGAAGCATATGTATTATCATTGCAACTATGATTGTTTTGCTGTTTTACATGTATATGGATTCACTTTGTAGTGGTTTGTACTCAGATGCTGCATTATGTTTTAACTAATTTGCAGCGAGTAGGTGTATAGGGTTGGTAATAAGAGCTTCACAGCTATAGTCTGTGAGGAGGCTATGATCAAGGCGAACGTACAGTTAATCCGTTGATTATATTACAGAAACAAGCTTTGCAAATCATCCATAAAGTTGGATTTTTAGAACACCCATAATCTTTTTATTCAATCCGAGCTCCTAAAGATTCCTGACCTTGTAAAATATTGTACACTGATTATTTTATTTAAAGCATTCAGCAGTTTACTACCAAATAATTTACAAAGTTTGTTTAAAATCAGAGAGAGAATTTAAGAGGGTATGGAAATTTCAAATTGCCTAATGTTCGATCTACCCGTAAAAGTTTGTGTGTGTCTATATGTGATGTAAAACTTGTTGGTATCCTTTTGTATTGTTGCAATATTATGATAGTTGTGTTACCAAGCTATAACAGTTAGTCATTGTCCTCACATGTAAATAGTTCAGATGGTCTAATGTAAAATGTCTGAAGCATGCAAAAGAAAACTCATTATGTTAAATTAGAAGAGGGGGATGCGATTAAATTTTCTTCTTCCCACTCCTTTTTGGGCACATTTTTTTTTTTTTTTTTGTTTCTGTTTATGTTCCAATGTAAAAGAACGTAAAATGCCCAAAATAAATACATAAATGAAAAAAAAAATGAAGGCCGAAGGTGAGACGTTCAGTTTGATGGTGTTACAAAAGTATGTAGAGAGTGGGGACTTGTGGTTATCTATTGTTATCTATTGCCAGCTAACAATATTCATATCTCCTCAAACCCAAATGGCCTGGATCTGAAATGCGCCTGTCAGACTGGCTGTGACAACTGATGTAGAATATTAATAAAGTACACCATATGTTCTGGAAAACCGTGCCCATGAATTATTAACTGTGATTCAGAGTGTTAGCTGTTAACAAATGCCTGTTAAAACGTAATAAAAGAATGAGATGTTGAACACGATTAAAGAAAGTGAAGTTAGTTGTAAACACACGTGTCATAAAAAGGTTAAAGAGTTATAAAAATAATAAATATGTAGTCATCAATGTCTTAACTGTGTCTGAGGAGGCTCGTTCTGATTGATGCCGGCTTTTGTTGTCTCTCTTTGCTTTTAACAATTTACTTATTGTTTACTTATTATTATATGACACCACTGTATATGGCTGGCCCAAACATGCACTTTGTAAACAAATAATTTATTAGGTTAATTATGTTTGTGTAGCTACTATTTTGGCTACTCTGCTGCAACTGTCATTACTGCTACATACGTGTACTGTTCATTTACAGGTTCTAATGAACTTCAGTTTGACCAATTAGGAGGGGTCTCATTATTTAATGTGGCCATTTTCCTTTGGTTTTTCCTGTCTAAACGCTCAGTCCAAATGAATAGAATACAAATATAAAGTTACTGTTGGAAAAATCTAGTTTATTTAATTATAATTGTGTATGCTATAGGAATACACTTCTTTTGAATATGTATGTACAGTCACAATACCCTATTATTATAAATGTAATGTATGTAATGACAGATAAGGGGAATTTAATCTGTTTGTAGTCCAAAAACGCTAGATAGATATGTTTAATGCAGGTAACAAACCAGATTATTAAAAATGAATTTCCTTCGGGATAATAAAGTATTATATATCTGTATCTATCTATCTATAAAATAACTGTATAAGCAGTGTCTAATGATGGCCTTTACTGTATAATTTGAGAAAATCGCAAAGAAAAACTTATTGGCATTAGGTTCTTTTAAGACCGGGCTCTCTTGAGTAAAATATACCTGCCATCAAACCATTAGGAATTTAAAATAGGTCACTATGAAATATATCTATCTGAGAACCACCACCTTTTAACATAATTAAAAATGGCTTTTTAACTGTAAATGACCTTAATAAAGATATCAGTGCCACATATTTGTTTATCATCTTTTTTTTTTTTACTTTTGTTACATCATTTTGTATTAATTTGATTTCCGAACTGCCAAATACGGTGTCACGCGTTCCTGACAGGGCCTTGGGAGAGACTTTATCTCATCATTAATTAAGTATCATATTCCCTACATGCAGCCTGTGCTTAATTAGGAAGAGGGGGTCAGTGGGGAGGGCTTATTAACTGGAACAAATTTGTTAAAGGAAGGCGAGCGAGACAGATAAAAGAATGTGTTCCTCTGACAAGTCTGGTCTCGCTGTGATTGATATCCTCTCCAGTCACGGGCCAGAGTCAGAACTGGGAAAGATGAAGTAGGAAGTGGGAATGCCGAGGGGCTGGGGGAGGAGGGGGATGGTGGGGATGATCGGAGACATATGCCGGCTCTCAAGTAAGATAAAGTTGGACAGAGAGGGAGGGATCGTCCAACAGGAAAACAAAGGGAGGAGGCTGTGGAGAGATGCTGCAGATGGATCGTACCACGGGGCCATGTCAACAACACTTTTATTTATCAAATCCAACAGTTCCCAGGATATTTTTAGATATTTTTAGAACACGTGTAAATATGTCATTGTGAAATCCTGTTTGTTGTTCTATTGTTAGGTTTAATGATTTGGAGCCATGTTTGAATCTTTGTATAGAATATATACACATCTATCTCCATGTGTTGTTTACCAGTCAGGCTGTCAAGAAAAGAGCACTGACACTTTTTCCTGTTCACTTTAAGTTGTCCTATATTTTTTGCCACAACTAATGGTTAGATCGTCATGTTGGCGCTGAATCTCTTGAGGTTTGCAATGGGTTAGAATTGACAATATTGTGAGCTAAATTTTGTTAAGCTTTAACCTTAAATGTGCATTGCGTAACATTTTTAGTGGAATTTTATGTCCATGAAAAATTGCTTTGTCTTGAAAGTTTCACAGGAGAGGGAGGGAGACCAGCAGGTTACAGCGCTATGCTATATTACAGTTCAGATCTGTGGAGAGTCGCCCCTATTCACAGAAGGAATGATTGTATTTTTTGAGCAATAGAAACACACAGAATTAATAAACGCTAGATGGATATGTTTTAATGTCATACCATGGAACATTCCAGGGAAAGCAATAACATTTCCAGAAAAGCTGCGCCGTGCACCTTCACACTATCCTCCACGATCTCTGTGACGAGAATCTGCTGCTTCACCTCTTTTTACCATTCTTGAATTCATCAATGAAACTCGCTTTCATCAGGTGAAGTCTGGGTCACACTTTAACTCTTTGTGACAGAATGAGATTGGCCAAGCTGCTAAAATAACATAAGTGACGCTCCAACATGAGGGTGGCCAAAATCCTCCCTGTGTAAGAGCCATGTACATGTACGAGAGCTGACCTCTGCGCTGTCGGCAAACTGAACAGTAGGTGATGACGTGACAAAAGGGTGTTTTTGAAATCCATGTCAGACAAAACTATTTCCTAATGACATTGAAAAATAGAAAAGGAAATAATCTATATAGTATGAAGAGAAGTTTTTTTTGAATGTGGAAAATTGTGAATTACTCATGAGGTGGAGAGAACTTTGAGATGGGTCTATTTGTTTTTGTAACTTTACATTTCTGTATTGCATTTATGTATAAAAGTGAATGGATTGAGCCAAAGCAGATTTTGTGTAAAATACATTATACATTTTGGCACATGAAATAACTTTTTGGCCCCTGTAGTGAAGGACTGTCAATTGTATTAATCAGTTTCAAGGACTAAGGTTTTCAAACAGATCATCAACAATTGTCAGCCATGATCAGATATACTTATGTGATGAATTTTTAGGATACAGTGGGACATTTTGAATTCTTTTGATGTCACATTAAGGTCCCATATTATGTTAAATTTACTCTTGTGAGCTTTGAGCCGTGTTAGAAAAAAACATACCCAGAGTTGTGTTTTGTTTCACTCACATGTTTTGAGTAATCCTGGTTTATTAGTCTGGCTACATCTCTAAAGCTGAAAATGCTCAGTTCCACCTTGTTTGCATGTTAACAGCTACCTTTTACCGTTTGTTCAATTGAGGTTTGAAATTCCAGGGATAAAATCATTCAAATTCAGATTCTGTTTGAGAAAAGAACTCGGCCTAAGTAAATATGCAGGATTTGTGTGTTTAAATATGTGTGAATGA
Source organism: Taenioides sp. WSHXM2023 (assembly GCA_029959045.1). NCBI lineage: Eukaryota > Metazoa > Chordata > Actinopteri > Gobiiformes > Gobiidae > Taenioides > Taenioides sp. WSHXM2023. The sequence goes on from CM057097.1 coordinate 23,056,669, forward strand.
AAAAACAACACAACTCCAGGTATGTTTGTAATGAGGATGCAACATTATATAACAATATGTGCCCTTTAACATAATTAGTTAGTGTAATTAATTTTACAGTAACATTTGTCAGGGATAAAGCGAATTTACATGGAACCATTGCCAAATAACGGTCCCAAATGCCAAATTGTAGTGCATATGTTTCAGTCATTGTATCACATAATATATTCAGTTAGTGTGTCGTTTCTTTTGTAGTCAGTTGTATTCACCATCGATACATTCTATTTAATTACATTCAAACATTGCAGCATTGGAATAAACGTAATAAAACCTGATTTTCCCGGCATCGTAATTGGACACCTTCTGAAAACACACACGCTCCCCCATGTTAAGACCTCATATTCAAGATGTAAAGCTAAAACAAACTTTATTAGGTGGAACATTATCACTTTTAGTCATGTTGAAAACTTCTGAGAGCTATTAAGCCCCAAGTGGAGCGTCTTTGAAGGTTGGGGGCCAAACGCTGCTGTGTGATTGACAGGGTTGGCCTTGCCCTAATAGAACATAATTGGGCAATTTTGAGTGGTCCGTGAAAAATGACCAAATAATAACACATGACTTGACTTGAGACTTGTTTTCTAGGGATAATTGTGCAAAAAGCATCTGGCACACTATTAGTTCCATTTTCACATTACAATAATAATCCTTTTCAGCTAATAAAGTCGCTCAAACGTCGGCATCTGGGTGGTGGCGAGGCAAAGCAAATACTGTATGGAGAGAAAAGGTAATTTGAGGCTTCATTATGTCAGCTTATTTTTATGATTTGTTTAAAAGTGTTATTGTTTTCCATTCAAAGAACATGTTCATTCCTCATATTTTACAAAAGTGCAGTCCCATATAAATCTATTATAATCTAAATAGAATGATTAGTCAACTACTACAAGTTTGGGTCAACTAAGACGCCATCGGCCGATTAAAGGGCCCATATTACACTGTTTTCTGATCTATGTTGTAATGTTGTTTCCCTATCATAAACATACCTGGAGTTGTTTTATTCATTTGCACATGTTTAACACACAAATCCTGCTTATTCAGGCAACAGAAAACACTTCCACGTTGTGATGTCATGTGGTAATACAGGAAGTGCTGCACCGTGTTTTAAAACTCCATACACCATCACTAGATTCATTTGGATGATTTCGGCCCTTAAGTCGCCTCTACTGAACAAAACGTAAAAGGAGCTGTTAACTTGAAAACTACGTCTTCATGACATCACAAGGTGGAACAGCATTTTGAGCTTTGGAGATGTAGACAGACTAATAATGCAGGGTTACTCAAACGTGTGAATGAAACAAAGCACGACTCCATGTATGTTTTTGATGTAGCAACATTCTAACATGGCTTAAAGCTCACAAAAGTCAATTTTGCGTAATATTGGACCTTTAAAGGACAAATTGAGTAAAGGACTAAAGCCCTATTACAGCTCTTCAAGTCTTAAAATCCAGGTACAGATCTTTTTGTATCCTAATTTAGAGCACAACTACGTTCCAGATGTTTTTAAGGTATTTTTGTTTTCCCTTTCAAAGTAAAGTTTTATTCACTATGCTCTAAAGGTTAGCATAGTATGTTTATTAAAATAGTCCCTTGCACTTTCTTTTAATGTGTACAACAATAAGATTACCCTGAGGTGTTGTTATTGTATATGGCCCTTTCTCTTTATGAGAAATTGCCCCAATATCACCCCTCAAATTAAACGTAATTAAAAAAATGTTATTTCAAAATTATTGCCAGACATTAAACTTTTATTAGACAAATATTGGCCAAATTAGGGCTTAATGGTCTTTGCCCCTGTGATTACACTCAATGATTTAAAATGCCCCACCGTGCTTATAAAGAAATGAATAATTAAGCATGCAACAATGGGCTTTAAACAACATTACGCTTACCTAATGGTAGTCTGGTTTTGTTGTAGGCAAACACGGCTGTCTTAATAAAAGCCACATTAGGTCGGCGAGGTTATGTACTGCAACTTTAAGATTTGGTTAAAACATGATTCTTACTTTTTTATCCGGTTTTAGTTGTTGTATTTTAAACCTTGGGGATAAATTGTAATCTGCAAAGTTGTACCTAAATTAAACAAGAATAACGAGGTGAATGTAAAATTGGATACTTACATTTTCAGGGGTAAATCATATATTGAAAAACTTCATCTCGCAAAAAGTACACTGCCTTGTTGTTCACCGTGAAGCAGCCAAACCCACAGCTCTATTGTGGCCGTGGGTCCATCTTGTCATTGCGCAAAATACACGTTATAAATAAGAAAACGCAGAAAAATTAACGGATCTTTGAATATTAGTATTATTTAAAAGCAAATGATAGTACTTGAATGTGTAAAAGTTAGTCAATAATTACTATTGTTATCGTTCAGTATATGAAAAAGTTATAAAAGTTTGAATTTGTAACTTTCATTCTATTTTTTATTTATTGCAGCTCATAATTTTTTTAATTTAGATTTAGAATATTTTTGTGGTTTGAATCTGCTGTTGGGTTTTCGTGTCAGTCACATAAATTAGTTTGAATATTACTGTTAATTATTCACTTCAGCAATATATCGCACTTCAAAATTTGTTATCGTGACAGGCCTAGTAACATTAGAAACTGACTTGCACACTACACAAGTCACACCACCTTCACAAGAATCATTAAGAACGGCAAAACAAACCGTAAAATGTAGCTGTTAACTTGAAAACTACCTTTTCATGACATCACGAGGTGGAACACAGCATTTTGAGCTTTGGAGATGTAGACAGACTAATAATGCAAGATTACTCAAACATGGGTAAATCAAACGAAGCACCACTCCAGGTATGTTTTTTAAGTCAAAGGCCAACAGTGGTGAATACAACAAAGTACAAGTAAAGTACTGTACTTAAGTAAACATTTTAGGTATCTGTACTTTACTTGAGTAGATTTTAAAGTGGATTTTTTACTTTTACTTCACTACATCTGAGAGCAGGTACTGTATCAGAGCTGGACTGAAAAATAAAAATATTTTTTATGATACTTTGAGATTCTTAACATGTTCATAGTTTGAGCAAACAAAAATATACAAATAAAAACTATTCTGTTCTAACTCTAGTTTTTCAGTTGTTTCTGTTGAACAAAATTCAGCCCAAATCTTTATCAATATTAATACATTGCTTTATTAAATCTCAAAATCTGTGTAGAATACTTTCCCTTTTAGTCTTTAAGTACTTTTTGAACGGGTACTTTAATACTTTTAAGTAGACTTTTTCATGTGATACTTTACTTTTACTTGAGTTTTTTTTTTTTGCTCCAGTATCTGTACAAAACTGAGTACTTATTCCCTCACTGGAGCCCACGTTTTATAAATTATATAACAACAAACATTTTCTCAAACGCATCAGGGCCCCTCTCCAAGTCCACTGTCTTTGTTAAAGTGGGTTCCCATGTGGTAATCTGCAGTGGTGAGCAATGATAATTTTCTTTATGTTGAAATGCTATATTAATTGTGCTTTCACGTCTCCTCACTGCGCTAATAAAGCAAAAGGCAGTGTTCTTCTTCCAAATCACCTGAAAAATGAGTCCAAGGACGACGGGCCAGTGTTGGGAAAGGCGTGGCTGTCCACTTTGAGAAACGATGCAACTCCACAACCAAGATTAATGAAACTCAGATGGCTTTTAATTAGTCCAGCTGTGCCCATTCATTATGTGCCCACAACACAAATATTTTTATATTTGGGCAATGTGTTGATTTATTTGATTGTGTTTGCCAGCCGATCAAGATGAATGACGCATCGTTTTGAGTTTTGCCAGCTCTAAAAGGTGCCAACAAGAGGGGAGTCTGCTTCTGACTTGACTGTACAGATGATGCTATAAACTATGTCAGCTATCATAAACACGCAGCAGTCTGTCTTTAGCTTTATGAAAGATGAGCAAGTGCACAGTACAGGAGTATCGTACTGTAAAAGAAATGAAATAGTAAATGTACCCAGGGTAGAAAGATGGTTTTAGTGGTTTGATAGCTTATAGTGGAGGTTTACTAAGTTTGCATGATAACATTTGGTCAGCGATGGGAAGAATACTTTGAAAAACTATTTAGTCACAGAATACTGAATACCCAAATTAAAATGTATTTTGTAAAGTATTCTAAGTACACGGCCCAATCAGAGTACTATATTCTGAATACTTGGAATGCTTTTACATTAACTTGCATTGTATTAGTAAAAAACACATGGCATAGAATTACAAATAACTTAATTTTTGTGGCATTGTTGTCATTAAGTTATAAATACATATATTTAAGTCTAATTAGAGAAGGAAAATTTGCATGCACATCTACTGTAAGAGCTGTGTTTTAAAATCTTCGAAATGAAAAACATGCAGTTCAAAGCCAAACTGATGAAAATATTGCCATGTATTCCTTTGATTTTATGAAAGTAACTAAATACTACCAAAAAACTTAACTGTACTTGAATACGGTTGCTCAAAATTAATATTCAGAACACATATTTTCGGTACATGTTTTCAGTTACTTCTGAACACTGCATTTGGTCCTAGTATTTGCTGGTGACATGCCTTTGTTGCACCCAAAAAGATTCTTTAAAAAATCATGGAATAAAGAGTAGTAATAGTGCCAAGCATAATGACAGTGATTAGTTACTGTTAAAATTTAGAGATTATTACTATTATGTTAATCGGTCTCAAGTCCAGGCGTTTGCTTATACCGTCAGGGTTGGGCCACTGCTTTCGGGACGTCTGCTATTTATAAATGGGGGTACAAATGCACGAATTGATTTTCAAAAGTGATTTTCTAAAAGTTATTTACTCCGAAGTGGTGTCCGCGTGTCCTATATCTTTACAAATGGAAGATGTTGTCAAGATTTCAAAGCGACTCTTCGACCCATGGAGTTTATTCTCACAGGAACAAGTTGCTTTGTGATTTCTAATCAATTACACCATCACACCATTATGTCTATTTTATTGTAAAAACATCGAAGTTCTTGGAGTTAAGTTCGTGCTCAGTTGTCTTGTTACCTCATAAAGTAGCCACACTCACACTTTGAAGTCCCAGCACAGGCTTTTAAACAGCTGTAAAACATGTCCCAGCTGCTGATCTGTCAGTAACACAGTGTAAAACTTATACCTAAGCCTATATCCAAATGCTATTAAAAATATTACATAAGAAATTTACAGAGGCAAAACTACGATGCATAAAAAGGTACTATTCTCAAGATGGTTTGAGCTAAGGCAGCATTAAAAATTACCCATGTCTTACGTAAGAAAAAAAAAATCCAGCATTTTTTTGCTTTTATTTTCCTCCTACTTCCAGATATTTTTACTGGTTATGTGCTATATATGCCTTGCCTGGTGAGTGATGGCCCTTACCTCTTCTACGGACGCATATCTTGTGCGATGCTCCCTTGAACATAAATGAAGAAAAGCAATGGAAGGAGCAGAATTAAAATTTCATTATTTACTGCACATTGGTTTGGGAAGGCAATTAGCATGTGCAGTGTGTGGCCCTGGGATATTTACAGCCCTGGCCCTGTGCTCATCTTTATTGTGGCGCTGCTTTCATGCACTGAACGGCTGCTGATGCTAGCACTCGCTCATTACCTCCAGCTCCGTGAGACACACTACAATTATATTATGTCCCAGGGTTTAACATAGCCCGGACACAGAAGAGGGATCAAACTGCCATCATTGGATAATTGGACATTTGCAAAGAAATGCAATCAGACATCATTCAGAAATGCATTATTTTACCATAAATATGTATAGGCATAAAATATAAGTTTGAGCAAATGAATGGATGACTGCAATGTGTTTTAAAACAAAGAACCATAGACAAATATATAAGTGTGCTCAAACATAGGGACGTGAGAAGGGAAAAAATAACACTGTAGTTTTAAAGTTACTGTAAGTTTTATCAAGACCCTCACTATATAATAATCAGTGGAGGATGAAGTACTCAGTTTTGTTACTTAAGTAAAAGTACAGATACAGGGGTAAAAGATTACTCAAGTAAAAGTATCACATGAAAAGGTTACTGAAGTACCTGTTTAAAAAATGTACTTTAAAAGTAAAAAGTAAAAGTATTTTGCAGATATTTTTGGAGCAATTAAAGCATCAAATATAGTGATTTTGATAAAGAATTAGCTGATTTCAAGCGATTCAATTGATTTCTTAATTTTTCTAATTGTTTTTTGTATTTGTGTATTTGGTTTGCTCAAAGTTTGAATGTTAACTCAAATTAAATGTGTCTCAGCCATTTCAGCAGGTCTCAAACCATGAAGAAAAGTACTTTTCAGTCCAGATCTAAAATGCAGTGGAGTAGAAAGTACAGATACATGCTCTCAAATGTAGTGAAGTAAATGTAAAAAGTATCCACTTTAAAATGTATTTAAGTAAAGTACAGATACCTTAAAATTGTCCTCGTATTGTCCTTTTACTTTTACTTCATTACCTTCCATCACTGATAATAATTGGTGAGATTTTTATAGTGGAAAATAACAATTTTACATAAAGACAATGTAACACCTATGTAATATTTTATTGTCTAGTGTTTATACTAGTTTTATGGAGGCCAGTTTGTCCCAATGGCCCACATTTTTCCTCATTAACATTGTTTTTAAAGCAATACTATGGCATTTGTTCCCCTGCTCTTTTTGCACAATATTATTTAATGAGGAAACATTATTTTACAGTACAAAGCAGCATACAGAGACCAAGTGAAAGCCTATTTACATACAACAGTCCCTAAGCCACCGTTTTTCTCATATGTGCAATTAAGGCCAAAGCTGCATGTGTTAATTTGCTTGATGTGCACTTCCTGTGGCTCAAACAAAAACATTAGCTCCTTCGACTACAACAATAACAACCAATCCTTACGTATAAATGCTGTTTTCTCCACAAAGTTCCTCAAACAACTGCAGTGTTTTTCCTAATCCTGTGTTTTCCTTGTTCCTAAAGCGCGCGCCGTTACAGAAGCCTGTCGGGTATAAAATCACACAAATGCTGGTGGATTGGGATCAAAGTGAGCTGTCTCATCTTTTAACAGCATTCTCGAAAAAGTTGTGGCACTGTAAAGAGTAAACAAAAGTGGTTTCAGAATTTTCATAAACAGCACAATTTACCTTTTTGTAGTAAGATATTATTGAATTTGAAGGTTGTAACGGGTCTCAAAAAAGTTGGGAAAGGAAACTGAAAGCTGGAAAGCAAGTTTTACTGAAATATCTAGGGATATTTACCATTTAGTTTATTTTGGAATAATGATATATGCTGTGATTTGTACAGAAACAACTGAATACCATTAAAGGTGCACTATAACTTTTTGGTTTGAGGTCCGCCACCTGTTTGTTTCTATGGATATGTTGTTGCTCTGCCTGGAATGTTCCACAGTATGACATTAAACAGCTCTGCCTTACATTTATTCAATTATAGGTGGTTTTATAGCTCAAATACCTAAAAATAAAAAGGCGTTCTGACAGTTAGTGGGGGTGCCTCTCCACAGATCTATTCATTTATAATAGAGGGGGGCCCATGTGAGTCTTCTTACCCCGGGCCCCCATATTTCTGCGGGCCTGCACATGTGTATACATAGCAGTGTTTCTTTCCCCCTCCATTTTTGCAGTATTTTGCAGTATATCTTCATTATTTGCATATTGATCACAAAATCAGACTACAGGAGAAAGCAGTCAAGCTGAACCAGATTAAAACCACTCACATTCCCATGTTTTGTACCAACGGTGGGATAGTTAACTTGAGGGCGAAGTGTGATAAACAAACCCAACACTGACACCAGTATTCAAAACCCTCCCTCTTTCTCCTCGTATTGTTTTTCCATCCGCTTGTTGTCACCAGCATTTTCATTAAAGACAATTGCAAGGTAAAAATAACCGCCTTGTCAAGGTCTTTGAGCTGGTTGCCATAGGTGCGTTGCAGAGTGATTTAAGTGGGCGTCTCCAATGTTACCAACTTTGATTAATAAGTACTTTTCAAACCTTTCTCTATTCAGGGCGCTGGCTGGGGCTTCATCCACCAGTTAACCTTCACACTATCATTACTGTCACTTTGGTGTTGAGACTTCACAGAGCCTCGTGTGAGAGACTAAACTCACTGTTTGTCTTTAATGTTTCTCAATTACAGGTTCCCCTTGTGCCGAAGCGTGCCAGCCCGGGCCCTACATTTGTCTTGGTAAGTGAAAGCAGCTGGGAAGATTTGGTGTAGCATGAGGCTGTATTTCAGTTTTAGCTCAAATGATACTGTAAGTGCCGTCATAGTCCAGATTAAACCAAGCAGGACTTTGTTGTGATGAAGTCCAGAGATGGCCAAAGGCATGGACAGTGTGACAGTGTGAGATACAGAAGAGAAACATTATTTACAATGCCCTTGACTAATATTGTCACTTTTCACAATATTAAAAGAGGGATTGTAATAAAAAGGTTGTTATTATTTTAATAAGAAATAGACTGGTAATTGGCTAAAATTCAAAAATAAATTGTGTAAGTAAATAGATGACACATTACTGCTACTGGAGCAAAAATATTACTAAATACTCTATATACGTGGTGGTTGGAAATAAAATTGTAAGGCAATTTTATAGCAATCCATCAGAAATATGCTAAAAATTCAAGTATTGCATAAGTATTGTAAAATTAACCAGAAATAAGATTACCTGTACACAATATATACAATATTTTTATTTATTTTGTAAAACAACAATTGCGATATTACTCATTTCAATATATAATAAGTAAATGATGCATGGCCAAGTATCTCCTGTGTTTAGATTAGGTTAGTTAGGTTAGTTTATTTGCCATGTGTTTAAAACCACATTGTAAAAGCTCAAAGTGCACCATGAGACACCACTTAAACAATAGGCAATGTTTGTATCTTGTTTATTTCAGTTTCATATATTATCTGTAATGATTGAGTACCCATAATAATAGTAAGGCGCTACATCAAAGCTCAAACCGCATTGTTCACGAATATCTATCAATCTAGCCATTCCTTTTTGTCAAAGCTCTTCATATAATAAATGTTCACTCCAACTTTAAACCTCAGCAGTGAAACCAGGACTGAGTTGTATAGGATGCTGTCTGGCATCACAACAGCTGAATCAATTGGACAGCGGTGAAAAAGAGAGACTTACACCAAAATCAATGCTCCGCTGTCAATAACACCTTAACAAACTTAGGCCTGAGTAAAAGTACACTCCTTTTGTAAACAGGCCGAAATAATTCAAAGGGCAACAGTGTAATCTGCACTCTCCTCTACTGCACCTGACAGGGGCTTTTGGGGAGGTCTGGGCGCAGTTATTAAAGGGGCCATATTACGCTGTTTTCTGGTCTATGTTATAATGTTGTTTCCTCATCACAAACATGCTGGGAGTTGTGTTTTGTTTCATTCACACAAACCCTGTGTATTTAGGTTGAGTTCTTCTCTAAAACTACAGGAAATGCTACACTGTGTTTTAAAACTTCATACACCTTCACTAGAAACATTTGGATAATTTCCCTGGAATTACCAATCTCTACTGAACAAAACATAAACAGTAGCTGTTAACTTGAAAACTACCACTTCATGACATCACAAGGTGGAACAGTTTGAGCTTTGGAGATGTAGACAGACTAATAATAAAGGATTACTCAAGCATGTGTGAATGTGAATTCCAGGTATGTTTTTGAGGAGGTAACAACATTATAACATGGCTTAAAGCTCAGAAGAGTCCATTTTGCATCATATAGTACCCTTTTAAGATATAAACTCAAGCTCCTTCTTGTGTCATTATTATTATTATAACTCAAAATATACACACGCCCCAACAAGATCCAGTATCCAACCAGTAATAATCAGTTTACACATTGATTTCTATAGAGATCGGATGCCCTTTCTGACACCACTGTAGCATGTCTCTGGACTTGGGGGATCTCATGAAGGTTTATTATTGGTCTAGTGTCAGATTGTATCATTTTTCTTCCACCATAAAAAAGCTAAAAATAGTAGCTTGAACAAAGTGACCTTACAGCTGACATCACGGGATTACGTCTCGCTCATATATTCACTATTTAATGCGACTCCATTTTCACTCTCTACAAACTGCTCTGAAAAAGACTCTTGAATCTTAATGTGCTCATGTCCATTGCCTTCTGGTGTGCATTAAAATCCTGCACAGCTCACTATTCAGTTTTATTCTATACCACCAATTTTGATTTGTTTATTTCCAGTTCTGTTTTCTAGCATTAGGTCATCCCAGACAAAAGTTGAAGCATAACAAGTATGAAATTAATGTTTTCTTTATGTAAGTTCTACATCTGCACATCAAAAATGATCTCATATGTATTTGAATTTGCTCTAAATCTTTTTATTTTGGTAATCAGGGAAGATATTGTCACCAGGTCAAGAAAATTCTGTATTTTAGGACATCATGTATAAAGATCAACTCGGAAACGGGTCTTTTTGCAGTTTTCGGTTATATTTCTTTCCTGTGCTTTATATGTCTGGACTGTCACTCACTCCCCCTCATGTTTCCGCAGTGGTTGTCCGATATGCCTCCCTCGCCCCCTCCTGCCCCCTCCTGCCCTCTGGTGACATGGCCTGCCCTTGTTAAGTGGCTGCAGTGGCTCTTCTGGTTTACAGGTGAAATCTATTCTCTCACACACAGATCCTCCAGGGACTCGGGCCGGACTGTAACAGAATTTCACCATCCCCGCCGGGCCGCAACCACAAACCTGAGAATAAATGGCTGAGGTGCCAGCGCTGGACAGAAAAATCAATGCCTGTTTATACAGACATGACAGTCCAGGCGCTCGAGCAATTCTCCCACTTCGAAGCGTTTTGTTTTTTCCGTCTCTCCTTTGGCTTTTGGATGAAATGTGTGCCCTCCTGAGAGCGCTAGGTGATGCGCGGTGGCCATTTTGTCCTCAATTTGTTCTCCACGTGTGGTGAAGTACGGCACATTAGGGGTCAACTGAATGCGTTTGATAGACTGACTGTCAGAGCGCCGGGCTGTTCTGTGCTGAGCAGATGAAATGCAGACATGTGGGGTCATGTGTTATAGCAGCGTGGTGTTTCTCAACCAAAGGGTCACGACCTCCAAATGTTTAGCAGGCACCAGCGGACAGGGTCACGCTGTAGATACAATCATATTAAAACTATTCAGCTTGCTTCGTTTCTCCACCAGACACAATAAACTAAGCTGGTTTGATCACAGCTGACCCCTGAAAATTAAATGGAACTGTGGTTTAATAATGTTCTACTCTTTATAGTGCTGCTCGGTCTCATAACCTGACAAAATGTTTATATTGAAGAAATGTTTTTCAATTTAATTCACCATAGGACACTTTTACATTTTGATATTTGTCCCAGTCCACATTATAAAAACTTTGACTTCATTTACATGCCAGTGATATTGTTCTGTGGCCTGTTCCAAGCCTGGATAACAGAAATTTGCAACCAAAAAGGGAGTTTGAGTGCATATCAATAAGTAAGGAAGCAGATAACTGGGAGGTGGCACAAAAATGAGACATTTGAACAGTATGTCAGATGTTTTTTGCTTTTAGAGCAAATGGACCATTTATAGATCATATTGCAACGTTTTACTGATTGAAGCGCCTGTGGTTAAATTTCACTGTCTGGAGACTTTTCAACTTGATCCCCAGTCCCCACATATGTCTGTCTTTCTCTTAAAACCAACCTCATTTTGACATGGAGGTCTCATCGAGGAAGTATAGTCCATTTTGTTTAAAAATAGTAATACACTGATGTTAGATGACACCACTTTCTACCGTTTGACCATCTCTTTGGTTTCACTTAAAAATAAATGCTTGCAAGTGACCAATATTTGTTATCTGACCAGCCAGAACCACGCGCTTTGACAAAGCTTTACAAAAATGAAGAGATTCGGAGCTGTATCCTGTCTTCCTGATTTCATTAAACCAATCAAAGACAGTCTTTTCGCGTCAAAAACAAACATGATGGGTTACATGTAAAAAAACAACATAGGACAGAGAAACTGGACAAACAACAATAAAAGCAACAAAATATTATCTCAGGTAAAATAAGTTATACATTTTGTTCTGAATACGATGAGAATTATTGAGAGGAGATGTTTTCCGCATTTAAGAGACATGTCTTACAATTTAGCAGCTGTGGTTGGACCGTCTCAAGTTTGGACAGAGGATTTCCACGCTCCATGGTCCGATTCCAAACCCTTCTGGATTTGAACGGAATGTAGAAGGGACTGGCTGTTCAGGCAACAATATTTGTTTACTTTCTAACCCTATCCTGTTCCTTTATCTGGACAAGGGAATTAAAACTTGTGGTCACAGTTTCGCCTGTTAATCAAAAGCAGTAATCAAAATAACCATCATTATCAGATGTACAAGAGAAGGTCTGATACCCACTGTTTACCGATCTGTTTTTCTAATACCACTCTGTTACCATTCACTTCACTTTTTGCTCTGGCGTTCAGCATTCCTCGCCGCGTTCTTCTGGTATTGATTTCCGAGGATGCCTGATGATATCTCTGTTGTTTCCTTTATTTGTGTGTGTGCGTTTTGTGTGTATTTTGTGCACGTATGTGTCTGCAGAATCTGGTTGGGTGTATTGCATGTGAATTGTGCTTTGGCTGGTGTGTGCCTCTCAAGGGGAGGCAGTAGCACACTTGTAACTCATTCTGATTTATGCCCCTTGTCTAAATAAAAACATAAATCACAGCACCTGCCACTGAAAGTCAGTCTGGCAGTGGTCGTGCCCGTCCACCGCGGTTTCGGGGGTTGTGGCTCCTGCGCCCTCTGCGACAGAGAGACAATTGATTCCCTCATTGCATCAATTTGTCGTCTAATCTGGTGATATGTTGATAAATTTTTACGGCTTTGTCAATTAATTTTGCTGAAAAATGGGCCTGGCAGCGGTGGATACATCAATACTGCAGCGGTGGAAAATATCAGTGACAAAATTAAGTGATAAAATTAATCGCCCCCTATGCCGTCTTGTGAAAACATAACTAATGAGGGAGGCAATTATAGTTGCATGTGGTCTCCTTCGGGAAAGATGGAGGGGGAGTTTGAAAAAAGACTTGTATGGTAATTAGACAAGTGGGAGACGGAGGATCTGGGGAAAATGGTCATCGGAAAATACAGGGTGACTTACACACACAGGATAGATGTTTGCTTTCATTCACTGCCACAGAGGACAAACAAAGTAAGAAAATGTTGAAAATATAAGTCAAATCAAAACTGTTACCTGCCAGAATTAATATTGCTAAGCTTGTAATGAACGGCGGAAAAAACTCATTGGTTTGTGCTTAGCAACAAACTCCGTGTCAGAGCATTCTCATCTAATCATCCTTGCTATTTTTGTCATTTGAATCTGTAGCATAAATTACCCATAGACAACATGGAGGTGTCACTGCTTTTAAAGGACAGTTTGTTAACGATATTGTTACTTATTCCCACATGTAAAACTGAGACATATGCAGAAAAGTCTTGTATTTTAGCTGTCTGACAGAAGTTGTACATCATGTCAGGAGACTATGTACCAGTGCTTGTGTTCATATTTAAGTCATTTGTTATAAAAAAAAAAAAAAAATTATAATGGCATTCACTGTCCCATTGGTAATGCAAATTGCGGCAGACGGGCTCCTCAGTCAGTGATCAAGGTGGAGATTGATGCAGGATATAAATAATGATGCTCCAGCAAACATCATAAACTAAAGAAATTTGTTCCCTGATAATGCCTGTCTCGATATATGACAACAAATCGACTAGAGACGCACTGTGTTGTCAGAGGGACATTCAGTCTCAACTAAATCACATATTTACTTACCTTTTGTATGTTTAATTAAGTACAATGACAATTAAGCATGTTTCTAAATAACTGCTTTATTTTGTGCTCTTTGTGAATGTCATTTGAATGTTTGTTTTTTCTTCTTTGTTCTGGCTGGCATCATGGCACTTACTGTAAAATTGTGCTTCTGCTGTCTCCACTTCCAAATATTTCAAGTTGAATTGTTTTTGTCTTACACATTTTATTTTCGTAGGATTTTCTGAGTACATAGAGGTAAGGCGTTCCTAGCGCTTTTGTCACTTTTTGAGTGCGGTCCTGTCTGTGTTTCTCCGTCAGGTGTCACTGACCAGGAGTTGCTTTGGGATCATTTATGATTTAAAAAGGTAAAATGGAATGGCATTTTTGGTAAATTGTGCTGTATGGTGCTTTTTTTGTATATTAAAACATTAAAACAAGAAAATGTAATGTCATCACTGAAAATAGGTTGGTAAACATGTTTATATCTTATAGAAGAATCACTATATTAGATAGGGAACTTGTCTTGTGAGAAAATGTCTAGGGGGTACTTGAATGACTGTAGTTAACAATTAAAAGGGTTAGATCTTATTACAAGCACTTTGTTTATATTGGCCTCATTTAAAACTCTTTTTTTATGTGCAATGTATTCATTTTGTTTTAGCATTAAGTGACTATGCATGCCTATCTCCCTATGTACTGATACTTACATGTGCAGCTTCTGGTCTGGGTTTTTTTTTTTTTTTTTGTATGTGTTGTACTGTAAATCACTGGGTGGCTGAATTTCCTCCGAGGACCGTGCAATTATGTTAAAGCGACTGGCCATATGTTTGACATAATTAATCTGCCCTACATTCAGTTGGTATGTTCACTATTTTGCAGCAGTGTTCAGAATGTAAGGCTCAAGCGCCATCATGTATTTCTGTTGTATTTTTTCCTTTTTAGTGAGCACAAGTTGTTGGTGCAGAATAAGGAAAGGAGACAGGAAGCAGTGTGCATGTCAGCAGAGAGACAAATTTGCATCAAGTCAAGGCTCCTTCAGGATTAAGCAGATGCTGCCATTAAGAATAGGTGTCTGTTTTAAATATGAATCAGGCCCTTCTAGTTCAAGTTGTTAGCTAAATAATTCAGTAAAAGAAGATGCATTATGGACTTGATGTAAATGTGATATGAGTGAAAATCAGGATGTGTGAATGAGATGATAATTGATATGATAATGGAGTAAGAGAAGGTAGGAACAATGGCCGCATATAATAATGACAAATTTAAATAAAATATGGGGTTAAAACTGTTAGTGCAACCAAGTGACACGCAGGAGGAGGCAGTGATGAGTGGTGGGCTGGCAGATGGGATGTAGCAAAGCGTCTAATAATATAAGAAGAGAGATGTGGTTTTGAAATGACTTTTCTCAATAAATTCTCTGTACAGATTGATGTCAATACTAGAATTTCAAACTGAAAGGAAAAGTCATGATACTCTATACCAGTAATCTTTTTTTTTTAGAAAACATGATGTAGTTTTCAACACAAAATAATTTACCATGTGGTCATATTCTAATGCTAAGATCGATGAAGTCCTAAAACTACTCTAATACCAGCTCCAACAGGCTACTACAGCTTAACTTAAACAGTGAGAGATACAGGACTACATTTATACCATACTCCCTACAACTGTACAACAACTCACTCTTATGTAACAGATAATACTCCCTACAACTGTACAACAACTCACCCTTATGTAACAGACCTTCTGTCATGTCAATCACGATTTCATCTTTGCACTTTCTCCTTACGACCTCTTGTGTATAGCTGAGATATATTTGTATTTCTATATTTTTATTTTAATTCTACATATGATTTTTTAATTTTTTGTTTTACTTACACATATACATTTATAGAATTATCACTTATTTGACACCAGTCTCCTATTTTTGCCTCTTATTTTGAATTTATTATTACCATTTATATTTTTGCTCTTTGTTATTTAATATATTCTGTTGTATGAGCTACAGTGTCGAAATAATTTCCCTTATGGATCAGTAAAGTTTATCTAAGTCTAAAATCACTTTTGGCTCACATTGTTCGTACACTTCAATGAGAGTTAGTTACTTTTTTTTACCATAATAATATGTATGCACATTGTGGTTATATGAATGACAAATGTTATCTTTTTTTTTTTTTTTTTAAAGCTCAAATTATCACATTATTATATTTTCTGCGTGATCTCTGAGCCTTCCTATTAAATATATTTTCATAGTAATTGTGTATTTAGTGACAACTGCAACATCACCAAGTAGCTAAATTCCAGCTTTGTTAAACTTGCACTGGCTTTTTACGCATAAAATGATAAAAGTTTACCAATTTTGGAGTTGAAATGCCCTCTTGATAGTGAAAATCAAACCAAAGGACAAAGGGGATCAGAGGAGCTGGCCTCTGTCCTGCCATCTTTAACATCTCCAACTTCCTGATTCCAGCTCGATTAGGTTCACAGCGGAGGCCAGTCTTATCATCATTATTACGGAGATCAAATGTTGTGCAATCAGCTGATAAGGCCTTTAACTTTTTTCTGTCATCCCCAGAATATGATAAGGGTAAAAGAGGGTTGGCAGCTGCATTAAAAACTGCTGGAGTGCATAGAGCAAAGCCATCTGGAAGACATCCGCCCCCAAATGAAGTTGTACAAAACCATCCCATTCATAATAAAGTTAATTTTTATGGAGCTGACAAGTGTGTAATTATGTGCAGTGGTGCTTTTCACATTTTATCACAGTCAATAAACTGCCGCCGCTAATTTCATTCCTGTTTTGACATATTTACATGGGAAATATTCGATTTAGGGAGGAATTAGTGGTCTGATAGATGGCTTTTAATGATTTGTGACCCCTGGCCCATGGACTCATCTGTTTGGTGGTCCATCGATGTCTAGAGGGAGATGTGCTCCGAGTTTTTGATCTCGTCAGAGCAAATGTCGAGCAGTAAGCCCCAACACTGCCCCCTTTAGCTTTGGATGATTTGTCAAGTGCGCTGATGTGGAAAGATTAAGGAGGAAGATGCAACGTTGGCCTTTTATCTGCTGTTTGGACTTGAGATAATATCACTTCATAAATAGATGCTGCTCTGGAGATTTGAGGTCACTGTTAATGTACATAACTGTGGACAATTATTAGTGAAGAATGATAATTAAGAGTTTATCCTTTTCCAATGGTCAAACTTGCTAACACTTTTGTTTATACCACAATACATTAGGGATGTAACAATAACTGAAATATCGTAGTAATCATATCGTTTCAAAATAATATCGGAGGCCATTACAATATATCGAATTACAAGTCTCTTTGATTAAATTAATAGTTATGGTGATTCTAATGTCTGTCTTTGTGATTTTAATGTCTTTCTTCTTCTGTAAAGCACTTTGAATTACTCTGTGTATGAATTGTGCTATACAAATATACTTGCCTTGCCTTTTCATCGTGCAGCAATAGCCTGGAATAAACTCAGAGGGAACTACATAGACCATGATCCTTTGTTGTTGTCAGCGCAGACTACATGAAGAAATAAATGTTATTAAGCACTTTTAAATCTTAATTCTTCATATTATAACAGTACCAGAGGTTTTTCAAAGTTTTTCCAAGGCTTTAAAAAGGAAAAGTAGCATATTCACAATTTTGTTAGCCTCCACAAAATCATGAAAATATCGTATCGAGGGATTTTGATATCGCTACATCCCTACAGTACATTATGAAAGTTTTGTAGCTCAGGGCATTTACACCCAAAATAAACTAGAATATCTTTTATTTTGATTCCAAGTCAGAGCAAATGTTGACTCTTGTGAGCGTTTAGCAATGTTAGAATGTTGTTAACTCATCAAAAACATACCTGTAGTTGTTTTTTTTTCATTCGCCCATGTTTGAGTAACCCTTTTTTATTAGTCTGTCTACATCTCCAAAGATCAAAATGCCCTGTTCCATCTTGTGATGCCATGAAGCAGTAGTTTTGAAGTTAACAGCTGCCATTTACCTTTTATTCAGTGGAGATTGCTAATTCCAGGGCTGAAATCATTCAAATTATTCTACTGAAGGAGTATGGAGTTACAAAACACAGTAGAGCACTCCCTCTATTACCACATGACATCACAAGGTGGAACAGAGTGATTTTTGTGAGAGAATTGCTTGGCCTAAATTAACAGGGTTTGTTGATCCACAAGGGAAATTACTTGGACACAGTATAGCCCACACATGACAATATTATAACAAAAAAAAAAATATAAATAGTAATAATACATTCTAAACAAATATGAATGAAACACAACTCCGGGTATGTTTTTGATGAGGACATAGATCAGAAAATAGCGTAATATAGGCCCTTTCACATGATCCACTTGATCCACACATCCGTTGACTTGATCCACACATCCGTTGACTTGATCCACACATCCGTTGATAGTTTAGCAAAAATGTCACCCTTCTCTGTCCACCATTATCTGCTATGCTGTCCTATCAGTAAAGACAAAACACATCTAAATAAATAAATTAAATATTGAACCAAACTTCTCAATTTTTTACTCAAACTTGTTCAGAATCTCTGGGACACACAAAGAGGTTATGGTCCAGTTGACCCATCTTGGGGCTAGTGGTGCGGGTAACATGCAGCTGGCCTGTGCCCTGCGCTCTGTGGAGGGGCACCGCGGGGGTCAGGCCTGGTGACAAGCTTCACTTATGGGAAGGAGGGAATTGGTGTCAAAATGTGGGTCCGGTTGCCCCCCACACCAGCGCAGTTATGAGCCCATCCAGCGTCTCACAGGAGGGGGCCGGTGTCATAAAAAGTCCATCAGAAGCACCAGTAATTACCCGGGAAATTGACAGTGAAATTGAAAAAGTTTGTGGTCCCTGGGCTGTTCCTTGTCCAGTCCATGTTCGTGTTATGTGACAGTAGTGTTTTAGCAGCTGTGATAATAGGTCTGTCCCTGCTACCACATTGTACAAGCAACTGTGGAAATTGTTTTCTCACAAAAACATTCATTTTTACCATTTCTATTTTCACAGGTCCCTCTGTGTCTCAGCATTACGCTCTTTAGCCCCTGTCAGGCCATTTTTACAAATATCAATATGACAATTTTGACACTGTTTTATTTCTTTGAGCCGATAAATCTGTCAAAAGTACAAAGAGCCTTTCCACACTTATGTTTTAATCATATTATGGCAATGTGTGTTGATCAAGAAAGTTTAGTTACTGGAACTTAGTGATTGGGTTGATGGTTTGTTTTTTTCTTAAAAGTGCATTATTTAACTTTCCTGATGGAGGGTATGCCACGTTTTTTTCTTTAAGGAGATGTTATTGCTTTGCTTAGTATGTTCCACAGTATGACATTAAAAGTCTGTTCAGCCTTTGTTACATTAGGTGATTTTACTGTTCAGAAACACCTTTAAGAACATGCATTTTTGTGTGAACGGGCCCACCTGCCAAACTGATCTGTACCTTGGCCTGCTTGCCTCCATGGAGACGGATAAGTTTAATGCCTTACTGTGAATCATTTCAGGTTTAACAGTTGAGTACTACATCTACATGAAGCATGTGGCGTATCCTCCCCAAGAAAAGTTACGCAGTGCACCTTTAACCTTAATCGGTAACCACTAGCAGCCCTTTTTACTACAGCTATACCTTCTTAATACCATAACCCTTTAATTGAGTAGTTGCTAAGCCTGGATAATTCTTACTAAACAATTTGTTCAGTTTGTTCATTGTGAATTAAAGGGGCACTGCGGAACATTTCTGGTGGAGGGTCTGCTACCTTCTTGTCTCTATGGAGATGTTATTGCTTTCCCTAGAATGCTCCCTATGGCATTAAACATCTATCTATCTTTGATTATTTATGGTTAAGGTTTCTATTGCTCAAAAATTCAACAATTCATTGTGTGAATAGGGGCGACTCTCCACGGATCTGAACTGTAATGTAGTTTAATGCTATAATCTGCTTGTCTCCCTTGTGATATATAGGTTTAATCTATACAGTGGAACATTCTAGTCAAAGCTATAACATTTCCATGGAGACACGCAGATGGCGGACCCTCCATTACAAATGTTACGCAGTGCACCTTTAAGTCTTTCTTCATGCTTTATGACTATTTAAGTAGTTATTATAAAGTGTATACCCATCAATTATCATGTTTATAATGACAATATTAGCAATAAATAAATAAATAAATACAAATCTAGTGACTGTGGTAACAAAAGATTGATATTTCAGAAAGAAAGGAGTATGCAGCACAGCAAATACAGTAATAATGTCTAACCACATGTTTATAACGTCTTGCTTTGGGTTGGATTCTGCCAGCGTTAAATATAGAGTGCTTTTCTGAAGGGCACGTATTTCCTCATGCAGTTGACTGAACCCGGATAGAGACACGGAGGACACATAAGTACATTATAATGCAGCTTGTCAATAGTAATGAAATTGTGACATCTTCAAGATGCAGTGAGCACTAGGAGGCTGCATTGTTCCTCTGATTTTAATGCTTATCTCCATAATCAAGATGAAACCGCGCTCGGCCCAAACTGGCATAATACAAGCGCTCGCCGATGAGTGATTGATTGAATATGAAATAATGAGGGTTTTCCAGTGCTCTGCTGGTCATCTAAAATTCAGAATACA
The DNA here is from genome assembly GCA_029959045.1 of Taenioides sp. WSHXM2023. NCBI lineage: Eukaryota > Metazoa > Chordata > Actinopteri > Gobiiformes > Gobiidae > Taenioides > Taenioides sp. WSHXM2023. Next base: position 23,077,126 of record CM057097.1, read on the forward strand.
AATCAAATGGAAATTTTATGCAATGAGATGTATTAATGGGATTCTGGCAGTGTTTTAAGGTCTTAATGTACAGCAATAAGCAACATAGGTTGTCTCAGAAAGATGAACAGTTGTTGCTGTTGATAGGCCATTTTAGTGCATTACTGTCAAAATAATGCATGTCTGTCTGCATATATTCTGACTCTCGTCAGTATAACTTTGGACAATTACAACATAACCTTTTCTGTGCATACATTTTCTTTTTTGGCTAATAAATAATCATTATCAGCAGTGCCATTTCTGTCTAGCAACCCATTGTTCAAACCTTTTAATATTCATATAATTCCTAGATGCAGTTAGTCTTCACCAATGCCTTATTCTACAGTATTTTGGACATTCCTGAAAATATCTGTTAAGGCAGATTGAAGTAAATTTGCAATCATCCTGTAATCCTTTGACATTAACGAGTTTTTACAGATTATTGCCAAGAAGGACACACTATTAGCAGCTCAATTAACATTTTTGTTGCCCAAGGCTTTGTAGGAGTAGATGTCTGCTGGTATTTCAGTGTGGCCAGAGAAAGGCATGCAGATGGAAAGGACAACAAATAGGTCAAAGAAGTGTCCAATTTAATCTGTCATGTAATTGTCATGCAGTGTTGCTATTAGGGTTCAGCCATTACATACAGTTAAGAGGTTAATTTGGTAGGATGACCAGAGAATGTCTTTAATATTTAATTCACATGAGGCAAATGACTTGGAGGTTTATTAAGACAGGGATGGACAAAAAGGGCAGCTTTGTGTATTGAATAAAGTAGACCTTCACCAAGGCACAGGACATATCTTGCAATGATAAAGTTCCCACACTTGCCTTCGATATTAACAGAAATTGAAGATTAAAATGCAGGGCAGTTATAAATTCATAGTAAATGCCATGCTTCTCATTGTTCCTGTTTTACAATACATCCATGTTTGTTTGTTTTTTTTCTGAAAATCATTTGTCGAGCTGTTGAATCTTTAATGGAAATACATAAATATGAATTATGCATCTTAGGCGCTCTCTGTTGTGCTACGTACAGATTGTGCACTGATAGGACAAATAACAATAAACACAAGCGTTATAGATTATAGCAGGATTATAAAAGTGCATAGAACAACTAATAATTGTTCATTTTATTTTTCCCATAGATTAGAAAATATATATTCATATTAATATATATGCAGTGATTAGAATGCCAGGATGCCATGGACCCATTTGACCTCAGTAATGTTTTCATCTTCACATACGCTCATTATATGAGCCTGACTAAGGCTGATTCTTAAATACGTGTATGCATGTTTCATGAGTATTATACCAATGTCAGTGATCTCAGAGGACACACGTGCTGCCATTGCTCTGGCTTATGGGATGGCATTACATAGTCTTCAATTTGGTTTATATTGTTGACACAACGAATATGTTTTTTCATATATATTGTCCATTTAACCACATTGTATGAAGCCAGTTCTACTATATGGAGAGGATAGTAGGCCTTATATGGATAGAGTCCTGACATTGTTCATGTTATAAAAAATATTTTTTTAATAATAATTTAAAAAGAACTTGCTTATTCTATTCAGGTTGCAATGATGTCTTAATTTTGTAGGCCACACAGATCAACTAAGCCACAAGATATAGAATTAGTCAGTGTATTGTTACTGACTAAGCAGCTAAAAAAAAACAAAAACCTACAAAATTATTATTTAGTAAAAATAAAAAGGCTAGCCACAAGATACCCTCAAAGTACTTATACATACTGTTTATCTCTTATGATCTACTTCTCTCATTCTTCAAACTTCCAAAGTTACAAACAAGTTTTGACTGACTGAATGAATCAAATAAAACCTCAAACCAACTTTTAATAGAAGAAGATTAACCAGATAGATGCTATTTTAGCTCATGTGTGATTGCGTCCGTCAGAATCGTACTCAAATGTCCGAGGAAGAAGCAAATGATTTCTGATGGCCATTCAGGCGTTCCACACTTTGAAAAGCCCAGATCAAATAGGCTCAGTCTTGTCAGCGCCAGAGTCTGGAGTCTCTCATGAAACGACATGTGATTGACAGCTCGACATAGACGGGCTTTTTAATTTCCATGGCTCGCTTCGAATTAATGCTCCACCTGGGATAAAAGCGTAAGGCTATCCTGCATCGAGAACTCCCCAGTGATAGCAAATGGAAATTTTGATTAGCAAGAGGATGAGGGATTTTCACTTCCAATAGTGCTGATGGGTGACTTTGTATTTTCAACTGATAAAATAGTGATGACAATTGTCTTTTTAAGGATTTTGTCTGTATTAGCGGAACAGAACCTGATAAGAACTACAGTGTGGTGTAGTAGTTTGTGGACTTGTGTAGATGCTTATCATTGATAGTTTAAAGAGCAAACGCCAAAGTCAAATAATGTGAGATAAAAACACCTTTTTTATAAACTGGAAAAATAAACCAATGTTTTTTTTATTTTGGTTGATTCGGAGTAACAGTTATGCAGTTGTGTTCCTGGTTCAGGCCCTTATTGCCCAGTTATAGGTAATGTAACAGTGAGGGGGTCTGGCGGTCATTACAAAAAAAAAAAAGAATGTACTGACTCATTCTCAACATATACAGAAAAGCCCTTGACATACTGACTTGTAAATACAGTATCAACAACAAGTGATTATAAATTGCTTACTACTAAAAACTCATGGCCGATATCTCAGGCCTATATTTGCACTTTTTAGCTTATTGATTATCAGCCTTAAATCTACAAACGAGGCCAATATTTTGTTTGGCCCAACCAGCTGCCTAAATATGCATTAAGAACATATGCATAAATCTTAGTTTAAACACTTTAGACCAAAGAGGGTAGTGCAAAAATGTGACTACACTGCTTCCTGTAGTAAAACAAGATCGCAGGTGAGTCTGTATTAAATTCAGATTTTATTATTTGGGGAAAATTACCAAAACCTGCTCTACATATCGATCCAAACACATCAGCTGCTCTGGATTCTAAACAATCAGTAGGACTCCACTAGGAATTGTCATTATTATCAGGAAATGCTGGAGGGATTATGTCTCTCAGCTGGCCTGGGAATGCCTTCGGGTTCCCCTGGAGGACCTGGAGGAAGTGTCTGGGGTGAAGGAAGTCTGGGAGTTCCTACCCCACAATCCGGCCCCAGATAAGCGGAAGAAAATGGATGGATGGATCTATAACCTTGACATTAATACACTAGTATAAAAACAAGAGGCAAAACAACAGAAAAGGTGATCAGATGTCCTTAAAGGTGTAAATTTAATTTTCTGGTGGCTGGTCCATCGCATGGTTGTTAAAGAAGTTAATGCAATACTGTGGAACATTCCAAGTAAACCAACACATCTCCATGAAGAGAAGCAGGGGGCAGATCCTCCACCAGAAAAATTGCAGTGCTCCTTTTTATAGAAAATAATTAAAGTCAAAGAGTGGAAGAAACCATAATGTTGTGCTTTAAACAAGGCTTCCCATACACGCGTGTTAACTGTGTGGGCCAGTGATCATGTGACAAGACTGAGCAGCCACCAGAGAGTAATAGTAAATGCGCTGCTACTTTTATAGTGTGCTGTTTATGAGACAACATACATTAAACGTGCGATAGCTGCAGTAAATAAAGCGCGCTGTAAAAGTGTGTTCGTCAAAGAGCTTGTAAACATAAACAGCCCCAATGAGGTCAACATCAAAGTAATTGTAATGCTGTATGAGCTATGAAATACTACTTAATGCTGTGAAAGGAAGGAGATTTGTTGGATAAACCTGGAGAGGCCGAAGGAAAGAACAGAGGGTTGTAAAGCAATGATAAAGGGCCAGCAGATTTGTTATCAATGTGAAACCTTAGCATTCTGTAATAGAAAATAAATGTGTAAAAAAAAAACTGAAGATGTAGACTGTTATGACCATCTCTTCTGGGAGACTGGCGCTTTATTGCATTGAGAAAACAAATTACCTTTAGCGGCTAGAGGTCAGTAAATGGACAAATTCAAGATGTGAGTGGATTCACTATGAATCACCTCTGAATCAGTTTGCATGTAAACCGTTTTTGAGGCCATTACTTAGCAAAGGACACTTGCTACAGTAGATCCTTTAGTCGTATAGGACAGGGGTCTCAAACTCATTTGGAGCAGGGTTTAGAATATTATGATAATATTATAATAATTTAATATTTAATAACTTTATTATACTGTATTTAAAGCAAAACAAATCATGCTTTTTCAACACTTCCTTCAAATTTGCCTGATGCTCCTCAACCAGAAAAGCACGAGGATAAAAGCAGCAGCTTTCAAACTTTTTTTTACTGTAAGCTGTTTTTGTATCTGAAAATGATGAAAATATACGCTCTTTGAAAAAGACGAAAAAAGCTTCTTTGTTGTTTCCCAAATGTGTGTTGCTCCCTTGAGTTGAAATATTGTAAAATACCACTGATGCTAATTGATATGTATTGATAAATGTTTAAAAAGCTCTCATCCACTTAACTGTTTGAAAAATATCTCAGAATAAAAAACACAGTAACAAGATATGATTTGCAGTAACTTTCCTAAATGTATTCACTGAGACAGAGATGACGGCCAACTTTGAGATGCCTTTTACTGATCAGCTTTCATTATGTTTGGCAAAAAGAGCCTGAGCCATTACCATGAGTAATATCATAAGTTATGGATGAGGCAAAAGGCAAATGGGACAACACATCAACAGTCGTGGCGTCAGCGCTCGTTTGGAGCTGTGTGAGTGTCACCGCAAACATGAGCTGAGACAGACTTCGAATAAGGAAAACACACACCAGGCATACACTTCCTCATGACTTCATTGTGACTGTGACTTTGGCCTTGATGCGACCCAACTGGTGTCTTACCACATTTTAAATACACATCGAGTTTTGGATCTTTTTTTTGCAGGGTTGTAAGGCGTATTTGTTAAGTCAGCGATACTTGCGTAACTGAGCAAAAAAGAAAAAAGATCGTACATTTGGCAACTGTAAATAATCAATCAATTAATACATGTCTAAAACCTGCACAATAGCTAAAATCTCCAGCTAAGGGAATCCTGCCCAAGTCTAGCTCAAGGTCTGGGGTCCCTGGGCACGCCACTGTGGTGCCCTTTCAAAATGCAAAGGACAAATGAAGTATACCTTAACCATAAATATGCCTATTAGTGTATCGCTCAGTTATGCACTATAAAAGCAATTACATTTAATTAAATAAAAACTACAGCTATGCATGTGACTCTACTGAAATTTTAAGAAATATAAAGTGTGTACAGAGAGATATTACCTAACCCTGTTGTTAACCCAACCTTGCACGCTATGACTTGGATCATCAGTGGACTCCACTCCAGTCCAAATCAAAAGTTTTGTTTTGCTAAAGCGTGTTTTAAGGATTAGCACATAAAAGGCAGTGAAGGCCGCGATCTTTCACTGTCTCTGCAGGGGGAAGTTTAAAATGATTACACAAACTAAGGCACTAACATGAAATTTTACAGAGAAAGCTGAGGCCCCCTGCCACGAACATTGGTCAGAGACCAAAAAAAGTGTGTCATTTGACGCACGTTGTATGTTTTGTCATTAGTGGATGTCTTTTACTATTAACATGAAGGGCATTTGGGGCAGCCCTTTCACATGTTTAACATCTGTGCGGTTTGCAATACTGACAGCAGACTGAAGAAACAGCTGCTTGAAGAAAATTATTAAAACGTGATTGTAATTGGTCACAACTAAAATGTCAAATGTGCTGAATTTCTTTCATTTAAATGACGCAAGTTGTTTACTTGGCTTCCCTTTCATACACTGTACTAATATACACAGTGAAATTAGATATCGAATGGAAACAACATGTCTCATCTATTTCTGTTGACGACTGTTAAATATTTCACACATGGCAGTGTTTTTCAATATTTTTTTATTACTATTATTTATGGTTATTTCTGCATAATAAACCTAGCAAGGAGATGGTCAGTTTGATTAAAAAGTAAAATGGCAATAGGGTATACCCAACCTAAGGCTCAAAGTTACTCAGATCCAATCTAATCCACTTTATAGCACATTTTATAAACATGACAGTTTCCAAAGTGCTGCACAGACAAATTAAGACAATAAAAGAGTAAATCATAAATAAAAACAATAAAAAGTGTTAAAATGCATAAAGCTAAAAAATGTAAAATGAATAAAATAAAATAAAAAATAAAATAAAAGACACAGAGGAACACACAACTCATACGGTGTTACGTGTTCCCTAAAAATGACGCAGTATTAGTGTTTCATGTTGATTATACAATAGATACTGTAATACTACATATTACTGCATATTGTTAATTGCCCAACACTACTTCAGTGCTCTGCAACCGTGTGCGTTAGCTCTGGTATGACTTTTGTTAATAGAAATCCAACAGTGTCAATAATTATGATCCAATTAACCTTTGCTGCTTGATTTTTCTATAATTAGGACTGAAAGGCATGTACCAAAAGCACGAAAAGACTAAAAGTGAGAGTGACAGGGCGGGTGTTGCTGATGGCAGTGTGTGCTGTACAGGTGCCTGCAGAGAACTGCCTCGGGTCTAATTAATAGGTTAAGAAAGATGCTCAGTCGAGATTACACTAAAACGGAGCCTGGAGGAAGTAGCTCATTCGCACTTCTCCGAGGGGTAGGAAATGAAGTAGATAAAGAGAGACTGTGAAGAAATTATTCTTAGATCTGACTGTTGTAACTTCTTAACCTTAAGTAATTAGTGAAGGTTATAAGGGGAACTGTAGATTGACCTTAAAGCTGTTCTATGTAACTTTCGCGAGGCGGTCCAGGGGGAGCGGTTATTGCTTTGTTTGAAATGTTCCACACTATCACATTAAACATATCCGTCTTGCTTGTATTCGGTTAGAGGTGCTAGTGGATTTAAAAAAAAAAAAAAAAATGAATCCACTAGCGCGCGTTATTGTGTGGGGAATCGTCTCTCAACAGATCTGATTTGTAACTTGGCCTGGTGGTTTCAGCTGCTTGTTTGTAGATTGACATGTTTAATGCCATTCTGTGGAAGTTTCCAGGCAAAGTAATAACCTCTCCATGGTGGCAGACCCTTCAGCAGCTAAAGTGCATCTTTGACTGAAAAGGTGTTCATTAATGAATCAGTGAATGAATTATTATTGAAATGTTATAAACAGTTTTACCATAATGAATTTCCATAAGCTGTAAGGTTAATGGCACCTTCTGAAAACACCATAGACTAAATCCCTACATCAAATGCGTATTGCACATGCAGACTATTGTATTATACATGTTGATGTCAAAGTGTTTTTAAAAGTAATTCTGCTTTCTTAAACATTACTTGTTCCCTGGCAGACTCACCTGCACAGCCTGCCAGTCTCAGTGAGTGGCAGTTCTCAAGTCGCGGAGTCTAATTTGTGCTGGTTTCTGATTGGTTTGTCAGCTTTTATCTGGGGACCTTATTTGGAAGATTGTCTGACTCTGAAAGGACACGTCTGTCAGGATGATTGACAGCTCTCAGTCTGAACTGTCCTGGACTTCCTCAAAGCTTCTTATCCTCAAAATGATCATTTTCACTCAGCACAAAGCAACTTCTTATTCTCATGTCAATGCTCAGAAAATACATTGCATTGGACAATGTAAATCAATTCCACCACTGGTTTCTTGTTTAAATTTTCAAAGATCTAATATTACAATTTTAAGCTATATTCTCTATATATATGATCTTCAGTGAGGACTAAATTGGGATGCAGCTATTGTGTCCATGGCATTGGCAGTGTCTGAATGTGACGGGAGAGTCATCTGTCGTTAAAATTCACATCACAACATGCTATGGCTGTAGATGGGGGCATAAAGTCAGTTCAGGATTTGGGGAGGGGAATGCTGCTATTGGAATAATAAAGCATGTATCCGTTAGTATTAATATGACAAAAGGTGCTGTTCATCAATGACTGGACAAAGACACTCTAATTATCTGTCAGCTGAATATTGTTCCTCCTGATATTGCATTTGTGATTTACTGTGTAACAGACATTACTCCTGAGTCCCTGCCAGTCCCTGATGCCCCTCACGCCTGCCCTGTTGTACCAGACTCAGCAGACCTGTTCATTAGTGATGTAGTAGGATCATTAACATAGTGACACTATTGGACTGAGCGCCCAACATAAAGCGTCCAAGGTGAACTGGTGCACACTGTTCGATTTCAATTAATATGTTGCTCAACTTGGATTTGGGAATGGACTTTGGGCATGCTTCAGTGAATGAATTTACATGAACACCTTGAGACAGATGAGGCCATCAATGCATTGAATTCCTTTGTGTTGTTTTCAGTCACAGCCTCAGAGTGGAGCCTGCCACTATTTGTGTAACTTTTGAACTGGGCTTTATGTAGGTGATACATTATGGTTTTTTTACTTTTTGTAATCAATGGCCTTTTTTAATTGAGAAGCCCAAGCCAGTCCTTGTTTATGTTCAGTAACTGAATATTGAAAATGTTTTTTTTTAATAAGTCAGGATTAACCAATGTGAGGAAAAGCTTTTTTTTCTGTCATACTGCCCAGCCCCCTAGTGCAACATAAAGATACAATACCTGTTTTTGGATACTTATTTGTGAAGATGTTTTCTGGTTCTGTTTCATGTGTTCATAAATTCAGTTAAATTAACATTTAACATGGCGCTTAATGCCGTTTCCTTGGTGACTTGTGCGTGTCTACCTGTGTGTGTGCGCTCTTGTCTGTGTGTGTTCCCGTCAGCAGCAGGAGGGGAGGACGTTCTTCATGCGACCCACGGCTCCACTGGGCTTTATCTGCACCGCTGTTCCACATTATTGATAGCTGCAGCGATATTGACAGGCGACGCGCTGGTAGGAAGGGGAAAATAGGAGTTTGATATGACATATTGTGCTTCTCAGCGGGTCCCATAAATAACTTTGACACGTTTTTGTATGCATGGGAAGGCCTCTGATTCAGCCTCCCATAAAAAATAAACTTCTATTATGGAATGTATTTGTCAAGTGGTGCAGTGATGGATGGACTCGTGTTTAGCCCTTGGCAGGTGGATGGGACCCAACACAGCGAGAGGCAGAGCAGGCTCGTGGGGAGGATTCACTAAGCAAGTAAAGGGGGAGGAGAGAGAGGATGAGGTGCAATTATTCAGCATGAAAGGCATCATTTCAACACCTGCTTTCTCTCTCCCATCATGCATTTGGCAATAGGGTCTTTATGTGGACCACAACAGCAGTTTATATGGATTAGAAAGTATTGTGTTTGTAAACTTTATTGTATGCATATGGAATTTGTTTTCTGCTTTTGACCTATTCTAAAACTAGTACCTATAGGTAACCTGTGTGGAGCAGTGAGTGGGGCATTGCAACACCTATGGATCTATCTTCATATCATGGTCAGGATTATCTACCTGGAGATTGGCTTTGCAGTGTTTCACAGGCATGATTGCTGGGTAAAACTACCTGGAGGAAACTCGCCCAGATATGGGGAGAACATGCAAATTCCACACAGACAGGCTTTAATGTGGTGGTTAAAAAGATGTTCCTTCCCTGTCTATTGTTATAACAAAAAACAAAAAAAAAAACACCTACAGTTTGAGCTCAATAGAGAAATGGCATTATTAGCATTATGTCACTATTTGTAAAGGACAAAACGCAACAAGAACAGCCTAGCCATATACTGTACTTTAATTTAAATAGTTTAGGCTGAAATGCATTTCTAAATCAGCTTTTGTCATGCCCTTCACTAATTAATCAGGCATTAGGGTGCATGCTTCATCTCTTTTGCCTTAAGCCATTGGTTGGTGGCACTGATTCATTATTTTACCTTGTGGTCCACATGGCTCTTTTAGTTCTCTTTGCTGCATCTGCCATAAATGTTTGTTTGGAGCTGAAGTGACAGTTGAGGACAGTCATGCGTTCAGTGTACATTATGTCAGTGGTTCCAGGTCCAGGACAAAAATAAAACTCTAAATAAAAAAAAGTTGTCTCATAATAAAAAATATAAGTACTATAAAGGACGTCATGTACCATCAGAAGCAGCCTGCACACCACAGTTTGAGAAACATTACATTACATGCATTCAGTAGTTGCTGTGAGTATTTTAGCTTTGCTGATTGTAGTTTTTTGCTAGTGGTAGAAATACAAAAAATTTATGAAGAACATAGATTACCTGTATGCTTAACATGTACCCTTTCCATGATAGTAATGTAAAAAATGGTGACTTTTCACATTTTACCCTAACTAACTACTTCCCCTGAGCGTAAATGCTCTCTTACTGCACTTGCTAACACAGATCAGATGATATATACGACCATCCTGTGTGGTTGAGACTTCCTATCTGAGCAGTCGCCTGTGAACTTGCTCAAGCAGAAAGCGTGTGATGGAGAACACTTAGACCCTCTCATCCATTTCACATTTGTTCCAATCAATTATTGAAGCAGACAGCCAATTACAAATGAGAGGATTTGAGTGCCGGGCTTTGCTTTCTCTAAAGGCTTGCATTAAATGTCTCTTGGTGGTGAATAATTGGCACGATTAATTTACTGTTGGCCGCGAGAGGTATTTTCGTCTGTCCGTCTCCAAGCGACTCTCTCTTATATGATTTAAAGCATTAAGATCATGCATGGGGGGTGGGGCTCATCAGCAAGCTATAACAGGTTGAGATGAAGTTTTAATTGTGTTTTGATCCATGCGATTACATATAGCATTCCCATTTTTAATCTGCAATTACTCCCTTCTTTGTCCTCCTAATTGGGGCGGTCTGGTAGTACTGCATGCAAATGAGATAGTAAAAAAAAAAAAACATTGAATATTAATGCACTCACGCCATATTGATGAAATGAGGACTTGCATGTTTTGGTAGTCTTGTTTGACAATTTGTTTAATTTGATGACCAGATTGACGGCAAAGTAATTTATGTGTTGGAGCAGACTGACGGGCCATAACACACTGACAAGTCTGGATCATTTCCAGTTCATCAGAAACACAGAGACATGACAAGCTCGCAGCAGTTTGATGATTTTACACTCAGTTGTTTAAAGGCCTAAATCTTTATTAGCAACTGTGATGAGATCAGACAACAGACAAACGCTGCAGAGAGCCATTTCAAGACAAGTGAACCCAAAGTGTTACCCCTTTATTGGCTCAAATGGATATTGATTGGCTAAATAAAACATTTTTAAGGCTCTAAAAGTAATTACTAAAATGAAATCTAGGGTTGTTGTTTGTTTTTTTTAAGACTGTATACTCTTTGTTTCAGTCCTAAGCCAGGTGTGAGAAGTTTTGTGACTGTAAGTAACCTGTTTCACCACAGATGCTTGGGGATTGAGCAATGTCTAATGTTTAAGATGTAATGTGAACCGAACGTCAAATATTATTGAACCACTAAACAGCTGATGAAATTGAAGTTTTGCATATTTTATACAGCCAAGCCTTGTTTTTGATATTGCTGTAGATTAGTTCAAGTATTTTAATTCATACCTGACAGTTTCGACTGCTCACTAGTGGGCTTCCTCTGAGTGGTCATGTGATGTTGCTGTGACATGTCTGGTCAGCTGATTTAAGCAGGTTTTGGCGTTGTCTTCCTACCAGTGGAGGCAGGACAACAGTGCCACTTAAACACAATCGATGGCATGTGAAACATCCTATTGACACATGCAATAAATTTGCATCAAAATAAAAATACATAGAAAACCAACCCACACTGACGAATGCCTCTCATGGCCATTGGAACATCCCACAGCCCACAACTCTGTTGTAAGAACATTATTTCACAGAACCAACATTAGAGCAGATGAACAAGACAAGCAAGAGGAAGACAGACACCTCCATAACGCTTTAAAGCAGTGCCAATACCCAAAGTGGGCAGTAAACAAAGGAAAACAACACATCCGGGAAAAGGAAAAACAAAAATAAAACAGAAAAAAATACTATAGCCATGGTAACAGTATTGTACTTTAGGGTTATAACAGAGAAAGTGCAGAGGGCAAAGAAGGAGGAAAAAGCACAACATAAAAACACCAGTAAAACCGTGCAAAAAAAGATAGATCTGGAGCACAAAGGTAATGTCATATACGAAATACTCTGCATGTCTTACTGTTATGGCCATTTGTACGGGGATTGGCTCAGTGCCACATCCTTTTCTTCTGTTTGGTGTTCTCATCAAGTCCACCTTTCTGTTGATACTTTGTTTTGGGCATGGGAGGGTTTCTGGTGTTTTAAAATAAATTTAAATTAACTTACAAATAAAACAAATTAACTTTTGCAACCTTTGTCCAACCTGTGTCCTCTTTAATATGTTTGGTCCACCCGGGTCATAACACTTTAAAACATACATCGGGGAAATAGGGAGGGCATTCAGTACATGGAAAAAGGCACGTAGGACAGAATGTGAGAAGGAAAAAGCGAAAGTGTGCACACGAGCTACAAAACACAAAGCAGAACAGGAAACGTGCCCACGGGACTGTAAACCAGGACGAGGGGGCTTTTTTACCCTCACACACCTGAAATACTGTCCTGAAGTAGTTGGAATGCAGATTGTGCCATCCTGTTTCCAATTCTAGGAAGACAACAGCAAACCTGTTTAAATCAGCTGACCAGACCAACATCACATGACCACTCTGTTCATGTGATGTTGCTTTTTCTCCTAAATATATACATATATAATGTAGTAGATTCTAATCTAACCTAAAATATTTTATTATTTTAAGTTGTTTACATGGCTTTGTGTTTTTGTACAGTGATCTTGTCTTATCAGATGACAAAGCTGTGAAACAGATCAAGTCAGTTTGTCCTTGCTCTCAATGGTTGCACAAATGTTTGGGCCAGTCGTGTAGAGGACGAGGTTAGTGAGCGTGGCCAGTCCCACACTGAGCACAGGTGCAAGGGGTCAGTGCTGCCTCCTCCTGAGACTCCCTTAAGGGCACAAATATGAGCCCATGATGGAATAGACTGGCACTGGAACAGACGGGACAACTGCTGCCGGCCCGGGGCACTCCATCACTCTCCTGCTCTAAAACAGACCTGTATGTGAGGATCTGTGGGGCCCGTGCGTTGCTATGCCTCAGAAATGCACTGCCCACAGCACACTGTATATAGCTTTTTTTTCTTTTATCTTCTCAACTTTTCATCAGCTTTTTTCCACTGCAAAATATGTAGCCACTTCAGTTCATAGAAATATCATTTTTGCATATTAATTTTAGTATTTTAATTTTTATTATTAAAATCTCACCTCTAGTTGGCATTAAACCCTGGCTCACTGTATCTCAGGTATCCAGGTTAAAATAATATGATAAGAATAACATATGGCAGGCTGTGAATGCAGATGTGACACCATATGTCTTCATTTGACAAAGGGTAGACTCTGTCAAAAACTTGCATGCTAATTTGAACATTTGGACCATCAAAACCCTCTCATGTATACCATGTATGTGACTATGTATGATGTGTAATGGGACACACACACTGCACATCCACCCTGCAGCCTCCTCTCTTATTCACGTCCCTGCCTTCGGCGCTCCAGCATTCAATCATTTTGATTAAAAGACTGATTTTTGTCCAGAAACTGAGCAGGAGTTACGAGCCCTCAGCAGCCAATGACATTTGAGGATTCATATATTTTCATAAACTTTTAACAATGTCAATGGGACATGTATTCAATCATAGCCTCAGGATGGCAAAGGCACTCAATCTTTCTTTAGCTCTCGACAGAACATTTGAATATGAGCATAGCATTATTAATGTGACAGTTGATGGGGGAGGTGTCTGGAGACGCAGAAGGACAGAGTGATGCAGGTGGATTGTTTAAAGCTGCACACTTAAAGGCTCCTACTGTTTCAATTTGGATACATTATAGAAAACTTTATGTGGGTCAGACATTTAAAAACTTTTACAAACTTTCACGGCAGGAACAAACTTTGAATTTGTTGCACTTCTTGTTGCTGCTAACACTCATTTGCCTTGATATTGTTTATAATACAATAGAGCAGATTTACCTGACCTTTAAAGTCCCATTTGGTATAAATAAAACAACATAATTTGTTTTTTTTGTGTTTAATCTTTTCTTTTTGTATCATCTTCATGTGAAAAATGTACTGAGGATTTTCTTGCTTCAGTGACCAAAACGGTTAGATGAGCTTTAAGATCATTTTTTCCACTATGAAGAAAATTGTTTCTGTGCCTAGACCTATCCGTCATTGCTGCTATAGGGCAACTGCTCTTTTTCAAATCTTAAGCTCTGTTCTTGGTTAGCTGGAGTATTAGCTAGTATGCTTTGCTTTGAATGGGGAAACCGGTGCACTCAGAGGAAACCCACTTAGACACAGGTAGCACATGCAAACTCCATACAGAGATTTTCAGGCCAGTTCAAATTCAGGATCTTTTTGTGTACCCCCTCTTTTCCTTCCTCGTGACCACATCTCGACTCCTTTCATATCTCCTTCCTCTTCTCTGCTCTTTATTCCTGTATATCATAGATCCCCTGTCATAAGAATGAATTGAATTTGTCCAGTCGGGAGCAAACAACGATACACATGCCGAGTGGACCTTCAGGAAAACAAATGGCTGTGTCCCGTCCCTGCTGGGGATTGTATGTGCTTGTGCATGATGAGGGTTCAGACAAACACTGCGCCTATGCCAAAGAGACACTATGGGTCATTTATTAACATGTCATCTTCACGCCGTCGGTTGGACCAGCAGGAGATCCAGACAAATGATGTTAATAAGAATAAGTAGCCCTGCGGTGAGGCTGGAGGGGGCTAGCTCCTCCCCTGTCCACCTGATGCATATGTAGCCGTAGTATGCTAACACTAACATCACATGACAATGCTAAATGTAGCTTATTTTTGCCCTTACCTTGAGTAAACTTGGTGTACGCCTTGAGGTCTTGCTCTAGGACAGTCTGTAGGTGAATTCCCCGGGGGTATAGTTTGCTCTATATACATTAATTTAGTCTAAAGATAAAATTTAAGGCACAAATAACTTTCAGATGAGGACAGGAGATGTCAGTGATCCATGACCAGATGCTCCATTACCTTGAACGGGGATGACAAACCTCAAAGACTCAAGGACAAAGCTAATTGTGAACAGCAAAAAACTGTGTGAAACTGTGTGACTCAAACTTTCTGGTGTGAAAATATAGCTGCATATAGGATAGACTGCAGTGCAAGGACAGATTTTATGCTTCATTTTATTCCGAATTTCTTCGAATTGCTTTGCTTTCTTTGCTTAGTCCTGCTCCCCTTTTGTATGCTTTTGTATATTTTGAATGTTATGGTCCATAAACATTCAAAATATTGATGATTCTTCTCCAAAAGTTCTTGTGCTATTTTTATATAGCACTTTTCCACCTTAAAGGCACTCAAAGGATTTTTACATCGAGGAACCACTCACCCATTTATACACACATTCATACACCAGTGTGCGCAGACACTGGGGGTAAGATGGGTTAAGTGTCTTGCCCAGGGACACAACGACAGCATTCATCTGTGGGAGCTGGAATCACACCAGATCAGTGGGCAAACGCTCTACCAACTGAGCTACTGTGATATAACTGAGATACTGTGTACTGAGATATTGTATTGACTAAAAATGCTTAGTCATATTCTCTTGATCTCAACTGAAATTTATGTGACATTTAGACTAAACATTGAACCAAAACCATGTTAACATTTTCCCCTTGTTGGTCACTTTAATATCAAATACAAAAACAGAAAAGAATAGAAAGATTGATGTACATGGGCCAACCACAGCTGCAGATTAATAAAATGGACATATGACCAGGTTCTCAACATGGAACATTCACTGGAGCCAGTCATCTTCACGCAGCATCCATAATCATTGGCAGTACAAGAGGGTGGCCAGCCTGAGCTAATTCACACATAATAGGTTAAATGACAACATTGTAATTCAACTAAAGTACAGGACCAGTACAACTCTGTGGCCATGAATACGCCTTCTATTACCAACCTCAATGAACAGCACAGGAGAGACAATGGAAGACAAAATGGAGGTTCTATAACTGTCTTGACTGAATTCTTTCTTTTACAGAGGAGCTGTGATGCTTGGTCTTTTCAGGAGCTACTGGATAAAAGAATTTGTTCAAGCCGATTTTAGATAAGTCAGCCTTATACACTATAATTGCCACCTACCCCTCTCTATGGAGACACTACTGCCATGCCTGGAATATTCCCCAAAATGTATTCAAATTATCCATCCATCCATCCATCCATCTTCTCCCGCTTAATCCGGCTGGGTCGCGGGGGCAGCTCGCTGCCCATTACTCTGTGCACCAGACCCAGACCCCTATGAACCCCTCTGCAGGTGGTGAGCCCACAGGAGGGAGGAATTCCTTGACGGTCCTTGATGGTATACTGTTCATAGGGGTGTTGCATGTTTTTGGTTTATTCAAATTATGTATCTTTCATTCATTCACTTACAGTTAATTGCCTAAAAAATGCATTTGTACTGTGAGCGGGGTCACTCCATAGATCTGACCTATAAGTGCCTGATGGCGTCATTGGTTTTTCTCCGTGGAGATGGTTAAAGTAATGTCATACTACGAAACAATAACAATAACATCTCCATAGACACGCAGGTGGCTGAACTTACCCCAGAAAAGTTGCATTGTATAACTTAAAATTATGCTTAGTATTTGTATCCAACTGAACAATTTGTCCCAGTCTTAAAAACTAAACATAAGGCAGGCTGATATCCGAAGCTGAAACCAAATGAATGCTTTTATGCAAAATTAGTTTTAGCTTTATCAGATATCCGTTTAATTTATTAGGCAAAGATTCTTCTTTCCCCTGGCATCCCGACACAGTTTAGCATTTCATTAGCTGCTGCATTTTACAGCTGCCACTCGGATTTACCTGTTGTTACGGGGAAACGCTCCATATTTCTATTGTTGGTCTTATCCTACAGCACTAAATCGTATGTTCATGCAAATTAGCCAGGCGTTGAGTGGTGATTATGATAAGTGCGCTAATCTCCTTATCTCCTCATGGTGTCTTTGGTTCCTCAAATGTGCTATGAAATGCATCAATACACACAGAAATTGAGCAAAACTGCAACTAATATCACAGTATCTTTCCCTTATGTTTCCTTTGCAATAATGTGCTGATGGCGTGGAAGGAACCCAGACTACATCAATCACAAAGTACAAAATTTGCTAAAAGTGCAGTTAGTAGTGCAGTTGTTTTATCGCAGATGCAGAACTGAGTAAGGCCATGTTTCTCACTTGTTTTACCAGATGGTGCTCTTATATTGCCATTGCACATTGATAAAGCTATGCTAGAATGGCAGAATTAACAGATTATGTGTTCATTTCAGACATATCCATTTTTAATGCAAATGTTACTTATTAATGTAATGATATGCACACTTATTGTAGTGTATTGTGCCTTGTCTAAACCATAAGTTCAATTTGCATAAGTAGTATAGAAGTGGCAAGTCTTGCACTAAAATGGAAAAAGTTTTCAAAAATTGTTTCCTAATTAGAAGAGTCTGTTGTTCTTGTAATTTTCTTGTTCAAAGATGGCTGCTTACAATATTAATTGAGGTATAATAGCCCAAGATATATAAATGAAATTATGGTAAAAGTAGGTTTAACTATTGATAAGGATCAGGAATAGATGGGTGGTTTCTGCACAATATAATGAAGCTAATTCTCCATTTATGATCATTTGATGTATCACTTTAATTGCCATATCAAGCACGCCATAATCTCACAAATGTTATCAAATTTGTATTAAAAACAAAACAAAGTCTTCTTCTCATTCACTTACTTGCCACTGAGCCAGTCTGTGATCTTTAGCCTGACCATAAATCACACGTTTCCTTCTTTATTAGATAGATATCTGTTATAACATCGGCGCAAGGACACTGGCTCGCACCGCGACAGAGTGGCAGACACAATAAATATTATTTAAGGACTCCCATGTCATCTGTAAACACCCATAACTGCCATTACCTCACTTCATCGCATGGGGCCATAAACAAGTGATGCATGTGGGCCGCTGCGTCAGTACAACAGGTTTGTACAGCATTGATTTTGGATTTGTGTTTATGTCGAGCACTTAGAACAACTTGCTGACAATATCGCTAACACTGGAGCTCTGAGGCTATTAGCACCTTGTTAATGTCTGCGATGCCTTCTCTCATAAGCCAAGGTCATGGGCACTCACCGGGTCTGTCACGTGTCACCAGCATTCATCCACTATGTGCACAGACACACAGGGCGGGCTAAAAAAAGAAAGTTTTTTGTGGTTAATTATGCCACATAATTCAATTTTGATTAATAATTAATGTCTTCTTTCCTAACTAAATATGTATAATTAATCAACAAGTCATAGCGAGAGACTGGGCTAATTGGTTTGAAAACACAAACCTGAATACTTAATCCATGGAGAAGCTTGACATGGCTAATTGTGGGAGTAATCAAAGCCCCGCCCCCTGGGACTTGACGAAGAGATGGGTAAATGGGGGTTAGCGTGATCCGTCACAGCATCGGCGTGACAGCTCCATTTGTGGCCAGATGAATATCGGCAATGACAAAAACGGTAAACGGCAAAAGGCACGCTGCATTAGGCTGTCTACATGATAAACGTCACTGATCGAATCACTCAAGTTTCACTTAAGACAAACTTGTTTTTTGCTCTTTAGGGACCTGCCTCTTGTATAGTACTAGTATCTTTCAAAAGTTTTATGAGCTTTAAGTAAAAGCTACTGTACCAAACTAGAATTAAGTATTCATCTCAACTGGTCCGCTGGTCCTGTCTTACCGTGACAAAAGTTCAGTGCCTACAGGGTGCTGCACATTCATCACAGCAAAACTGGGACTAAACCACAATTAAATCTGGACCAGATCAGGACTAAACTAGACCCAAACCAAGTTCACATCACAACTAAAAAGGGTTCAGTTTAGAACCTAATAACGACAAGTGTCTCTCACCAAAGAACAAAATACTATCAAAAGAGTATTTAGTCAAACATCCTGAATTGCCTTTTCTGCACTGTCTGTTTCATTACGCTCTAAAGTTCACTTGCGGAAGTCTTCATCCCGTTCTGTAGAGAAACAGTTAACACACGGATTCCACTAATGGCTCATTTACACTGGATGAGTGTCTCCCAAATTTCTGAAATGGGACTGTCAAACTGCATTTATATGCCTCTACGGCAGTAAAAGTCCACCATCCGTTGCCCATAACTTTAACAGCATTTGGGACATGGCAGAAAATGAAGACACCTGTGAGAACTAGGATTTTTTTTATATATGTTTATGGTATGTTATCAGTTAAAAAAAAAATAAGTTTGCACTATTTTTGGCTTATAACTATTCTTTTTTTACAAAATATTATTTAGGGTTGCACCAATCCAGCTTACTGATTTTGAAACCATAGCTTAAAGTATCAACCCATACCAATACAGAGACTGAAAATGGCAATTAGTTTCTTTAAACAAAAATAAAACAAACTGATCCAAATGTGTTATGTAACTGTTATTTTTCCATCAAATAACTACAAAACAACTATATATAAATACAAATTCAAACATGAGGCTTTCGCGGCTGACCGAAATTTGGAATCCAGCTAATTTTTCAGTATCTGCGTCAATCAAGCAATCAATCAAATCAAACTTTATTTATAGAGCCCTTTACAACACTCAAGGTGACCAAAGTGCTTCAGAATAAAATTAACACAATGTAAAACATTCACATTAAAATCAATACAATATAAAAATATGCTAAAAAAAACAAACAAACAATGAAAACAAGTTGTGCAAAGTGTGAATTTTGTGAATTACTGAGTGTTAAAAGCTAGTCTGTCCGATAACAGTATTGGATCGGTGCATCTCCAATATTTATTATATTTTTTATAAGTAGGTAAGCAGGTCTTGTCCATGACGCATTGTTGGAATTTCCTTGGGGACAAAGCTTAATGTGGCTGACCTTATATACCGTATAGGAGACCAAGTATAGACCATAAAGTCAGTGTGTGTGTGTGTGTGTGTGTGTGTGTGTGTGTGTGTGTGTGTGTGGTATCAAGAGCAGGTGAGAGAGTGCGGTTGGGGTGACGTATCCTGTTTCTCACTGGCCTGGATTCACAGTGGGAGACTTGTACCATCTTGGCTGTGTCACCTTCAGTACCCGGTGGAGTAAACATACTGTATGTCATTAATGTACACTATTATTCAGTGATAATGTGGAGCAGTGGAAATGATATTCAAACGCTTCATTGAAGCAGATGAATATTCATTTAGGATTCAAATAACAGTGGGACATGAGGGATTTTTGAAGAAAACCTTCATATATTACAGGAAAAGCTCATATACATTGTAATACATTATGTTCATACAGAGACAGTTTCAGGTGTCAGAACTATTAGTTGTTGTTTTTTTTTTTAGTTATTAATTTCATTAAATCATTTTGTAGAACTACTACTCTTTCTTACTTTTTTGGTTGGGGGTCCATCACCTGCTTGTTTCTATGGATATGTCATTGCTCTGCCTGGAATGTTCCACAGTGTGACGTTAAACAGATCTAACATTTATTAAATTACAAGCTGTTTTATAGCTCAAAAATGCTAGAAAAACAGGCATTCTGACTGTGAGTGGGGTTGCCTCTCCAAAGAGCTGATCCGTAACTTGGTCTAGTTTGGTCTCCATGAACATAGGAAGGCAGTGAAACATTCCAAACAAAGCTGCAACATCTCCATGGAGAAAAGCATTTGACGGACCCTCCACCATAAAAGTTACACAATACACTTTTAATATTAGAAGCTAATCTTTTTTCACAACTTACCAAAAAGAAATACTTTATTCTTTTATGTTTAACCTTGACTGTTTAAATACAGTTCTATATTTACCTCAGTGTACAATATTTGAGTTTTAGAGAAGTCATCCCTACATTATGTCTTATTCTTTTCCAGCGGCTGGCCTTTGTCTGCCTCCCCCTGTCACGTGCCCATCACAGGCCTGTGCCCACTCTGGGTGAGGGGGCTCATTTGTGTAATTGATTTTAAGTGTAGTATGACAGCTCCCCTGATGTGGCGCTTAAAGACCTGCCACTGATTGATCTGTCTGATCGATAGACTGCTGCTGGTGCAAACAGGGAAACTTAGAGAAGGTACACGACTGGTGCTAATAGTGAGTGACGTGTAAATGGACGGCCTACTGGTTTAGTGTTTCACAAGCAGACAGCCTGTGAAAGGGCTACTGCTTTGTGAATGTGCAAGGGATGAAAATAACATTTAACTGTAACATAAAAGAAAACTTTTATCATTGTTGTGCACCACATTCCGAGAGATGGTAATATCTGTAAAGAGCTACAAAATATTAGAAACTGACCATAACAAAGCATAAACTGCCGATGTCTAGAAGTGGTCCGTGGTAGTAAATGATAATGTTTTTGAAATGAACATTTTTGATGAAAGGATGAGATGAAAATGTCTTCCAGATGGCTATTTTTGAAACCTTTTTTAGATTGGGCTTTTTTATATTATTTACTTAATAATGATTAAATAATTTGTCTGAAACTTAGAAGTTGTTAATGATTTTTGCGACATGCTGGGGAGCAAAGTAACAGCGTAGGCCTTAAATGTGCATTATGTAACTCTTCTGGTGGAGCCTCTGTTAAATGCTTTTCTCTATGACGATGTGATTGCTTTGTCTGGAATGTTTCACAGTATGACATTAAACCTTTTTACCATCATAGAGACCAAACCAGACCAAGTTACAGGACAGATCTGTGGAGAGGCAGCCCAGCTCACAGTGAGAATGTCTGTTTTTCTAGGTATTTTTGAGCAGGAAAACCCACCTGCAATTTAATAAATGTAAGGTACAGCTGTTAAATGTCATACTGTGGAACATTCCAGGCAGAGCAATGACATATCCACAGAAACAAGAAGGTGATGGCACCCCAACCAAAAAGTTACGTAGTGCACCTTAAACTATTGCTCACAAAGCGTGCCCTCTCTGCTCTACACGCTGTAACTTTCTATCAAAGCCATTGTAAGTGGACACTGAGAGTGGACAGTATCACAATGAAATGTAACATGCCCCCAGAGCGCTCATTAATCTCCTTTGCACCTATTCTTCATCGCTGCTAACTCCTCAGGCATCAGATTACCAACAAAAGAGGCGGCCTTCGTCACAGCTGAGGCTCCGGCTTGCTGGCAGGCTGTGGGCATGCTTCGAATGTGTCTGCTCTGATATTTCCCCTCTATCTCCTGTGACCTGATAATGCGAACCCTCTAATGAAGCTATTGTGCGCCTGTCTGAAGCCATTGTCTTCCACTGGGAACTTTCTTTTCTCCTGGCGACGTGTGCTAGCCTCGTGATGAGCGCACCTGAAATGGCCACAGCTCAGTGTCCACTCTGCTTTCTCCTTCTCCGGTCTTCCAAAGCCTAGTTCATCGTTTCAGTCTGTGTGTACAATATTTGCGTTATGAATGGATGGGTATTCACTAAATGAATTTGAAAGAATATTGGTTTGGTATATTGGTTTGTGAGTGCAATTTAATTTAATGTGTCTTACCAGAGAGAATCTGTAAGATACTGACTTTCCCATGCCTGGATAAATAAGAGAAGGAAGGAATTTGCTGGTTAGATTGCAGGTGATATTACCTGATTTATGTTTGTCAGCTGTTCGAATCAGCAGTTCAAACATAAACATCAGTCAGATCCACTGACCCACAAGTTAGCGGTGCAATTCCAGCTCCCACAGATGAACGCTGTTGTTATCTCCCTGGGCAAGACACTTAACCCCCCTTGTCCCCAGTGTCTGTGAACACTGGTGTATGAATGTGTGTGAATGGGTGAGTGGTTCCTTGATGTAAAGTGCTTTGAGTGCCTTTAAGGTGGAAAAGTGCTATATAAAGTGATCATTTACCATTTGACCAGTTATGGTTAATATGGTAATTACCAGCCTAGCAACAAAACAAAAATACAAGCATATATTGGTGGGTTTCAGATGACCACGGCATTTTATAGGTCAATTATATTTAATACAGATGTAGTAAGTTCATGGGTCTAGTCAAGAACATTTGTGCATTTACCTTTGGTTATTTCATGACAAAGTAATGTAATCAACAGGAAAAACTGTCTCTTGAAAACTACCAATATTGTCTTACCCATGGACATAGTGTCAGTATATTAAACTTAGTCTGGGCCCAGTACATTTTCTTGTCTCCATAGGGACATTTGTTTCCTGCGTATGACCCATCCTTCAATCCCACTGGGGCAGCCTGTCAGGAGCAGTGCCGACGCTTAAGCCCCTACATCAGTGCCTTCCTAGTTTAATTTAGATGATGGTTTTGAAGAGTAGCAGAGGTTACCATTGACCACCATGGCATGAATATCTGATAAAACATGTCTCCTTTTCAGCACACAGACAGTTGTATCATTAGGCTTGATCTGAGCCGGTGACAGTTGAGGATCAAAAGTTTGTCAAAGAGCTGCTTTCCACATCTCCAGTTTGTCTGCTTAAACTTATTGTGCTTTCAGACTTAAGTAAACATGTTGAAAGTAATTTATATTCATGATTCAGGCCTGTCATCGCCTGCTTCTTAAACGTCATCTCCCACTACATTTGCCCTGATAAACGCCCATATCCTTTTAGCCCTAAAGATATAACCGTGTAGTGTGTGTGACTACCTTCTTTCATTTTTCATTCCCTTATGTAAACAGCGCATGTGGTGGAGGAATATCACTGCTTCTCAGATACTATACCAGACGAGAATTTTCTTTCATGCCAAGATTTCCACAAACTCTTAGTGAGTGTGACGCGCTCTGAGCCGCTTGTAGACAGTGAGAGCAGAGACACCTTTGATGAAACTAGCTAAAAAGCTTTGATGTAGTGTACATTTATGAGGCAGTTTCTAGATGCTTTGTGCTTCCTCTAGATGCTCCCGCCAAATTAAAAATGGCACCTGCACACCTCCTCATTCCTAAACAATCAACGTGCGCTGTTTCGTCTTGTTTGTCGAGCGCACAACACATTTGTTCCATTATGTACTGTGCCATGTGGGGGTTGAGGAAAATTGACTAGTGGCAAAGAGAGAAACACAATGATGACTGTTGAATGAATAAAAACAAAATCCTTACATGAATTACAGTTTTCCTTTTTTCATCCACAAAACCAAGGAAAACGCCATCCTGATCAAATTTTCACAGCAACTAGCCACATATTGTACCAGGTAATATGGATGTATGTGTGTCTTGCCTAATGGCACACAGGATAGAGGAGTAGCAGTTGTGTTCCTAAAATTAAGTATTTTAGATTGAGGGTAATACTTAAAGGTTAATGCTTTTTTGGCTCCTCTACTTGTCCGTTACTCTGTGTACCTAATAAAGTTACCAAATGTTTGTATGGAGTGCTTCCTGAAGTCAGTGAGAGTTGTTTACTTGCACAGACCCAGACAGCAGTAGTGCATCGTCTCACCATGTGTATTTTTCAGGTGGACTGTTCATGATGAAGCCACTACAGTTGCCTCCTCCCTCCTAACTCCTACCTCCTACTTCCTACCTCCTATCTGAAACAGGTGTCCAGCTCTAATCTCTTTATGAGCGATATGCTGTTTTTAATGAAAGCCCTCGCAGCTCCACACAATCAGCTGCCCATATCAGAGCGTATATTTCATCCTGCTATTGTGATGTCATCAGAGGGCGCGGGCATAATACATAATTCGCTGTGTTATGACAAACCGTGGCCCCAGGCTCCTAGAGGTATATGAATGCTTTTGGGCCCATGTCAAGTCCATGCCATTTGTACTGGAATAATCGCTGTGGGCGCAGAGCTGCGTCGTATGAAATAAGGGCCGACACCGAACAACAAATAGGTCAAGGCTATTTGAATACAATGTAGGAGTGGAGGGAGAGGCTTATAGGGAGATCTTCTTATCCCGTTTTATCACAACATGTTACATTAAGTTGTTATTCAAATCTTCTGTGGACGTGTATGATACTGTATCTTCATTACAGAAACCTGGAACAGAACAAAGGTGCACTGTCTGGTGATGGTGTTGACTCGGGATATGTAAAAATGCCAGTATTACCTTTACTACTAATACTTATAACTGTAGTCCCCAGGCATGGTGTAGAATGTCAGAAATTTACAACAGACCAAATATACATTATATACATTAAGGTTAAAATTTACAAATGTTCGAAATCCACAAAAAATTACAGGGTCAAACCTAAAATAGCTTTCTGCAAAAGCACAAAGAAGAAATATTCAGTGTGTGTGCATTTAAATTTTGCATTTTTGCCCTGCTCAAGCTAAAACCCTGTTTCCCCACCAAAGTCAAACTAACGCCCTTGGGGCTACAGAGCTGCACCTGTACCCTGCTTATGTTCCTCTCATCATTCTATAGAATGAACATTAAGAATAATGATGATTCATTTCTCACTGTGCCTGGTCACTGTATAGAATGCCTGATTATCAACTTTGCCTGTAACATATATAATTACTAATTCCATATTCAGTATATTATTACAGAACATGTAGAGTATATTGAAGTGTTTGACATGGCTCACCTGCGTGTTCCCATAAACATACTTTTACTTTGGACTGTAGTAGGTGACATTATTGGGTTGTTGTGTTTGTAATAAGTTTTATATGTGCGCTCTCTCTCTTCTCTCTCTCATATTGAATCAGCCGACGTTGCACATGGTATCCTCTGTAGTCCTGCTGTAAAAGTATCCCTATTCATCTCCGCTGTATCACCTGAATCTGGTATAAACAAGTCCAGATGGCGTCTCTTCAGGAGCAGGCCCAGCCTCCTCTCTCCTCTCGGCCCAAAAATCTTTATCTGCTACATGATGCATGAAAGCGCACTGTCTTCTCATACAACTTTACCTGACCTTTGACCCCTGTGCACAGATGCAATATGACCCACGCTGCCGCCATCCATTTTGGTCTGGGCTGGAGATTCAATGAATTTTTATTATGCTGCATGTGCTTGTCACTCGCTTTGTTTTTGATCGTCATCGTTGAAATATATACTGAGTAAAGACTGCTGGAGAAATGTGTCTAGTGCCCAAAGGTTTTATATGTTATAAGTTTGCCACTGAAATGTAATGGAATTGGCATTTCTCATCTTTCAAATACCATTTTGTATTTTCTATGTTTAAACAAAAGTCAAATCTGTTTAAACTAGATGGTATTCTTTATGGTAAGGCAAAGCTGGGTCCAGGTCAAGGTGGTGACTTGATGTGAGCCATAGCAATACATAGCAAGTCTTTTTAACATTAGATAGTGTGAAACAGGTGCATTCTCTAAAAATGTTTTAAAACCATCTTCTGAATCCATATGTTGAATGATTATTACAAAGCTCTCTCCTTATTATGTTTAAAAAGACAGTTAATTGACAGAAGGCAGAATTAATCGCAACTAATCAGCTAATTAAGTCATTAAAGCTGCACTGTGTAACTTGCATGGTGAAGGGTCTGTCACCTGCTTGATTCCTTGTAGATGTTAATGTTTTTTTCCCTGGAATGTTCAATAGGATGGCATTTAACTTGACTATCTCCATGGAGACAAGCAGGCCACATGACAAACCCAAGATACAAGTCAGATCTGTGGAGAAGAGGGCCCCTTCACAGTAATAATGCATGTTTTTACTTTAGTTTAGAGAAATAAAACCACCTGTAAATGAATAAATACAAGATCTGTTTGTTTAATGCCATACTGTAGAACATCGCAGGGAAAGCAATGACATCTCCATGGTGATAAGCTGATGGCAGACCCTCTATCAGAAAGTTGCGCAGTGCACCTTTAAATCATTGTTATCGGTACTATACACAAACTCCAAAACTTCATCAGTAATTACCCCAAAATGACACAAGAAAAGGAATGTTTGAGATGAAAACCTATTTTGTCTGCAAACGAACTCAATCACGATGTCTTCAAGCAGCATCAGCTTCGTGTGGGTTTAATTTAGTGAAAGTCTCATTCACAGCCTTTTGCGATTTAACAACAATCGATTAATCAAACAAATCGGCATTTTTAAGCAAAATCGTCGTTAGTTGCAGCCTTTCATAGTAAATAAACCTTAAATTGAATTGCTAACTAACTACAACAATGAAAGTGTTTATAACTAGTTCCAGTTTTGGACATGTTAATGCTAGGGATGTATCAATAGCCGAAATCAGAGGTCTCACAATAACATCGTGGACCATCACTATATATCGAATTACAAGTCTGTTCACTGTAATTAATATTTATGGTGCAGAAATAGCTAAAAAAAGAGAGTGAACTACACAGACCATGATCCTTTGCTCCGGTTCAGTGTAGACTAGATGAAGAAAATAACTGTTTTAAGCACTTTTAAATCTTAGTTCTTTGGATTAAGTCTTGTCAAAGCATTTTAAGCGGAAAAAGTAGCGTATTCACAGTTTTGTTATTCTCCACAAAATATCATAATAAGTATTGTACCATGAGATGCATATTGTGAAAATATTGTACTGAGAGATTTGGATATCGTTACATCCATAGTTAATGCATGATTTAATTTGACTATGATACCCAATTTGCCATGCACATAATATTTTCCATGTCTTGATTGTTACAGTGTAGAGTGGCTGTTGTGTTCTCTCTCCTCCCTGTGGACTCTCAGATTGTCACTGCCAGGAAACAACTGCTGCATGTGTCCCCCTGGGGAGCCCAAATAGCCAGGGAATCAGGCATCATTTAGCCCAAAAGACTCACTTCTGTTTTCCTCTCCTCTCTCTCCCCTGTCTCTAAACTGTGCAAACACTTCAGTCTATGCATCTTTGTGTGTGGTGGTCCCAATCACATTTGCCCCAGCCCACAGGAGGTAAATGCTTGTTGTTATTATGACATAGGACATAGAATAGACATACATTAAAGGCTAACAAATCTGTTGTTGTGGGGCCTGTTTGTGCAGAGTTTGCATATTCTCCTCCTGTTCCCCTAAAGAATTTGGCAATTCCCTTTTTTCCTACTGGTCATGTTGGGTCATAGTGGAGATGCGCACACTCACAGTGCTTTAGAACTATCATGCATTTGACCATTTTGTTGTTCAACTTGTATGTACAGTATAATGACAAAGAACTCAACCACTTTTCCTTTATTACTGCTGAGTTTAGGCTGTATATTAAGATATTATGTCCCTCAGGAATTTGTATATTAAATGTCCTGTAGTACACAAAATTGACTTATAACATGGCATAAATATGTTATAATGCTGTTAATTTGTCAAAAACATACCTGGAGTTGTGTTTTGTTTCATTCACACATTTTGAGTAATTCTTTATCATTAGTCTGTCTACATCTCCAAAACTAAGATGCTCTGATGATTCTAGTGAAGGTGTATGGAGTTTAAAACCACAGTGGAGCACTTCCTGTATTACCACATGACATCACAAAGTGGAACAGAGTGTTTTCTGTTTGAGAGAAGAACTCAGCCTAAACACACAGGGTTTGTGTGTTAAACATGTGAGAATGAAACAAAACACAACTCCAGGTGTGTTTGTAATGAGAAAATAACATAACAGATCAGAAAATCGTGTAATATGGGCCCTTTAATTTAGAGTAAATTATGTGGTTTTATGCCAGATGCCCTTCCAGACACAACCAAGAAAACTGAACCTGAACAAAGAGAAGGCGTGTCTGCATTTCATAATTTGGCATATTCTTTAAAAATCTAATCAGATTTGGATCTGTCATCTTCTGTGCTAAATAACTGAATAAACAATGACTCTGGGGGGATTTTCTTATGGCAGGGGTGTGGTCCTAGGCTGATAAATGACAAATTTATATTCAGTGAATAGCTGCGATGTTGTGCCAAAACATGCCTGTAAAATTCCTCCCATTTTGATCAAACCCCACATCTTTTGATAATTTGTCACTCATGTTGATTTTTGCTATCAATTTCTGCTGCTTTATTTATCTGTTCACATGCATTTAATCTCGCCCAATTTAATTTGTGTTTGACTTCCACGGCTTGTAGGAGAGAGGCGTCTGTCAGGGCGTGATAACTCAATCTCAGGGTGAGTTTGGCACAGAGCAGTCATTTGGAAAGTGAAGCAGATTCAGTCTGAGGAGAACTGTCGCTGCCTGTTAATGTGGGCTAAGGGAGCTGCATTAGGGCTCCTGCTGAAGTGAATGGATTCAGGACACGACAGAGTGACATAATGCTTTAACATTTGTTATATTTTCAAGGGAAATGACCTATTTTTCAAAATTGATTAATAATTTTTTTATTATTAGGCTATTTT
The DNA here is from genome assembly GCA_029959045.1 of Taenioides sp. WSHXM2023. NCBI lineage: Eukaryota > Metazoa > Chordata > Actinopteri > Gobiiformes > Gobiidae > Taenioides > Taenioides sp. WSHXM2023. The sequence continues at coordinate 23,106,361 of CM057097.1, forward strand.
GAAGTGTATGGATGAATTATGGATTACTAGGACCGTTATCATAGTGATTAGTAAACAAAATATTTTTAATGGAAAAAGTCTTCAAAATGTTGCATAATAAGAAACTGTAACCCCTGAATGTTATCATGAATAATACTGTGCGGTTTTATCTAAAATTTGGTAACTGGGTGCATTATTTCTTCATCCACTGCTCGGCATATTTCTGTAGTTGCTTTTGTAGACGCCATTCTACACCTATGGCCCTCCAGCCACCAGCCTCCACCATTTTATTTATGTTAAAGATGTACTGTGTAACTTTTGTGGTGGAGGGCCTGTCAAATGCTTTATTTTATGGAGATTCTGTTGTCTGAAATGTTTGTCAGTATGGCATTAAACCTTTCTATCTTCATGGAGGCCAAACTAGACCAAGTTACAGGTTGGATCAGTGGAAAGGCAATCCTACCCACAGACAGAGTGCCTGTATTTCTAGGTATTTTTGAGCTATAAAACCATCTGTAATTGAACCAGTGTAAAGGCCGCCACACACTACAGGAGAATTTGCCCGATTTTGACTGAGATTTGCTTCTGTCTTCGTATGTGATTTTAAAGCCGCCACGCTCCTCATGTTTGTGGTGTCAGTGTGACTCTGAGCTGCTCTGTCAGATCATAACCACCAAACATCAGCAACGCTACGGCAACAGCCGATAAAACAGAGCGTCAGGGGTAGAGGAGTGACGGACACAGAGGTGCAAGATACAAACTCACAAAATAGCGAAAATAATGAGAAGACTTTATTACTAACCATTTAAACTGCAGCCTCTCATCCATATTGTCCACAGAATTTGCCCTCTGCAAATAATGACACCTAGTCCACAAAACCACACTTAATCCAGTTTGAAGTGTTCTTTAAAAGTAGAAAGGCGAGAGTAGCTCCTCACGTGTGTCTGTTTACATCCACACAGCACGTGGATCGGGGTGAAGCTGCAGATTAGTGATACTGACTCTACTCTTGTGTACTTCTGTGTACTTTTATCGCCAACCTTTTATGCTTTAAAAATCATGTATCTGAAGTACTGCACCACATTTCACAAATAATAATAACACAGTCTTGTATCGAAACTAGAAGTACAATGCTCTGATCTTTTGAACACTTAAAAGTCTCAAAGTGAGTGGTGCGCTCACATCATTGTAGCCTGTGGTCCGCAGCCATATCCTACAGCAGTCTTTGCGATCAGAGATTTAAAATCTCATAAGATTCTCCTCGTGTCTGTGCTTTGCACTTTTTGTTGCACGTTTAAAAATTGTTTAAGACTGAAAAATCCTGTATTGTGTGGCGGTCTTAAAGTAGATCTGTTTAATGTCATACTGTGGAACATTCCAAACAGAGCAATGACATAACCATAGAATCAAGAAGATGATGGACCTCTGATCAAAAAGTTACACAATGCACTTTTAAAGCCATGCACATTGGACTCCCCTAACAATAAGCAGATTATAATATTTTTTACACACACATGAAAGAAAAACAACTAAAAGGAAAAAAAAATCCACCACCCATTATGGTGTGTGTAATCCAAGGACAGCCGTATGATTGAGAACAGAATTATGCAGTGTTAAAAATCTTTACATGACTAATGGTAACAAGTGTACCCTTACTGAGGTCATTGCCTGCAATTTCTATCCATTTCAAATCAAACTAATGATAGTATTAAAATAAACCACTCTCCTGAATTCTCCCCTACCCTTCATAAGCATTTGACCACTGTGTACTGTCTCATTCAAGGTCACGTTGTGTCCTAGTGGAGTCCTCTTGTTCTTATCTTCACTCCATCCCTGTATCACCGCTGACACAGAGAAAATAGAGCACTGCCATAAACTCCAGACCCTCCTCTTCATCAGATAACCCCTGCGTAACACACACCAACAAATCCTCAAGTTTGCCGCATTAACAATAGTGATGTAACAATAGTTGAAATATCGTGATATTGTATCGTCAAAAGTCTCTCAATAATATCATGGGCCGCCACAATATATCGAATCTCAAGTCTTTTTGCTTAAATTCATTGTTATGGTGCAGCAAAGTCCAATTTACACAATGAAATAAACACTTTTGAAGCTTAACTCTTTGGGAAGGAAAGAGTAGCATATATTATATATAATAAAGTACCTATCTAATCTAATCGTATTGTGAAAATATTGTACAGAGAAATTTGGATATAGTTTTTGGACATCCCTATTAACAACCCAACCTGGCAACCCAACTCTTACTTTTGTTAATTGTTCTTTCTTTACCTCTTCTCTCTCACCCACTTTCTCTCCCTCTCTTTTCCTTGAAGGCCTGCAATTTAATAACCCCAAGTGCTGTCAGAAGAGGCATTGAAAAATGGCTTCTATAAAACATAACGGCCTTAATCAGAGTGTGCTGTGGATCTCCCCCTCCCCAGCCACTTCCTCCTCCTCTCTCCCCTGCCTCCCCCTGTCCCCGCCTCTAATGAATTAATGTTGAAATATGCAGGGACTCAGTAGTCATTAGATGCGCACTGTTGAGACCTGATTTAAGATGGCCATTTTTATGTGTCTGTAGACCGAGATGGGATGGGACTGGCCCAGATCAACAGGCAAAGTTCTGATGAATAAAGTGGCTTCTTGTTACTTTTATGCAGTTGTGGAAGAAGTACTCAGTTTTGTTACTTAAATAAAAGTACAGCTACCTGAGCAAAAAAATACTAAAGTAAAAGTATCACATGAAAAAATCTACTGAAAGTATTAAAGTAGACATTTAAAAATGTACTTAAAGAGTAAAAAGTAAAGAATTTTGCAGATTTTAGCTCTTATAAGGCTTCACATGTACAGATTTTGATACAGATTTGTGCAGAAACTGAAACTGATTTTTTTTATTTGTATATTTTTGCTCAAACTATGAACATGTTAAAAATAAATCCTCAGGCTTTTCAGCAGGTCTCAGACAATAATGAAAAGTACTTTTACTTTTCAGTCCAGTTCAAAAATGTAATGGAGAAGAAAGTGCAGATACCTGCTCTCAAATGTAGTGAAGTAAAAGTAAAAAGTATCCACACAATTACAGATACCTAAAATGTATATTTAAGTACAGTACTTTACTATTTTACTTTGTTACATTCCACCACTGCTTTTATGGAATATTTTTGGTAACATTTTTGCATTTTCAAGTGTCATAATGAAAAATCAGTTTGAAAGCAACGTTTATTTGTTTTTGATAAGACAACATAAAATGGAATCCAATATTATGTCTATGACAAAAAATAAAAATAATAATAACTTTTATGTCTTGAAAACTTGGATCAAACCAGACACTGAAGTGCACTATAAAACAAGTAATTTTTGGATTATGAGCTAGAACATTTTATCAAGATATCCCCTGTTATTTAAAGGTCAAAGCACATCAGTATATAAAAACATGTGTTGCAATGAATACTTTGTGAAACGACATTTGTGTTTAAATTTATTTCTTAACTTAATGAAGAGTTTTTTTATTTTTTTTATTTTTTTTATATACTTACTTACTATGAACCAGATATTATATGTTTTTGAGTCATGGGATGTACTGCCTAAAAACAAAACACACAACATTTGGGATTGGAGTATAGGTGATAAATAAGAGTATGTAATAATAATAATAGTAATAATAATAGTAATAGTAATAATAATAATGATAATAATAATGATAATAATAATAATAATAATAATAATAATAATAATAATGTACTTTTGTGTCTCTTAACAGTAAAATCATAACAAATTCAGTGCCTCTTCCTGATGTTATTTTTTTTATCAGGGAGTTGTAAAGTATTCATGAAATCTATTAGCGTCAAAGATTCTTCAAATGTGTGCTTAAAAATGAACATCAAAGTGAAGACGCTGTAACTTTTCAGAACATTTTTGACAATGTTTCATTACCAGCGGGCAGGTCTATAATCTATTTCCTCTGAGACTTCTTAAGTCGAGATCACACAATTATGAGAGCTCTCATTCTGACGCTTCGACATGAAATTAATTAATAAATAAACACTGCATTTTTACATTCATCAACATGCGGTAAGAATAGCTCTAATTATCACAGGTGAATTAACACTTTCATTTTTGTGTCAAAAAATTAATTGTATCCCTTAACAGCTATTCCCAGGAGGAGCTGAGGAACAGGATGGGGAAGGTAAAAAGGAGAGGAAACACAACAGCGCGGACCACCAGGAGTGCTAATTGCTGCTTTCAAAGCCTTGCATCAGTGTTAGCGCTTTTGTATGAGAGAGGAGAATGTCCCACAGAGAAAACCCATAGGTACGACCCTGTTCCACGCACACCCATGTCAAGTCCTGATCCACCAGACCTGCCACTGAACTTCTCTTTGTCCCCACTTAACCAGGCTCCATTTAGATCAGCGATTGCCTGAGCTGAGCAGACAGATGCAGAAACTCTGAGTCAATGGATTACAGTTACAACTTATTTTTAAGTCTAATTTCTTAATTTAGGAAAAATAATATTTTAAGAATTAAGATTAATAAATTACTATGGAGTTTATTTAGGCCAGTGGTTCCCAGACTTTTTTTGTAAAGAGTATCCCCTAACCTTTTGTGAAATGGTGATTCTTGAGTATGATTCTCTTTACTGGTATATTAACAATTATTGCCATTGCTATTGAGGTCCATTCTGCAAAAAACATACACAAGGTTATAAATTCTCCTTCATTCTGTTGAATTTCATTCCAACAACCCCGCTTACATAGCTCCTGTGCTGTCAGCTCTCCATCATCACATTGATCAGCATGAAGGTAACAACTTGAAGGCGTGAAGGCTCCGTCAAAATGCTTTTCTCCATGGAGATGTTATTGCTTGTCTGGAATGTTTCACAATATGGGATTGAACCTTTCTATCTTCATGGAGACCAAACCAGACCAAGTTACAGGTCAGATCTGTGGTCAGATCTAGGTATTTTTGAGCTATAAAACCACCTGTAATTGAATAAATGTAAGGTAGAGTTGTTTTAATGTCATACTGTGGAACATTCCAGGCAGAGCAGTGACACATCCAGAAAAACAAACAGGTGGCGCACCCTCAACCAAAAATTCCATAGTGCATCTTTAATAAAAGATAAAATAATCACAATGTCTCTCCGGAAATCAAAATTGGAACATCTACGGCTAATCGGGTAGGCTTAAGATCTAAAATACATCGGTGCATCCTGACTCTTTACTATCAAGGAATAGTCTGCCATTTATATCTATAATGAAAGAATGAATGAGATATTAACCAAAGAGAGTGGCTAATTCACATCTCCTGTCTGAGCGTATATTATCTATGAGTGACACTTGGTGGGATGCCTGGGTGAGTGTCTTAAACTATCTCCTCTGTTTTGCATGATAATGTCTGAGTGAATATTCGTGTACTTCCATGTGACTGAGTGACAGAGAGCCGTAGTGTGTGTGGTCATCCCCGTGGTGCATACAGCTGCATTAGCAAGGCCATTATCACGTTTAGCTGTGTGTAATGCTCAAGTGTTAGTGACATAGATGGTCCCCTCTCTACTTAGGCTCTGCTGCTGACGGACAAAGCTGACATGCCCCGTGACAGGACTGCTGCCATAGTGCTGCTACAGAACTGCAGTGTGGGAAGGGTTCACTCTTAAAGCTCAGGTATAAATGTTTGGGTTTTTTTGGATTTAATGTTAAAGGTGCATTGTGTAGCTTTTTGTTTGTCGGTCTGTCACCTGCTTGTTTCTATGGATACGTCATTGCTCTGCCTGGAATGCTCCACAGTATGACATTAAACAGCTCTACTTTACATTTATTCAGTTACAGGTGGATTTATAGCTCAGAAATACCTAGAAAACAGGCGTTCTGACTGTGAGTGGGCTTGCCTCTTCTGATCTGGTCTGTAACTTGGTCTGGTTTTGGTCTTCATGCAGATAGAAAGGTTTAATCCCACACTGTGAAACATTCCAGACAAAGCAATAACATCTCTATGAAGAAAAGCTTTTGAAGGATCCTTCACCATGAACACTTTTAGAAATAATGAAATAATGTAGGTCTTATAGAAACTGAGAGAAATTTTGGTTCAGTTTTTAGTGTTAATATCAAAATTGAGCTTGGTCTGTTATTATGGAGGTTGACTACACACTGACTGGTGTGTGTTTAAAATGATAAAGTTGTATATTCCATGTTTCTCTTAGTTAATCTAATTATTTCAGTAATAAAGTAGTTATAGATGTCAGTTTTTTGCAATAGAATTAGAAGGAATTACAGGATGCATAGTGGGAATCTTATATTCATCTTGTGTTACAGGCGTTCTTCATGTACTCTAAACTATAGTACTTTCACTTTTCATATACATCCATGTTTGGAGAATTGGTCTTTCAGAATGTACATTATGTTCTGTGTCAAACTTGTGAGTAATTGGATCATATTTTACATTCACTGCCTTGGGCCCACAGTTGCTTAGACTGGCCTAATACAGTATATTAAAAGCCCTATTGTACAAAAGTGGGGTAAATCCTTGAAAGTACAAAGCTTTTTGTGGAGTTGTCTAAAATGGGACACAGACCCAGGTGGCTTATAGCTAACTGTGACAAATAATACCAGGACTTACCAGACAAACACAAAATGTAGTGGGCTGCTTTCCTTACATGATCACCTCACCATTTTTGAACGTTTTTGATTTTTTTTTTTTTTGATAGCCTAAAAAAACTATTGTGTCAATTTTGGCTGTAGTGCTTTTCTTTGTCCCCCTTGCCTGACCGCTGCGCTGCCCCCTTTTCTCTGAGAGTGTAAATCCAGTCATGAACGATGTGAAGTAGTCCTCAATCTTGGCTCAATATACTGCAGACTGCCAGTTAACCATAAATGAGGCAATTTGATGAGCCAAGTTTGGACACAGGAGCGTAATGGCAGCATTAAAGAGGAGACCTGCAGAATAGATGGTGGGACATCAGTCATTTTAATCACCTGTTTCATTATTCAGTGGGTGAGTGCCACCTGGTCACACATGAAGGCTGTCAATGTGGCACGCAGAGCTCAGGAAGTGTCGGGTTAGCAAAGTCCAGTCTGCTGCTAACGCTCCTATTTCAGGAAAAACCCTGCACATTTGTCTTACTGTGCGGCTGTGGGATTTTTCTGAAATTCAGGAAATAAAAGAAATTGATTGTATCCGTGTTGGTCCGATTCATCTTTAGAAATGAGGTCATTTTTTAAATCTAATCCACTGGAGATTGCATCGTTAGAATGAAAAAAGTATGCTCAGTAGGTAGGAGGGAGCTGCAGTTTTACAGTGAGCTGCTGTTCCAGTCTGAATGATTGGGGCCAGATGCAGGCGCCCTCCTAGTGGTCTGCATGTGCAGCAAGTACAGGTGTTTACTGTGTTTAAGTAAAGCACATAAAAGAAGTACATCTCATTTTTATATTCTTTGGTTATAAAATAGGCAGATTTAGTTTGTAAACATTTAAAAAGATTGTAAAGGTCAGAAGAGAAGGAAAGGTATACTGGAGGATGATCTATCCTCTCGCATTTCAATGCAGCTCTATGGTCCACTTTTCACAGGCACAACACAGAGACGATAAGGCAGAATAAGCTGTCAGCAGGCCGCCCCTCTATATTCTTCACATTACTATAGAAGGAACAATGTGTCTGCGGTGGCAGGTGGCCATAGTTCATAATGTGCTGATGCTGACCAAGTGTCAGTTTGATCCATGGGAGTAGAGAGTGGGACAGGGCTGTGGCTCCTGAATCCTTAAGTAGACACTGTGTGCTGCTCCTATGGGGCCAGAGCAGACATGATACAGATGAGAGGGGCAACTATCTGCCTAATGGCACCACATGCACCCGCATAGGGACGAACGCAGGGCCAGGGCAGGTGAGGGTTCAGGCAGCACAGATATGCGCCTGACTGTGGCAGTATTTATCTAAAGAGGATGTGGCATCTGTTTTATAATAAGCTGTGCCTCTACTTAAGGGATTGTATATGTTACATGCCAACTTATGTTAAGAGCTTCAGACCCTCTTTCTGGGATTGAAGTCCTTAAAATAGTGTGTGTATGATTTTCAGTTTGCAGGTTTGTAGATTTTGAAACCCACCTCTCCTTTTACAAATGTGTTTCCAATGGCAGAGGTGCAGCCCTGTATCCAGCGCCCTGACATGTTAAATGTGGACCACAGCAGGCTAAAGCACAGTTCCTTTTTTACCGCTGACATGAATAAATTGAAGTTAGGAGGGACACTGTTAGGACACAGTTGTTTACACGCTCTTCCTCCAGGCGGATCTGCAGCTGAGCAGTGAGCCGAGAAAACCTGATCAAAGCCACACAGAACCACAGCGGCACAGCACCACGTCTAAAGGAGAAAAAATACATAAAATACTTGGACATTTTATCAGATCTGAGTGCATATACATATTCAACTGTCAGCCCGAGGTGTGTGTTTGTAATATATTAAGTGATGAGTAAAATATTTACAGTGACAATATAGTAGTGTCACCTGAGCAACGTGAGCTGTGCCAGACCGTATATTTTTTATAAGGTATGTGTGGATTTAATAAAATGTTGTAATGATTGTACTTCAGATCCCCTGTGTGTTGTAGACTCAAGGCCTTGTCAATGGCCTCATAAAGGACATCAGTGTTTTAAGATAATTAGTGTAAGGGTGTCAGTGAGGCACTACATCACATGGAAATAGAGGTGGGATACTCAAAACACATTCAATTAAAGGCTGATTTAACAAATGAAAGTACAAGTAATTCATAAAAAACAATTATGTTATTTGTAGTGTATACTGTACATTATAGCACGTTAGTACTATTACTATTTACTATTACTATTTTTACTATTTTAGTTGTGATCGAGACTGAGTCATTTCTAATTGTCAGTGTTATGTTTGGGTCTTTTTAACTGGGAGGTCTACAGCCAATCCTCTGTCAGTAAAAGTTCAGATTTTGGAGGAACAAAGTGGACTTTTTTAGGGGTAAAATGGCAATGATTAAGAGCTTTTATTGTTGTCTTGTATATATGTTCATGAAATTAATATTGTAAGCTATTTTTACTTGTTGTTCTTAAAAGACTATACAATGAATCCAATGGAAAATCGAGATTCAGCATTCAGATTCCTTCGTTGCATTTTGGATCAGTATATCACTACATCCACTATGAGTATTACCATTGAATAGCTTGAATATTTATTTGATCACTATTTCAAAACACTGTGGAGCACTTCCTGTATTACCACATGACATCACAAGGTGGAACAGAGTGTTTTCTGTTTGAGAGAACTCCTAAATACGCAGGATTTGTGTGAACGAAACAAAACACAACTCCTGGTGTGTTTGTGATAAGGAAACAACATTATAACAGATCAGAAAATGGCGTAATATGGCCCCTTTAATGATAACATTTTTGTTATAGACTCTTGATAGATAGAAATAATGTAGATCTTGTGTTATAGACTTTGTATATCACCATTGAATCTGTATATTTATTTGATCACTGCGTAAGAATAAAAGTTGTAGTAAAATCATCACCTCTGTTTACAAAGTGTCTTTTGACTGTTTTTCCTTCATAGGTCCATATATGTGAACTAAGCCCTTACCCTTGATCCTCTCTGTTTCGTGACCACTCCCTCCTCTTCTTCTCCTCCTCCTTCTTCTCTCTCTCCTTTGGTCTTCTTGTAGGATTTATTGCGTGGGGCAGGCGGACAGCACAGAAACCTCCCTGTATGGAGCGATCTGTCATCTCAACATTATCAGCCCAACTCACCGCCTTCCATATTGTGCTACAAGGGCCTGGGCAAATTGCTATTTTTATTGGACATGATAAAGGAAATGCTACCTTATGTTCACATTTTTTACTGCCCCATGTTTGAGCGGGACATGCAGTGATCCACTATTGTGAGAACTAGTTTATGTGGTGTGTGTGTGATGTGTGTGTTGCTGGGCGGAAAGGCTAAAAGAGACAAAAGAGAAAAGGCTCAAGTATAAACACCAACTATTAAACAATGTAATGGTATTTTCAAAAGCAGCTGGTAAAATGGTTGATGCATTATAGAAGAATATAGTCAATTATTAGCATTTTTTATAATTAAAAAGTCAGATAACACATAATACCATATCAGTAATGTTAAGTACAAGAGGTTACCCTTTGTCAAGCCAGGACAGGTATTCTGGCTGAGTAGACTTTGAAAATTTAGTCCAAAGATAATTTCAAGACAAAAGGAATATTATGCCACACGAAACAAAAATGGGAAAAGGAGGGACATCTGACAGATCTGGATTATAATGAGAAAACTTCCAACTCGATAATATGGAGAATTTGGTTAAGTTTTTCAAAACACCAGTCCAGGAAAGACACTACATTACCATATATTTTGCGGGAAATCCACAAATCATTAAAAACTGTTGTGTATTGACATACCATTTCAACTAATATGTGTCTGGGTTTCCTGATGGGTGAAAATGTGACGTACAAAGTTAAATATCTATTCTAGATTTTGAGGAATGCTATAACTAGGAAATGGTTTAATCCACAAATACCAACAGTCGATGAATGGTTTGATAATGTGTCTGATATTTTAAGATAGAGAGAATTACTTTTAGTATCAGATTGCAACAAGACAAATTTAAGAACAAATGGGAACAGAGGACTGAACTTATCAAACCTGTAAAACCAGACTTTATTTGACCTTTTATTTTGATGTTTTGTTTGTTTTCGGTTGAAATAACTATTCATGTGTATGCATCAAAGGCACACCCCACACTTTATATCCTAATTGTGTTTTTTCATGTCACTTAAAATATGAAAAATAAAGAATTACAAAAAAAAGAAAGAAAATTTAATACAAACACCTATATTTTTGTTACATGTTAATTAGAGAACGCGTTAACATCATTTTATGTTGAGTCTTGGCCAGCTCATCATTGCAAATCAGAAGGTTTTCACTTGACTTACCTGGTAAAATACTGAATAAATAAGATAAAAAATAAAATGTCGGCTATATAACTTCAATTATTTCAAATTTGGAAGGAAGTTGAAGTAGAATGTTGTACTTATATTGCACTGTATTTAACCTTAGATACTAGGTTATATGTTTTATTACTACATTTTCTCCTTTAATATTTATTTTTGTATTTTCTATTTTTTTTTTTATCTCTATAAGGTCAGGTTCTAACATCAGGAAAGGGTGAACGTGTGGCACATCAGAAGGCGACTCCAAGAATCACTACTCCTCTTGTTGACTTCATCCATCTCTTGTTTTTCCTCCTTTCTTCCCCCTCTCCTTCAATCCTTCTTTCGCCAAACCCTCGGCGTGCCTGACAGCGAGCGTTGCACCAAACTGACAGGGCCTTCAAACCATAGCCAAGAAAGCGAGCATTAATTAAGTCATTGCCGGACTGTAATTTCCTTCGAGAAGTAAAAAAAAAAATTTCCCTCACACGCGAAAAGGTTACCAAGACCTTTACTGTGTCAAAATTACCATGCGTCATGAATATTAATGCGCCTAATGAAGACAACCTTTGCTTCATCAAGAATGTTCCAGAAGCAGGTGCCAAGCTGATAAACTCACTCCGGCCGTGTACGTGGATGTGTGGGTTAGCCTGTTTCTATCTATTTTTCTCTTTTTTATGTCAGATCCACCAAGTACGAGAGTTATTTATTTATTTTATTTAAATGAACACGTCTGAGTTTTACCGGCAAACACAAGCGTGATGTCTGAATATAAAATAATATAAATATCTTCTTCTTCCATCCACAGTTAGGAAATTCACATGCCCTGTTTTGCTGTTGTGGATTTTAAATATTTGTTTTGTGAACACTGACTCGGCCTACAAAGCTAACCCCAGACTGTCACTGAGTCTTCCAATCCACAATAATCATAATAACAAATGAATTATTACTGTATTCCATCATGATAACATTAAAACTAAATCTGGAGTAAAACAGTAAGATCCACTGTCAATTTCTAATTAATTTATACCAAAACATAGAAACCAGAAATGTAGAAATAGCTCAGCAACAGAACTTGGTTTAGTCCTGATCTCATCCAGGTTTAGTCCCAGTTTAGTCTAATGTTTAATGTGGTGTAATCAGGGACTTGCCATTTTATGTCTGACTCTCTCCCCAAGTCCATTGCTTGTGATTTCCTCTGCCTAATTGAGACGGCAAAGCTGACAGAAATCATTTGTGTGATGGAGAAGAATGTCATTTGCTACAGTTAGCGATGAGGTCTCGAGTTCAGATTTGCACCTTGGAGTTTAAGAAAGGGAAAAATGTCTAGTGCTTGTGTCAGTTTCCAGTATTGAGAAGTAACAGCAAGACGCTCAGACGCTTTGAATGTTTTTGTGCTGTTTACCAAAAATACATCTTGAACATTTTTGAAGCTTGTTTGCATCCAATCAGATTGTGGAGCATATGTGCAATCCAAAAATAGACCATCCTGAGCATATGGCTGTTAATTAGCCACTAAATGCACAACTCTTCTGTTCAATAGATTGTAAACAGATTTCTCATAAAATCAGTTTGTTATCCAGTCATTTGTGACCAAAGCTTGGATTGTTTTTCTGCACTTCTACTTGGCATAGATTAAGATGCATTTTCCAGTTTTGGGATCAACACAAATAGACACTAATTTACCATTCTAGGTAAAATATTGAACCGACCTCTAGCTTTAGAACACATTAACTACCAGCTTAATTATTAGACCTCTAGTTACCAACAAGACATAATGTCATAATGTTACCTTCATTTTCAGAGTTCATAGTCAGTGTTGGGAAGTAACTGAATATATGTACCGAAAATACGTAATCTGAATACTAACTGTGAGAACCTGTATTTCAGTACAGTTACTTTTTCATTTGGAAGTATTCAGAATAAAGTTACTTTTCTAAATGAAAAGGAATACATGGCATTACTTCATCGGGCAATTTAGGCTTTGAACTGCAACTTATTAGTTAGAAAAATAGAAAACAGAGAAACATTGGACATAAATTAATGCATAACAACAAAAGTCAAATTGTTTCATGTTTTTTACTCTATAATATAATGCAACTCTGTGTAAAAGTATTCAAAGTGTTCAGAATACTATACTTGGCCCATGTAACAGAATACTTTACAAAATACGTTTTAATGTATTCAGTATTTTCTAACTAAATACATTTTCAAAGTATTCTTCCTCACTGCTTGTCATGTTAACCAGCCTTGTCAACTATGTAAAGTACAAAACCTACACACATCTTTACACACAGTGGACATATGTAACTCCAAGTGCCAGGGTATCTGTCTGAAAAACTTTGCGCATCCCTTTTGTTCGGATGTTCTTGCTACGCGTGGATGACAAAGAAGACGTCCTCTTGAGACAAAGGGACCTCATCCTCACATATGTGGACACACTGTCTCTCACTCCCTCTCGCACACAGCACTGGGGTCTGCCTTCATACACCTCTCATTAATTCCTACCTGTCAACCCGCTCCCCCTACCGTGACAGCTTCCCAATGAGTGACAAAGGTTCTTTAGGTGATACAGAAGATCCCTAGCAACCACTGGCTTCTGTAAAGTGCCCCTCAAACGTCACTTCGGCGGCTCACACACACCCACACGCAGTATTTTTAAAACGGGGAAGGCCTGTGCTCTCAAGTCTTCAGCCATCTTTGACATCCTCGGGCTCCGTGTGTCACCGAAGCATCAGCTCTTAAGGCTTTTAACATCCGAGAGAGATGGCGTTGTTTGACAGTGGTATCGCTTGGATGCTATTGTTACATGTTTTCAGACCCCTCTAGTGACTTGGATTTGTTTTGTTTTTTTTCTTACAGTGTTAGAAGCAGACAGTGGTGGAAGAGGTACTCGATTTTGTTACTTAAGTAAAAGTACAGATACCTGAGCAAAAGAACACTGAAGTAAAAGTATCACATGAAAAAATCGACTTAGTAAAAGTATTTAAGTACCCATCTAAAAATGTACTTAAAGACTAAAAAGTAAAGAGCATTTTACAGATTTTTAGGTCTTATAAGGCTTCACATGTACTGGTTTTGATACAGATTGTGTGCTAACATCTAAATATGTAAAAAATAAATCTTCAGTCCAGTTCAAAAATGTAGTGGAGAAGAAAGTACAAACATCTGCTCTCAAATGTTGTGAAGTAAAATTAAAAAGTATCTAAATGTATTTAAATGTGCATTGCGCAACTTTTCTGGTGGAGAGTTCGTCACCTGCTTGTCTCCATGGAGATGTTATGTTAGTGCTTTGCCTGGAATGTTCCATGGTATGACATTAAACACACCTCTCCAGCATTTATTCATTACGGGTGTTTCTATTGCTCAAAAATACAATAATTCTCTCTGTGAATGGAGTTGTCTCTCTGTAGCTCTGACCTGTAATGTCGCCTGTACTTGTCTCTACCGTTTAATCTCTATCATGGAACGTTCTAGACAAAGCAATAACATCTCCATGGAGACAAGCATGTGACGGACCCTGCACCCGAAAAGTTGCGCAATGCACCTTTAAGTAAAGTACAGAAACCTGAATTTTTTTACATAAGTACAGCATTTTACTACTTTTACTGTTACATTCCACCACTGGAAGCAGATAAAGTAGAGCAAACTTTTTCCCGCTTGTGCGTTGGGTTGTCAGGTGCTGAGTGGCAGCAGTGACTGGTGTGTATCCGTGTTGGCTGTTGCTACGGTTTGGGTTCAGTTGTGGTGTTTTGATGCCGTTCACCTGTCTACGGTTATTTCACACTGCACTCAGCATCAAGTTCACATACGTACAGTTGTTTTACCTGAGAAGATTCAGGTGCCACCATTTTCTGCAGCAATAGCGAACTCACGCATTTTAAAGGGCCCATTTCCTGTACTGTGTTTTTAAACTTCACACACCTTGGCAGCTGTTAACACGAAAACTACCGCTACATGACATCGCACAGTGGAACAGAGCATTTTGAGTTTTGGAAATCCAGACAGACACATGTGAATGAAACAAAACACAACTCTGGGTATGTTTTTGAGGAGTTAACAACATTCTGCCGTGGCTTAAAGCTCACAAGAGTAAGTTTTGTGTAATATTGGACCTTTAATACTACTTTAAATCAAAACCACTGGGCATTTCTAATATGATGCAGGTGTATTGGTCACAGGTCAATGTTCCAATACTGAAAGCAGTGTCTTGTATTGGTTAAGGTTAGGTATGTGCAGCGCCACCTACTGGTATAGATATTTCTGTATTGTATTGTTAAGGTAATAATGCATTTATATAATGTTTTTCAATATAAAAATATAGACAAAATGTAGATGTTATTTGAAAATGAACGGTAAGGGGTGAAGGATGATTAAATTAACCAATATGCATAGATAACCAGTAGAGAAACTATACATTTAACAGGCATTTTGAGCTTTCTGAAACTGCTCGTCTCTTTCCTTAAAGGTGAACTTTGTGGTTGGGGGTCCGTCACCTGCTTGTTTCTATGGAGATCTCATTACGCTGTCTGGAATGTTCCACAGTATGACATTAAACAGTTTTACCTTACATTTATTAAAGTATAGGTTGTTTTATAGCTCAAATATACCTAGGAAAACATGCATTCTGACTGTGAGCGAGGTTGCCTCTGTTCCGTGGTTTGATCTCTCTGATGATAGAAAGGTTTAATGCAGACAAAGCAATAACATCTCCACTGAGAAAAGCATCTGACGGACCCAGAAAAGTTACACAATGCATCTTTAACTGGATTTTAGGAACGATTTCTTTAATTTCTCCATTTATCTGTAGCTGTGTCTGGATTAGTCCACTAACGGGATACCAGACCTTTTTTAATAACTCCTAAATCATAAAGTTGTTCCATTAAAATTATCTTTGAACTTTGCAGGTGGACCCTCCATTCATCTCCCTTTACAGTGACCACAGTTAAACCTTAAAAAATGAGGCAAATGTCACAAATATATGGCTCCGAGTCCAGAGCTGAGATTAATGTTTTCACCTATTGTAGCGTAGCACCAAAGTTCACGGTGCATGAAAACTTAATATGCGTGGCCTTCACCTTTTACAGCGCCATAAAGAAGGCCAGAGTTGTGCTTCATTTTTGGGTTGATCATTTATTAAGAGCGGCATATGTTAATACCAGGCCTCATGGGGGGGTCTGCAAAAGTTCTTCTTCAAGTGCACTTAAAATGACCAGACAAAGGATATTAATATGATAAAATACCACTTTTTAATTAGGCTCAGTGGACAATTACTTCAGTTTTAAGGTAGTTGTACAAATGCAACTAATTTAATATATGAAGTAGGTGTCTTTATGGACTTTTAAGCATGTATTCTTCCTAATTAGCCATTGTAAATGTGTTCTATAACTATATTTTTGTTGTTAAATAATGGTCTCACATTTTTACCTATATATTTGAGGAACATTTTGAAGTTTGATGTCCCAACCTAGGCCCCAAAACCAAACCTAGATCAATGGAGAGACATAGAACTTTGTCACTTGCAGCAGTTAACGTTCTCAATATATTGGAAAAAGTAAAAGACAAAGGCTAAGTTCCAATGTCAGTCAATCTATTAACAGCCTCAAACTACCAACTTTCTTAGTTTACTTCACACTTATTTCACTTTTTGCAAATTCGTAAATATGTCTCAATTTCCCAACACCAAATTTCTGCTTCACTTTCATGAAAAACTTGTAAATTTCCACAAAAATGTTATAAATGGTAAGTAAATGGAAGGAAAATGATGGGAAACGTTCACTGTTATATTCAATAAGCATCTTCTCTTAGCTCCACTTTCAAAAGCTAAGTAGATAATTTGATTACTTCAATGAACAAACCCAAGTGTGAAAACGCTATTCTTTGGTTTCTAAATAGGACTTAATTTCTCGTAACGGCCCAAGATCAAATTAAGTCTATTTTTAGTCTCCATGACGATGTGACAGCTGTCTAATGTGTGTTCAAAATGCTTCGGTTTGTGTGCGTCAGTTGTGACAGTTGTAAAGTGTTGTTGAAACAGACGCCCGCCGTGGACACTCGAGGACGGCATGCGAAGAAAGATTTGCAGAGCTGTGATGTCTGTATGTCAAATTACTTATCTCTCTGAGCATATGCCGCCACTTCACAATCAGATACTTCAAAAAGCGTCAAAAAAAAGAAAAAAAAACTAGTCTCATTCAGCACATCAGTCATGTAGCCACCAGCAAAATGAGCGACTTGTCATTTGCACTCAACAAAACGCTCTTGACGGCACTTTCAATCTGGAGAGACTGCTAATGATGTAGTCGTCTTCTCTCTTTTTTTTTTTAACAAGTGAAAGACAAAGATTACTAAGATGTGCACTTTAGCGAAAGCCTTTCTGATTATTAATTTGAATGTGACAATTAGTAAATCATTGCACCAGCTGCTTCTCTGAATTTTCGTATCTGAGGTCAAAGTTATTTCTAGAACAAAAATGGCTGACCTGATTCTAATTGTGGTAAAAACATCAACTATTCTTTTCTTTTTGTGTGGGCACCCTTTTGCACCACAACCCCCAACACTGCTGCTGGCTCATGGCGTTTCAAGTGTTACTGTGGCTAAACTATTTCATTGCACTAATTGGCCAGTGTCAGGCCTGACGTTAGGATAAACACAGGGAAAAGGGAGCGCTCAGACAAATGGTGGCTAATTAAACTTAGAAATGTGTGTAGTTGTGTGTGTGTGTGCGTGCGTGCGCATGTGTGTGCAAGAATAGAGTGACGAAACACTCATCTTGACAAAAGCAACAACTATTTCTATCATTGAAAAAGTTGGAGGTTAAATAGTTCTTTAATTATATTCATTCCATTAAGACGGGCTAAAATTGTGAAAATCCAGTGTGCAATTCGAAACCCTGGTGCCACTAAAATTGAACTGAACTTCCTTAGAGAGTTGACCTTCCACTGTGTTAACATTTGCTTTGTGAAATTTGAGTCTTTGAAACGTCAAGATTATTTGGTTAATCAATAATCGTTATTATTCAGACTAAAGTTGAAGTAGAAATACTTTTTTGGAAGCAAACGTGAATCATTTCAGTTCAGTCTACACTCCCAAAAATAGATATATACAGTAGTAGCATATTAGAATAAATGGTTGTGTAAACGTGCCCATTGTTGAGGATGTAGCCCGCCTAAGGCCCATATTTGCTGACTGACCAAACAGTGCAATGGAGTGAATATTATTGTCTACTGGTCTGACAAGTGCAGTTAAAATGTACTAAAACTTGAATTGTTTTGGGTCATTGAGTTTTGTCCCAAAATTAGCATAATGCTCAGTCAGGTTGTGACCTTTTGTTCCTGGTCTGAGTGAAGTTTTTGGCTGTTCTGTCATGTGTTCAAGTGTGTTTCTGAATACTAATCAGAGTGTAGCACAATAAAGAGATCACTGGTGGAAATGGTATGGGAATAGAAGTCTTGTATGTCACAACTTTTATGTAGGCTATGAATACATTTTACTCACATTATTACTACTATACTTGAGGATTAAGTCTAAAAGTATAAACCAGTTTTCATTGTAATAACAATTTAAGCTTTTATAATCAATAGTACAATGTCATTCACAATTTCTCTTTCCTAGATTTTAGCATCTTTTTGATCTGATAACGCAGCCTTGATAACGCCTTTTCTTAGGCTGAGATAACGCCAAAACTAGAAAATAAAGTAAATGGACATGAATTTGAACTTCATCCTATGGGAGGCATTTGTTTTGTAGCCAGCGCATTGACCAACCACATTAGCCCCCAGAGATCTCCTCCTCTTTGCCCCTGGCGCTGGTGGACCCTGGCTGCCCCGCCCCCCTCTCCTCACTGGTCTCTCCTGCATTTGACCACTTGTCAGGGGATGTTTATGGGCTATTGTTTGCAGTGCTGATGATCATTGTCACGGGTTGATTCCATTACCCATAGGCCTCTGATGGATGGGGCCTACCCTGACGTCCACTGATACGGATGTCCTTGACCACTGGGGCAGACACAATAGAAGGACCAAACCGGGGAGATACAACTGGCTCTGTTTTTCATTTTATATTGACAATTTGGCCTGAAGGTGTGCATGTTTGAATAAAACAATATTACATCTCAAACTGAAAAACTGTAATGACTAGCTTTCTATTTTATTTTTACTTGTACATATATCTTTATATAATTACATCTTATTTAGAATTTATTATTACCATTTTTATTTTTTTCTCTTTTTTATTATAATTTATTGTGATGTGTGAGCTACTTTTGTGTCCAAATAATTTCCCTTGTTGATCAATAATGAATGTCTAAGTCTAAATGTAAATTAAACTACAAACAAATCACTAAATTTCTGGAAAATCCCATGTAACATATTTTACTATAGACTTTTTCAGGGATGAACTCTGAAACCATGGCACTGAACTTGCAAGAAACAGGGTGAAAGTTATGGGGGGTAAAAAAAAAATAGAGATTGAGCAATATGTTTGTTTGTTTTTTTGGTTTTTTCATTACTGTTTCAAATCCAGAGCAACTGATGGCCGATCAAGCTCTGCTGATATTTTTGGGCCAATGGGTTTGGACGATTTTTATCATTTTCCTCAAATTATGTCATTTATATATATTACAAACTCACCCACAGCCTGTTTTTTACCACTGACTTTTTTAAGAGCTGTGTAGTCACGTTTTGTTCAGTACCCTCTTTGGATTAAAGTGTTCAAATAAAGCTTTGTGTGTATTTTTTAGGCAGTAGTGTGACCAAAACTAAATATTGGCCTGTCCTGGAGATTCAAAACCGATAGCCGATACGCAAAAAAGTCCAAATATCGTCCCGATATATAGGCCACAATGGTCTAAAACATTAAAATAGTTTCACAAGGATTGTCATGTATCGCTGCTTTTAGTCACATGGCATTCAGCTTTTAAATACTAGCCGTCTTTTTCCATGTTGGCTATGGTGTATCACAGTGTTTATAAGGTCAAAGTTGAAGGTTCACTCATGTTTGATGATGTTATGCATGTCACTGTAAGAGGTCAAATAAACATTTTTAAAATTTACATAATATTGATAATCTTTAAGACTCTTTATTTGTTCCCCCGTGCAATTTGGAGGTTAATTGGAGAGTACTTACAAATGCAAAGACAATTACTTTTTGCGCTTTGCCATGGTTATGAGGTGGAAATCCTGTCAGCTCAGTCTTTGATGTTATATTGACTGATACTGACCTTACCCCACTTAATATAACTATGTTAGCATGGTGTTAGCACCAATTAGCTGTGCTTTACACTGGCCCTAATCACATTATTACAGTGCTTGTAAACACACTTAGGGGTTGCCTGTGGTCGGGCCTCCTGCAGAGCCCAAGTGTCACAACAGTATTTATAAATCCCCATGCCGTTTCACTGGATTGTAACTGTAGGAAAACAGACGAGCGTGAAGCTAAGAAGTCATTCAGAAGTCACACATCAAGCGGAGACAAGTGCAATTACTGATGGGACGAGATGGGCTGGGATTTAAGCAGTGATGTAGTGTCAGTGCAGAGGCTTCCATGTTGGCTCCAGAGCTGCTGATAGCCAAAGCATTTACCAGGAAGACATAAGTTTTCACAAAGTACCGCCATTGATCAGGATGATATCTACTGAAAAACAAAGGGTTTAACAAGCTTCTCCAGCTTTGTACAAAACAGCTATGGCAGATAAAGCTGATATTTGCAATTTAAAATGTATTTAATTATTCATCTACTATAACAATGAAAGTACAAAAGGATGATCCAGCGTGGAAAATGTCTGTGCAAATTGAAGATAGATTATAGTATTGATCTTTAATTCAAATTCAAGTCAGACGTAACAGATCTAGGGCAATCTTCTACACCACATTTAAAACGATACATTGCAATATTTATTTTATTTTTATTAATTTATTTTTTACCCAAATGCTTTATTGGACAGGGCATCTGCAGTGTGAAGAGAGAGGGGTAGGCAGATGGTCCTGATTGGAAAAGATATGTTTTTGTTTTTGATCTTATGTGTGTGTCGTATTTTAAGATAATAACGTGTATAAGGACAATATACATAGTAAAACAAGTCAGCATTTAAGCAGTGATGTAGCGTCAGTTCAGCGTTGGCCATTTTGGATGATAATCAAAGCATTCTCCAGGAAGCTGCCATTTTTCACAAAGAGGACCACCAATGATCAGGATGATATCTGCTGAAAAACAATGTGGACTTAAGATTTAACAAGCGTCTCCAGCATCTTCCCCTAAAATACTTCCCATTATTACTGTGAGTTAAGACAGACACTGGTTCTCCTGCTTAGATCTGTCTTTTGTCAACTGTCCTCTCTAGACGCTTTCGTTTTCTAAGGAAATTGTTTTTTTTTTTGCTTCAGACAAACTACTGCAAGGCCAGATGGAGGCGTTTTGATGTAGAAATTAGCTCCATTTTGTTAAAGAGTCCCGAGTCAAACCATTGCTCTAACTATAATCCTGTTCTCTACAAAAACACACACAAATTTGTCCTTGTCCCTTTAAGACAATGCTAAAAAAATAACAAGGTGAGACGGACAATAAAACTAACATTAATGCTGCAGTGATATGCAAACATATGCTAATTTTATGCACACTGTCAACCTACATAGGGCCGATCCCGTCTCATTTCAAAAGATACACGCGCAATTAGGCGACAATTGATTGACTTGCGTTTTATGATTGCAATACTTTTGTGTCTTGTGCAGTTTTTGACAGTTTGCTGGACACTTGTGACCCCAGTGCCAACCAATACATTTCAAACAAACTGTTCTCCCAGTGAGGTTTGCAAATAGCCATAATTCTTTATCCACTGAGTTGTGCTTTGAAAGAATGGACTCTTTCATACAGTATTTCTTTTTGCTTTTAGTCAGGCTTGAGCAATAAATGTTTTAATAAAGAAAACAAATAATTTAAACTTATTTAATGTATGTTGGATCAGATTTTGAGATACAGACAGAAGATTACAAAGTGAAAAGTGCGTTTTCTCTGAAATATCTTTACTGTTTTCATTGCCTGATGTCTTGGAAGGGGTCTACACTCGCAAAATACAATTATTCATCTGTGCATTAATGCTCGGCAAGCAAGATATACTCCAATCGATTGAAATTGCAATGAGAATATTCGCATTTAGCAAAGACTGGAATTATTAAATGAACTGTGTTTTTTCTACAAACAGTGTCTTACTCAGAATAAACCTGCTTTTAGACCTCTACAGACATGTTCTGAAATGCATGGGATTCTTGTATTAGTTTGGCAGTTTCATTGTCTTCTGTCAGATGTTAATGCTACTGGCTGTGTTGAAAATATGCATTTGGGCATAACTTTATTAGTAAAACATGAATAGCAAACCTAATTGCAGTGTTTGCTGAAAGAATTGCACTTCCAAATGTTGCCATTTTGTTAAAGCCTAAGTGAAGCTCTTTTCCCTTATTTATTTCTCCTGCATAGTATGACCTATAGAAGAACTAAAATGATGGGGGTAAAAAGAAAAGTTATCAGTTGACGTTCTGTGGGTTTTTATTCTGTCTCTCTTTGGAAGGCAGGGGAGCAGTTGATGAATCCTTAAGCAGATCTTACAGATAATTGTATTTCATATCTGTCATGTGGAGAGGCACTGTCCACTGAGAAGCTATTTGTGTCACTGCCTCCATCGTCTGCTCCCTCTTTTTCCCCTTCAATAAAACTCAACTCCCCGACATGGATTGTTAAGTCTACCTCCGACATTATTAAAACCAAATGGAGAATTTATGGCTGACACTTGATAACAATTAATCCTAGATGCTTGATTAATAAAGTTCACTCAACCCCCCGCGTTCGTCTCGAGCTGAAGTTGAGTGGGAAGGGAGCTGGGAGCTGGGGGGGGGCAGAGTGGCAGAGATGCTTGTCAGACACGACGTGACTGTCATTCTTTTTGATTAATGGAGCATTGTGACCCCGCCCCCAACCCTCCTTCTTCTTCCTTCTTCTCCCTTTTTTTTCCCAGCATGCCCACTGTGCTCACCTCCAAGGAAAACCACCTCTTCGCCAGCCCCCGTCAGGTAAAAATAGATGTGGGCCAATGTATGCTTGCAAGATGGTTTGGGGAAAGGATAGCAAGCAGACATAGCAGAGAAGTTACATAGATGTTCCCTTCTTTCGGTTTAATAATAAGCGGGTAAAGAATTTGGTATAAAAGGTCAGAAGTCACAAAACTCCGACGCCTCAGTAAATGGAAATGATTATGGAGTATTAAGTGTTTTGATGGTTTATTGTTATGGTAACGGAGACGCTCATATCATTATGGGAAACAATGCTAGCAAATCAAATGCTACTTACACAATTTTTAAGCCTCACAATCTTTCTCCTGTAGCCATTAATACTAAGCCTAATAAGAGCATCCCTTATTGGAGAGTGGAAAATGATAAAAACTAATATCAGCCAGAAGGTTTTAGATGCATTCCTAATTAAAGGTGCACTGTGTAACTTTTTTGCTTGGCTCCATTGAGATGTTATTGCTTTGTCTTGAATGTTCCACAGTATGGCGTTAAACTAGCCATCTTGAATTTCACTTAATTGCATGTGTTTTATTGACTTTAAAACATTCTTACTGTGGGTTTGCCTTTCCACACATCTGACCTCGTAACTTGACCCTGTGTCGTCACTTTCTCGTGCTTAGTTGGGATAAATAAGTGTAATGCCGTATACAAGAAGCATTTCCTTTAATGTACACCTTCATTATTTTTTTGTTTGTACCAGTACATCAATTGGAAACTGTTTATGAAATGTGCTATACAAATAAAGTGGATTGTTGGACACATCTTTCAGTCAGGATCATTAAGAAGTTTTATATTCAAATAATGTTATTAGACAATATTTCAGATTAGACGGGTAAAGTTGTCAAATAGAAACGTCTCAAATCTGGGGCAGAATGACGCGTTTTTGGAGTGTCACCTGGCTAACCTTGTCATCATGTTAAGTCAGCTGAGATTAATTATCCAAGTGTGCCTGAACAATTAGGTCATGTATTTGGATGCCTCCCTCCCTCACTCCTGCTCCTTGGTTAAAACTGCACTGTAGCTAAAACCACAGCAAACCTCGTAGATGTATAGATTTTAAAGAAAGGGAAATTGTATTTGAGAGAACATCCATAATTTCAGCCCAAAACGTTCCAATTCGAAGGAAGATAAGAAACCCTTAGACAAATCCTTGAAGTAGTAAAGTCTTACAAAAGATCATATTTAACAATGATGGCTATATATTTCCCTTTTTGCAATTAAAGAGTCCCTGTGTGTAATTTAATGCGTCTTTTCAAGTGTCGGCTCCCCGGAGACTTGGCCTGTAGCTATGCCATCGCTCTTGGTGATTATCATTAATGAATGTCGGAGAGGACCATCCCTCAATGTGACTGGGGAAGGAAACACAAGCCCTAATTAAAGGATCCTATTCATAAATATATGCCTCCAACTACTCGGGTCGGGGGCTGGTGAGAGACGCACACACAAGTCATTTTAATGTCACAAAAAGCACCTTTTTAAGAGTATTTTCTTGCCTTGATGTACGACGCTGTGGCAAAGGCGCTGACAGATTTCACAGGCAAAGCCCACAGCGAAGCAGACGCGCAATATGAGATTCACAAGATTTAGATTTGGGAGTAAAGCTGAAGATTACGATGGTGTAATTTCACTTGGAGAATAGGGAGAAAAGTGTTAACTACTGCTCACTTACTGTCTGCCTGAACAATGTATGTTAGATTTTACACGTAATCCGCAGGGAGGCCTGTTTGGAGATGGCACAATGTCTACACTGCAAAATCCACACTCTAAACCTTACAAACATACTGTACACACTCACACGTAAAGAGAGATGATTCTTGTATAGCTGAGATATTTTTATTACTTATTTTCTGTTTTATTTTTACTTGTACTGATAAATATTTGACACCAGTCTCTTTCTAGCTGTTTTGCTATTTATTTAGAATTTATTATTACCATTTATATGTTTTACTCTTTGCTATTATAATATATTATGATGTGTGAGCTACTGTGTCCAAATAATTTGCCTTGTGGATCAATAAAGTCTTTTTATAGAATAGACACATAATGTATTCATAGCAATTACAGTCATTTTAAACATCCTTTAATCATAAATTATAGAAATATTGATACATCTTTTATTTTATTAAAGTATATACTATAGCATTCAGGCGATTTAAATATTGATTTTGCATTACACTGAAAGTCGTTTCTTACACGCTCCGTTTATTATTGTTTTTAAGTTACCCATAACTGGACAATGACACCAAATGACTAGAATGTCCAATTTGTGAAATACATAAATAAAAAAAACAATAATTAATTTAGAAAACCATGTGAAAATGTTCCATAGATTCAAATAAAATAGATAAAATAGGAGTTTATTAGATTTACACATATTCCCGTTTATGACTTAAATTTGTTTGTTTGTTTTACAGTGTAGGAAGAGATGAATTTGTTTAACCAAAACGAGGACGTCACCAAAACTCATCATTTGGACTTAATCATTTTAATTGCTCTCAAATTCATGCTGACAATTTCTCTCATAATTGGGTGTTTTGAAAATGGTAATTGTTGTGAGATGTTAACATTGACAATGATATTAAATCTGCCTTGACTGTTTTGTTGTTTGTGTGTTTTTTCTACTGTGCGAGGCTCAAAAGTCTTGTCGGCAAAAGATGAGACAAACATTGGGCTCTCTCTCTCTTTTTCTCCTTAATGGCTGAAAAATGCTAATTGGGGTGCACGTGTCAAGGAAAACAAAAGGGAAGGAGGTGGAGAGGAAGGAGCAACGTGTCAGAGGAAGGCTGGTATTTGTGGGAGAAAAAAACTGTCATTTTGTTCTGCTGAGTTGGTTAGGAAATTCTGCAAGTTTCTACGTTGTTGGAGATGCATAACTGCCTTTTATTGTATATTTTGCTAAATTACATACTTCATTATATTGTTATTTATTAGCAGTATTAACAGTTTTACTAGTATTGTCATTTATTTCAAAATATGTACCTTAGGGATTTAGATATGAACTTAAATGTATGAAGATGGTGTTTTAATATTATCTTACAAACATTTTCTAATTGCAACTAGTGCCTTGGCAGAGGTTTTATGCTCCTTGGGGTTTTTTTTCTGTTAGCAGTGTTCCAATATTTGTGAACAGCTATTTGATGATGCCCATGTCAAGATTCTAACATTTATTGCAAGGCTTACACATTGATGTTATAGCTGTAGTAAAGTTCACAAATTAACTTTTCACTTTTGTTCTAAATCATTACAATTTGATTTATCCGATACAAATAAGTCTGGTGATTGTGTAAACATAATAACAACAGCCACATGTTTCGCCTAATTGCTTTTCTATTTCAATTTGAACACAATGGGAACATATCAGTATAGGCAACGTGTTCAATATAGAACCACTGACCATTTCTAATAATAGTGCACATTTTTTGTACAGTCATATTGATAATTTTATTTTATCTGTACTGAAGTGTTTCCTGGAAGAATAAAAAACATGATTCAGTTTTTTAGTTTTCCTATATGATGCTATAGCTCTTTATTAAATACTTAGAGACTGGAAACCTTTAATAAACTTGCTTCTGTCTCATCTGCGCTCTAACCATCCAGAGTGACAAATTTCAAACTCAGATGGGGATTACAAAGCTTTAATTGCATTGTCAAAACTCACTGCAAAAATTCATATTTAAAGCCAGCACATAGAACAAGTCACAGCAACGCAAATCTTCATAAAATATCAAGACCTCTTTCTCTGGGTGCTCCACACTTGGCATTTTAATTATGCAGCCTTATCTGATAGATGTGGAGAGATATAGCTCATGTCAAAGTTAGAGCCATAGCTTTATTATTTTTTTATTATATATTCTTATATTCAGGCTGTCAATGACTGTCGACAATCTGATAAGACCCATTGATGATTGAAGATTATTTAAGATTATGAAGAGGAGGTGCTGCCTGCTTTGAATGACATTCAGAGAAAGAATAACAGTGGGGGAATAAGTTTGTCTGGCTTGCATAATGACAGGTTTCCTTAAAAGTACACTTAATATTAACACATTCGAAACTAAAGAGAAATAATAATAAAATATGTATTCACATCACTGGATTCTAGACCGTAAAATGTATATCCAACTTTAAAGTGTTGGCAACAATACTTATTTTGTATGACTCTATTTTTACACTATTGCTCACATTAGTACAAATCAGTGTTTCGGATTCGAGCTATTTTTTTTTTTTTAAATATATATATACTTACATACTATGAACCAGACATTATGTGTTCTTAACAAAGACTGAATTGAATTGAATTTGGGTTTACATAGCTGAAATTGAAAATGTAAATAATTTTATAGTAGTAATAGTTTTAACACAAAGTCTGTAAAGTGATTAAATGCATAGATTAACAAAATAAATAATAATAATAAATAATCATAAAAGCACATTTATGTTGTTATGTTTCCCAAATGAGGATGAGATCTGAACAGCACCAGAGTGTGGAGCCTGAACCTCCTGACACGAGAGGTTCACGGCTCTAAACCAGCTCTGACTCTGTGCCACGGGCCAAAATATGCAGCAGAGCATTAAGTATGTATGAGTATTAAAAGGTAGACATTAAACGCTTGGTATCTGTCGGCACTGTTTTAGGTGGATACGATTCGCCAAAAGGGAGAAATCGTACCTTAAAACTTTAGTTGCTTCAGTGAAAACCTGTTTACAGCAAAATCTCAAAGGAAAAAAAAACTCTGCAAATGTGTTCCAAATCTTATGTCAATCAAACAACAAAATGCAAATAATTTAAAGCAACTTGGGCTTTTATTGAGAAAACTGTGTTCTTTTGAAACTTTTTTTTTTCCCCAATTACACTGCAGCACCAAAAAACAACTCTTTTACACGTTCCATACAGAAGCATAATCAGAAACACATATTATCAGGCTTACATTTTTTCATATGTTCAGGCCATGTTACAGTGGATATATACACGCCAACATTTCTTAACTAAAGTAGGCTACTTTTGGTGTTGAAACTTATTCCTCACCTTCTAGGCAGTGTGTGGAAAATCTTTATCGGCCATCGCAGTAGAGCAACGTTTCTGAAAACAAAGGACAAAAGAGAGTTAACTAAAACTAAAAATAACATGGATGCCTTTTTGATCATGATTAATTCTTGGTGTTATTAAATATTATTGTAAAAGGTTGTGTAAAAGTTGCTGCAGTTGTGCATATATGAATGTGGAAAAATACTATAATAATATGGTTGCTTTTACAACGCAATAATAGAGAATGTTAGGGTTAAGGGGATATGCGTCACAAAAGAAAATGAATATAGAAAAGTAACTGAATTTACCAAAGAGAAGGAGACAAAGACAGGGTTGTTTTCATAGATCTGCATATGACACCTTTAATTCTGGTGTTTTCATATCAAATATATTTAAGATTGAGGAATATAATTGTAGATAAATGATGTTTAATGAGAAAGTACCCTGTTGATTTTAATTTTCCTGCACCGAGATTCCCTGATGGCGCAGAGATAAGAGTGCGCTGCTCCTGGACCACATGTCCCCCCCTGCTGGTACATCTGAGGCAGCCCGCGCTCTCATCTCTGCTACTGCCTCTCTGTACAGGCAGCCTTCACACAACCACCACTACTGCCAACGTGCACGGCTCAAAAATACTGGAGTTTCAAAGTAAAGCGAGTAATTCTGTACACGCACGGTTTATTCTTGTTTTTAACAGGCTACTGAAAATATATCAGAACTTGCTTTGAGATAACTTTGTGTTTTAGAACTTAATACATTTATAAAATCTGTGGATTATTTGAACAGGTCTTGGCGACATGGGTGAGTGAGAAAGGCTGTATCCAGTCAGTATTACCTCAAAACCTTTACTGGACTTCATTTTAAAAAGTAAGCAAAGAGATCTTTCTATATTTAAGATTTCAAAACTATCCAAATCTCTTGAGCAAATGGAAAATATGTATTATGTTGTCCCTTAAGAAAGGTTCTTATAAAACTGTCAATAAAACCGAATAGTTTATATTCCCTAGTTTTACGCACGCATTGGTGTGCCACTACACAAGTTAAAAAGTGTGTGATTTACGTTATTTTATACTAAAAACAATTTTAGTGAACTATATATACCATTTAAAGCATGCTAATTCTTCCATTCGTATCAGATATTAACCGTAATCTTCCCGAGACGCACTATCTCTCGCGCGCACGGAGTGAAAACACGGTGACGTAAGTGCTCTCCATCAATCAGCGCGCGGATCTGCGTGACAGACAGCGACAGACAGATGTTGGGGCGGTACTTTATTTTTTTCAGCTCATAATAAGCGACTCCAGACGTGCTCCCCGTGTAGATAATCCGTTTTGAAGACTGCCCGTCGCCCCAGAAATACCCAATAGACAGACGGAGACAGAGCAGCTTAGGAGGGGAAGAGAGAGAGAGAAAGGTGGCTACTTACCGGTGTGGCTTGAGTTTCTAAAAGTTTGTATCCTGTTTACAGCCTCTTCTGTTCTTGTGGGGAGAATTATGTAAGGTAAGGTAGTCCCATAGTTTTTGTGAGGAAAATCTGACCAGTTTTGATCGTATATTAGGTGTAAAAATGAAAAGGCAAAAGAGCTACATCAAGCGCCTCGTTTAGGTTAACATTTCATAGCCCGTGCCCTTTATAAACACTTTACGGTGCATAATAGTTAGGATGGAGAGTAGGCTATTAATGGGCGCCTCTTGTGGATTCAGAGCCCCTCCCCTTCCCCTGAAGCCGCTCTAAAAAGGTGGAACGAATCGATCCGCAGTCTCCTTTGTCCCACTAAAGAGGTCACCCGAAATATCCACGTATTTGAGAAGTTTGAACCAGAACGCACCCGGTTTGCACCACTCAATGAAGTGCAGTGGGTAGAACGGGAAATATAGTTTTATCTCACATATAAAGTTTGAATTTTACATAATAAGAGGATAACATTTCTTGACCAGATGTGTAAATTTGGAAATACCCGTCACTGCTCAACTTTTGCTTCAAATTAGAGTGATACTGATAAGTAGTCTACGCGTAATTTGTGTAGGCTGTTTACAACATAAAACATGTTTGGACTATTTCCAATTTGTCAAAAGTGAAAAATTATCTCCATAGAGTTTGTGTTATAATCACCAATAAATCAAATGCAGTTTAGATATTTTTGTTTGAATGAGGAAGGAATTACGCGCAAGTTTCTGGTGTAGGTTTATGACGACTGTGATTAATTGCTAATTTTAAAAGAAGAGTTTAACTAACTAACAAACTAAATATATATCTGCATTATTTGAAATGTATATATTGTAAATATGAAGTGATACACTCGTGGGCAGAGCGCACAGAAACAGTTTGGGGGGTGCGCTCTCGTTCACAAACAAGCTACATTAGTGATGGTGGCGGGGACAGGACGGGACAGCAGCGAATGAAAGACCGGGATGAGGAGCAGATTGACAGGTGGGCTCTGACTGTCAGGGTGACGCTCGAGCGGAGGGGTGGAGTAAAGAGCCCGGGCCGAAGAGAGGCAGCTGCATGTGTCTGTCGATCAGAGAGAGCTGTCTGAACGGAGCGTGCATCTCCAATGTGCGCACACCTCACTGCGGTGCCCCCGAAATCAACAATAATCAACAGAATAGACACATTGGGACTGTGGGAGCTGTTGGGATAGCGGGACAGGCTCGGGTGTTTTTGGGGAGGAAGTGTCCGTGTCGACAACAGCGGAGATGTGAGTATTACGCTGATCGCTGTAGGCTTTCTTTGAGTGATTGACGTCCACCTAAAGCGACTCAAGTGTCATTCTTTTCTTCTTCCCACGTTTAGAGAGACCTCCACCAGCACAGAGACAACACGACGCACTTCGGAGTCAATACTATTTTGCTTTGCTGCAAAAAGAGGAATGAGAGACTGTCTAGAAAGCGCGGCGAAGCTCTTCTTTTCGGCGCGGAGCTCGTTCGGCAGCAGCCCGTATCTCTGCCCACTCTCCGGGGCTTTCCGTGTGTTTTCTGCCAGTCAACCAGCGACGAGTTACGACAGAAGTTAACGAGGCACTTCTTGTGACAATAACACGTTTGTACATTAAAATAACGCGACATAACTAGGATTGACAAACGTGCGTAAAGTGTGCACTTATCAGAACTTCTTCGCGGGATCTAATTTAGCGACTTTTCTGTTTTTTACCACGTTTGAAGAAGTGTGGACGAAACTACACGGATTTGATCTCGCCCGGTCCAGGTTTCCTCCTCTTCCCGTCCACTAATCGTGGTCTTCGCATGAAAAGTCCAGCGGAAAGTCCTGCAGCAGCATGCCGAGGAGAAAGCAGCAAGCGCCGCGGCGGTCATCAGGTGAGCCCCTCTCACACTCGCACCCACGCTAACTTTAGTCCTACACAGTAACGGGACAAGTTTACGTAGCACACTGGACCTACTATACGACCTCATATAGCCTTCTTGACTACGTAGTAACAACAACACTACTACAATATATCATAATCAGCAATGGTTTCAGTGTAAGTTTTAGATTTTTGGATATTTGGGACACATATTTGGCTTTTCACTTTTCCTACTACACTAATAAAAGAGCACTTCATTGTCTTTTTATCAACGACCAGATGATGGCCACTTTGTTTTTCCAGAAGAGCTTCCACAAATGGGTCACACAAGTACAGTGATAGTGAGCTCTTGAGAGCATTCATTTTATTTAGAGCACTCCAGCCCCTGTATCTAACCAAACTACAGCTACGGCCATATCTTTGAAGCAATAAATAAGTGTTTTGCTCTTATCTGTTTGGGCATGTTTGACTGGCATTTGTATTGTTTCATTTACACCACCATGCCTCAAAGCCAATTCTACATGAGGGAAATAAATGCTGCACTTCAGTTTCAGTGCTTTAAAGCTGATCCTGGACTAGGTGCCAGCATCCAAGTTCTCCAAACAAAGCTCATCTTATCTCATTTCTACAGGCCAGCGTGTTTGATGTGTTAGTGCCAGTGAAAAAACAGTCCCATAAAGAAAGAAGTGGCGTATTTTGAGCTTGCGTTCCACTTTGGGATTGCCATTCCTGATTTGATGCTTGATTGATCGCCTGTCATGCGACTGCCTTTGATCTATTCATTCCTGATAAACATCAGTAAATCATTCAGCATAGAGACACGCATGCGCCGGCAGCTGCTCTCACTCAAAGGACAACTTTTCTCTTTTATTTGCCCCCAGCTGAGAAGCAAAAGAAAAGACAAATTGAAAGGAAAAAGTTCTCAAGCAGGGTAAATACTTTGCGATTAAAGCCCAAAGGGGGAGGGCCTCGGGGAGTTGGGAGTGCTGGTGCGGAGCGAGATCACACAGAGGATCATCTATTAGGGGCAGCCCTCTAACACCACAGGCTGAAGCTGTAATGGTCACTGCGGGCTCTTGACCTGCCCTTTCACAATCAGGAAGTGTTGGTAAATCCTCATTCATACAATAGACAGACTGCTCTTTGTTGTCTCTAGCTACAAGCAAGTCATTAAAAGTTTAAGACAATCATAACGTACACTGGAATGACAAGAACAATATTTTAGAGTAATGTTTATCCGCTTTATTTTCCAACATTTACGTGTGAAGCTTAGGTCTTTAAAAATAGAAAACATACAAGGGTTCATGTTTGTTATGACAGAACAGCATTAAGTACTACATAGTGAACTCTCACAGTGAATACTACATGAGTCCCTTTTGTTGTTGCCTCAGTACTGACCATACATGCCCTGTCCTCCTTCACTAAGGGGGGGTTGCATGTTTTTGCCTGGATCTATTTGATGTCCCTGTGAGATGTGTGTGATTGACACACATTTCCAAATGACTTGCCTTTGAAGTGTGCGGCGTAATGACCAAAGCTGCATAAAACAGCCCCAGAATGCTAAGCAGTCGGTGGAAATGTGAGGTTAAGCAGACTTAATCAAGGTTGTGACGAAAAAGACTTTGAACTCGGTGGGGCTGTAATTTCTAATTGACGCGAGGCTTTAGTGACGGATCTGGAGAAATGTGTTTGAAGAGGCAGAGAGCCGTATCTCTGAAATGAATTGTGCCAGTTTAGAGTGTGGACACTGGTGAAACCTTTTACCACAAAGACAGAGCCAGAGTGTGTGATTTCTGTTCTCCTATCTACTGGTCATTCAGCTCAGCTCTGAAGTGGCTGGTTCTTAATCTACTTTTGGATATTGCTAATGCTAAATATACATGTTGTGTAATGACGGACGCTCTGTACTAGAGTTTCAGTCAACCAAAGAAATTCTCAATCGACTAAAGCTATGCCCGGCATAGGGGTGGGCAGTATTGACAATCTTGAATATCTAAATATGTAATAATGTCGATATTCAGATCATTTTATGTCAGTCCAACATAAATTCTGTCTTTAAATGTTAAATATTTGTTGATGGTGAAGTACTGGACAAATGTGAAATAAACTATATTCTCGTTATTAGCACCTTTGAGTGTCCTGAAAATCACCATATAAATAAAATGTATTATTATTAAATGTATTTATTATGTATAAATTTGCACATCTTCAAAACATAATTCATGATAATGTTGATATTTTGATATGCTGCAAACCTCTTGCCCTGTGAATCGAAAGGTCGAATATAAGAGGGCGGTACCTGGTGATCTGACCCAAACTGCAATCACAAAATTCACACAAATACAAGTGTTCAGACAACAAAAGTACTACTAAGCAGAATACAGCACAACAAGGCTAAATGTGGGCTTGTGTGAAATGACAACTGAAGCTCCACATTGTTTTGGTCACACTATTTCATGAAAATACTCGCAAACATGAAACCGGAAGTTCAGCCAATTCCCTTATATTTAGTTGACGTTAGAGCTTCTCACTGACATTGCAGTCAAACAATTTAATCATCTATACGGCCCTACTATCTACAAGGACTAAACAGACAGAACAAAAATGTGTGTTTCTCTCTCCTGTGCTCCCAGCTCAGCTCTGAAGTGGCCTCATTCTCACTGCGCTTTTTGAATATTGATTTAATTGTCTGCTTGTGTGACAGACACATACATCACAGGCAGTAATGGTCAATCCAGGCTTGGCAGGCTTTGTCTCTATATTATTTCCACAGCTATTTGCGGTATCCAAAAGTTTAACACCTCCTCTGATGGCAATACGTGTGAGCTGCTTCTACCTATAAACCAGTCTATATTTTTCATAACACATTAGCAGATATTTCCACCAGCCTAGATTCGTCACTGAAACAAAGTGTTGCTTGCTCCCTAGTGAGGAAGCTTTCAATGCTTCTTTGTATGCCAGTTGAAATAGGTTTTGTTTCATCATTCACGTTGATGATTTTTAGACCCGGTAATGGCGCTGCTTCCTATCTACTTTATGACCAGTGACAATACATCAGTGTTTTTTGGTTTGGAACGACATTACTACATCTGTTGGTTTTGGCAGTCGGGTTCAGTGCAGTGCAATTTGAGCAGCACCGGGTTTTGCTGCAGTCATTTGTTGTCATTTTCAGTGTTTTTTGTTCCCTTTCCTCTGACGGAGTTTGTGGCTTTGTGGCATTTTCTACCTTTGTAATTAATGTAAGGTAAACAACGCAATGATATGATTTATCGCTGAAGATGTAAGATGAGAGAAGCACTGAGGAGTGTTAGGTTAATTGTATCTCTTTGCGTCACATAAGAAGGGACAGTAGGAAACTAAAGATCAAGTTCATAAGGCATATTTCTATCTCCAACTTTAAATAATATTTCAGTGTTTCCCATAGATTTGGTTAAGAGTATGTGGGAACATATTATATTTATCTGAATAGTTAAATCTTATTTTTTGTGGCGTATAAATGTCACTTACTGCCTATATTTAATGTTTATGCAATCATTTTGACCAGTGTAGTGTTCTTTTATAAGTTTATGATAATACAATGAGCAACAAACTCTAATTTTGTTATGCCATTATAGTCCAGGTTGTCTTTACACTATGGGGGAGAATTTTAGACTATTGGGGCCCCCATAGTCTCCTGTATTAATGGGAAACTTAAACTATATTTAAGCTATAAATGAATTATTTGTTTTTATGTTTGTTTACTCATATCTGTCAGTTTTCTTTAAACTTTTTATTGAATGCACACGTTTCACGGATTGGTCTGGTCCACCATAACATTTCCATGTTACATTTTCATTTTTAGTCTTTAGCAAATATGCATATTATATACATTACACTATGCTACTAGCTAGGGTCACTATATTGTAATTACTATATAGACTTACCGTTCAATATATGAAAGCTGGAACTTTTTTTTTTTGCAATACTGACAGATTTTTAGTTATTTTTTGGCTATACGATAAGGTTTGAGGCGTAAAAGGTTGAATAAATCACTTCTATGACTCATTACAGATGCAAACTCACTACTACAGAGTTTCATTCTGCTGTTTCTTTATTGCAGATCATGATTTTTAACAATATTGTACATTTAGAATAGTTTTTGTGGTTTGAATCTGCTCTTGGGTTTTTGTGTCACTGGCATAAATTGGTTTCAGTTATTTATTTCACCAATATAACAGTGCTTTATCGTGACAGACCTACCACCAGCTGCATTTATTTTCATTAACATCTTTTTTTTTTTTTTCTCAGTATATGATTTAGCCATATTGTTTAGAGAGACATCTTGGGATCAGTCTGGATGGTACATTTACTCACACCAGTACAAAAGGTGTTCCCAGGGCCACCAAACATGTAATATTTGAATACAAAGGTCGCATATTTTTATTAATGGCAACGCAGTAACTCCACTTTTCCCTGGCAGCTACAAATCTCTCACTGTCAGCAGAAGTAATGAATATGTCAGCTAATCACTCAACTTGTCAGTGAGTTAGCAAAGTTTTCATTTATTTTATAGAGGTTCAAAGGGTCAAATGACAGTATAGAAAATATACTACACATATTCTTGCCAGCTGTAAAAGAAGCTCTTGTAATGCCTTAAAATTGAACCAGACCGAAGTTTTTAAATAGTTACAAATATTCACAAACACAATTTATCAATATTTAGCCAGTTTGTAGAGTAAAAAAGATATATGTGTCAGTATTGGATTGGTGCAGCTCTAATTTTGTCTTTGCATTCTCAGTTGCATTGCATTAAGCAGCACGCACCTCAAGTTGTTTTTACTGTCTTAAATATCATAATTATCCTTTTGTTTTAGTTTGTAGCTTCACCAAAAACAAATTGCTTTTATTATTTAGTCACAATGCTGTCTTGTCTGTGGTCTGTGTACATCAGAGTTGCTAATTGTAATTTCTTTTCTTTTTTTTTTTTTTAATTCAATGACTATAAAGGACTCAGTCAATCAGTAACTCAAATTATATCTCATCCCAGCTCAGAAAACAACTACAGGGCCAAGCTAACGGACGTTTTGATTACAATACATAGTCACAGCTAAATAAACCCCCCATTTTTGCTCATCTTGGTGTGACTTTTCAGTACCCTTTCTATCTCCTGCCTGAATCTTTGGTATATTTGATCCCCTTCTGGTTCCTTCCTCTCGTCCTGACAGCACTGGTGTGGGTCATGAGGAAGAGAAGTGATGCTGTGATACTGTCAAACCCGACGTCAGGAGATGTGTCTCTTCAAGCCTTCACACAGTAATTAGTTTGTCCTTAGAAATATCTGAACAGCTCTCATTGCCATTACTATTCAGTTAAATAATGTAAACAGAAATCGTCATATGAAATAGATATAACACTGCTTAAAATGGTCTTGATGGGTTTATCCACTTAAACGACTTAGTAAAGGTCGTGACATTAGACGATTCTTTTACGCTGCCACCTTGATGCAAAAAGTAGTCTCTTAATTACAACTTGAAGACGGTTGAGAGGGAAGTGTTCCTGCGTCTTCTTCTCTTCTTCTTTTCAATGGCATCGTTAGCCATGCTCCCTAATTATCCAGGTAGCTGACGGATCAGTGACAGGGACCCACAGATTAATGCTGACAAATTCTGCAAAGTGTCAAGTCTGCAAGCTGCGTTTATAGAGTCAGCTTGATGTTAGCCACTTCACGGATCTCCAACCTTGGTGTGCTTCAGTGTAAAATTGGCAAATTCCTGTGGTTGCACTGATTAAAACATAATAATGTAGTAAGTGAAGGGGTGGTAGGTGCTTTGAGTGTTGAAAAAGTGTTGAACATGCTGGTATGTAGCTGGAAAATGTCATTTAGGAATACTTGTCGACCTGTTTATTAGTATCAAAGCTACACTATAAGAGTGGCCAATGCACCCTGTTTATTGTCAAACTACGATAAAACAGTAATCCATTATTATGTTTTATAAATCACTACAGGGGCTAACTACATTTAAACTTGTTCAAAACAAACAGGGTAGAGGGTTGGGTTGAGGGGTGCGCTCACATCTATAAAGACTCTAAATTCACATGTTAAGTGTACAACCCACTGAAGAACATTGCTGAACTCCATTTCGATACTAAATGAAAATGATATTCAATACTGACTTCAATACTCCGAAAACACTTCTTTTTTCTGACAAAAAAAAAAAAAAATTATACAAAAAATAATAGTTTCTCCAATATTACTATATGGTCTTATACTAGTTCTAATAATAAAAATAGATAAATAAATCTATTTTCGATGCTAGTAGTATTAGAATCTCGGTACTGATTTTTATGGCAACCCAAGCCCAAAGAGTTTCAGGGTTTTCCCCATCCTTAATTGAACTGTATGAATGACTGTCTCATGCGTTCACTCTAAACGTGGGGCACGTTGCATTCTAAACAGATCAGCCACAACTGAATATCAAATTAACGACTAATTTGTGTTTACTACCACAAATGTATTATTCCGTATACCTTTACAGTCTTTTTTTTATAGCCAATGTCTTATGGTAACTGTATGCTGGTCCCACACCTACCCCCCATTCAGAGGAAGGGCATCTGACACAAACAAGCATCTGCATAATTTATCATAGGCTTGTGATTGAGTTTGATTGAATTTCAGAAATGATTCAATATCCAAGTGCACATAAATAATTTCTTGTTGTTGTGTTGCGTTATATTTTCAGCGCGCAGCAGCTGTCAAACACCCCAGTGATGACTATTAATCCAGTTGGTTTTATCAGACGCTTGTGATCAAGTATTTAACGACATTTGTCAGGAGCTAGCTCGGTCGTATTTGTGTTATTAGTGTGGTGTATATGAGCTCTGAACAAGTTTATGTATTTTACTATGCATCAGCAACCCTGCATTTGCGAAGATGGTGAATATTATGGGATGGCGAGATAAGGCAGCATGTGTAAAGTGTCATTAACAGGTGACATTGACTGAAGGAGTCGCTGGATATATTTGCTATCACACACTTGGCTAATCCCGCGATTTCATTTGCATGTAAGGGGGAAATCTAAAGACGCAAACGCGCACAACTGCACGCCCTGTCCTCATCTTCACGGGGGTTAAGTGACAAATGAAGATCGATGACCGCTCTTATGGAAAAGAGAGCGGCCGATTGAAAATATGTGGTGAATTAGGTTTGGGGAGTACGTAAAGGGATTGGGTGTAAGAGGTAAAACTATCCCTATGCTTAATGAGGTTCAGAGGAAGCCGGAAAACCTGGA
The DNA here is from genome assembly GCA_029959045.1 of Taenioides sp. WSHXM2023. Lineage (NCBI taxonomy): Eukaryota > Metazoa > Chordata > Actinopteri > Gobiiformes > Gobiidae > Taenioides > Taenioides sp. WSHXM2023. The sequence goes on from CM057097.1 coordinate 23,144,944, forward strand.
TTTTCACTCAAGCAAAACACAAGGAGCTTTTGATAGAGAAATAAAGAAAGCAAGGTCATTCAGACACCAGCGCCCTGTAGTATAGAGTGTATTTCGGCTATATTTTTCCATTGACAAAGATCTCCCCTTGGCCGTGATTCAAAACAGCTGCAAAACAAAAGCACAATGCAGAAAGCGGGGATGTAAAATAATACGAGGATTACAGCTATGAATGAAAGATCGTTCTGATTGCTAATTATTCTGAAGCATTAGAGGGTCCAAATCCGCCCAGTGATTGAGCGAAACAGGCTGTGAGGAAAAGGACAAAAGCAAAACTGTATTTGACCCGTGTTTACACAATTGGAAACATGCTCTGTTGATAGTTGCAGAGGATTGTGGGAAAATTTGAGCTACATTTTGTGTATTGGCAAAAGCTGAATATCCTAAATGATACTCAGTGCTGCATTCATGTGATTTCATGACTAATTAAAATGGCTAAATGCATGAAAGCGATTGAGGCTATGTTACAATTGTACTGTTAGTACATTTTATGGGTTGGTTAACTTAATATAAAAAGGAAGTAGTCGTGTGTCACTCTTTTTGCACATGGCATTCAAGTATCTTTTGGATTGATACAAATCGATACCCAGATATTGATACTAAATCTAGATACTCGCTTGGACGCCTAGTAATACTGGACAACTACAATCCTTTGCTGAAAATTGGTCTAAAAAGAGTGCATTCAGTTATAGCTATCAAAATTGGTATGTCAAATCTTTTCTGTCAGAATGTAGTAAAAAAAATATGGTATTGTGACTCTGGTCTGTTGTTGGGTGTAATGTCTATAAACTAGGGGAAAGGTTTCAGAGGTCTTGTAATCTGGACAATGTTCGATTTCAAAAACACCGCTTTCATCTTGTCGATTCAAAAATATTGTGCACGTGACTACCTTTAAAACCTTTTCGACCATGGACCACTCCTGGTTAAATGAGGGATTACACTGACTGTAAAAGGTAAGACAAATAATATAAAAAACAGAAAAATATGAGACAACACATCTGGCTAGCGGAGGACTTGGTAAAGTATATCCACATAAAGGCTCAGAAGACAACAAAGGATAAGATGAGTGTGTGAGAAAACCATATGAAAAGTGACAGGTGAACAGCACTCCCCTGCAGCAGCTGTGTGCGCTGCCAGGGCCTGACAGGTGTCAATTAAGAATTACAGGCGCAGCCCCTCCAGTCATCTCCCCGTGCCCAGCTGTCTGTCTCTGGGCCTTTTGGAGAAATAACACTTTACCCTTGTCACTGCACTAGTGCTTAGCCACCGTCGCCCTGTGAAATGAGAGCAGGGCCGCCATGCTAATCGATAAGCACTGTATTAGCAATTATTTTGAGCATTGATTTATGGTGGGCTAGCGACTCTGACCGTGCTCTTATTAGTCCCTGATAATATGGGCTGGAGCTGCACGTGTTTTCTGAACTGTTGCCAGGTAGATGTGTACAACAGCCTAATGTTTCTCATGTGTTAAAGGACCCATCTTTGTTAGAATGTGGTTTCCTCATCAAAAACATCCCCGGAGTTCTGTTTTGTTTCATTCACGCATGTTTAACAAACAAACCCTGTGAATTTAGTTCTTCTCTCAAACAGAAAACACTCTGTTCTACCTTGGGATGTGATGTAATACAAGTGCTCCACTGTGTTTTTAAACTCCACCTTCACTAGAATCATTTGGATAATTTCAGCCATGAAATTGCCAATCTCTACTGAACAAAATGTAGCTGTTAACTTGTAAACTACTGCGTCATGACATCACAAGGTGGAACAGAGCATTTTGAACTTTGGAGATGTAGACAGATGAGATGTTTTTGAGGTAACAACATTATAACATGGCTTAAAGCTCACAAGAGTCAATTTTGCACAATATAGGCCCTTTAAATATAATTACTCACTAGGGATGCGGCGATCCATTTTTTTCAGTTCTGCATTTATTTTGTCAAATAAGACATGTGTTAGCTGTTATTTATCTCTCAAGTAACTACAGAACAGTTTTGTATGAATAAAAGTCATCATGAGACTTTCTGGGCCAGCTACTTCCAGTAAATAGTCTTATTAAATTTATAAACCAAACTAGGATAGTATTAGACTAACATTACCTATTTATCTCTTTTATTCCTTCTTTGTCACACAGTTTTTTTTACATTTTGATTTAGAATAAGGAGTGGTCAGTAGGATTGGAATATGGCCATGGAGAAAAAAATTGAATCGTTCCCTGATCCTGGGACGATCTGCTGTTTTGATTAAAAATATGTGTTTTGTTGTGATTTAGTGCTTCTCTTTTTTATGCAGGTCTTGGCGCAAACACGTGAAATTGAAATTGTGATTTCACCTTAAAAAAATTGTGATATGATGGATTTCTTTCCTTTTTTTTTTTCCTCTTCATCGCCCAGACCTAATAGTGAAATAGACAAAAATGAATGTCTCTATTGTTGGCTTATCCGGAAATTTATGAGCAGGCATTTTTGGCTATCTTAACAAATATACCAAAATGCTTCTTTAACCGAAGTATCATAATATCGTTTTGTCAAAAGTCTCACAATAATATCGAAGACATCACAATCTTTGCTTAAATTAACAGTTGCGGTGATTTTAATGTCTTTCTTTGTGATTTTAATGCCTTTCTTTGTGATTTTAATGCCTTTCTTTGTGATTTTAATGCCTTTCTTCTTCTGTAAAGCACTTTGAATTAGTTTGTGTTTGAATTGTGATATACAAATATACTTGCCTTGCCCTGCCATGGTACAGCAGTAGCTAAAAAAACAGAGGGAACTACATAGACCATGATCCTTTGTTGTTGTCAGTGCAGACTACATGAAGAAATAACTGTTATTAAGCACTTTTAAATCTTAATTCTTCATATTATAAGAGTACCAAAGGCTTTTAACATTTAGATATAGTTACATCCCTGTTATACACACGATCAAGTATATTACCCCCCTCTATATTCGATGCATCTGCTTCCTCAGACCTTTCAAAATGCAGCATGGCTCTAATGGATGGGAGAGGAGAAACACTGACTAGAGGTGAATGTGCGGTTCAGTGCACAGCTGGGACGGCCAACAGACATCTGTCAATCAAAGTAATCACGTGCATAATGTTAGTACTTAACAGAGCGTAATGATGGATGAGTTCATTTACAGTCACTTCTAAAGCAGCCAGTACTTGTTTGTTAGGGGTTTGTGTGTTCAAAATTCAAATTAAGTATAAACACGTTATATGCTGATAATAATTGCACACATTTTTAGCTTAGTACTAGGGGGATGCATTGATCCAGACTTTTCTGTTCCGATACGATGTCAGTACTTTGATAGCCGATATCAACCGATACCAGGGCAGAGACTGAAAATATAGGTTTTATTTTTATACATAATATAAAATGTAATATAAAATGTTCCAATTTTGTTTATCACTTAAAGTAACTACAAAACAGCTTTGAAAAAATACAGTTTATAGACCAAAATGAGATATCGTTTTTCAATATCAGCACAAATCTGCATCCCTGCATCCCTACTTAGTACGTGTGTAGTTCTGGTTGTCTTTGATTTCAAATTAATACAGTATGATGTTATTTATTTATATTGTTTTGTTAAATATACACTGTACATGAGTGTGTGGTCTGTTATGAGGGGAGTGGCCAGTCCTAGTACTAAAAAAATCACTGATATGTTGGTGTCTTAATTAAATCCTTGGACAGTAGATTAGTTTAGATAAAACTTGTATGAATAGCTACAGTTAACAGATGACATTTTGTCCTTGAGGGTAGTACACATTCTCTCTAGTCTCTCCATCTCTATCCAGTCTCTCTCCTTCGCTGTTTTTTTTTTTTGGGCGGATTACTGGCCTCCCTCCTGCTCCCTGTAAGCCTTTTCTCATCTTCCTATCTGTCATCAATCTGGATCTTACTGACTCAATTCTCTCGCAGCCTGCTCATATTTTCTTTCATCTCCGCGGCTGTCTCTAGGCCTCATCTAGTGCTCTCTCTCCGGATGCTCAGGAGGCAGTCAACTGGTTACAAGAACATGAAGTCTGAACATTTGAAAGAGGCTGGGACGTAATACTGCCAACTCTTATGGACCCACTGCCTGACTGTGTTAACATATTTCCAGAAACCATTGTTGCATTGGTTTCATTTTGTAGTCACAATGTTGTCTGGTGGAAACCCAAAGGTCATGGAGCAGTGGAGTCTAGGGGAGTGTCTTTGAAGTCCAAACTCATGATTGTCACATCAACTCCAGACAAGATGGTTATTCATAAAACTTCTACTCATGACTAAAACACATTTATTTTTGGTACTTCTGCTTAGCACATGTGAATCTACGCAACTATCAGGCCTTAGGCAGGTACAGCCTAAACATACGGTGACAGTTAAGTCTTATTCATTCACAGTTTAAATTTTGCCATTTCACAAAACACACGTTAGGACTGTGGGCGGAAGCTGGAAAACCCAGAGAGAACCTGTACAGCAATTTAACTAAGACTAATTTCAGGATATAGCAATGCCTTTTGCTTTCCGTATATTAATGGGGCACTCTGTAACTTCTTCGTTGGGGGTCCGTCACATGCTTGTTTCTATGGATACGTTGTTCCTCTGCCTAGAATGTTCCACAGTATGACGTTAAACAGCTCTACTTTACATTTATTAAATTACAGCTTAACAATACCTAGAAAAACAGGCATTCTCCAGTCTCCATGTAGCTATAAAGGTTTAATGCCATACTGTGAAACATTCCAGACAAAGCAATAACATCTCCATGGAGAAAAGCATTTGACAGGCCCTCCAGCAGAAAAGCTACACAGTGCACTTTTAATGTCTGACCATATTGTAGACCTGTTCTATTTTGTGGCATTTTTATTGATGTCTTCTTGCTTGTTGTACATTGTTCATTTTATATGACAGGCAGTTGAAAGAAGCGAATCTGTTTTATATCTATGCAACACTCCCCGACCCCCAAATAAAACTTAGCTCCTGCCTGATGCCCCTTGTGCCCAGACAGAGACATTCACAGGGGGTATAAGCCGAGCCCTCTCTCCCCCAAGTCTCCTGTCTCGTCGGAGCAGCAGGAGGTCTCATGTACCCCCAAATGTCCCGCCTGCTCCATCACTGCGTCCCATACCGAGATACCCGCCTGTCTTAAGTGTCTGATCTGTCTGGTCCTGTCTCTTCTCTGCTTGTGTTTGGGAGAGCTGTCTACGGCTGGACTATGTTTACCTGTCCATCACCATCTTTCTCCAGGTTCTGTCAGTGTACGGCCAAAAGTGGCGCAAACATGACAAGTACATCAAGATTCAATGAAATACAGTTTGACAAGCTTCAGTTTGTTTTTGTTTTGTTTTGGGTTCTTTTAGAATTTTTTCCATTAGAATTGCAAAATTTACTCCTTGCAATCTAATGATCAGCTGTTGCTTTCTGTTCCCTATGCCCACACCGAACTGGGGAAGAAAGCCTTTGTACACTGAGCTTCGTTTGCTTGGAACATGCTGCAAAAAGACTAGAAAAATCAAAGGTGAAAGCATCAGAGACTGCCTCAATAATGTGTACTTGTTGTTACTAACCTGCGATTATGTTACTTTATTGTTGTTTGTTTGTAGTAGTATATATATTTATGCTGTAACTACGTGTTAAAAGGTTAAATAAAATAATAAATAAATGAAAAGGTTGTACAATTCTGGGCCCTTAAAACCCTGGGGCCCGTTTATCCCCCCCTGTCTACTCCCCTGGTGATCATTCAATACCATACCCCAATGTATTACTAATATTACTTTAGCTAATATTGGACTGGGTTGAAGGCTGCTGTCTGGTTCTTTGTACTGTATTTTAGTAACATCACGAGACACTGCTTCATGGATTTGTAGCTGAAACAGAGCATCCTTAATCAAGATCCCAATCTGGTATTAAAATTAGCACTTTTTTAACTACATCTTTCTTGTCTCAGAGTTTGTGATCCAGCTTGAGGATTTGATTTCTCCTGAATGGTTAAATACTTTCCTAAGCTTGTGTGGATGTTGTTTAGATTGGTGGAGCCCTCCTCTGTACATCACTGTCCTCTGTGTGTCTCTGCTTACTGTCTCTCTGCTTGATCGGGGCTGTTAAAGTCCGGGGGCACGGTACCTGCTTCACCATTCAAACACTCTGCACATTGTATCTGTCAAGTCACTGAATACTTGAAGTAGGTACGAAATGGAACAATTTTATAGTGAAGAACTTGTCTGTTGTTGATAAATGTAGATTTGTATATTATAAAGCTGAAAATCATTTACCCATAACACTCTTGACAATGTTATTTTTCTCCATGTCAAATAAGTACACTACACTAAATTAAAGGGTTATTTTTATTATTATTTTACATTAGATTTGTTGTTTAGTTTTCATACAACGATATATACTACATGCGTGAACAGCTTTAGACGGGGAAGTGAAGCAGGGAGGACCACCAACACAGAGTCAATCTGCTCTCATATAGCAAAGCACGTGGAACATTCTTACGGGTTTGCGATCAATTGTAATTTTACAGTTAGATGTCGAGAACATGCAGTGGCCTTGTTTTGTGGTTGACGTACTGCTTTTACAATACACTAGATCTACTCATTTACAAGAGAAAAGTTGAGTAATTTAGCTTGAAAGCATAAACTTTTAGCTACACGATACCTGAAAAAGAAAGCTATGTGATGGTACAATTGTGGAAGGGAAGAAAAACACAAATATCCTTTCTTTTGGGATAGTTGGTATGTATTATGTATAGAGAAGTTGAGTGTCTTCATGACCCGGCCAAGAGGTCTATATAGACTGCAGCCTGAGTGAGAGACTATTGTGTGTTTGAGGCAGTAAAAAATGTGAAGAGAGTGACAGCAGACAAAAAGAAGAGAAAGGGGAGTGGAAAAATGGCTGGAGGGGTTGAGCGATGGAGGTGAATAAAGTATCAAGAAAGAAAAAACGAAAGAAAGGAAGAGGGGAAGATGTCACCCATGGCTGCCACACATCACTCACAGCTTAATGATCGCGCTCTCTCTTTCTCTCTCTCTCTCTCTCTCTCTCTCTTTCTTTCACTCTCACATTTCTCATTGCAGAAGGGGGAGGGGCCTGGGAGCTCGGCCAATCAAATGGGGTCATGTAGAGTTCACAACCTCCAGGTGGGACTGTCCTCTCCGCCGGGACTCTCATAGCAGTGTGCAGGGAAAGTCGGGCAGTTTTATAATGCAAAGGAAATATGGACAAATGGAGTCTTGGTTTTCAGGTTTGTAAAGGTTGTTTAGATCGTCTGTCAGTTTTCTTTTCAAAGGTGCAGATACCTTGTCCAGTGAGTTAAGAAGTTAATTTCTAGCAGGATTTCCATTGTTCTTGGTTCTTGGTTTAATGTCATTGTGATCAGTCAGTTGTATGTTTGTGAGAGCAAGGCAGCACCACTTGTCCTCGCTCTCCGGCCCGATTCTGGGAAGTGTCAGCCGTTAAACTCAAACTGCAACTTTTTTTTTTCTTTCTGTTCCTACCCCCTTCGCTGGACTCCTCACACCAAATTTGGAGAACAGCTGGGGCGGCCATGACGATGATTTGTCTCTTTCTGCCCCTCCGACTGACAGGTTGAGAGCAGATACACAGTGCCGCAGAAACTCTTACTAATAGCTGGTGTTTATAGTCTTCATATCAGTATGATGATAACCTCAAGTGTAGGGTGAAGGGGAAAATTCCTGGATTTGCTCAATACTACAATGATTTTAGATTATCTGCTCATGTTAAATCTTTTTTTTTGTTTTGTCTACAAGCTTTAATTCTTGTTGTGTAATGCTGTCTAGTTTGCCAAACTATATTTTTCCTTCTGTAAATTTGTTAAACTGTTTAATTTCATGTGTTTTATGCATAGACCCGAGTCCAACATTTCTGCATTTTCCATTTTAAGTGACAAATGGTAAACCTGCCCTTCGTGTCAATCTCACATCATCGGCCCCTCCAGAATGTTGTGACAGCACATGAACACAACCTAAAGGACTTACATGCACAATTACACCTGTGTTATGGACAGACATAAACAGACAAAACTGTAGTGAAGAGGCCATGTTTTCAGGGCGCTGCTAAAACACTCTGATTTCCTTTTTGCCTGGGAGGCCATACATCAGCGTGGGGCCTCCCAGTCCGGATGGCAGGGGCTGACAGAATGACATGTGTCATTTATCAAACATGGGGCTCCAGGCCTGTGGAAAAGCACAGAGCTCCGCGTGACAAAGCCCCAAGAGAGAGCTCCTCCTCTGGCTGCGAGGAAGTGTGTCCTGGGACAGGCTCTGACAAATCTGCACAACAACACTGAGACTCTACCACAGCTAACCCATGACCACGACTGCCTTGTGAGAGCTTGTAAAACAACCCAGGCAAAAATAAATGTAGTTTATGAATTTGAATGTTCTGGCAGGGAGTCCACACCCACACATATGATTCCCCTGCAGCCAGAGAGAGCTGTAGCCAAAGCCGTTGCGGTTGCCAGCTCTGAAACTACTTAATGAATGGTCACTGGCGACAAAATACAAGTCCCTTAGTAACTGGCAACGTCGCTTCATCCATGCCACCGCAATAACATCACCATGTCATTTATTAACTTCACTCTCACTAAATGTATTTACCAGTTCTTACATTTCCAGAAGGTTTGAAAAGTCTCTTATTAATCTGCTACCAAACCTACAAATTATAATAACAGAGCCAGTATGTACTTCTCCACAAGCTTGTAATATCTGGAATACTGACAAACGATAAAACTCAAACTATTAACGATTCGATTTTCTTACTGTCATAGCAACAATTTATCCCCAAATAAAAATCATATTTGTAATGCATCTGGTGTTATGGCCGCTAAAAAAGGGTAGGACGACATGACCCTGTTCACATGGTTAATCTTTGCACTTTTGTTTTCCAAATTGCCTAATATTGTCACTTTTATACTCTTATTTTAAACATAAATAAAATCACATCTCCTGAACACGCCTCCGTAGCGTCTCCCTAATCCCCCCGTCTGTCCTGATCCCCTCCGCCCCCGTTTACTCTATCCACCACCGTTCATTTGTCTTCATAAGCCTAATTTATTTTCACTGCCAGATGCAAGCTGACAGCCATCACTCTTCCCCCGTCCCTCCCACGTACGAAAACACACGCACACTGGACCCTGTCAACACAAATGTTAATCTAGTTCAAATATGTGGGGACACAGTGTTACATTTAAACAAAAATGGAATGTAATCAATAGGATTTAAACAAAACACTGTACAGCTATACTTTTTTTAAATAATATTTTTAATACAATATTACAAAGATGGCTAGTGAGGATCTGTTAGGTATGAAACAAACTCTTGGTCTGAAAAAAGAATAAAATAAAATAAATTATCTGAAGAGCAAATGAACCTCGTTGGACTAATATTACAAACAAAACAAGGTATACTTTTATTATCCTTGTAGTGAGATTTGTCCCCTGCGTTTGGCCATTCCTTCAGTGCCACTGGGGTAAATTGTCGGGTGCCTGAGGACCCATTTCCAAATCTAGGCTTGGTCAGGACTGCTTAACTGTTTTATTGTGCATGTTAGAAAAGTAGAATTGAATAGCAAAAGGGAGCAGATATCCCTAGACACTTCCTCCAGCTCTAAAAGGAATCCCAGTGCGTTGTCAGAACAGCTGGTAGATATGTCTCCAATCGGTCTTTCATATACACATTTTAGTTAAGAACGGCAGTCGGTGTTTTCAACGGCTACGATTTTGCGAGATTTTGTTTTTCATGAATTTCAGCTTCCTGTTATTGGCGCCATTTTGAGGACTTTTGGCCATTTCAAAATATTTTGATTTGAATTGTTAATTGCTATGACAACGCTGCTTATCCTTCATCACTCTGAAAGCCATGAATCGTGACTGTACATAGCCCCTCTGTCTTCTTTATTATTACGGTCTAAATCTACATTACCTCATACTGATCCGGGGTCAGCTTTGTCACCACGTAGCCTCTGCTTCACCCCTGTCCCCCACCAGTCCCTCCCATTAACATGACTGAAGATGGATACGTCTCCTCAGATTGATTGCGGATATAGAGTTATGGTGCCATTCTTATGTGTGTGCGGAGGATGAAGGCACTTTGGGAGGGCAGGCATTTTCTCCCATTTCCAGAACCTTCCAGCCGCTCATTGTCTGTCCGCAGCCCGATATTGTGCTCTGCTGACGGATGGCTTCCTTTCTGACTCTTTAGCTTCATGCACGCTGTTCTCTCTCTCTCTCCCACTCACACACAAGCATGCATAGTTTTACACTCAAGCACAATTAGGCCTGAAATGGTTACTGATACAAGTCCACTTTAAGGCACGAAGACATAATTTACTACGGATTTTCTCATGGGACATTTTTCTACTCCTAATCCATCCTTTCACTGATAGTTCCTTTCATGGGTAGAAACTGACAAGGAAGAAGCTATTATAAGTTATTTTGAATGTGATATGATATCTAGGATGACTTAAACTGAAATGAGCAATTCTCAGATAGTACCATGTTACTCACAATAGTTGTCATAAATCTGGCTTTAACAAAACAGGATTAAACATAAACTGAACCAGAACTAAACCACTACTAAGTTCTGGAATTTCCCCACTGTGGGACTAATAAAGGCATATCTTATCTTATCTTATCTCAATTGCAACCAGCATTCAAGGACTTAAAGATCCAATATGACATCAAACTGACTCTTGTGAGCTTTAAGCCATGTTATAATGTTGTTACCTCCTTAAAATCATACCCGGAGTTGTGTTTTGTTTTGTTTTATTCACACATGTTTGAGTAACCCTTTATTATTACTCTCTCTACATCTCCAAAGCTCAAAATGCTCCGTTCCACCTTGTGAGGTCATGAAGCTGCAGTTTTCATGCTTAAATATGCAGGGTTTGTGTGTTAAGCAACATGTGAATGAAACAACATTATAACATAGATTAGAAAATATGTATAATATGGGCCCTTTAAGTAAGATGAAACCGGGTCTAGATTATAACTTAAATTTAGTTTCTATAGACTACAGCATAAATAAAACTCCACAATACCACAATGAAGGAATCACACACAGCCTGCACTACAGTACCTCCAGTGTTCCCAGCACCTTAGTTTGAGAACCTCTTCTGTAGTCTGTTTAATGGACTTGGAATGTTAAGAGTCTCGTGTCAATGGGAGAAAAGAAAAAGTAGTGATGCATAAAGGGGATGGTGCTCAATAACTGGAATTTCCCCGGTGACACATAGAGTTAAGAGCACTAAAATGTTTGGGGACGTTCAGCCGTCTGTGTGCGCTGTTCTGTCCTGAGGGTTTGTGGATGAGAATCTGGTTAATTATTTTCTTTATAGACATTGTGAAGTTATGAATCTGTGTTGAGTCTCCGAGGTCCCGTTCCCACAAAATGGTCTTGCTTATCTTATGTTCAACATAAGTGACGAGATAAGGGCACAGAGCTAAGCACAACACTGTAAATTTCTATCATTGTTTTTTTCTGTGCTAGAAGGATATAGTCTGTCCTAAGTTAACATTTTATATCATAACTAGGGATGTAACAAAAACAAAATATTGTAGTAACTTTGTCAAGACTCTTTGGTTAATTGATCATTTAGGTCACAAAAGAATTGTAAAAATAAAAAAGAGAATTTTAGAGGCGTAATTAAGTAATTAAGTAGTCATTGTTTAATATTAGTATTTTCATTTCAATCTATGCCCCGTGGTCCATCACAATATACTGAAGTACAAGTTTCTTTGTTTAAATTCATTGTTATAGTGCAGCAACAACTAAAAAACAGAGAGAACTACATATACCATGATCCTTTACTCTGTCTCTCTCCGATATACACAATGCAAGTCCCTGTATTATGCAGAATTGACCCTTGTGAGCTTTAAGCCATGTTATAATGTTGTTACCTCATCAAAAACATACCTGGAGTTGCGTTTTGTTTCATTCACTCATGTTTGAGTAATCCTGCATTTACATTTCTAAAGTTCAGAATGCTCTGATCCACCTTGTGATGCCATGAAGCAATAGTTTTAAAGTTAACAGCTACATTTTACCTTTAGTTCAGTAGAACTTGGCAATTCCAGGGCTGAAATTATCTAAATAATTCTAGTGAAGGTGTATGAAGTTTAAAAAAAAACAGTGGAGCACTTCCTGTATTATCACATGATATCACAAGGTGGAAAGAAGTGTTTATATGTTTGAGTGAAGAACTCAGCCTAAATATGCAGGATTTGTGTGTTAAACATGTGTGAATGAAACAAAACACAACTCCAGGGATGTTTTTGATGAGGAAACAACATTATAACATAGATCAGAAAACAGATTAATATGGGCCCTTTAAGTTCCTCCCTGTAGCATGTTGAGGATCACATCAGTTTCCACGTCACATTTTTTTGTTTCCACGTGTTTTGTTGCCGTACAAAGTGGATGCCCTCTGTGAATTGTGCAGGTCTGACAGCGTAGAGTAGCTTGATTGATAGCTTATTGTGCAACCGGACTGGGCTAGACCGAACTAGTTGGGTTGTGACCCTGTTTTGGCCCTGTGCCCTCTCATTTTCTCAGCTTTTCCTCTTGTCTTCAACTATTTTCCCCTCTTCCTCCTCCTCCCCATCTTGCCATGTCTGTCTTCACGGTAAATATGAATGCACATGGGGACTGTACTTCCTGCTCGTGCTTTTTGGCCCTCTTTCCCTCCCATCCTGAAGACAGGGCTGGACTCATCACTCTTGCCATTTGTCAGTCTCGGTCATTTCCTCTCTTCCTTCCTCGCGTCAATTTGTTTTCTTTGTTGCAGCTCTTTCGGGATGAGTTTTTGTCCCTCGAGTCATCTTAACTCACTCAACAATCTTAAAATAGTGAGTTAATAATTTATCAATGTGTTCTTTTGACCACACAAGGTCAATTCATAATCAAAAGCTGGAAGGAGGCATGGAAATGTGGTTAATTTCTGTGTAAATCATTATTTAGATTCAGGGATATTTAAAGGGCCCATATTACACAATTTTTAAAATCTCTGTTATAATGTCGTTTCTTCATCAGAAACATACCTAGAGTTCTGTTTTGTTTCATTCACACATGTTTAACACACAACTCCTGCATATTTAGGATGAGTTCTTTTCTCAAACTGAAAACACACGGTTCCACCTTGTGATGTCATGTGGTAATACAAGTTTTTGAAATTCACACACCTTCATTTGGATCATTTCAGCCCTGAAATTGCCCGTCTTTACTGAACTAAAGGTAAAAGGGGCTGTTAGCTTGAAAAGTAGCACTACATGACATCACAAGGTGGAGCAGAGCATTTTGAGCTTTGGAGATGTAGACAGACAAATAATGCAGGATTACTCAAACATGTGTGAATGAAACAAAACACAACTCCAGGCATGTTTTTGATGAGGTAACAACATTATAACATGGCTCAAGCTCACAAGAATACGTTTTGCATAATATAGGACTTTAAAAGATTAACTTATAAGTAGTCTAGTCATATGTTCAGTTTTTGTTATATTTTGCAAGATAGATTAAATAAAATATAAAAATGAACAACACTGCATGTGAATCTTGACTTCTCTTGGACGCCATCCTCTCAAATAAGTCCAGTCAAAGTTAGTCCAAATAGTGGGACTGCTGTGTTAAACTGTGGTTCAGCCTGTTTTTCTTCCCTACAATTATTTTCTGCTCCTATTCTCCACACAACCATAGTGATTTATGGTAATTATCCATCTTTGGGGTCATCCATCAACTGCTTGTTGCTAGGCGATGGGAGCAGCTGTTGTTTCAGGGGAGACTTCACTGTCAGGGCAGCGCAGGTGAATTCAAAACGATGGCATCTATGAAGAAAGAGAGAAAGAAATTATTGTATTAATTTAAACGTGACTCCGTATTTTTAATTCTGATTTGAATCACTAGTTAACGCAGCAAATCATTTCCCCTTTAGTGTTGAATATTTGAATATTTTTTTTATGTTTTGGTTTAGTTTTTTTTTTTATACCAGATGCTAGGGGTGGGATGAGATACAATTTCCACAATACGAGATGAGGCACGAGATTGGATCTACAAGAGCGAAAATCTACAAGATTTTGACATTCTTTATAATAAATGAATTCTAAGTTCCAAATTTTGGCTTCAGCATTTTTGATTTACTTTACTGGGACTGCAGCTTCTCAAAAAATTTAACTTACCAGTACTTAATTCCATTTTTGTATCCAATCCAAACGTAAAAACATGGGGAAAAAAATCTCACAAGATCATTTTCAGCATGTGTGCACAAACTCGTGGGAATTTTGCGAGATCTTGTGGCACGAGATCTTGTCCCATCCCTACTGAATATTTTTAATTCTGATTTGAATCACTAGTTAACGCTACAAATAATTTCCCCCTTACTATTTAATGGTTTAGGCCTTTGTTTTGTTTTGGTTTAGTTTTTTTATACCAGATGCTTTTCCTTAATATAATCAAATGGCATTTCTTTGGTTTTGAAATTCTTGGTGATCGTTGGTAGTCTAAATCTGCTCCCATTAAGCCTGTTACAATAATAAAATTTGAAGTATGATATATTTCTGAAGAAAATATAGACGATAAGCATTAATATTAAAACAAATTTATACCAGGGACACAGTAACAAAAAAGCTGGATTATCCATGTAAACTAGTTTTAAATAGACAGCATCATAAAAAGACATGAATCAATAATTAGCCATAGATGGTTATTTATTCAACCCTCCACAGCTCAGATCTTACTTTATTACATGAAAACAGCAGAAACTTCTCCACTTTTGCAAAGAAATGGTCCCAAAGAAATGGTCACTATAAATATTGAGCCCCAAAATATATGGTTCCAGCGTTCATATATTGAACAATAAATTGATATAGCAATTTTGGTAACAGGCCTAGCTCCATTTATTTTCCATCTAGTACAATTCTAAGGGACACTAAAGGATTACTATCTTTTATTGATTTTAAATGTTGACATCACTTTTGTCACTTCTGTATCCTAGCTTAAAACTGAGCACATGCAGTGGTTAGGCGTATATCTGTATCAAAGGAGCTGACGGTGCTTCTTCTTCATCTATTTGACGTGGGATTCATCAAACTCGACCTCGGGATGTCATGAGTAACTCTTAGCAACATCAGCGTGAATCAGTATTATTCCAGTTTGTTCAGAAAATAAAACACATGGTTGGAAATGTCTTTGCTCCAATCCTCTTCTATTGTCGGGTGCAGGGTTTTGGCAGACTCAGTTAGAAAGCACTGGAGTCTGTCGCATTGATGATCTAATACCAGTTGTTTGGTCACACAAGCATCCAGCAATGACAGTCCAGGAAAAAAGGTGATTTATAGAGCGTAGTCATTGTGATGGCGTGTCAAAACTAGCTCTTGGGACCTTTAACGCATTGGCTGAAAAGCAAGACGAAGGACAGGGTAACCAAAATATGTGAAACTTAATCTGAGTTAGAAATCACTGTACTTTGTCAAGATTTACTGTGGTGTGCATTCCCTAATGGATTTGAACATTTTATATATCGGCAGAATTCTCTTTGTGGGCTAATAAGTATGTCTGTGTCTATATGCATGACCCATATAAAGCCTGTTAGCGTAATATGTATGTGTCCAATAGGGCCCAACCGATATATCGGTTGGCCGATATTATCCGCCGATATGGGCACTGGGAGACATATCGGCTATCGGCCTAAATCTTGCCAATATGGGCCGATAGTCCACGTGGGCATGTTATACCTCATTACAAAGCTTAGACTCTCTATATTACGTATATTTAATCCAATTTACAGACAGATAAATGTCCCAAATGAAGCACTGCAGCAGTATATATTAGAGGAGTAATTTGTCTGTGTCTGTGACGCCGTACTGCCCCTGAACGCACCCACAGAGTCACGTCATGTGACTCATGTGCTCTTGTTTACACCAGTGCGCAACACTGAGGCACTGGCTTTAAATGCTCTTGTGTCTGATTTAAGATACTGGCTATAAATAAGAGTTAACTTCAGCGCAGTTTAGGCCAGCAACAAAACTACAGCTTGTTTTCATCAAAGTGCGAGTGTGAAGAAGAGAGGACTGTCCCACAGACAGAGGACACACACATCTGCTGTCAACATGCTGGATTATATTCTTTTTGCAGACGATTGTTTAGAGTCAGGATTAAAAGGACACTTATTTGTGAAGACTTGTGATCTGAGAGGTCTGCCTGAGCAGTGAGTGCTGCAAATGTGTCGGGTTAGGAGCTACTTTTCATTCTTTCTCATTGGTTAGCGCTTAGCCGCTGTGAGCTACCACACATAAACCGCCTGTTTTCTCTTACACTGGCCTACTGTAAAGTGACTATAGTGGCTGTATACATGTTACTGGACCTGCACTGATATGTAGATGAGCTGTGAATAGAGGTGTGAATGGTCCGTATGTACGCATATAATTAATTATAACGGTGTGCACGCATTTATGATAACCACCAAAGTCTAATAGTGGTAGTTTTTACTTTGTTTACAGGCTAGAATGTCATGCAAAATGCCATTAGGCCGACCTGCTGTCTTTAAATATGACCATAAAGAGGCAAAATAACAGTAACTATGGCCTAAACAAACCCAACTTAAAATCTAATAGAGTCAGTCCTAAGTTTTATAATCAGTTGAAGACTGACTTGAAGACAGTGAATTTTTACATCACTAAATATATCGGTTGTTATATCGGCTATTGGCATCTCAAAAACCTGTTATGTCAGTATCATATGGGCTCTAAAAAAATCCATATCGTTGGACCCTACTGTCCAAGTAATTGTAGCTTATTACATAGATGTGAAATCCCACTAGACCACGTTTTATAATCTATTCTAGGGATGCACCAATACAATACTGGTATCGGATATTGGCACTGATATTGAACATTTTGATGGATCGGATATCAGTTCAAAGATATTGGTACAGCTGATATCCCATTTTTGTCTCTAAACTGGCATGATAAGACGATTTACTGGATAAAGTTGGCTCAAAACATCTCCTTGTTTCTATGGATATGGAGTTGTAACTTGGTCTGGTTTGATCTCCATGAAGATAGAAAGGTTTAACACCATACTATGAAACATTCCAGACAAAGCAATAACATCTCCATGGAGAAAAGCATTTGATGGACCCTCCACTGGAAAAAATAACAGTTACAGTTACAACATATGTGGATATTTTTTTGACTATGCACTGGTTTGTTTAAAGCAGAGGTCTCCAACCTGTACCTCGGGAGCTACCAGGAGCTGTCCACCCGCTTCCAAGTAGCCCACCAAGAGACTTCAAAATTTTACATATTGTGCCAACTAACTACAATTTTATGAATTAAATGTCTATTACCATTGTAAATGTATCATTTGGATGCCTAACTTTGTGCACTGATAAATAGATAATGTTTTATAAGCTAACTGTACTGTAACTGTACCCCATCTAAGGCTCTCATATACAAAATTTCTTGCAACTGCCAAAATTCTGTGGCATTTTCGTTTTGTAAAGGTAGCTCACCGGAGGAACGAGAACCCTGGTTTAAAGGAAATAATTACATTTTCAGTCTCTGCCCTGGTATCACTTGATTTCCGTGATCGCAGATACTTAAATCCAAATTATCGACATCGGTATCGGAACAGAAAAAACTGGATTGATGTATCCCTAATCTATTCCCATTTTAAGTTTGTGGTAAAAGTTTGATAGATATTTAACTATTTAGAGGAGTTTTAACCAAATCAGAAGAATGATGGAAGATGAGATGTTGGAATTTGTACAACACATGTTATTAGAAACCCCGGAGCTGCTGTGCCATATGGCGGATTGTTCCATGAGGATATGGGAGGCTGGTGGGTGGTGCAGGGGACTATTACGTAGGCTTTTACATGTCATGGTGAGCAAGCTGCGAGTTAAAATATGGCTTCCACTTTAGGTCTCTGGGGTGACGTTTCCCTTTTACAAACATATAGTTGCCCTGTAAATTTGTGATGTTATATTCAAAAGTTTAGGTTGGCCTAAACAAGAAAATATATAGTTTAAAGTTAATAAAAGTTTTCTTACAAAGCAATTTTTGCTATTATCTACTAAGAGAGGATGGCTTGTAATTTTTACTTGTTACAGTTCTATGCACAAGGGGCATATGCACATCTAAAATGGAGGTGTAAAATGATTGTATTTGCAAATTTAAAAAAATATAATTGTAAAAAAAAGAAAAAGTTTGATTGCAGTTAAACTTTCCCCAACATCACCAAGTAGTTTAATGGCATCATACAGTATACCACTTGTGTCAGTCCAAAGCCTAGATAATTATAAAGGGCTGTCAGTGCAAGCGTTTGATTAAAAAAATCAGGAGACATGATCTGGTATAGCGCTCTCTGATGGACGTTTTTGCTTTCTATTAAAGGACTTATATTACACAAAATTGACTCTTGTGAGCTACTCTGTTATCTTGTTGTTACTCCATCAAAAACATACCTGTTATGTTTTCTTTCATTCAGACATGTGAGTAATCCTTTGTAAACCCTTTGCTCTGGTCCACCTTGTGATGTCATGAAGTAGTAAGTGTCAAGTTAACAACTACCCTTTTCAATTCCAGGGCTGATATTATCCAAATGATTTTAGTGAAGGTGTATGGAGTTTAAAAACACAGTGGAGCACTTCCTGTATTACCACATGACATCACTTTGTGGCCATACCGGCTTGTCAAAGCCTGATCCCGTCAGATCTCTGAAGATCAGCAGTGCCAGGCCTGGTTAGTACTTGGATGGGAGACCACTGGGAATTCCAGGTGCCACAGTGGGGTGCCAGTCGCAAAAACTGTCATTGTGTCCTTAGGCAAGACACTTCACCTACATAGCCTCGCTTCTGTCAGTCTGCCCCAGGGCAGCTGTGGCTACAATAGTAGCTTACCACCACTAAGTGTGGAGTGAATGAATAATGAACTGTAAAGCACTTTGAGTATCTTGAAAGGCGCTATATAAATGCAGTGATTAATTAATTAATCACAAGGTGGAATAGGGCGTTTTCCGTTTGCGAGAAGAACTCAGCCTAACTATACAGGGTTTGTGTGTTAAACATGTGTGAATGAAACAAAACACAAATCCAGATATGTCTGATCATAACATAGATCAGAAGATAGCGTAATATGGGCCCATTAAACTCAATGAAAGGCTCCATATGTCCATAGTTGTTCAGACACACATCTTGTCTCTGCCAGCCCTGTTCAATGTATATCTCCCAAAGAGTAGCCCATAAAGGGTGTCAGCTCCTATGAAACCACAGCCACGACTGAGGAAGGGAAGAAAAAAGGGTCCAAATGAAGTGGACGGGTGGAGCACAGAGAGACAGAGATTGCCTGACATACTAAGCATTACCATAATTGGCTTTTCTACATGATAGGACAGGGGAAATAATGTCATTTTATTTACATCCCCCTCTATTCAGAAACACACATACACACTCTTGTGCACAGCGAACAGGTCAATGACACACACTGATCAGGCCTGTCCAAAGCCATCAGAGGTGAGTGGCAGCGAATGGAGAGGCCGGTGACAAAGCGAAACGCGCCAAGAAATAAGACTGCCGGGCCCCAGCTTCTGTTGTGAAGGGCCACTAAACGGTGTGAGGAAGACCCTGTCCTACAAACAGCGCAGGGCCACGAAGGCTAAATCAGCAGGTGAAGGCTGGAGGAATTGGACATTAGCACTGCAAATGAGAGCCAGGATTGCCCCTCTTCTCACAGACAACATGAATAAATGAAGAAGGTATAGGAAGTGAAAGACTTTGCCATTGTTAGCAAAAGAAAAGGAATAGTCGCTGTAGATTCTGGCTCATTTTATCTTCTGTGTCAATGAGGAAACTTCTAAATAATATTATATTAAACGTATATCTATAAATTATTGTTTTACTTTTCTGGTGACGGGTTTGTTACCTGCTTGTCATTATGGAGATGTTATTGCTTTGCCTGGAACATTGCACACTGTAGTGTCACAGTGCCAAGCCTAAGACCTCACCAGAACAGTTACAGGTCAGATCTGTGGAGAGGCGCTTTATTTTGGATAGCTCCTTATAGGTATGGGACGATACTGAAATTCGGTGTCACGATTATCATGGCCTAAATAATTGCGATTAACGACGATCAAGCAAACAGTGATCTTGAACATACTGCTAAATTATTATACTAGATTTTAAAACATAAACCACTTTCTTTACATTCCTTTTCTGTTATTCACTTATTTTTAGCCTCGTTTCACTTCATGTCTATTGTATGCCATCACATTTATAGACCTCACACAGCTCCTGCCTTGGGGTACTATTGGAGTTTTAAGAAGGGGAGGTGTGTGTGTGTGTGTGTATGTGTGCGCTTGCATTTGTATGTGTGTGTGTGAGTGTGCGCGTGACTGGAGAGATGTCCCACTGAGGTGTCACCTGTCTGCAGCAAGAAATCCTGGACTCCGGGCACAACAATAGTGACAGGCCCCTCTCCCAACGCAGATGGCTTTGCTTTTCCCCCCACTAGCCACATTGCATCCCCTGCTTGCACCTGACACAATGTGGCACTTGACTCGCAAACATAAGTGATCATGCTGCACCTCACTTGCCCTACCTTCCACTGAAGAAAAAACAAGGAAAAACTGGCGTCTTTTAGAAATTTGGGTCACCTAATATCTTGTGATAATACAGATTTGAAATGCAATGTTTGTAAAGTAAGACTACAGTGTAATTGCATTGTAGATGTGTATAGCTGCAAAAAGCGATATTAAAACGTGTAGTGAGAGAATGTGAGTGGTCAGTGATTTTTATGGTTTAGTCATGTATCAGTTAATTACATTTAGAGTATTGTTTGTTTATTGACTGGATCCGCAGACAAGGTGGCGCTATTCTCCCTGAGGTCCAAATAAGATAATGACACAAAAATATTTACATTTCAGCCATGTATAAAATGTAAAATCTTTCACTACCTTCACTAAGAACATATAAAAGTTCATTAGTACAAAATTGATAAATACCTTTCAAATATTTCCAATACATATATCCATAGGCCATATCCAATCTAGTAGATTCAGAGTAGATATTAAATTTAGCTTTTGTCGTTTTGTTTTCGTCTCTAAATCCCTAACCTTGTGACTTTCCCCTCCAGATATTACAAATTATATAATCATTCAGTACAATAATCAGATTTTTCTTCATTAACCTTCCATCCTTGTTAGGTATTAATGGATATCTCCAGTTGTGGACTATCTGCATCTATTGAGAACTACATACTACTTATTCACTGGTCTAAACGAATCTTTTTACACTTTTTTCAAAACTTCCCCGGCTCTTCACTATCCTCTCTGACAGCACAAAGTGGGCTTACATTTTTGACTGACAACCACAACAGACACCTTCCTCCCCTGCACCCCTGTGTTAATCCCCACCCATCCCGAGCACCCCCCTCTCCCTCTCTGTCTCTCTCCATCTCTCTCTCTTTCTCTCTCTCTCCTTTTGTTCTGAGTGACGCTTGAAAGCCGCCATGTCAGCATCTTTTCCGTCTCTGATTGCCTTATTAGCCGCTGGTGGCACCCGCAGCTTTTCTCACACAGATGGTGAAGGAGGAGAAGAAGCTCCGGCTGGGCGAAGTAAGGGAAGGGGAGAGGGTAAAAAATGGCTGACTCGTGCTTGTTGTTGTTGAGTTCCCCTCCCACCTGCGCTCAGGCTTGTTGTTTGCATGGACACTGACACCTTGGGGCTGACACACGGACACACTCCTGACACTGAAGGCTGTCAAGTGAACATATGGACTATGGCAGGGAGCAGTGCAGTTTAGCGTTGTGTTGTGTGAATGTGTTTGTGCTGCTGTCAGCTTTCCCTCACTCTGGGCATTAAACAGCTTTGTTTTAACCACACTTTGACTTTGAAAGGGTCTGATTTAAACATTGTCTCATCGGATTAGAGACAACAAAACTACACTGCTGCACTGGCCAGAATGTTATGTAGCTTTCTCTAGCTTTTTAGAATGTTGCTGTAATGTGCAATTGTAGTCATTGTTGTATTGAAATATTACCCTCTTTATTTTGATCACATTCTTCACTTTGACTTTGAATTATTGTGATTTCTGAAATCACTTAGCTTTCCATTTTCCATTTAATCCTTGTTTACTGACTGAATAGTTTAACCAAACTAGATAAAAGCCTAGCTGCACTTTATACCTTTGTTTGAAAATGTATTTCTGATAGTGGGATACAGTGTGTGTCATGAAATATCAACTGCATCTTTACTGAATAATACTGGACATAGTCCTAGTTTGTTCAGAAAATAAATGCTTGACACTCTCACTATCCAAGCCATTATCACAGTCTGATTTTTTTTTTTTTTTTTTTTTTGTAGGTGCTTTAGTCATAGCAGAACAACATTTTAGATTTTAAAATGGACTGCCATTTTACATTATTTGCACCTGTCCATATTTGCATCATTCATCAAACTAGTTTAATTAACAAGTGTCCTGATGTGTCTCACTATGTTTTACACACACACACACACACACACACACGCACACACGCACACACATACATACACACACTCGTGTGTGAGCTGCAGCTGTTAGACCTCCAGCTTCTCCCAGGCAGCAGTAACTGGCACCTCACAAACATCAGGTATTATGTCCATTCCGATTATGGGATAGAGAGCTACATGCTGTTTGAAGCTGACAGCACATCTGCCTCCTCACTGGAGACTGACTCTGGCACCTCAGACAAGCATCTTATGAGCGATGGATTGTGGGAGCTGCCGTAGCATATTTAACCCTGTGCTTTTCCATCTCTCACACTTCATTCTTTAGCAGCTTTCACTATCATATTTAAAACTGAGAAGTATGTTGGAAACTGGGTATAAGTTTGACAAGATAGACAGCCATTTTCTGTGGAGGCTATAAATGTCTGTGTCTCTCTTCTTTCAAAATGGCACACTCGGAGCTTTGAGTACTCAGGGAGCACAGGCAGTAACAACATGGCTTGTCATGTCCACTGGCCGCTTCCTCATATCACGCTGTGAGGACTTCCACAACCGATGCCAAGTTGACTCCAGCCAACCATAGCTTGGCAAGGCTGATGCAGCTGGCATTTCCTCCCCTATCTCATATTTGTACATTCAGAGGACTGTATGTGTGGTATGTTGGCAAACTGAATGTGCAATCTGAACCATGGTCCCTCTAATAAGTGGTAGATATTTGAATGATAGTTAAAAAGATTTGGCTTAAGAAATTATGTTTTCTTTTTGTTGGCTACTACATGAATAGTGCTGAAATATACCATATAAGATCTAATAGTGGTTATAACATGTTTACATCATATCATCACTATATAGTATATTTATAAGATTGACCTTGGCATAACTTTGATTTTGGCTATCTATTTTCCTCACTTTTTTTTTATTTGTTTATATATCACTGCTACAACCCCTACCCTTGTGGAGCTGAAGTGTTCAATACCTTCATTAGCTTGTGTGGTGAGGAAGACTATCTGTCACTGTCAAGATATGGATGTTGCCATTTTATTACTGCAGACCTGTGTCCTCTATAGGAACTAGTGACAATAATATGCTCAGGATTATAGCATCTACCACATACAGTACACTTGGGGAGTATGAGTCAAGGGTGTTCCTGTACTTAAATACATTATTATATGCACAAGTTCTAAATTATCAGTCTAAATTCAGTTTCCTATTTTTGTGTTTTTCAGCATATGGATCCGAAGATGAATTCAACAAAGCAGACGAAGAGGAGCACATGCAAGATGATGGGCTGTCTTTGGACGGCCAAGACACCGAGTACTTGTTCAATGATGAAGAAGACCGTGATCATTTCAGCTGTCAGAACTCTCCACTCAGCAATGGCACCAACCCCGACGCTGGGTACGCTTCTCCGCTCAGCAGCACCAGCGATCATTTGGGAGACCTCAAATCTACACCCTCCTTTACTGACCAAGAAAAGGCTCAGGAGCAGCTTGGCGAAAAGACTGAGCTTGTCAATGGCATGTCAATACAAGATAGTCTGGAAAAAATGAAGGCAGTCTATGCAAATCTTATCTCCGATGCCTCCTGGTCTAGCATTGCGATCGACATGCTCAAAAGTAAACAAGGGAACAATTTTGTGGCAAACAGCAGCAGCAATGGGGGGAATCACAAAGGAAGCAATGGGTTCCTGAATAGTCACAGCCAGAGCAGTGTAAATGTGAAGAACAAATGTAGCTCCAATAATGAATCAACCACATCAAATGTTACCACCAGCAGCACCCCCACCAGGACCATGACAAACAACAGTAACAGCGCCACCTCTGCCAGCTCTGGGAACTCCGGTGGGCTAGCTTATGATTGGCACCAGGCAGCATTAGCCAAAACCTTACAGCACACTCCATACCAGCTCCTCCCTGAGCCTAGCCTCTTCAGCACCGTGCAGCTTTATCGGCAAAACAATAAACTCTATGGGCCGGTGTTTACTGGGGCCAGCAAGTTCAGGTGTAAGGATTGCAGTGCAGCCTATGACACCTTGGTTGGTCTGACGGTGCATATGAATGAAACAGGACACTACAGAGATGACAATAAAGATAAAGAGGATGACAGAAGCAAGAAGTGGTCTAAACCACGCAAACGCTCTTTGTTAGAAATGGAGGGCAAAGAGGATGCCCAAAAAGTACTGAAATGTATGTACTGTGGCCATTCATTTGAGTCATTGCAAGATCTCAGTGTTCACATGATCAAAACTAAACACTATCAGAAAGTGCCTCTAAAAGAACCAATGCCAGCGCTTACATCAAAGCTGGTACCTCCGACCAAAAAAAGGGCATTTCAAGATCTGATGTCCCCAAGCTCTCCAGAGTCAGTTTCATCCAGCATTCCCATGGGGGAGTCTCCCAAAGACCAAAAAGTGTCCAACCCCTATGTCACACCCAACAATCGCTATGGTTACCAAAATGGTGCCAGTTATACATGGCAGTTTGAGGCCCGTAAAGCCCAGATCCTGAAATGCATGGAGTGTGGTAGTTCACATGACACCTTACAACAGCTGACAGCCCATATGATGGTCACTGGGCACTTTCTGAAAGTCACTAATACAGCATCTAAGAAGGGAAAGCAGCTGGTCTTTGATCCAGTGGTTGAAGAAAAAATTCAATCAATCCCTCTTCCACCAACAACAACAAGGCTACCAACTCCTAATGAGAAGTCACCACTTGGCTCTCCCCTGCCACCTGATAGTCCTGAAAATAAAATGGAAGATGATAAAGAGGAAGAGGAAAAGATGGAAATGAAGGAACCTGAGAAAAAAATTAAAGAGGAGAAAGAAGACATGACAGAAAAGGAGGATAAACCTGAAAAGGCAAAACCATACGAGTATTTGACTGAAGAGGATCTGGAGGAAGCACCAAAAGGAGGCTTGGACATCCTCAAATCGTTGGAGAATACAGTGTCAAGTGCAATCAGCAAGGCCCAGACAGGCACTCCAACCTGGGGCGGCTATCCGAGCATTCACGCAGCCTACCAACTACATGGATCCATAAAGTCTACCATGCCCTCATCGACACAGGTTCAGCCTCTGTTCAGCAACAACAGTTTGAAAGTGTTACCTTCCGATTTAGGGAAACTTATTCAGACATCAAACAGCCCTTCACCGCCTCTGAGTCACAAGAGCAATGTGTTAGCCATGGAGGAGCTTGTGGAAAAGGTGACAGGAAAAAACTCTGTGAAGAATGAAAAAGAGGAAAAGGTTTTAGACAAGCATAACAGATTCACAAAGTCACCAATGACTTCCTCAAAAGACAAACGGAACACTCCCAGTCCTGAAAATTTGTCTAAACCAGCACCAAAGATGGTACCTGATGGCAAACCTCAGATAAAATGCAAAGAGGAAGAGCAGATTGATTCAAAGCCCGAAAAACAAGTTAAAACTGAAGTCGCTTCACCAAAAAATTCTCTGACCAATGGCTGTAGCAACCTGAGCATCATTACAGACCACTCTCCTGAACCTCCAGCCGTGAACCCTCTCAGTGCTCTGCAGTCTGTCATGAACAACCACCTGGGAAAAGCCTCCAAAGTCAACAAGCCTTTTGTGGACCCCTTTGCAACATTATATAAACTCAATAACAACTCGACTCAAATTAAACAAGTAGAGCCCTTTGGTCTGTATCCAGAGGAGGACGATCAGCCTATAGACTTAACTAAATCCAAGAACACCAATGGATGTTCAACAAAGAGCTCTTCTGTCGCACCAAACAACAGCAAGCCCATTTTCAAATCTTTCTCTAAATCACCATCACCTCTTCGGGAAAATGCTCTCATGGATATCTCTGACATGGTGAAAAATCTGACAGGCCGCTTGACACCAAAGTCCACCACCCCCTCCTCCATCTCTGAAAAGTCAGACAATGATGGGTGTGAGGAGAGTCTAGAAGAACTGTCCACAATCCAACGACGCAAAGGTCGACAGTCAAACTGGAACCCACAGCACCTCCTCATACTTCAGGCTGAATTTGCCTCAAGTCTCAAGGAAACTCCTGAAGGAAAACTTGTAATTAATGACTTAGGACCCCAGGAAAGGGTCCACATTTGTAAATTCACTGGTCTCTCAATGACTACTATCTCACATTGGCTGGCCAATGTAAAATATCAGTTAAAACGGACAGGAGGAACAAAATTCCTCAAGAATATTGACTCTGGCCAGCCCCTGTTCCTGTGTAGTGACTGTGCTTCCCAGTTTAGGACTCCATCATCTTACATACATCATCTGGAGTCCCATCTTGGTTTTACTTTGAAGGACCTTTCAAAACTGTCCATTGATTTAATCGAGCAGCAGGTAAACAGGTTTGAGGACAAGTCGTCTGGAGTCACAGAAGACGAGGCCGGCTCAGTGCATCAGTGCAAACTGTGCAATCGGACTTTTGTCAGCAAACATGCAATCAAGCTGCACCTTTGTAAAACTCATGCAAAGTCTCCGGAGGACCACCTGGTCTTTGTGAAAGAGATGGAAAAGTTAAGTTAAACCATGAACTCTAGTCAAGTTAATAGCATGACAGATTATTGTTGCACTATAATTCTAAGCTACAATCTGTCATAAAAGATAGTGCCACAACTGGATCAAGCATTTTACAACACAGTGGTATAATAGCTTTAATGCCACTTTATGTAAGTAGTTTTGACGGAGGTGCACAGTGGGGACAACAGCCATGGCACTATATGTTCACTGACTGATTGTTGCTTTTCTTAATGCACTGCATCGTACCTGAGCCTTTGGGAAATCCTCTGATAAAACTGGACATGCTCTTATTTTGGTCACAGTTTTTGAACAATCTTTTGATATTCCAAGACAACTTGCATTTTCATTATGACTGTGCATGTTTTATGTAAACATACAGTATTTGACCCAAACAAAAATGTCCCCTTCAAAACTGATGTACTACCTGTTCTGTAAGAATGAAGGATTATGGAACTGATAGGCCAATGGCAGATATGTTTAAATCTGGTAATATTTACAATGAAATTAGCACTTTAAGAAAGTGTAAATTAATTAATGTATGTATGACAGACTTGGTGAGACCTGAACCCTGAACAACTATAATTTTGTACTTGACAAAATTCTCACAACAATCTTGTTTCTTGTACAATAATTATAATTTCTGCATTGTTTCAACATGTACAGTATTTGTGTTGGTAAAAGTTATATTCATGTGAAGCTGACATTTGATAAAGTTGAAATCTTATCATACAAGTACTCAGCAAGTATGTATACATGTATGTATGTGTACATGTATGTCGACATATCTTGCTCTTCACAATTCAACATTATTTGTACTGTGTGCATTTTTATAATGTTGTTTTCTAAACCAGTATGAGAAGAAATGTAAAAAGGTTCAAAATATTGTTGGGACCAAAATGTCCTTTTCCATTGAATATGGTTCCTCTGAAGAAATGTCTTGTGTACATGAAGTGTACATAACATGGAAATTGTCACACAATAGATTTGCAGATTTTATCAACTCAGTTATTCAGAATGACTTTCTTTTATTCTTGGTTGTAAAATAAAGTCCATGTTCTGATCTGTGTTGACTTGTCATTCTTCAAAAACAAATGTTCAAACTAGGAAAAGTGTTAAGTAGCGCCTACCTGTATATGTCCAGTTTGGGACCAAATCCCATATTCTGCCAACATAACATAATGCACGTATATATTATGTTATACATTAATGAAGTTGTTTAAAAAAATATATATATATATATGTGTGTATGTATACATATATGTGTATGTATACATATATGTGTATGTATACATATATGTGTATGTATACATATATATGTATACACACACACACACACACACACACACACACACACACACACACACATATATATATATATATATATATATATATATATATATATATATATATATATATATATATATATATATATATATATATATATATATATATATAGCAAGAAGGGAATAGCAGGGATATTTACCTTAGTTGACACTTCACATACAAATGGCATTTGGCATTTGGCACAAAACTCAGGACAGGGGCTTCCCCTGAAGGAGCAGTATCCCTCTGGGCACAGAGGGATCCTTCAAACTCACATGCACCACCACACCAGACTCTGGGCTGGCTCCAGTCTCCCCAGGTGTCAAGCATCTCTGTGTAAGTGATGGTGACAGTCCCAAAGCAGCTGACCCTCAGAGCTATGAGGAGTGGGCCTGCAGAGGGGCAGGTTTACTGTATGTGTTTTTGAATACGATCCAAGAGCCAGAGTGGGGGGCCACACCAGTCCTGAAGAAAGGCTCCAAATCCCCCGGCTGACAGAAACAATTAACAACATTATTTTAACAGCAGAAGCCTCAATAGAATTGTTTAGGTTTCAATGATTAACTTTACATTGTAACTTAATATTGCACTTTATTTTTTCATTTTTTAACATTTTTTTCACCACCCAGACCTTCAGGCCAGGTGTCTATCTACAGAATTACTTAAAAACATCACAACATCATAGCATTTTCAACAGAACAACTTCATTAGCATCATTAGCATGACTGTAACTCACTTACAATAATTGTAGTTTTTGTTCATGAGGAAGAAAAGTAGCCATTTCAAAGTCAGCTGTTCCACTGAAGGAAATCCTGCAATACCTATTTGAAACGTTAAAAAACAGTTTTAGAGTTAAATACATGCCATTGCACATGAGGTTTCGACATTACAGAGGGCTTAAGAGAGACACCTGATAAAAGGCTGTGGCATGTCTCCACTGAAGGTATTTAAGTCGACATGCTCCCACCTCATGCTGCTCTTGAACACCAGCCCCGGGCACTTTTTTCTGTATTGTCAAGAAACAATGGAGTTGGAGTGCCTGGCAGCGTGCTGTGTGCAGCAGAAACATTAGACGCTGCACAGAGGGGCTCACACGAGGGACCCCAGATAGAAGTCAGAGAGAGGGAGCAACAGGCAGGACAGAGGGAAGGTCTACTAGGGACTGAATGGATCGGTTTATAGTTACTGTAATGAAATGAAAACATCAAACTTCCATTCCCTGAGCTTTGACAAAAAATTGCACAGATGCTTAATTTTCATGTCATTAAAAACTTGAGCGAAGTCCTCAGTGTAGTTTAATATCTAGACACCATTTATTTTGTAAAATAAAAAAGGTAAAATAAGCTAACTGATGAATGTTACAAAATCAGAGCCGCATGGTAATAACTTTCATGAGTGAGCAATTGTAATTGGGATTAAAGTCACTGTGATACAGGCTCAAACTGTTATTTGAGCATTTTGGAATATCACCCACCCCCCTATCCTAGTTTGGTCTGCTATAATAATGTGATGTTACACAATCTGAACTGCAGCTCCATGCTAACAGTGCTCCCTGTCCTGTTCACATCACTTATTGCGATTAGAGTTTACGCCACTAACACGCCAGCGACATGTTTTTGTGTCTGTTTCTAAGACGTACTCGTGAACATCTTTGTCTTGTCACTGAGACACAAAAGCTCCCCGTATGCCTGTGTCAGGCTCCCCATGTTTTGTTTGTTCTCTCTTGACTCTTGTTTGCTTTAAAGCAAACACAAAATAAATTGGCTCAGTGTCATCGCCATTAGCAGCCCAATAGTGGCGCGTGAGACAGCCGCACCAATCTGACGCTCCACAAAAGACTGTTTATGACAAGAGCCGTCGGGATGGAGCCTGTTATCCCTTTACAATAATCGCAATGGAAAAGCCCTGAGCCGTTCCGAGCCGCCCTGCTAACATCTGTAAATCCATCCTCAGCCCTGCACACAAGCAACTGCAGCCAGAGTGCACAGACAGAGACTTGTGTAATGTGTAGTCATAGGAGGCAACAGACTACTTAAACACACTTGTACTAACTTGAAAAGGCAACAATTTAAAAAGAAAAATTGTTATGGGTCTCTCTTGGGTTTGCAGCACATTTTTGTTAAAATTATGTGCAAATATTACTACTGCACGGTTCTTTGGATTTGGCAGTGGAAATTGTTTTGCTTTCTTTTCTGGTTCAGAAGTTAACTCTAGACACTTTTTCATTGAAAATTTAAATGCAGGTGTTTTGAATAGCTGTATGCACACAGTGCACCACCTGACTTGGGAATCAAACCTGTGACTTTCTTGTCATGAGACCAGAGTGGGTGTTTTTTACTCTGGTTTATTGACCTTTTCAGAAACTTGGTTCCATTGCCTCAAATCAGAGCATGTTAAACTCTTATGAGTGTAGACATGCTTATAACTTGAGTAAATTCATTTGATTTTTTTCTACTACGGAAAAGTTGTCATACTTGATATTTATAATTTCCATTGTTTCTGTGGCAGGTGTCTAACTCAGTGAACTTGTTTCTCACACTGTTTACAACAAATGTGACTGACTTTTCCTTGTGTCTGACAGCAAAACAATAATATAGCACCTTAAAATTTGTGAACATATTAAGTTTTGGATAGTAGATAATAAAGGATCCAAATCATGGGAGACATCTCGTGATGGACAGAGAGGCTGAACATTGTTGCTTTGTTTGACACATTCGTCCCGCAGAGATCTGCAGCAGAGGAAGCAGTCAGGAGCGTCTTGTAAAGTGTTGTGTACCTGTCAGAGATGAGTCTTGTTTTCAAGATACGCACGACGTAATTCGTCAGGCCGGGGAAGGTCCTGAAGAATGGAGAAGTGACAAACAGGATTCTTACGAGAATAATGACGGCTGCCACAGCACAGAATGGATTGAGTGTCTTTTAGGATTTATCAAAGAGTGGAGTGTTTTCTGTAGTGATGGTTTGTGTTGGACCACAGGTGGGATGAGTGGCAGCCAGGAGTCCATTTCAAACCTGGAGACATTTGTGCAAGTGTCTAAATAATTTTTTTTTTTTTTTTCAATCTACAACTGTAACACTGTTGAATCATATCACTAGTAACATTGCCAAACATGAATACAAATGTGCTTGCCAAAAATATTTTTATATGTTTTTATTAAAATAATAATAGTAGAAAATAATGAAATTCTCAGTATCCTTTATTAACACTTAACTCTGCCATAGTGTGACTCAAGACTGTTCTCAGAACTGAGGACTATATATTTTTAAGTTGAGTGTAAACATAAATATTTACATTTAGTCTTTAACTTAATGCTTTTTATCTGCCCACAGCAAATTCATCATAAAGGCACATCCACATATCAACTGAAATAAATTTAACGCCTTAAGTATTTTTGCAGGTTTTGGACTGTAGTTGTACTGTAGCTTTATCACAACATAACTTTATTAAGTTACAGAGATAATGTCAAGCTCTTTTATGCACACGACTCCAACTCTGTTTTTGAATGTTCAGCTCAGTGCATCATGTTGTCAAAAAAACAAATCGCTGTGTTCCGGCTGGTGTCGCCCAATTCAGGACCTGAGCATGAGGTAAATAGGTTACACTCATGCTACTCTAGTTCTATCCACAAATTCCTCATTATTTTCAACTATTCCTGGTTACAGTTGCCAGGTTTGAATGTCAAATGTCGTATTTATTTCATTGCGAGGAAACACTGCCGGCATATACACTGCTTGGGTTTACCTCCATGGACAGTATGACGAGTCTCATTCACATTCTTGTCCAAAGCTGCCATCATTTGCATTAAAATAAGCGCCAAAACTCTGCCATGGTGACACGTCCCAGACAGGGGATCACAACTCGCCTGTCATATTAGGCCGGTAAATTCAGGTGACACCAATCTGCTGTCCTCGACGTAGGGCCAACCTGACAGTGGTTCATGTTCCCCGCTGTCTCAGTCTTTTCTATGGGGAGGGGGCTATGCTTTTTAATCAGCATGACGAACCCTGCCGCCCCCATACCGCACGCACACACACACATTCACACACACATACATATAGGGGGAGAGAGAGTGGGCATATGGGGCCAGTGGGCTGGACGCTGTGCCATCATTAGTCCAAGTTCCTCCACAGCCTGCTCCTGACACATGTCGAAGCTGCTTCAGACGACCTACAGAAGGTGCATCCGCATTATGCAAAGGCAGCAGTGTCTTTGTGCGCCGCACCACTGTCACAGGCCTGAAGGAAGTGGGGAGTGTTACAGCGGAGAGGAGGAAGAGGAGCAGGGAGAGCTACGAGGAGGGCCAAGATGGAGGCGCCTGAATGAAGTGGGGAGTGTTACAGCGGAGAGGAGGAAGAGGAGGGAGAGGAGCAGGGAGAGGTATGAGGAGGGCCAAGATGGAGGCGCCTGAATGAAGTGGGGAGTGTTACAGCGGAGAGGAGGAAGAGGAGGGAGAGGAGCAGGGAGAGGTATGAGGAGGGCCAAGATGGAGGCGCCTGAAGGAAGTGGGGAGTGTTACAGCGGAGAGGAGGAAGGAGGGCCAATGGAGGCGTAAATCAATATGAATAGAAAGCAGTAAGGAGTAGTATTAGTCTAAAATGTAAAAAAAAAAAAAAAGACTTTACTTAAAGGTCCTATATTAAGCAAAATTGACCCTTGTGAGCTTTTATACCCGGAATAGTGTTTTGTTTCTTTCGCACATGTTTGAATAATCCTGTATTATTAATTTGTCTACATCTCCAATGCTTCAAAATGATCAAAATTATTCTATATAATGAATTTTTCCTTTGCTATGGATCCTACCTGGACGACTGAGGGATTTCACAAACATCTATTGAAGGTGTATGGAGTTTAAAAACACAGTGGAGCATGTCCTGTATTTCCACATGACATCACAAGGTGGAACAGAGTGTTTTCCATTTGAGAGAAGAACATAGCCTAAATATGCAAGGTTTGTGTGAATGAACTCAACTCTAGGTCTGTTTGTGATGAGGAAACAACATTATAACATAGATCAGAAAATAGTGTAATATGGTCCATTTAAATATAAGTGATTAGATATGCAAGTACATAAATGTAGGCTACACTTTGTGCCATGCTCATGTGTAGATAACAGCAGAGGAGTAGGTCAGCAAGTTTATCCAAAGTCAGTATGCATATTTCAAAATACTTTACGCATTCTTTGGCAAATCTTATTTTGTTGAAATGTCTTGTAGGAAAAATTGACATTTTTCTAACCATTTAATTCAGGGGTCTAATTTTAAACCTGTTTCTTGCCTTCAGAAAAGAGTCTCCCAAATGAGCCAGAGGAGTCCCCATGTGACTAGGATAGGCTGAAAAGTGGGAAGATTTAAAAATAGAGTGATGGTGCCTTCCAAAACTAGTCGTCCTTCGTCATGCCAAGGTACTTGAGTAACATGCTAAAACTAGACCGTGCTTAATTTACGTGAAAATATAGCAACTTTTCATAGTAACAGTAAAAATATATTACACACACAGTATTTAACAGTAGTGAATCCAGTGGTGGAAGGTAACCAAGTACAAAAGTAAAAGTAGAATTTTAGGTATCTGTACATTACTTCAGTACATTTTACAGTGGATACTTTTTACTTTTACTGCACTACATTCAAGAGCAGGTATCTGTACTTTCTACTCCATTACATTTTAGATTTGGACTGAAAAGTGAAAAGTACTTTTTTATGGTTTGAGACCTGCTGAAATGATTGAGACTTTCTAGCACATTTAATTTGAGTTAATTTCTCAACTTTGAGCAAACCAGATAAACAAACATGCAAAAACAGCTAGAAAAATTAAGAAATCATTTGAATCACTTAAAATCAGCTGAATTCTTGTTCAAAATCACTACATTTGATGCTTTAATTGTTAAAAAAAATCTCTGCAAAGCACTTTTACTTTTTACTCTTAAAGTACATTTTTAAACTCGTACTTCAATAGTTTTACTTAAGTAGATGTTTAGATGTGATACTTTTACTTTTACTTGAGTAATCTTTTCCCCTTGTATCTGTACTTTTACTTAAGTAACAAAATTGAGTACTTCACCCACCACTGACTGAATCAAATTTTAGGTTACACTCATAGTATATCTCATTGTATATCTTGTTCTATAGTAAAATCCTCTTCCATGTGTCTAATAAAATAAAATTTAAACACACAAGTAACTAAGCCAGTTAAGTCTTTGCTTAAAGTTGCCACTTTGTTTAATCCAAATGACTGTTACAAATCTTTGTTTATACTCTTCCTCTCTAGCTCTTGTCTATAATGTCCCTTTTAGAGATGTGTTAATGGATAAACTAACAATCCGCAGTCATTTTTACAGGTCTACAGATGAGCTCTCATTGGCCCAGTTGGTGCAGTGATTTAGTAGCGCTCCCTGCCAGTCCTTTGTCACTTGGGCATTGCAATCCTTCTCTGTCAGTTGCCAAGGGGGTACGGATTCAGTTTTTCCAATAACGCTAAATGCATCGCTGGTGGCACTGGTCCGATAGCTCATGAATATGAAAATGCACATATAAATAGATGCGCTGCAGAGGAGGTGGATGGATGCTGGGCTGTCACTCCTGCCTGGGCTGTGACATCTCCACCGAGACCAGCGTGTCCCGAGACAGAGTTAGGCCTCCTTACGCCACAGTGTAAAAGACATATCATACTTTTATTTTGTAGCCCCAAATTAAGGCGCTATCATTAGCCGGAGTTTGACAAGTTGTTAATTAACAGTTTCCTGACAATCCCGATCACAGTTTGATTGGACTGACAGTGCAGGGAGGAGGATGGAGAGCTGGATTCTTCACTTAAACAGATGTTAGATAGTACAGTGTGTGCAACTGGATACAGTGATATGGTGTAATTTGTTGGATGTCATCTTGTTAATAATAATTAGATGATCAATTAATAAAGCCTTGTAACTCAATCAATCTGTATAAAACATTTGTTGCTTAAAGGTTCTATATTAGGTCAAATTAACTCTTGTGAGCTTTAAACCATGCTATAATGTTGTTACCTCCTTAAAAAAATAACCTGGAGTTGTGTTTTGTTTCATTCACACATGTTTGAGTAATCCTGCATTGTTAGTTTGTCTACATCTCCCAAAATGCTCTGCTCCACCTTGTGATGTCATGAAGCAGTGGTTTTCAAGTTAACAGCTACACTTTACCTTTTGTTCAGTAGAGATTGGCAATTCCAGGGATCAAATTATCAAAAATTATTCTAGTGGATGTGTATGGAGTTTAAAAATACAGCAGAGCATTTCCTAACTAACTAAATTAGCAGGATGTGTGTGTTAAACATGTGTGAATGAAACAAAACACAGCTCCAGACTCTGTTGAGGAAACAACTTTATAACAAAGATCAGAAAATAACATAAAATGGGCCCTTTAAAAATAAAATTGATAAGCTCTCCTACACTTTGACTTGACCTCCATTTAAATATTTTCTCTTGTAACAAATACATACATTTTTCTTCTTTTTCAAAATGATTCAAAATTTTCACCGCATCACAAATTGTAAAAAAACAAGGGAGATTTTTCTAATGTTCCTAACAACGCAACCTTCACATTTTACTTGTCCAACTACCTTCTCAATCTAACTTCACTGAGTTATAATTTTATCAAATATCTCCAAAACGCACACAACATGCCTACAGAAGTTTGAGAAGAAATAACATACCTTTACATATTTTTTATATTCTCCATTCATCTAGGCTTGGGACGGACACAGACTACCCAAAAACGTATTACCCTTTTTGATTAAACTGTCCTCCTTCATTTTTTTATCTTTAACCAAGCCACAACTTCTCACGGCATTTGCTTGTTGGTGGCGCTGAGTTGTGGTTGCGTTATCGCTCCTATACATATTGCTTGTGGCACACCTGTCCTGTACACAATGCAGGGAGTCATTTTTATATATTTTTTGCTTTGTTTGTCAAGTCTCTCTGCAAACTCTGCTTCCCCTCCAACTCCTCGTTTAACTCCCACACTGTCACCGCTCCACAACTCCTTCCACACTTCACCGTAGGAGTAAAAAACGCATGACATCTACAACGGGCCGAACACGAAAAGATTGAGTTCTTCGTGCCGGCTGCCTTCTTACCTTCACTCCAAGTTAAGCCCACTATTCCTCAGTGACAAACCAAGGAGGGAAGCGATGGGAAGTAGGAGAAAATATGGCAGTGCATAAGCCTGGGCCTGCCACTCCAGCGACAGGCGTTTTGACAATCATAGGTTGTCATCGCGATCAGAAATGTCGGCAGGAAAAGGCTCAGACAAGAGGGGAACATCATACATGCACATACATATTTTCCAACCGCGATTATTTATGTCAACGGAGCATCAAACATGTCAAAAATAGGCCCCAGCGCTGGAGCAGGTTTGGGGCTGTAGTGTACACAGAGTTGTCTGCCACTGCCACGGGGATGTCCCAAAAACACATTGAAAAAAAGAGTCTCACTGGTGTCTAGTGGTGAGCTGATGGAGTATTTTAGGAAATGGAGGAATAATTTGAAAGTGGTGACGGGATGAGAAATAACCATCACAATCTGTAGTCCGTCAAATCTATATATGTGGCTTATTTTAAAATTACATCTATTTTGGAAAAGTTTCATACATATACAAAGCGTTTAAGCTACATAAACAAACTAAACTATTTGCTTCGATGATCCCACAAGGTTCTAATCTCCTTTATCAAAATAATTTGTCCGCTGGAGAAATATTCTAATGCATGTGGTTGGCATGGTAACACAAATTTGACAAGTATAATGTACCATAGAGAAAATATTTATGGAATACAGAAGGTGCAAGATTCCCCTATTAGCATTTAACAAGTGAAAAGATCCTTCCTTTGATTTATGTAAAATCCCTCAGTCGTCCAGGTAGAATCCATGGCAAAAAAAGGAGAAAATTTAATTAATTTTCTCCTTTTTTTGCCTTCCTTTGATTATAATCTACTAAAAGTTCAATTCAATCTGTGCCCTTTACAGTGGTGGATGCTAAAGAAGTACAAAAGTACAAGTAAACATTTTACGTAACTGTGATTTACAAATTTTACATTGGATACTTTTCATTTTTACTGCACTACATTTGAGAACAAGTATCTGTACTACCTACTCCACTACATTTTAGATCTGTGCTGAACTGAATAGTAAAAAGTACTTTTCTTTACAGTGTAAGACCTGCTGAAATGGTAGAGACTTTATTTTTCTTTTAGTACATTTCATTTGAGTTTCTGTCCCAACTTTGAGCAAACCAAATACACAAAAGTGGCTAGAAAAATTAAATAATTGAATCAAATCAATTGAATTACTTAAAATCTGCTAAATTCTTTTTTCAGAGTCACAATATTTCAACCTTTAATTGTTCTAAAAATCTCTGCAAGATACTTTTACTTTTTACTCTTAAAGTACATTTTAATACTTTTACTTAAGTAGATTTTTTTCATGTGATACTTTTACTTGAGTAACTTTTACCTTTGTATCAGTACTTGTGTTTTAATGTAAAATATTTAGTAGCAAACATACTTCTTTATTTTTTTGTACGTCTCATCTGAGCAGGCCACAGCAGGCCATAGAGCCTCTGGTACCAAAATGCTTGATACCGTCACAATGAAAACATGAATATTGTCGCTATTAAAAATAAAAAAATAAAGTTAAATAAATGATGTTCTACCGTGATTTCTTTTCTCTAAAAAATAAAACATAGATAAAAAAAAAGATTTCAAAGATGATCAATTGTCAAATGTTTTAGAATGCTATTATGAGATGTTTTATTATTATTTTTTATTTTGATTTTTCATTACAATTGTATCGCAGTTTTATATTTTGCTTAGATCTTTTTTCCTACACTTTTCTGTAGCACATTCTTCAGTCTATGGACCTCGTTTCCGTATTGCACTGTGGAAAACAGACTTGTAATCAAAGTTAGAGTGCTAGAAAACAAATGCAATCCTTGACATAATTAAAGCCCCATAGAAAAGTGACCAAAGCAAACCAAATGAACCTCCGTGTCTCAGGACCGTGCTTCTTTTCTTCCCCTCCTCAGGCCTGTGTATAATTATGACAGGATGAGTCTAGTCCAGCCCTGACACAGACTCTGTCCTGTCAGCCCGAGCTGGAAATGAACCCGCAACAAACCAAAAACAAGACAAGACGAGGGGCTCTAAATTAGGGCCCTGTGGCACCCCTCAACAGCTGTCCCCAACCCCCTTTTGATTGTCCTGCTGCTGCTTGTTTATATTCAGTAACAAACAAACAAACATGGCCTCACATCCTTCAGACATGGGTATGCTTGTCTTTGGAGGACTCAGGAGTGCACAGCTTCTTGTATTCAGTGGCCTTTAACTGACGGTATAGATATTTGTGTGTTTGCCGATATAATCAAAGCTCAATTATATGGAGTTTAAAGTCATATTTACAAGGCCTACTTATTTTACTTGGGGACTTAAGTCTAATTCTTAAACATTTGATTGTATATTTGATCATAATTGCATAGTACAAGCACTCTTTCATCATTTATCTCCTGTTTCAGATGACAACATTCACAACATTCTAAAGGACTATAATATTTAACACAGATGGGGGCAGCAAAAATAAATATTGTTAAAATGCAGATTTCTGTTGTAATATAGTGAGTTCTTGGGTCTGATAATAGAAATGATCAGCTTCAACCTTTGTGCCTTTTGAATATTTCATAGCAAAGTACAATGTAATCAAGAGGAAATCTGGCTCTTGCCCCCAATCTGAGAGTATGACATATCATATTTTAGAATTTGAAAACTACCAATTTTATTATTAAAGCATTACTGCACTCCATGGTAATGAACTTTTTAGGCACACACCAATTCACTGACCAAAACGCAAAAACATCTACCAAACCTAGTCTAAACCCAGGCCTTCCCACCATTCTACATCACATAATTCATATAACTATAGTTTTATGTTGCATTGTATTATGCCAGTGATTTTTTGCACTGGGTTCTAATTAAAAAAATGTGCATTTCAGACGCAGTAAATGAATATGCAAATGACCTGTGTGTTTGAGCATGTCTTGTTTTCTGAAGTCGTGATAACAATGTGGCTCTAAGCTCTTCTCTTAACTGCAATTTTCACTGATCCACCGTGACAAACAAACAAAACACTAATCCTATTATGTTTTAATGGCACTGTTTGGTTTGCTTTTCTTTAGGCACTTGGTCTCCGATGCTGTGTTGTTTTAAATTTCCATTGACAAAACCGAAAATCAATTTTTCTGTCAGTTTTGTGGCTAATTTCTGTGTTGTTTTGTGTCATGTTGTGGTACGTTTAGTGGTCAATAAAGTTTAACTGTCTGGGGCATAGTTTACATTAAGCAGCTTACCGTCATTTTTATTTTAAACAAAGCTATTTTTTTATTTCTCTGGGAAGATATGTGTTTTTTTGGAAGATTTCTGAAGCTTGCCATTTGATATATGCTGTTGTCTTTTTATTTCAAAACAAATAACCGTTTTTTTGGTGAAATGTGAAGTTTTATCTTTGCTCTTTTTTTTATTTATTTTTTTACTTTGAACAGAACAGAAATGTGTGCATAAGACTTTGACAAAAAAAAGTCTGATGTATTTTTTAAAAGGACCTTCTCCTCAAGGCAGTATTTAGCGGCATAACTTTTGCATACTGTTAGCTCATTAAACAGGCTAAAATGCACACTGACATTTTTTAAAATCTATTAAGGAAATACACAAAGGTCTTGTAGACATGCGGGGGACAAAACTCATGTAAAATTAAATTTACTGATTTCAAATCCCTGGATAGTGATCACGTATAGACCTGAAGCAACTCTAGTGGTGTTTAAATAAATCACTTCCCACTTTTTTTGTCTTTTTCTTTTAAAATATTAAGTCTCCATAATGTACGCTTGCTATGAATCTATACAAAGATACATATATATACAAAGATCATCTGTTTCTGTCTTGTATTTGAAGGTTTTGTTACGCAATACCAGTGAACGTGTTTTAAACATCAGATCTGTGGAAAGGCAACCCCGCTCACAGTCAGAACGCCTGTTTCTGTTGCTATTTTTGAGCTATAAAACCACCTGTAATTGAATAAATATAAGGTAGAGCTGTTTAATGTCATACTGTGGAACATTCCAGGCAGAGCAATGACGTATCCATAGAAACAAGCAGGTGACGGACCCTTAATGAAAAAGTAAGTGCACCTTTAAAGTCATCACTGACCTTAAGACAAACACAGCATCTTTCTCACACGTTGATGGACAGCTCACATTGTTATAAACCCGTTCCGTTTTACATTTCCCTGGACAAACCTGACTGTAGTCGTGAGACAGGTGGCGTACGCGCGTTTGACAGTCACCTTTCATCCTGCCTCCCTCAGACAAATGGACAGTCATGTTTGCATTCAGTAGCACCGGTCACAGCTGCCTGGATCCTGACGGCTCCTCTCCGGTTCAGCACCCTGTCCGCCATGACAGTTCCACAACTTCCCACCGAGCACAGGGGGTTTACTGCCAAAGTCTCCAGATGGGTGATTTTGGACACAAAACTTGAGAAATGACACATATACTGATTTTGATAGAGACTGCTTTGATTGGCGAGGTTGGAGTGGTCAGATGCCATGGCCCAAAGTGGTCACTTAGTTGTTTTATGTAGTATGTAGTACAGGCCTAGTATCAGTTCAGTGAGCCATATACTAATTGCGTTATTTGAATTGACCGATATCTTTTTGTTTTTCTTTTAGAATTGATAGTTTTCAGATTCTAGAAAGTGATGCTGCATTACAACAAAAATCTCCATTCCAACCATTTTCATTTTCGCTGCCCCCATCTGTATTAAATAATATTGGCCTATAAAATGTTGTGATGTCATTTGAAAACTAGCAAGTGATTACACTGTACTGTCCTGTGAAATATCTAAAAGGAAAACAAACAAATGTTGAACCTCATCATTTTTATTACTGACTAGACTCAAGAACTCACTTTATTACAACAAAGATCAGGATTTTAACATTATTCATTTCATTATTCATCTGTATTAAATAATTTTGAATTAGAATGCTGTGTGCTATGTGGGCGATATTGTGGGGCACTTTTGATTATTTTTCCCAAATTATTATGCAATTTAAATTTACTACAAACTCCCCCCAAGCCCTTTTTGTAAGACAAACCTGTAAGAGAGCTGTGTAGTCACGTTTTATGCAGCTATCTCTTAATATTCAAATGTTAATATAAAGCTTTGTGTGTTGACCAAAACAGAATATTGGCCTAGGCTGAAGAATTAAATTGCTATTTTTGCCACTTATTTTGAATTAATTAATTTAATTTAATATATGTATATATATTTTGATGTGTATCTTTCCCTTGTGCATCAATAAAGCTTGTCTAAATCCAAGTCTTAGATAATATTTTTTGCATGCTTAGGTATAGGGAATGTGCTACTACCATAGATCAAAACTGCCAGAAGAAAAAGAGCAGCAATGTTCTTCCACAGATTGTGAACGATATAGTGTACAGGCAACATCCAATGCAACTGAGCCAAGCTTTCATGTTATTGCTAAACTTTTGAGTTCTTTTTATAGGTAAGTATTTTATTCTGTAAGTACACTTCAAACATTCCTATCACTTGGAGTTATGTCTTTGGTCTTCTACCTTCTCCAAGCTTCGTGTGACACCCAATGGCACCTTCATTTGGCTGCTAATACCTGAAATAAGTACTTCATTCTTCTGTTAACTTCAAATGGTGGATGGCATTATGTTTTCCACTGCCATATGCCCTAATCAGCGAATAATAGCTTCAAATTTCCTCAACTTAAATAAACACCGACTTATGCTGACAATGTAGGAGTTCCTTTCCAAAA
Organism: Taenioides sp. WSHXM2023; assembly: GCA_029959045.1. Lineage (NCBI taxonomy): Eukaryota > Metazoa > Chordata > Actinopteri > Gobiiformes > Gobiidae > Taenioides > Taenioides sp. WSHXM2023. Next base: position 23,187,155 of record CM057097.1, read on the forward strand.
ACGCAGCGAATAAAGTCAACATGTAATTATAGTGGCAGTATTTGTTTGAATCTCCACTGACAGGGTATTTAAGAAGCATGGCTAAATCCTCAGTCTCCCTTGAACCAGGCAGGAGACACGGGACCCTTTAATCTTTGAGGTAACGCAGTGACATTCGCATCTGACGCACCTCATTTCAAATGTTTTAACGTCTTTGGGTTTTCTTCTTGTCTCATTTGGCTCTCTCAGTAACCCTTTGAATGGTAGTTTGGTGAAGCGTAGGTGGCGTCAAATGCAAATCAAAACTCATGAAACTAAACTTCAGAGAAACATCATTCGTATGAGTTTAATCAAAGAGTTAATTTACTTTAAGAAGTGGCGTTTGGAGAACTAATGGGGGTCTTTTGTGACAGCTGGTCTCTTAATGCAAATGGCTGTCTCTTCTTCTTATGGGTTTGGCTCAGAACATTACCTGACTTGTACAGTGGAGAGGTTTGCACATTGACATTTATTTATCCAGGTTTAGGACTAGCGCAGAAAAGGCCTTGATCTAGATGCTGTTCCAGATGACAAGCAAACCTATAACTCTGCTAATGAAGGCTTTTATATTTTATATGTCTAAAAATGTTTACATATTAAGAGAATTCTATGCAAGCATCATGGTGCATTCACAAACATTATGAGGATTACTACAGAATACACGAGGGATGTAACATTACCCAGATTTCTCTGTATGATATTTTCACAATGTGCATCTCATGGTACGATATTTATTGCGATATTTTTAGAGGCAAACAAAATTGTGAATATAAAACTTTTTCCTTTAAAAATGCCTTGATAAGAGTTCACATTTAAAAGCACTTAATCATGTAAATTGGACTGAAACAGAGCAAAGAATTCTTGTATATGTAGTGCCCTCTGTTTCTTTTAGCTATTGCTGCACCATAACAATGAATTTAAGCAAAGAGGCTTGAGATTCGATATATTGTGATGGTCCATGATATTACTGAGAGACTTTTGACGGTATGAAATCACAATATTTCGGTTATTGTTACATCCCTAGAATACAGTTTATGTTCATTATATCACGTGTGTAGCTGAGGATGGCAGCTGAAGTGATAAGTGAAGGCTGTTTTGGCGCTTCTTAGGAGGTGATAGACTTGTCTAACTAATGCCTATGTTGCGTTTTCACAATAACATTTAAATGCAACTCGGAGTATTCAGAATAGAGTACTCTGATTGGTCCATGTGTCAGAATATGATACAAAATACAGTTTAATGCGAGTATTGTGTATTCTGTTATTAAACATATTTTCAAAGTATTCTTTCCATCACTGTAGCTAAAAGACAGAAAGAATGCCAAGCAGAAAAAAGAGAAGGGTAAAAGAAGGAACAGAGAGGAAGGATAGGTCAGAACTGCTCCTAGACTTAAAAATATGCTATGTAACTTTTTGGTTGGGGTTTAGTCACCTTCTTGTTTCTATGGATATGATATTTCTCTGCCTAAAATGTTCCACAGTATGACATTAAACAGCTCTGCCTTACATTTATTCAATTACAGGTGGTTTTATATATCAAAAATACCTAGAAAAACAGGCATTCTTTCACCTTTAAAATAACCACAAACTTATCTTTATAAGAGTTTAGAGTCCACACTATAACTCCTTTGTTTGATTTCAGGTCTTGAATCTTCGCCAGTGTCAGAAAGAGCCACCACCTACACAACAGAAAACTTTAATATATACAATAATGCAGTATCAGTCCACATTAAACGTTTTACATGTTTGAAATTTTATCAATTAAAGCTGAAATAATTCCCTTTGTTTGGTTGCTACAGTCTCTCATGTCACACTTTTATGGGCCAATCAGTAGTTTTAAAAAGCTCAGAAAAGGATTATATCTTTGCAGCAGTGAAATAGGAGCAGCGTCACAGTTTTCAGGTTCATTAGAGCAGTGTTTAATGCTGCTCCTCTACTCTTAACACCATAAAACAGACACGTAAGATAATTGACCTGTCTTTGCTCCCTCCTCCGGCTCTGGAGCACTCCCCTGTGATCCCTAATCTCACGCACTTTGTTAATTGGAGCCTCTTAATTGTGTGTGTGGCTCCTCAGACATTTCTAAGAGGATTAAGACTGTGGATTGCGTTAGGCTCGAACGAATGAGAGAGGAGTAGATGTATTTAGATGGACGTATCAGAGGGAGCTGAAATGCTGTCCCATTGTGGATGTATGGAAAAGAGTAGTGTATGCAGCTGCTGTTGTGTCAGAATATGTATATATCGCCAGTAAACTTAGGCTTAGACTTAGACAAACTTTATCGATCCACAAGGGAAATTAGTTTGGACACAGTAGCTCACACATCACAATATATTATAATAACAAAGAGCAAAAATATAAATGTTAATAATATATTCTAAATAAGCAGCAAAAATATCAAGAGACTAGTGTCAAATAAGCCATAATTACATAAATGCGTATGTACAATAGAAATCATTAATTAAAAAAATAGAACAGAACTAGAACTTGAATAATGAAATGATCCAATAATTCGCAGTGACGAGAAGAATACTGAAGAAAATGTATTTAGCTGTAGAATTCTGAATGCCCAAATTAAAATGTATTTTGTACTGTATTCTGAATACTTAGAATACTTTTACACGGAGTTGCATTTTATTATAGTGTCAAAAACATGCCATAATATTACAAAGAACATTGTTTTTGTTAGTATGTATTAATTTTGATGAAAGTTAGGGTTATATGTGTTACTAATACTGTGCAGTACCGTCATGTATTCCTTTTAATGTAGGAAAGTAGATGTATTCTGAATACCATCTAATGAAAAAGTAACTGTACCAGAATATAGGTACTCACAATTAGTATTCAGAATATGTATCAATAAAGGCATTTTAAATTTATAAGAGTCCCTTGTTTTTTTAGGTAAACAAGCCTCCAATGACTTTTTTAAATGGCACTTCTGTTTTTGCAAATTAACTCTTAATATGCTTTTATACGACAGTGGAAGGGCCTATAACATTTCCTCGCTGGATGTTACTTTTCACTGTCTGCTAATACAATACAGAATGTGAATAGTTTGTGTCTTTTTAAGCAATTCATTTTAATCCATCACAGATATTCTCCATCCCCAAAAATAGCAGATCCTTCCCTAAAGACAAAAAAAACCTGATGTTGCGTTGATAACCATTTAGCAACTTCACATGGTCCACAACCTCTTGGCTTTTCCAACACACAAACCCTCACCAGCCACACACAAATCATTCATACATTTCACTTCAAAGTCTTTGCAATTTTCTGATGACATTCACACTCCTCCAGGGTCAAACAACATCTCTCCGCCTTTCGTATCAATTATTAAATATTTTCTCCCCTCCACGTCGCCCCCTGGAGACCGATGCTCTTATCATTTTTGTCAGAGTCACTTTCCATCTGCATTTGTCATTTCCCCGCACGCATTTACAACTTATCAATCGCCGTGTCAGGATGCAAAATAACTGATGTTCTTATGGGCGGGATAGGACGGGACTATCTGGGGTTTTCAATCAATGCATATTCGGCTCCTCTCTCTCCCTCTCCTCTACTCCCAGTCACTACTTGCTCATAAATCTCTAAGCATTGTGGGTAATGTATTTGTAGCGGGGGTGCAGGGGTTGGGTGGGGTGGGTGGTCCCGTGGTGGAAGCAGTAGTTATATTATCAAACATTGCACCTTTGGGCGAACACGATATCGAGGGCTCTGGCGGTGGTGAGGAAGGTGGAAAGGATTACTGTGTGTCACTCATAAATCAACTCTCTCTGAGCTAGACTTATCATTGCGGGCTATGGCAGGGTAAATAGTCAGCTATAGGCCTGTAATGTGATGCATGCTGAGGGAGTGAGAGGGGAGCATTTACAAGTTTGTTAATGTATACTTAGCGCGTCCAAGATCCCTCTCTATCTTATTATTTATGATGAGGGTGAGTAAGAAAACTGTAGAGGAGTGGCAGGCAAATAAAGCTTTGTAAGAATGATATGAGAGGTAAAAATGCGGTCAGTGGTCAAATACAACTGTATGTTAGAAATGACGTACCTTGGGTCAGTGTTGGTATTTATTTATTAATAATTCTTTGTATAGGCTTTTCATATATTTACTTCATGTCCTGAGAAAATCATTTGCAGTTGTGATTTGTTGTTTACATTTGAGATAAAACTAAGACATGAACTGCTAAACTAATAGAGTTGAATGCATATCAGAGGTCTAATTGTAGAGGTTTAAACTATGAGGTTGGCTTTTTATTTTTTACATAACAGGCTAAGATATGATATTTCTGCTGTTTGCAAAGGAAATTGTGTTAAAGGGCTCATATTACACTATTTTCTGATCTATGTTATAATGTTATAATGTTATAATGTTATATTGCTCATCACAAACATACCTGGAGTTGTGTTTTGTTTCATTCACACATTTTTAACACACAAATCCTGCACATTTAGGCTGAATTCTTCTCTCAAAAAGAAAATACTCTGTTCCACCTTGTGATGTCATGTAGTAATACAGGAAGTGCTCCACTGTATTTTTGAACTCCATACACTGTCGATAATATCATTTGGTTAAATGCAGCCCCGGTCTTGTCAATCTCTACTGAGCTAAAGGTAAAAGGTAGCTGTTAATTTGAAAACTACCACTTCATGACATCACAAGGTGGAACAGAGCATTTTGAGCTTTGTAGATGTAGACAGACTAATAATAAAGGGTTACTCAAACGTGTGAATGAAACAAAACATAACTTCAGGTATGTTTATGAAGAGGTAACCACATTCTAACATGGCTAAAAGCTTGCAAGAGTCAATTTTGCGTAATATAAGACCTTTAAATAATTACAGTGTGTATTAAATTTACTGTTTGTGACCACTGAAATTACAATAGATTTAACTGCAATAAACCTGGCAGTCCTATATCAAGTTGATTTATTTCTTTTTTCAAAAGTAGAATGCAACCCCATCCATCCATTTTCTTCCACTTATCTGGGGCCGGGTCGCGGAGGCAACAGTCTAAGCAGGGACTCACAGACTTCCTTCACCCCGGACACTTCCTCCAGCTCCTCCGGGGGGACCCCAAGGCGTTCCCAGGCCATCCGAGAGACATAGTCCCTTCAACCTGTCCTGGGTCTTCCCCGGGGCCTCCTCCCAGTGGGACATGCCCAGAACACCTCCCAAGAGAGGCGTCCAGGTGGAACAGATGCCTCTTGACGTGGAGGAGCAGCAGCTCTACTCCGAGCTACTCCCGTGTGACTGAGCTCCTCTAAGGGAGCGCCCAGCCACTCTGCGGCGGAAACTCATTTCGGCCACTTGTATCCGCGATCTTGTCCTTTTGGTCATTACCCAAAGCTCATGACCATAGGTGAGGGTAGGAACGTAGATTGACGGTAAATCGAGAGCTTTGCCTTTTGGCTCAGCTCCCTCTTCACCACAACGGTCTGATACAGCGACCACATCACTCCCGACACTGCACCGATCCGCCTGTCAATCTCACGCGGATCGGTGCAGTTGTTCGCGTGAGACCCCGAGATACTTGAACTCCTCCACTTGAGGCAGGGACTCTCCACCCACCTGGAGAGAGCAAGCCATCTTTTTCTGGTCGAGAACCATCACCTCGGATTTGGAGGAGCTGATCCTCATCCCAGCTACTTCACACTCGGCTGCAAAATGCAAAATGAGTTGGGTTCCAGAAGATATGTGGAGGTGAGGCGGACTATATCTAGTTGGTAACGCTCAACCTCCAGCACGAGCTCAGGCATCTTCCCTCCCAGTGAGGTGACATTCCATGTCCCCAGAGCTAGTCTCCATGTCCGGAGATCTGGTCGTCGAGGCCCCTGCCTTCGACTGCTGCCCAGTTCTCCCTGAACCAGCCCCTTATGGATCCTCCTGTGGGTGGTGGGTCCACGGGAGGATGGCCCCACATCGCTCCTTCAGGCTGCGCCCGGCCAGGCCCCGTGGGGGAAGGCCCGGCCACCAGATGCTAGCCGTCGAGCACCCACTCCAGGCTTGGCTCCAAGGTGGAGCCATGCCAGAAGTGACGCCAATCCAGACGACGTAACTGGCCTTGCTGTGTTTCTTATCATAAGGGCTTCTTAGGCTGACCCATTCCCCAAGACCTGTTTGCCTTGGGTGAAAATACCAGGGGCATAAAGCCCCTGACAACATAGCTCCTGAGATCATTTGGGCACTCAAACCCCTCCACCACGTTAAGGTGGTGGTTCAAGGAGGGGAGAATGCAGCTCAAGAGAGAGAGCTGCATTCAATTTCAAAAAATTTCAAATGTTTTAGACATACTTGGTTAGATGTTTATAAAAAAACAGTAATGGTCTCTTGAGAATGCAACTCAAGAGACCATTACTGTTTTTTTTGTTTTTTTTTTTTTAATAAACATCTAACCAAGTATGTCTAAAAAGTTTGAAAATTTGAAACAACATTGGAACTTTGCCCACAGGGGACTGCAAATTTGAAAAATCAGGGCAAATGGTCCTGACTGTTTTGTATGTTTTAAGAATTTTTCCACAAATTTACATATTAATCGATGCACTTTGTACACCTGAGTCGTCCTGGAAATAAGACGTTTAAAGTGTGTGTAGCCGTGTGACACATGATTTTGTAGTGGAGCTGAGGGATGATGAGGTATTACTATTGGAGGATACAGTGGAGCAAAGAGCGGTGGCAACTTAATGAGGAGCCCAGCCAAGTCTTCACAGGAGCAATTTAAGCTCAAATGAGCAGAGAGGGAAACACACAGTAAGCCCTGTGACACGTGGCTGCTAACACTAAATCACCTCCAGCATTAGGCCTGGACTCACCTGATAACTTGTGCCTCTTTAAAACTCAACAAAGGGAGAGTACTAGTCACATACTGAGCTGGCTGCACCTAAATGACTGTTTTAAAAATGGTCGCCCAGACAACCATGCATCATTGTTAAGGCTGTTCAGTGGAAAAGCATGATATGACCTGAATATATCAAATACAGCACACTCGCTGTTCGACAGTGGGGAATAGACTTGTGGTAAGACAAAGAACACTGCTTTACTTTTTACTTGACTAGTTCTGGTCACCTTTACTCAAATAGTTTGGCTGTTTTTCCTTACTGCTGTAAATATAATAGCGTTAATAGAGTATTTCTTTGTTAATCTGTAGATATTTTTATATACATTTTGCCAAATACTGTACTTGTAAATGATCTGTGTGTTACTGAATAACCTTTACCATTGCGAGATACAGGGCAACTGCCTTAGTGGAGGTCCATGCCATACCTGGTTCTCAAAAATCAACTCAAATACCCAAGTGTGAATCGAACTTTAAGTACTTCTATACTGACAGTTTAGGGTTGAAGGTTGAGGTGAGTAGAAACATCTGATCAACAATAACAGTGGTGATCCTTAAACATGAAGTAGTTGTGTGAGTGTTAGTGTGTTAATTAACATCTGGATCAGACATGTAACTATGCTAATGAGCTCCTGCAGGGTTGGTTTTGATTTGGACTCAGACCCGTAATTAAATGTACATTCACACACAGATGGATACACTGTGAGGACTTCATACATCTCACTGCAGACCCATGAGAACGCAGTAATCTTTTGTCATGTTATAAAGCACTCTACCAGACCAGGTAAAAAGTACTGCTTATTTCAAGTATTCAAAATTTAACTCATAATAAAATGTAATAAACAACTACTATTATTTCTTCAGCAATACTTTTACTACTACTGTAAGTATCTACTACTAGGAACTACTACTATTTTAACCTGTTTTTTAAAGGTGCACTATGTAACTTTTTGGTTTGGGCTTCGTCACCTGCTTGTTCCTATGGATATTTCATTGCTCTGCTTGGAACAGTATGACATTAAACAGCTCTACCTTACATTTATTCAATTACAGCTGGTTTTGTAGCTCAAAAACACCTTGAAAAACAAACATTCTGACTGTGAGCGGGGTCGCCTCTCCACAGATCTGATCTGTAACTTGGTCTGGTTTGGTCTCCATGAAGATAGAAAGGTTTAACACCATACTGTGAAACATTCCAGTCAAAGCAATATCATTTGACAGACCCTCCACCAGAAAAGTTACACAATGCAGCTTTAAGTATGATTTGTGATGAGGCTGGAGAATTTTTTGTTTGTTTTACTTTGTCCACAAATGAACAAATTAATTCTTGTAGATTTATTCTTTGGTTTTGCATATTCTATTACAACATATATTAGAATTTTGAACCAAAAAGTAGGGCTTAATCAAGCACATTATCACAAGCCAGAGTAGTTTTTGTTGTGTGTAAACTGCAGTTAAAGTACTCTAATAAAAGTATTTCTAATTGTAGTATTTATTATTTTCAGTGAACACAACCATGTATCAACTCTTCTAACAGAGCTGTTTCATGGTCATCAACTCCTGTATGTCTGGACGGACATCAGTGTCTGAATCCAGCTGGCCACTCGCGTTATTGCATTATTCATAAAACACAAACACACAAAATGGATTCCTCTGGTCCACTCCCCTCCAAAGTCACAAGATTAATGAGTCACTCTTTAGGTTATAATTCAAAGTTCATCCTCACATACATCATATTTTGAAGCACATAGATTATGGGAGAGAGAACATTTATCATACGACAGGGCATACGCACAACACATGGTACACACAAACACAACACACACAGACGCTCACACAGACACTGGTACAGTCCGCCTCCCCTTTCACTTCCACTTATTCTAATTTTATTCCCTCTCATCTCCTCTCGAGCAGTAAAGCAGAGACTGGTCAAAGATAATGTCCTAAAAAGTGGAGATTTCAACAGTCTGCTGGAGCCAGTCACAGCCACAGACACGATGACCATTTATCACTATAATCAAAGGGATTTCATTCTGTTTGTTAGACCATACAACATTAGTGCAGTGTTAGTATTTTAAAGAGATATGCACTATCTTTATGTACAATTATTTCAACTGTTTATCTACAGGCAAAAAAGGCACCGGTAACTGAGTAATAAAAGATTTCAGTTACATAGAGCACCCATATTTAAACGTGTGATGATGGTGTATAACATAATTTTGACAAATCAACAAATAGTCCTTTTTAGATAAAATCCTGCAGATTATTAGAGATTCATGTTCAATAACATTTTCAAAATACAATAATAATAATACCTGTAAGACCAGTCATTTTAATGTAAAACAATAATGTTCTGCCCATAGATTGTATGAAAGGACATAGCTAACTTGCTAGCTGGTGCGTTCCAAATAGAAAAATGAGTATGTGTGTGCTTCCGGCTCATCGATTCTATAAACAAGTGGACTAAGAGAGCGTGACGTCACCCATAGTGTTCGGCTCCAGTCAAATGAAGCTCATGATGCTAGCAGTTACAGGGGCAAATTTGGAGCTAGGCTCTATATTATAAATAGGATCTTTTTAACATACAAAATATCAGAAAAAACACCGGGATCATGTAGAGCGGATTAATACGAACATTTTAAGACCAAAATGGCGAGGCTCACAGCAGCAGTTACAGAGAGAGTGGCCACAATATTCCAATGTAAGTTAATGGGAGCCAGGGTCAGAAGACATGCAAACTTCCTATTTGAAAGCTATGTCCATTTATATATACAGTCTATATTCCAGCTCCATTGACTAGGTTCCAATTCATTTTCTGTTGAAAAATGGTCACCACTCTCTCTGTAACTGCTTGCTTGTCATTTTGGTCTTAAAATGATTTTGGTATTTTTATTTTGTCTATAAATCAAGAACATTAAAATCTGACAAATCTGGCGTCTTCTTTCCCAGAGGTCACTCCCGCTAGCGTTAAGAGGCATTACTTTCAACAGCCTCGCTCCAGATTGGCTGTTGGCTGCTATGATACTCACGGTCAGAATTCCAAATATCGAATCTATGGCTCCAAATTCACCTCTATAACCGCTAGCCTCGAAGAGCTTCATTTGACTGGAGCTGAACGCTATGGGTGACATCACACTGCCTTAGTTCACTTCTACAGTCTGTGGTTCAATCTTATAAATGAAACCTGCTGAATTGCTATGTATTATAATTACGGTGTTGAAATATGGGAAATTTCACCAAACTAACAAACGCAGCAGCAGGAAAAAGAACTAAAAGCCCTGACACTGGCAGTTATATTTCTGGACTGTACAAACACGCATGAAATTGACAGAGAAAAGGAATGACAGCCTCATCAAAAATAATTCACTGCTGAATACAGGACTGCATTGGATTAGCTGAAAAACAGACTTCATCAACTTCTCTTTGCAATTCACCCCGACAGCTGACGACCTCTCCAACATGGCCGCTGACACTGACCCTGCCTCTCTGAATGATCGACTGTATTATGTCCTAATCTCTGCTCAAATACATGATAAGAAAGGCTCATTTGAAAACATGATGGAGTCTTGAATGTTGAACTCAAATTTATAGATAAATATTGGATCATAATCACAAAGAGGCCCATCTCGGCACATTTATGGACAAATTACTTTCTGGTCACAGTTTTGATGCAGGAAGATTGAATTTGCTGGGAAACTGGCATCGCAATGTCACAGACGCCACTTCAAATGAGCTCTGAACATATATTCAGTGTGTAGCTCATTGGCTTATGCTAATCCTTCCCATTTGCCACTTGTCAAACGAAAGTGTCATTTAGCTTTGCAGTCTTTTAACCGCTCCGTAACTCACACAAAACACGCCAGTCTTTCAATCAGAGGAGAGCTTTGAGTGCAGCTTAAACTTTTCTGGTCATTGATTTGATTATGAGAGATGACAGAAATGTATCCAATTTAGTCATGAGTGAGTGTCAACAGTAAAGTGATGGGTTTAGTCTCTCATAAGGCCATCATTAGGAGTCAAGGCCAGGCCCGTCAACAGGAATCTGGAGAAGAGGGTCTAATTCTGGGGGGCTCGGGACAAGAGACCCCTTTGTCCCCCCCGTCTACTGCCCTGGTCAAGGATTCTGAATGAAGTTGTATTTTCTGTCTTAGATTTTGTGTATGATTCTCGTCTACATGGGCTCACTCCTGGTGTCTTGCACTGCTAATTTTACACTGTAGTTCCATCCATAGCCATCCATGTTCCATCCATGTATTTACTCAGTCATCCATGTATTTACTCAGTCAAAGTTTACTTTTGTACATGTCTTTGAATTTAGCATAGTTTATAGGCCAAATTTACTATTATTATTCATAGTTTTATAATAATGGATCTGATTTCTTGCTGCATTCAGTTTATTTATTTTTTTCTTTGCTGCAATTGTAATAATTATTCTTTGTTTATATATTATATTACATTCAGTGTTTAATTGTTTGTACGTGTTGTTTATCAGCAGTATTTTTTGTTTATTAACATTTTAATAGAAAAAAGAAAATAAAATAATAATAATAGAAGAGTAGATTATTCAGTATATTCTGATGCTAACACTGAACATTAGCACAAACACTTCTTACCTCCCGTTTAATCTTCTAACAAATGACACGCAGCGATTCATGCAGCAAGTGAACGGTGTGAACACACAAATCCTGTATATTTAGGCTTAGTTCTTCTCTCAAACAGAAAACACTCCATACTCCATACACCTTCACTAGAATCATTTGGATAATTTCAGCTCTGGAATTGCCAATATCTACTGAACAAAAGGTAAAAAGTAGCTGTTAACTTGAAAACTACCACTGCATGACATCAAAAGGTGGAACAGAGCATTTTAAGCTTTGGAGATGTAGACAAACTAATACACCAGGTTTACTCAAACATGTGTGAATGAAACAAAACACAACTCCAGGCATGTTTTTGATGAGGTCACAGAATTGTAACATGGCCTAAAGCTCACACAAGAGTCAATTTTGCACAATATAGGACCTTTAAAGGTGCATTGTGTCACGGTGTTCATTTTTATTGAATTATTTTATTCTTGACCCGGTTTTATTTTGTTATTTCTCTAGCCGTGTGTGTTTTTGAGTTTTACCTCCTGTTGTACTGATTGTTTGCCCTGCCCTAATGTGTCTCGTCTGTGTCTCATTCATCTGTGTGCGTACAAAACCTGTGTTCTCCTCTGCCCTTTGTTGGTTCATTATCAGTGTCACGTCTGTTTGGATTTTTGTGTTTGGTCTTTATATCTTATATTAAACAGCTTTGCAGATGCAGTCCTGCATTTTGGGTCCTCCCTCTGCTCTAAACGTGACACTTTGTGTAACTTTCCTGGTGGGGGTCCATTACCTGCTTGCTTCTATGGATATGTCATCACTCTGCTTCAAATGTTCCACAGTATGACATCTCCGTGGAGAAAAGCATTTGACAGTCCCTTCCCCAGAAAAGTTACGCATTGCACCTTAACACAGGTTCTTCTTCCATTAGATTTGGCTCTGATAAAATGTCGATGTAGCTTCACCAGGCGGCTTCCTCTTTCTCCAGCTCTGATTGGCTGCACATACAGACACGGTGTTCCCTTAAGGAGCATTGTGCGGAGGTCACAGCATCTTCCTCTCCTCATCATCCCCCCTTTGATGAACAAATGAGCTGTTCCTTTCAAACATTTTTGTACAGCACGTTGAGGTAATTAGTCCAAACGGTAAAAACCAGAGCCTAAGCTGACACCAGGGCTTCAGGTGCCTCGGCCGCATCACTTCATCTGTGAACTGCAATCAGGCCCTTAATGAAATAAGTAATTAACATATTATAATTGTGCTACCGTTTCATTTGACAGAAATCATTTTCCATATCTAATACTATGCTAATTTAATCTGTTCCATTCTCACCAACATGACCTTTTGTGATTAAGTTTCACGGCAGACTTCTCCTGTGTGTGTCAGGATTACTCATGGTGACAAAATCTGTTTACACTGCACCCACCAACGCAGTCGCTAACTACAATAGAAAATGAGATAATATAATGATTACAAAAGAGCTCTGACAATTAGAGTTAGCAATAGTAGAAGATAGCCTGAACAATGGGTAGTTAGTCACTTCTTCTCTGGTGGAATTTCTATATTAAAGGTGCACTATGTAACTTTCTGGTTCGCGGTTCGTCACCTGCTTGTTTTGTATGGATATGTCATTGCTCTGCCTGGAATGTTCCACAGTATGACATTAAACGGCTTTACCTTACATTTATTCAATTACAGGTGGTTTTATTGCTCAAAAACACCTAGAAAAACAGGCTGACAGTGAGCAGGGTTGCCTCTCTACAAATCTAACCTGTAGTTTGGTCTGATTTGGTCTCCATGAAGATAAAAAGGTTTAATGCCATACTGTGAAACATTCCAGACTCATCCATATAGAAAAGTATTTGACAGGCCCTCCACCAGAAAAGTTACACAAAGCACCTTTAATATGACAATGAAAGAGCTGCTCAGTTTCATTTCATTTTCCTGTTATAGGCGCCATTTTAAAGACTTCTGACCATTCAAATGATGTTTTTTTTTACTGTTGTTAATTTTTTTGTTTATGATGTGTTATGTGTTTTTCTCAGTCATAAAAAAATGAGCACAATAGAATCACTCAGAACTGCCTCTAGAATGTTCTTAATTAAAACTCATTAATCAGTCTGTTAGTGATCATGTATTTCAAATTGTCTGCAGTTTTATTATCAGCACTAATGTATCAGTATTAAAGGTCCTATATTACACAATGTTTACTTTTGAGCTTTAAGCCATTGAGAAACCCTTTATTATTAGTTTGTCTACATCTTCCAAAGCTTAAAATGCTCTGTTCCACCTTGTGATGTCATGCACTGGTAGTTTTCAAGTTAACAGCTCCTTTTACCTTTAGTTCAATAGAGATTGGCAATTCCAGGGATAAAATTATCTAAATGATTCTAGTGAAAGTGTATGGAGTTTAAAAACACAATGGAGCATTTCCCACATGACATCACAAGGTGGCACACAGTGTTTTCTGTTTGAGAGAAGAACTCAGCCTAAATATTCAGGGTTTGTGTGTTAAACATGTGTGAATGAAACAAAACACAAGGCTACAGGAAATGGTCCATTGTGTTTTTAAACTCCATACACCTTCACTAGAATCATTTAGATAATTTTAAACCTGAAGTTGCCCATTTCTAGTGAGCAAAACGTAAGAGGGAGCTGTTAACTAGAAAACTACCACCACATGACATCGCATTGTCTAACAGAGCATTTTGAGCTTTGGAGATGTAGACAGACTATTACGCAAACGTGTGAATGAAACAAAACACAACTCTGGGTATGTTTTTGATGAGCAAAATAACATTCTAACATGGCTAAAAGCTCACAAGAGTCAATTTTGCGTAATATAGGACCTTTAAATATAATGAGCGACGGACAAATACAGTGGGAGGGAACACAAAGTGAAGAGGAATTGGAGAGAAACTAATCGTAGCTGAACTGTGGTGTTATGAGACGATGAACGATGGAGAGAGCAGAGGCAGTACCAACGCTGTGAGGCCCCGGGGCCGCTTGACAACATTAGCATAGCCCTCACCTCCACTACACAATACACGTATCAGCTACGCCTTGGCCCCTCTGAGACACTGTTTTAAAGTGTCACTTAAGGTTTCAGTCATGGGCTTATTATTTCAATCAGACTCAGTGCCAGGCCTACACTGTGCCAACTCCAAATCAACACAAGACGAATCTGTGTTAAAGGTGCATTGTGTAACTTTTCTGGTGGAGGGTCCATCAAATGCTTTTCTCTGTGAAGATGTTATTACTTGAAAATGGAAAACTCTAAATGTATTTATGTTTTTATCCAGTAATTCATTTATTTTATACAGGCGATGGTATCAGACTCTTTTTCATGAGCGTCCTCTTCAGACAGCACCAACTAAATAATCAGGCCCGTCAACAGAAATTTTGGAGCCTGGGGCAAGAATCCTCACATGGGCCCCCCTTTAATATAAATTCATTGGAAGACGGTCCAGTTCTGCGACCCCCAGGCCCCCCGTCTACTGCCCTAAAAATAATAATTGTTCAGTAGCAAAAACAGATATCTCCATTTTGAAAAATTGCCAAAAAAATGTTTTTCCTTTTTTTTTTTTTTTTTTTTACCATTTCTAGAGATATTCACAATCAATGACAACAATGTATAGTGGATTTTATCAAAAAGGGATGGACAGATTTGACTTATCTGTTTTTGCAAATGAACTCTTCAATTATAATTACATACTGAAACATTAATCTGGTGCAATTATGACCATAAATGTCTATGACCTGTTTATTAAAATGCAAAAGTGGCTCCAGTGTGTCCAGTTCCAAATGTAATGCATTTATGGGAAGAAGAAATTAGATTGGAAATAGGCTACATATGTTTTCTTCCTTTTCTTCTTCTTTTTTTTTTTTTTCTCTTCTTTTTGCCCAGAGGTTCTTTTGGACTGTACAGAAGCAAACGTAAAGAGAGCATGGGCAGAAAGCCATTCGCCAAACTGTGTCAGACAATGATCTCACCGGACCACCATCATTGCAGCACCTTCCTTGTATAAAACATGCATTTTTTTTCTTATATTTTAAAAACATGCCGTATACTGTACCTAAATGTGGTTACAAAAAGAAAAGAAAAGAAAAAAATAAAAAAAAAAAGTAATGTTTTTATCCTCTTTGTGTCCTACGAGATTTGTATTTGCCACAATATTTTCATGTGCCTCCCGCTCTCTCTCTTCTCACTCTGCTCCTGCACAATCTGGCACCTGGATACAAACTCTCATGTGAATATGATCACACCAAACTCCAGAGGTGAGAATAGAACTGAGCTGGACTCCGGCTCCTGATGTTTTTGTTTTGATCTGTTTTGTATTTGTAAACACAGACTGCCATTGACATTCAGTACTGTCTTAAGTATTTGGGGAAAGAGTATTTACTCCTGAACAGTACAGTATTTATATATGATAAGAAGGTCAGATATATTTATCAGTCATATGCTCTGTACACATTTTTTCATATAGAGTGAAATCAGTTTTTACTCTACAGAGCTTTTATGTTTTTATCCATTTGCAAACCTGGATGTAGTGGTGGTGCACTGTTAGCAGACTAGTTGATAAAATAAACAAAAAATCTTCCTTCAATGTTGGAAAATTAGCCAAAAAAAATCTACAGGGAATCTATATGTAGTTATTGTTGTCAAATATATATATTGTTGTCAAAATCAATGTCAAATATATATATTATATTTTCTTCAAACTGAAATAATAAGAGACTTTTATATGTCTGCTGTCAGATAATCACAATGTCAGTGTTAACGTGAAGCTTTAGATCCTGATGCTATTTCCAATGTGACATTTGTCAACCTGTCAACAAGACAAATATAACACTTTCTGTGAACCCATGATTACTTCTCAACAGCTGTCAGTGTTTCATACGACACATGGCAATAAATCAGAATAAAGAGGAAGAAGAAGTCTGTTTTCTTACATTCCTATTAAAAGCTGAATATTACATAGATAATCATTGTGAAAGTGAACTTAAGATACCAGCCCCATTACCCAGTTGGAAGAGTTCATAACCAATTGTGCTCCTTTTGTGTTGGTTTTGTGTCTCTAGAAAAAAGACAGAATAGAAAAGAGCACTTATGCCCCTGGGGGCAAATGGGGCAGGGACTTAAACACCCCTTAGCCACCCACTCTGTGCATGGTCCTGCCCGCACTAACCAGGGCGATGTTTTACATGTGGCTTTGTTTTATGTATGCTTAACTAGTCTTTGGTCATTATTTGCTTCCAAATTATTTTCATACCTAATCAATAATTACACTTGACTTCTTTCATAAATTGCATGCAACAAATGTGAAAGCTGTCGATACTTAAAATGAATCAAACCATGATGTACATTGAGCTTCACATCCAGCCTCTCCCAGCTTTATGTGTCATTCCAGCAGACACTCTGGAGCAGTGTGTCAGATTGGAGAGCTGTAAATGTCTCTGTGTTCACAAGTCGAGAGTGTTGGCATCAATCGAGCCACGCAGTTTCATCATGAGTGACAACATGCTGAAATATCTGCCAGGCACTGATCGGAAAACGACGTCTACACTAACGTGGGTTTAGGGTCTATAAGAACTGGGAGAGACGCAGGAAGTTCAGTTTACCACTTTAAAGCTGGACTATGGAACTTTTCTGGTAAAAGGGCGGCACCTGCTTGTCTCCATGGAGAAGTTATGGCTGACATTATTACCTGTAATGTTGCCACTAAACATATTTACCTGTCATTTATTTGTTTGCAGTTCTTTTATTCCATGTATGGAAGCGGGGTCACATCTCCACAGTCCTGACCTGTAACTTGGCGCGGAGGCATCTACAGATAAAGTAAGTGTAATGCCGTAGAGTGGATTATTCAAAACAATTACATGCAATACAAAAAATAACGTGTTGTGGAGATCACATTCTAACCTTTGAAATCATTGCATAGCACGATGGCATTGCACAATACGATGTGTTTAAAGTATTTATCATGTTAACTGATCTGTACGTAAAGTGTAATATAAATGCAAAACAAAATAAGTACAAACCGGATTCTTACCCTTCTCCTCTGTGCGTGGACTGTCCTGACCTGAGTCTGCCTGTTTCCTCTGTGTGATCTGTGCTCCTGACCCTGTCCTCTCTCTCTATCTCTCTCTCCCTTTCCCTCTTTCTCCACCTCTCTTAACCTTTCTCCCTTCCTCCTCTATCCCCCTACCTCCTTTTCCATTTCAGTCTTTCTCTGTCTCGCTCCCTCTCTCTCGCTCTCGCTCTCCTTCTCCCCTGCCCTCTCTTTCTATCTCTCCCTCTCTCTCCCATTCTCCCTCCCTCTCTTTCTGCCCCCCACCTCTCTCAGAGTGAGTGTGTGAGTGCCATCCATCTGTCAGCCGTCAGAGCACAGCCCTCCATGCCGAGAGCTGTCACTTCTCGTCAGGGCGCCATGCTCGGGCCTTTTGCAGCTGCCCTGGATCACTCCGGGCCAGAGGAAATGTGCCTGTATCTGTGTATATGTGTGTAATAGAGAGGGAGTGAGTAAGAGGGAGAGAGAGAGAGGGGGATGTTGGCTCGGAAACAAAGAGCGAAAGAATGTAGATGGACTGAACACAACATGGAGAACATATCACCTTACACAAATACTGTAAGTTCGTTCATTTGTGACTTTGATCAGCCTCTATTGGTGGATATGTGTAACTACAACAGTGTCCAGTTTTAAATAGTTACTACAAGCCAAGCAGAATATTATGAGACCATCAACTCCAAACTACCTAATGAAAGACAGAAGTCAAGCCAAAAATTGTGACTTACTCAATAAAAGATTTAAAGGTCCTCTATTACACTAAATTGACTCTTGTGAGCTTTTAAAACACACCGAGAGTGGTGTTTTATTTCAGTCACATGTTTGCGTAATCCTTTATTATTAGTCTGTCTGCATCTCCAACACTCAAAATGTTCTGTTCCAAACGTCATGGTATAGTAGTTTTCAAGTTACATTTACATTTTGTTCAGTAGAGATTGAAAATTCCAGGACTGAAATTATCCAGATGATTCCAGTGAAGGTGTGTGGGCTTTAAAAACACAGTGGAGCACTTACTGTATTACCGCATGGCATCACAAGGTGGAACAGAGTGTTTTCCGTTTGAGAGAAGAACTCAGCGTGAAAATGAATGAAACAAAACACAACTCTGGGTGTGTTTGTGAAGAGGAAACAACATTATAACATAGATAAGAAAATAGCGTAATATGGGCCCTTTAAAAAGAAAACCAATCCACAATTATACATTACATTTAGATCTAGCCTATCTCTTGATTCCATGTCAGTCTTCTTTGTGCATTAATATTCATGAACGCACACCACACTCTGAGATATACCTTTATGTTGTCAGTACATTTTATAGCCTTTTGCATCATAGGTTTGTTCGCTGTGACTCTAAGCTCTGAAACAGCTGATTATAATGATCACTGTAAATCTCTATACATCTTGTCACATGTGTTATTACTATCTAAGATTTACTGCATCCTGTGAGTTAACCCTCTGTGCTCTTGTTAGCTTCAGGCCGCTAGCAACCAGTGTTTTATGAACATCTCAGGCGTCAACTCGGAAAATCTCTGTCTGCTTAACACGCAATGGCCTCTGCTGCAGGGCATGACGGGAAATAGCGTAGAATTCAAGTGTATAGTGACATGTGTGGTCGACTATAGAGTTAAATAGGTGGCACACAAAATTATCTGGGTAAATTAAGATAGATAAATACTTAATTGATCCACAAAAAAGGGAAATTCAGGTAAGTATCTTAATTAGCCTTGAAAAAATATTATCTCTAATTTTAATTAACTTATGAATTCTTTCTTTATGAATTGTCTTTTTTTTGGCTTATTAAGGCTAATTTAGTGCTACATCGAACTCCTAACCCTTAACTAAGTAGATACTACAGAGCCTGCATGAATCATTCTTAAACTTTTTAAGGCTTACCAAATATTTTTCAGATTACACTTGCACGTACTTTAGTTGCCCCATTCTTTCAAACTGAAGATTTACTTGTTAAATGTGCATTCTTAAAAGTACGCTATGTAACCTTTTGGTTGGGGGTCCATCACCTCCTTGTTTCTATGGATATCTCTTCGCTCTGCCTGGAATGTTCCACAGTGTGACTTTATACCGCTCTGCTTTACATTTATTAGATTCCAAGTGGTTTTATAGCTCAAAAATACATAGCGAAACAGGCATTCTGACTGTGAGCGGATCTGACCAGGAACTTGATCCGGTTTGGTCTCCATGAAGATAAAAAGGTTTAGAGGCGGAGAAAAGCTGGACGGACGGACGCTCCGCCAGAAAAGTTACACAATGCACCTTTAGAACAAGTAACTGCATAATGTCAAAGTGTTGTTGAAGACGTGGTAGAATAAACAGAATAACAGAATAAAGCATTATATCATACATGATGCTTCTACAATCAGTTTTTCATGTCAGCGATCACAAAGAAAAATGGTGGAGAGCTGTTATGATATTTAGCTGACAAAACTGTTAGTTATTGTGCACTGACATGAGATCAATATATATCCTGAGCGTTTAGCATTTATTAAAAGGTAGCTGCTGTTTCATCCATCTTGGTGCTGTCTGCGGCTGTGGAGGCATTAGACAAAGTGACCAGTGTGTGTGTGATCTCGTGCATTCACAATCCAAATTAATGCCTTTTCATACAGGGCCATAATGTACAGACTGGAAGTGAGCTTTTGCATCTTTCATTGTCAAGTTATTTATTTGAGTTCAAACGTCAGGAGCATTTTTTCATCTCTTTGGCTCGGAGCTCTCCCTGTGGGCGAGCTTTGTAGAGAGGGATGAGGGGTGTGATGGTGTTACTATGGGAAACAGTGGTGGAAGCTAACAAAGTATAAAAGTAAAGTATCTGTACTTTAGACTTGGACTTAAACAGTGGATACTTTTTACTTTTACTTAAGGTATTTGTACTTTCTACTCCACTACATTTTAGATCTGGACTGGAAAGTAAAAAGTACTTTTCTTTCTGGTTTGAGACCTGCTGAAATGGCTGAGTCTTTATTTTTTAGCACATTTAATTTGCGTTAACGTCCCAACTTTAAGCAAACCAAATACACAAAAACACAAAAGTGGCTAGAAAAATTAAGAAATCAACTGAGTCACTTAAAATCAGCTAAACTGAAAAAACTCTCCACAGATCTGACCTGTAACTTGGCCTGTTGGCGTGACCTGCTTGTCTCCACACAGAAATATATGTATGTAATGGCGTACTATGGAACATTCTGGGCAAGGCAATAACAAAAACACGGCAGACTCTCCATGAGAAAAGTATAGCGCACCTTTACGATTGTGTTTTATCCTCACTGGTCTGATCCCTTAACCCTAAATCATCTTTCAATAAAATCTCCTATAGCTGTCATCCTCGTCCCTTTCTCTTTTTGTCCAATTAGGATGACTAATTCAGCCACATGATTGCCACCTTCAGCAGCGCTATAACTCAGAACAGGGCTATTACGGAGAACATTTCTGGAGAAAAATGGTCACATTTCGCCAAAGTGCGGACTCAGCACAGTTTATGAATCATTTGGTAACACTACATGAACACAGTCACAGCACCTGAGTTTTATAGTCGCGCTTCACTGTGATAAATAGCCACATCTGGAGGAGGATGTGGCCCTATTGTGAAGAAGTGAGGAAGATGATGGTGAGTGTTTAAGAGGGGGTTAAGAGGTCCTTCTATTGTGTAAAGGCCCATGTGTTTAAACTGTTTTTTTGTTGTTTTTTTTTGCGTGTGTTAATGTTGGATATTGAGAATTAGAAATATGCAAGAATCTATGGGTTAATACCGTTCATGGGTTTCAGCTTCCAGTCCTATGCAACATTTTAAGACATAATTTGTTAATCGCAGTGGCAACAGTCCTAATTTTTCATCATTCTGGATCCAAGGGTAGGGACCAATATACATAAAAAACACAAGATTGGGTAAAGATCCAGTTTTTCCTATTAATTACATTGTACTTTGCCATAAAATATCGGAAAGGTAAATCCCCAAATATTAAAATTTAATTTCTATTATTCACTAGACCCGAGAAGACCATGCTATATTACAACAAAAATCTGCAGTTGAACAAAATTAATTTTAGCTGCCTGCATCTGTATTAAATAATATTGGTCTATAGAATACTGTGTTGTCATCTGAAACTCAGCAATAGAGGAAATGCTCCACTGCGTTTTTAAACTCCATACACCCTCATTAAAATAATTTGGATAATTTCAGCCCTAGAATTTCCAATCTCTACTGAACTAAAGGTGAAAGGGCAGCTGTTAACTTGAAAACTACCACTTCATGACCTCACAAGGTGGAAGAGAGATGTAGACAGACTAATAACGTAGGTGTTATTGCTTTGTCTGAAGCTTTGTCTGAAATATTTCACAGTGTGGCATTAAACTTTTCTATCATTATGGAAACCAAGCTAGGCCAAGTTCCCATCAGATCTGTGGAGAGGCAATCCTGCTCAGTCAGAACGCCTGTTTTTCTAGGTATTTTTGAGCTATAAAACCACCTGCAATTGAATACATGTAAGGTAGATCTGTTTAATGTCATACTCTGGAACATTCTAAAAAGGTGACTGACCCCCAACCGAAAAGTTACATAGTGCACCTTTAATATTTTACCACTTTTACTACTATTTCTGGTGTTACAATATATCAGCCATATTTCTGAACCCAATACCAACCTCTTTTGCTCCATACCGCATAAACATGAAACTCTTCTCCCATCAGATGTGGAGCTGTGTGCGTGTTTGCTCCACAAAATAAAAAAATGAAATGCAGTTTTCAGATACAGAGTAAAAAAAAACATGCGTACCTTGAAGAAACTGTTCAAAGCTTTGGTAGCGCAGTCACACATTCCTTCCTGAGGCATCGTGAAATCAAAAACTACAAACATCGCACTTATGCTCCTCTTTAGTTCCTCAAATGTTGTTTTTGGTGGAGCTTTAAAAGGAGCTGTGCAGTGGCAGGGGGTAAAACAAGCTCTCAAAAGTCTCAAAGCTTTCAAGGCAAAACACACACCGAGTTTGGGCTCATAAACTGTGTAATCGTCACATTAGTTTAGTAAATACTGACAAATCAGCCCAGCCTCGAGAAGCCCTCACCAACAAGGATGTTTTTTTACGCTTAGGTGGATTAGAGTTTGATTTCAACCTAAGAAATTTCAAATTAAGCAACCTATACCTTGTATGGACCAAATGTTTTCATTTACTTTGAGCACATCTGTAGATATGTTTGTTTGTTTTTTATAACCTTTCTGGTTTCAAATTTACAAAGCAGTTTCTAAAGTACTGCTTCTTAGGTTAGGCTTGGATGAGCTGCAAAACGTATTCGATCAAAAAACTTTTGTCCAGTTGACAGAATTGAATTTCTCCTTTGCTGTTTTTCTAGGTATTTTTGAGCTATAAAACCACCTGTAACTGAATAAATTTAAGGCAGAGCTGTGGAACATTCCAGGAGAGCAAAGACATATCCATGGAAACAAGCAGAGGACAGACCCCCAGCCTAAAAGTTACATAGTGCACCTTTAAAAAATCACTTTTGGATGGTCAACATTGAGTTTAGTTTAATATTTTTTGAGCACTAATTTCAGATTGAGCCTACACACGAACACACGAACACACGCATGCACACACACACACACACACACACACACACACACACACACACACAGTCAGAGCCTTGTGCCCTACATACCCGTCCTGTGGGAAAGGCTGGCAGTCTTGATTCTCTTTGAGTCGGCATTTTGTCATGTTTTATATCATTCAACTAATAAAAACACAGCGCTCCGCTAAAGTCTACTCCCTCTGGACAAGTGTTCACCATTGTTCTCCTCAGACGCTCTGCTCCATCTCCTGCTGCTGTAATTACCTAATGCACAGTTTACAGCCCAAACAAGCCCATTCACTTTGTGTTAAGACAGAAAGCTGCTCTAAATGACACAATGAATTATAAATGTGAGAAAATCTGAGGAATTTACTTTTCATGGGGATTGTGTAGAGTTTCTGTGCCCTCTAAATGCCAAACCAAGGTACAATGTGATTTGTTTTTGACTAAAACAAACTTTACTGATCCATGAGGGAAATGACTTGGACATTTCCTAAGACTAAGCGCAAATATAATAGAGAAAAAAATCACACATGGCTTTATGACAACTGAATCCTCCACATTTTATTGATTTATTTCTTAAATTTTAGAAATAATAATGTTCCACAAATTACTCAATTTTGTCAAAAAAAACCAACAACAAAATTCTTGACTTTTCTTCAGTAGTTTTAAAGGTGCACTGTGTAACTTTTCTGGTGGAAAGTCGTCTGCTTGTCTCCATGGAAATGCTTTTGCAGAAATGTCACACAGTAAGGCATTAAACATCTGTCTCCATGGAGTCAAGCAGGTGACGCTACTAGGCCAAATTACAGGTCAGGTCTGCGGATAAGTGACGCTGCTCTCAGTATGAATGCAAGTTTTTCAAGACAATAAAATCCCCTGTAATTGAATAAATATTGAAGATAGTTTATTTTATAGTTTATTACTTATTTTTCTATTTTATTTTTGACTATTTTATTTTTCTAGTTTTATTTTTCTATTTTATTTTTGACTTGTACATATACATTTATTTTTATAACACCTGTCTCTTGCTATCTTTTTTGCTAAGTAATATGAATAAATAATAAAAATCATGAATAATAATTTTAATTGTCAGATAATAATCTTTTGGCCTACTCTAAATCATGGTTGCTAGGTAACAGTTATGGAATTTCTTAGTGTGATGTCACGATTTCCAACCAGGAAGTAAAATTTGAAACCTAAAAACTGGCCAAACCGGGAAAGAAAGTGTAAAATGTTTCGTAAAATCTTAAATACAACAATGTGTTAACTGTGTTTTAGTAAAATGAGTTGTATAACCAGGCATAGGCACTTTAAAGTCTGTGGATGTAAACAGAGGGGACTTTTATTGTTGAGTGGGTTTGGACACTGTTAAAGGCAGAGCTGGTGTTTAACAAGACCATTAACAGCTAGATGTGCGATCGATATGGCGAGGCGGAGAGGGAGGCACGTCTGTGTCATCCTCGTGTGTTATTAGAGCTCCACACCTGGCTCCAGTCCAGTCGTAGTGTTCCTGTACAATTAAAACATCCCACCCCTCCTCTTTCTCACACCCTGAACCACAGACCCCCAGCCTGTAAATAACTAATTCATAAATTACTAAAGCGTTTCACAAGTGTCGGGGAACACAAGGATCTTTGACATAACAAATAACAGATCAGATTTATTTAAGTGACAAAGAGACACACTTGGACTCCCCTGTGTAGTTAAAATATAACTGTATCCCATGATAAAAAGCAGTAAGAAATAAAAGTACAATTCTTAGGTATCTGTGCTTTACTTTAGTACATTTTACAGTGGATACTTTTTACTTTTACTTCACTACTTTTGAGAGCAGATGTCTGTACTTTCTATTCCACTACATTTTAGATCTGGACTGGAAAATAAAAGTATTTTTCTTTATGATTTGAGACCTGCTGAAAAAGCTGAGGCTTATTTTTAGCACATTTAATTTGAGTTAACTTCCCAACTTTGAGCAAATCAAACACACAAAAACAGCAAATCACACACAAAAACAGCTAGAAAAATTAAGAAATCAATAGAATCACTTAAAATCAGCTGAATTCATTATCAAAAGCATTACATTTGATGCTTTAATGGTTCTAAAATACTTTTACTTTTTACTCTTAAAGTACAATTTTAAACAACAAATAAATAACAAAGGAATTACCAGGCCCAGGCTTTGTTAAGGCATCCTAAGTCACAGTTAATACACTTTGTATAGGAGTTCAATTCAAACAAATCATCAGAATAAATGGAAAACCCCTAGTGTGTAACCTCTTTATCTTGTTGTTGAAAGGATAATAACACACAGCCTGGAGATGTACATATGTCACTTTATGGAGTGTGAGAAGAGTCTGGAGACAGTGGAGCACTTTAGTCCATCATGAATTTACTGATCTGCTTTAGGCTCATTGTAAACACTTTAATCAATGTATTATGTCATTTTGTATTTTCCCACACTTGAGAAACAAATAGCTCTCTTTTCAAAATGTGAGAGAATTATTATTTACTTACCTTGAATCATTTTGTTGTTTTGATAATGTGCTTAAAGGTCCCATATTGCACAAACTGGACTCTTGTGAGCTTTTGTTGTACACTCAAAATACAAATAATATGTCAAATGGTAGTTTTCAAGGTAACTATATTTTACTTCTGGTTCTGTAGAGATCGGCAGTTCCAGGTCTGAAATCATCAAAATCGTTCTAGTGAAGTGTATGGAGTTTAAAAACACAGTGGCACATGACATCACAATGTGAAACTGCGTGTTTTCTGTTTGAGATAAGAACTCAGCATAAATCTGCAGGGTTAAACAAGTGTGAATTAAACAAAACACAACTCCAGGTATGTTTTTGATGAGGAAACACTTCTCTTAAAGCTGCATTGTGTAACTTTTCTGGTTGAGGGTCCGTCAAATGCTTTTCTCTGTGGAGATGTTATTGCTTTGTCTGAAATATTACCCAGTATAGCATTACACCTTTCTATCTTTGTGGAGACCAAACCAGACCAAGTTACGGGTCAGATCTGTGGAGAGGCGACTCTGCTCACAGTCAAAATGCCTGTTTTTCTATATATTTTTGAGCCATAAAACCACCTGTAATTAAATAAATGTAAGGTAGAGCTGTTTAATGTCACACTGTGGAACATTTTAGCCAGAGTAGTGACATATCCATAGAAACAAGCAGGTGACGGACCCCCAACCAAAAAGTTACATAGTGCACTTTTGAAAATACTTAAATTTATTAGGAACTTATCAACACACTCATATATTTAAGCTGTATCTGAATTAGTACATGACAAATGACTGCAGAGGAAGAGCATATCTATATATCTATATCTATATCTATAGTAGATATGAATGGGCCAGTACTTTAATGTATTTTCCCAATGACACTTACCCACTAATGGCGATGGTTTTGAGTGCATGAGTTTGACAAAATGTAAGGTTGTACTCCTCACAATAGTATGGGGCTCTCCATCATATGAATTTGTCTGTTTGTTGTTAGTATTTCAGCCCATTAAATCCCTCATATTGATTTTCTCACTGCTTTATAAGTGTGCCATAGCCGAACGTTGGGGTTTTGTCCTCCATGTGTCTCTGTGAACTCCAGATGCCCTCCCGCCTCGTCTCGTACTGTCATCTTTCCTCATTCGCACTAACAATTAGGTAATGAAATATTGATTTTTAGTTAGATTCATATTGATGCTATTAGCTTTGCATTGATAAATCACGGACACTGCAGAGCCAGAGCTGGGAGACATTACTGTGTGTTAATCTGATGGATATGGCCTCTTCCCTACCTACAACATTCACAAAGGCAAAGCAGTTCCAGTTTACGCAAGGTACTTTTACAAAACGGCTTCACTACGGCCTTTTTGCCCTATGCTTTGTACAATGGTGGAAGGTGACAAAGTACAAAAGTAAAAGCACAATACTTAAGTACAAGTTTTTGGTATTTGTACTTTACTTAAGTACATTTTACAGTCGATACTTTTTACTTTTACTTCACTACATTTGAGAGCAGGTATCTGTACTTTCTTCTCCACTACATTTTAGAGCTGTCTGAAAAGTAAAAAGTATTTTGTTGAGACCTGCTGAGATGATTGAGACTTTATTTTCATTTGTGTTGACGTCCCAAATCAAAAGCACAAAAACAGTTAGAAATATTAAGAAATCAATTGAATCGCTAAAAATCAACTCCATTCTTCACTTAAATCATTACAT
The DNA here is from genome assembly GCA_029959045.1 of Taenioides sp. WSHXM2023. NCBI lineage: Eukaryota > Metazoa > Chordata > Actinopteri > Gobiiformes > Gobiidae > Taenioides > Taenioides sp. WSHXM2023. The sequence goes on from CM057097.1 coordinate 23,214,459, forward strand.
TTGATGCTTTAATTGGTAAAAAAAAAATGCTGCAAAATACTTTTTTGCCCCTGTATCTGTACTTTTACATAAGTAACACAATTCAGTACTTCTTCCACCACTGGCTTTGTAGCTTTGTAGTAGTTTTACTTTTTAATGTCTGAACAGAGTTAATTATTTTTTTGTTTTTGTTAAATATTAAAACCAAATTAATAACAAATTCACCTTATCTAGCTGCCACTTGTTGGACAATATATGAAGACAAAAAAAACCAAAAAAAAAAACTTCTGTAACTAGGGGAAACAAATTTGGTCACAGATATTCATACAAATCATATATATATACATATTAAAATATTTTTTGAAAAACATTTGCAGATTTTTTAAAGGTCCTATATTACACAAATCTGACTCTTGTGAGCTTTAAGCCATGTTAGAATGTTGTTACCTCCTCAAAAACAGACCTGGAGTTGTGTTTTGAGCAACTTTTTATTGTTCGTCCGACATCTCCAAAGCTCAAAATGCTTCGTTCCAACTTGTGATGTAATTTAGTGATCGTGTTCTAGTTAACAGCTACGTTTCAATTCCAGAGATGAAATTGTCGAAGTAATTCTAGTGAAGGTGTATGGAGTTTAAAAACACAGTGGAGCCCTTCCTGTATTACGACATGACATTACAGATTAGCAAATAGTGTAATATGGACCTTTTAAATAGTCTAGTTAATTCAGTTGGTCTATTTAAGTGCTGCCATAATTTGTATTAATTTTTAGGGTCAGATACAATTAAAATACTGCATAGCCTACTGCATTTTTACATCAACTTGAATATTTTTATGGATAGGAAATTGAAAACAACGTAATAATGTATGTGATTGTGGTGAAACTCTTTCTTCACGGGCATACACAGACTCACTTATACTACCTTAGTCCAGTCCAAACCTCTACACTTCTCATGAGGACATATCTGACAGCTGTCACTCCCATCATGCACCTTCCTCTCTGTTTTTCCCTCTCCTCCCTCTCTCCTCATTGGGTCGTCACAGAGCATATGCCAGGGCCCTCCGCTCCCTCTGGCCCCGGACATGATCCACTCTGTAGCGGCAGTGGCTGGTGGTGGTCCTGACATGATCTGCGTCGTCTCTCCGTCTCAGTGAACGGAGGCTGTCACTGTACCAGATGCATCACAAGGGAACTGACAAACGCACAGTGACAGGGCAGGGCCATACACACTGTTGCACCAGGCCCGTGTCACTGTGATTTAGACAAAAAACACCACAGGAGCTTTTCTGTAACAGCAGCTGACTGGGAACACATGCTAGTCATTCAAGTTCAAGTTCAAGGGACTGTTTTTGTCACTCCAATGAAAGTGGAATATCCCATAGTGAAGAGTTTGAAGCACTGGTGTGTGGGACGGTAGCATTGTGACAGCGCTGGAAGAGAGATGTGTTGTGACCCATTGTTGTTGTTTTTTTATTTCCTTTATTAAATATACAAAAAGTGGCATTAAGACAACAGTTATTAAAATACAAAATTCAAATCAGTTGTTTTCTTAATTAAATTCTACCCATTTTGTAGATTTTTTTGGTTTGATTTGTTCACAGGGGCTGTATCAGTGATTGAGAGTGTATTTATATACAGTCAATGATTTATGTAGATTTATTCAGCGGTTTCTTTTTCACAATTTCTTGATTTTTGAGGAAACTTGCACTGTCACATGTAAGATGAATTAACTCAAACTGAATGTGAGATCTAATGGCTGTCTGAGTTTCTCGGATAGGTCCCAGTGCCATAATTATAATATTGCCCAACAAGATCTTTTGAAAACTTGACCTTTATTTCTTTGTGAAGTCTGCCATCTGCTGGTAGAACAGATAAACTACAAGTATATGCACAGAACCACTTGTTTTATAGCTTTTCCTTTGCACTGCTTTAAAAAAATGATAATTTGGCAAAAAAAATAACTCAGCATTGCACTTGACAACGCAAAGTGTATTTTGCCACCTCAGTAATAAAAAGGCTATCTTAGATTTAATGAGTATAAGATGCAAATGTTATACTGAACATCATATAGATTAAAAAGGGGCCAAAATATTTCACAGTAAACCAACTTAACCAACTTTATTGGATAATTTTACAGTCAGACAAACTGCGAAAACAGAAACAATATAAATTTGGATATTTTCATAATTATAAACTATGAAACATTGTCACAAAATTAACTCAAAATAGGATCAATTATTTCTCTCCTCCAGAATGTTCATATCAAGTCGCCCCATCACACACTTGAAGAGTTGCAAAAAGACACTTAAATTAAACTATCAACAACGTCATAAAAAGTTCAAAAATAAATTATCTATTCCCAAAGTCTCTCAATGGCCCGATGGCTTATCTTCTCAATACAAATAAAGAGAGCTTTTAAAGGAAAGGACTCTGAACTAAAACATGAACACACTAGAAAAAACCTGCAAACAAAACGATGAACACAAACTGAGGCGTTTTAAATAACAAATAAAAACAAGTCTCAAACTCAGCTTTCTTCGCTTTTCCTAAAAACTAAATCACAGCATTTAATTAGTATAATGTGAAGCCAGTGTGTACTTTCTTCTTTATCAGAGATCAATTTAACCAAAGCTACTTCTATGAGCAGCTCAAAAATACAATACTTTGTACAAACTGTGTAAGGCAGGGTACTGTGTTTGAATCAAAACTGATTTTGACACTGAAAAGGAATGGCCACTAATTTTAGTAGTATTACTAATAGGATTTATTTTTTGAAGGTCCAAGAGTGTTTTTTTTTTTTTTAGTTTTGGAATCACAAATCAGTCACTAGGACATCTGGTTTAAATCTTGGGCCAAAGCTAAAAAAATGAAAATAAAAATGAATGAATGTGGCGCCCCCTTGAGGGAAAACAAATCTACAAGAAAACAAGAAAAGAAGTAACTTTGATTTGGCAAAATGCTCATCAAATTAAGTTTATACTAAAACCATGAATGGATAAAGCCACTAAAGCCGTCATGGAGAAGCTCATTTTGCTCAGAGGCACAACACAAATACTGAAGTACATTAGGTATTATACAGAGAGTTAAAAGTCTGTAGTTAATGAAATCTATAAAATGAACGCTGGATTTCATGTTCAACAGTGGTGGATGAAGTACTCAATTTTGTTACTTAAGTAAAAGTAAAGATACAGGGGCAAAAAAATTAGTCAAGTAAAAGTAAAAGTATCAAATATAAAAATCTACTTAAGTAAAAAGCAAAGGTACTTTACATAGATTAACAATAACAATAACAATTTCTTAACTGTTACATATATTTAGTTTGCTCAAAGCCGGGACTTGAACTCAAACCGTTTTATCAGGATGTTAACATGAAAGTGCTAAAACAACCACTCAAATCATATAAAAAGTACTTTTTACTTCCAGTTAAAAAAAAAAGTAGTGGGGTAGAAAGTACAATACCTGCTCTAAAATGTGGTGAAGTAAAAGTAAAAAATATCCACTGTAAACTTCACTTAAGTAAAGTTCAGATATCTAAAAATTGTACTTAAGTCGAGTGCTTTCATTTTTGTACTTTGTTACTTTCCACCACTGATGTTCAAGTACCAACAAACATATTTTTGTATTATCCCCATTAAAACTTGGTGTTTGCCCAGGGTAGAACTGTTCAGTGAGTGAATTATTATTGTCTATTAGAAGGCTAGCATTACTTTAAAGTTGCACGTAGTAATGGCACCCCTGATATAATAAGTTTCACTTCTCAGTGTTGTGTAGTCAAAACTTCACAATACTACACACGACCTGCGTCTTTCAGAACTTCACACTTAAAGGTCCTATATTACACAATATTATTGATTATTGTGAGCTTTAAGCGATCTCAGAATGTTGTTACCTCCTCAAAAACATACCTGGACTTGTGTTTTGTTTCATTCACACATTTGAACAATGTTGTCTACGTCTCCAAAGCTCAAAATGCTCTGTTCCACCTTGTGATGTCCTGAAGTGGTAGTTTTCAAGTTAACAGCTACTTTTCACTTTTTGTTCAGTAGAAATGGGACATTCTAGGGCTGAAATTATCCAAATGATTCTAGTGAAGGTGTATGGAGTTTAAAAACACTTCCTGTATTACCACATGACCTAAGAGGACAGAGTGTTTTCCATTTGAGAGAAGAACTCAGTTGAAATATGCAGGTTTGTGTGTTAAACATGTGTGAATGAAACAAAACACAACTCCAGGCATGTTTGTGATGAGGAAACAAAATTATAACATAGATCAGAAAACAGCGTAATGTGGGCCCTTTAAAAACAACTGCCCTTTCTATTCAAAATATTTCAAGGACCTAAAACATGTCAACACTCTTAACAAAAACATGCAAAAACACTTCAAATGAAACAAATGACAAATTAAAGTCTCTATCTCCATTCATTGTTTTGCATATATTGTGCATTGTCAGGCCATTTTCAGAATCTGGCTCCTTTGGGGAAACAGCAGACATCTTTGTTCTGGACAAAATCAGTGACAAAATGGAGCTTCACGTTCCTTTGTGAAGAGACCCTGAGGACGCTGAATGACTGTTTACCTTCAAGAAACAGAGACAGGAAAAAAAATGTTAGATCATGTGAAGAATGCTGAGAATTTTGGATATGTCAGTGAAAAAATATGTAATTTACAGACTATAAACTACAGTGTGTATTTCTTATAGAGTAACATACAGCAGTATAATATAGTACTGAGGCCAAGCGTATTATTTTTATTGAGAAATACATTTAAAGGGCCCATATTACACTATTTTCAAATCTGATCTATGTTATAATGTTGTTTCGTCATCACAAACATACCTGGAGTTGTGTTTTGTTTCATTCACACGTTTAACACAGAAATCCTGCATAATTAGGCTGAGTTCTTTTTCCAAACAGAAAGCACTCTGTTCCACCTTGTGAAGTCATGCGATAATACAGGAAGTGCTCCATTGTGTTTTTAAAGTTCATACACCTTCGCTACAATCATATGGATGATTTCAGACCTGGAATTGCCAATCTCTACTATACAAAAGGTAAAAGGAGCTGTTAACTTGAAAACTACCGCTTAATGACCTCACAAAGTGGAACAAAGATGGAGACAGACTAATAATAAAATATGACTTAAATGTGTGAATAAAACAAAACACAACTCCAAGTGTGTGGTAACATTATAACGTGGATTAAAGCTCATAAGAGTCAATTTTGCGTAATATAGGACCTCTAAAACAATTACAAACAAATGTAACAAAATTAATCAGAAAAAACTTAGGGATCATTGTCATGTACTTCATGTAAGACAGTTAAGACAGTTCATGGAGGGACTGTGTGTCAGTTGTCTACCTGCTTTGAAACTTCAGAGGAGGAGTGGACCTCATTTGCATAATGCTCATTCAACTGCAACATCGCTGCAAAACACACAATATATATTTAAATTCATATATGCAATGCTTGTTTCAGCAATATCTAAAACTAAAGCAATTTAATAGGGATGGAACAAGATCTCACAAGACAAAACTGCCACAAGATTGTACACACATGAGAAAAATAATCTTGTGAGATTTTATTTTCCATTTGGATTGGACAAAAGGGTTAAGTGCTGGTGAGTTGAATCTTTTGAGAAGCCGTAGTTCCTAAAAGCACTGCTAGAATGACAACAAAAATATTCACTGAAGTACAGATTCTGAAGCCAACTTTGGGAACTACATCGGACTATTTACATATTAGAAATTATGTCAAAATCTCGTCTTTTCTCATTCTTGTGGACCCAATCTCGTGTCTCATCTTATCTTGTAATTGTGTCTTCCCATCCCTATAATTAAAGCATGCTCTTACCTTGTGGGTCAAGTCGGGGGTCGACAAAGCCCCAGTGCTGGTACAGAGCAGCCAGATCATGGGGACTATAGTTTTTTAACAGGCTTAAAATATTTATATCCATTGGCATTTGCACCGTTGATTCACCTTTTCCCTGAGCAAATAGGAGCGGGTCCAGGTAGGTTTTGCTCCCATGTACACCCCACAAGGCTGCCCACAGGTCATGACCTTTGAGACCTGAGGTGGGGTCACTTGACTGTCTTTGGGGGTGGAGCCTATTTGAGTTTGAGGAAGTGCTACTGTGGTGGTTTCGGGCCAGCATAAAACCCAAACCCTCTTGTGGGAAGTTGCCCTTTACTCTGTATTTTGGACTGGACTGGGCAGTAGATGTACCCTTGCTTTGCCCCACAGCGCCTGAAGAAGTAGTCCCCTTACTGCCCCCCACTACTGCACTCTTCTGGGGTGCCACTTTACCTGCCCCACCTACAGAATGGGAGTCCTTTGGATGAGTAGTCTTGGGTTTGGAGACAGTTGATTGGCTTTTGTTGCTTGAATTCTTGCTGCTACTATTACTACTTGTGCTACTTCTGCCGCTACTATTTGCGTTGGTTCGAGGAGGTTGAGTCCGCTGAGTTCGTGGGGCGGGTAAAGCAGGGCAGTCTTTGCCTTCGAGGAAAGGGGGAGGTCCGGTCCGTCTCCTGGAGGTTGAGCCTGTTTTTAAACTCTTGACGCTGATTGGACAAGGGGCCCATTTTGGAGCCATGGAGCTGCTGCCGTCCACTCTGTGTGCGACGCGCTGGTGGATCCACAATACTTCAGGGTAGTTGGATGTGTGGGAGCAGTATGGGCACTGATTTGTGACCAAACCCTCTGATTTGACAGAGGTAACAGCGTTGCCCTCGACAACGGACAGATTGAGGAGTGTGCCTGGTTCACTTTTGACCTCAGTAGAATTTGGCTTTTCAGTTTTGATGTTCTGTGCCTCTGAAGACCCCAGGACAGGAGTACAAGAGTAAGGGTTCCAGTAGGAATGACTGAGCAGTGCGCTTCTCGTCCTGAGGTAGTCCATATACCTGGAAAATACACATACAACATTCAGTGAGTCGCCCAAAATAACCAAGGTGTTTTGGACAAACCATAATTATCATTTTTGTGATATAGAAAGATAAATATGCAGCTATCATAATACATACTTTGTGAAAACATGAATTTTACTTGAATAAGTAGAAAGCAAAAAACTATAGAGAATGTTGTTTTGACTATCTACAAAATTTGAATATTAAGTATATAGTTTTGAATAAAAATGTTGATTAAAAGCAGATTTCTGCACTTATGTGCGCAATTTTACATCCTTACCACATTCAACATTCAAACCTCAGTAACATTTAAAAACATGTTTAACACATTTATGTTGGAACCAGTTGTTATTGAGATATTGAGACATTCATTTTGTCTATACTGCCCACTGCTATGGGCACATGTTGACCAGTAAAGGTCTTCCTGAGGTGGTCCATGTACCTGGAGGATTTGGACGATGTCTGTTTTGGGTTCAGGATGTCCTGGTGTGTCTTGATCAGGTGGGACCTGAGCTGTGAGGCGTCTACAGTGTTGAAATCACAGTGCTCACAGAAGATGGGCTTTTTATCTGAGAAAGAAAACATAAGCAATGCAAAAAATTACCACTGTACTTTAAAAAAATTACATAATTCATGAAAAATGCATAGTAGCCAACTTTACTTGATAAATCATTTGGTCAAGAATCAAATTCTTGTTTGTGGTCCAGAGGTTTACACTTCAAAAAGCTATACAATTTGATCCTGTAGTACAGTTATTGAAACACTAGAGGGCTCCCTTTAAATGATACTTAATTCTACTGTTAGCCTTAATGATGCAAATGACACCAATGCCACTGCAAAGCCAAGTGAATGTAGAAAACTGTTGGATACTCTTTTTTCCAGTCTACATTTTGGTAGCATTCATATATAATTAATACATCTAAAAGTGTGGGCGCTCTGGCTTACCTTCCAGCTCCTGGCTCTTGCTGCTGGCTTTAGCTGAGCTGTGAGTGTCCTTGACTTTTTTGGCCTGCAGAGCTTCATAAAAAGCATGTCCCAGTCCGTTGAGCAGGATGCGGTCCTGGCGGATCCTCTTGTCCAGAGTTTTACTGCTGCAGAGGCCTGTCTCAGTCTTCTTCTTTTTTACACTGGAGCTGGGGGTATCTGTCTGTTTCCTCTTTTTGTCCTGTTTTAGAGGGATATACTCACCCTTTTCTATGTCATACAACACCTCCGCGTCCGCCAGCCTCTCCTGCCATCCTAGACACTTCTCTGTAACCTCCGCCAGGCGCCCCCTTGTGGCCAACTGCCATGCCTGATAGCTACAAACTGGATCCAACTCAACAATTCTTTTACCTTGACATTTTTCCTCTGTATTCTCCTTTTTCCCTGCAGAAGTCAGATTTAGGCTTTTCAAAAATTGCCTTTTAGCAATGTCCACATCAGAGACCTCATTGTGGTCCTGCGGGGGGTTTTGTATATGATTACGCGTGTCATTCAACCTGTGCAGTTTTTCGTGTACTTCTAATGTCCTTAAATCATGGAAAAAGTTCCCACAGCTGGCACAAAGCTCATACAGGCACTCCTCATTTATTAGTGACACTGGATCCTGGGGCACTCCGTTGATGGTAGTTGGTAGATCACTATCTTTACCATTCTTCATCTGGGCTTTGACTCTGTGGATGCGCATGTGGCTTTGGAGGAACCAGGCCTGACGAAACCGCCGTCCGCAAATCTTACACCCGTGATCCTGAACATTGCGATGTCTTTTCATGTGGGTTTTGAGCAGTAATACCTGAGGGAACACCTGGCTACAAATGGTGCATGTAAATGGCCCTGAATCATGTTCATCGATGTCCTGACCTTTGACCTTCTTCTTAGCAGCTTTCTTCTTCACCTTGCCGTTGATGTTGTGTTTCTTATCAGCCATCTTGTCCATATCAGATGGATCAGGTGATTGGGCAGCGCTGTCCTTCACCTCCTTATTTCCATCCCCCTCTTTGTTGCTTGAGCTTTGGGTCAGCAGTCCCAGTTTATGGCTTCTGATATGTGCTTTTAGGCTGCCTTTCTGCGCAGTCCTGTGCTCGCAATAAGGGCATTTGTATGGCTTTTCTCGCGTGTGTCTCCTCATGTGCTGAGACAGAGAGCTGAGGAGAGGAAAACTTCGGCCACACACTCCACAGGTATGACCGGATGAGCTGTCTTCTTCTGGCTCCACTTTAATTTTGTCTGTGCATTTCTTAGTGCTGTCCTCCTTCTTTTCCAGCGCCATGACTTGGTCCAAAATATTATAAATCCTTGAGAAGTTTTTATATTCCAAAACTTAGCAAGTTCTCACAGGTTTCAAAAAAGTGCAGGAAATCACAGTATTGGTATCCATCCTGGTTTTTAGAGCTCTTTCTTACGTGATCACCTGAAAAACATATAAACAGAGAAATATTTTCAATAAGTGTGTCCATGATCCTATTTATTATTTATATCAACACAAGGCATCACATTTGTTTTTTTTGTTTTTGTGTGTTTAACTGTGTATACGTTTTAAGGACACTTTAAAACAAATTAAGTTGAGCTGACATTAAATCCTAAAGGGGGTGCTGCAGAGTTAAAAATTCTGATAACAGCTACTTCATACTACTATAAACCAAACATATAATTAAACATATTAAAAAAAAAAAAAAAAGAAACACTTGAATAACAGTGACTGATTTAGCCTCAAATAATCTACACATATATCCACTCTACATTTGTGAGTATCTATCTGAGACTCACAATGGCACACAGCAGCAGAAGGAGCCTGACATTGTCCCCCTTTTGTCCCCTCACAAAGCACTCTTTCTGTCTAATGCACAGACATAGTGGCCATAGTGTTTGAGTCTGAATCTCCACATGCATGTCCCGGGTTTTCTCTCCTAAATTGAGTGTGTGACATGAAGCATGAAGGCTTGTATTCATTCATGGCTGATCGGGATGAGCCCTGAGGGACAGGCCACTCTAATCCACAATCAATAATCCATTATGCACAAACTTCATTTAAAACACACATCTGTATGTCCCTGTGAGCATGGGTAGGTGTTGAGTTTCACATGGGGGAGACACTTTGAACATTTCAAAACAAAAGCTATCTTCACATCTGGACTGAAATCTTGACAACCATGAGGCAAATTATCATCAGCTGACTGGAGAGGCTGAAACATTTTGAACTCAACATGGACATCCTACAAAAATCATGCCTCTATTGTAGTGGAGACCCGGGGCTAACACAACTATATTAGTGTTTTAGAGGAAGAGAAGTGCTCTGTGGCATAAACCCATCTGGGCAGTAAAGAGAAAACCTGCTATTGTGTGAGTCGCACCAGAACTGTCACATCGGCTCATGTCTGGCCCTCCACCCACACTGGGGGGTCGCCACAGTTATTGTTGGGCCAAAGAGGTCCTGGGCGCTCATGTCACTGTCTTCCAAATACATGCCTGCACAAAAAGATCCACAAAAGACAACTCTTGTTTGTGTTATCAGCGCTTGAATGAGAGAAAAACGAGGTGTGGCGTGCTCAGGGAGGATAGAAAGAGGTCGGGGCTGGGATGGTTTTCCAGGGATGAGTGTGTCTGACTAATTATCTGTGGACGCATCTGCCTGCTCGGGGCGGTCATGGGCGCTCATTCGCTCACACGGGCATGGCGATAGGGACTGGGAGGAGTTTCGATGTTTTTTCCGAACGTGGCAGGTGTTTTGTGGGCAGACGCCATCAGATTAGTGCACGGCCTATGTGGCACACTGTCTCAGAGAGGGGGAGGATGTGCCAGAGAAACTCGAGGGTGGCAATTATGGGGTTAAGGTTAAGGCGAACGTAATGAGTTAACACAATGGGGATGAAGTCAGAGGGCTGTGGGCAACAGATGGAAAAAAACGGGCCATAAGAGCGGAGCCTACAGTAAGAGCTTATGTCTGTGGCAAAGACCTGCTTAGAGTTTTTACAGCTTAAATAATACAGATTGAATTTTTAGTCTGCTAATAACTGGAGCTTCTGTCAGTGTTAAGATGTATTCAGACTGGTAAAGTATTTAGATATTGGCACTATTATTTGATTTCATATATAACTTTTCTTTAGGCTTTTGGTCCATTTTAGCATTCTGGTTTGTTTTTATTGTGGTCTGGAGCAGTGTTTCCTATTAATAGAGCAGACTACGGTGGCCCCCCATAGTCAAATTTTTGCCCCCATAGTCTTAAAGAATCTGAGCAATAAATTGGTATAATTTTTGCTTGTTGTATTATAAATCTATAGTAGTAACTTTATTCAATCTTTAATCATTTGCTTTTTTATTTAGTAGAGGCAAGGACTGTTTACCCCAAAATGTGTATGGAGAATTACCAAAACCAATTTAAAGTTAACATAGAGAATAAGATGAAAGAACCTTTATTTGTCCCACAAGGGGGAAATTCCAGTGTTGTAACGCAAAGTTCAAGAACAACAGAAGAATAGATCCATATAAGCCATTTCATCTTTGCTATTTCCTCTCCATCTTTTGTGCCCTCATCACTGCACACTCACTGGCGATGAGAGGAAGAGTGCTGAGTGCCAAACATGTTGCTCTAGGGGCTTAACTCATTTCTTTTCGAAGGCCCTTTTCTCTGTCTTTCTTTGGCACATGAATAGGCATGTCCAGTCAGCTGTCCTGGCATTGATTCGTCCTGACGTCCCGACCAGCTCAGCACAAACTCACTGCTGCTGCTGCTGCTGCTGTGTGCTCACGCGAAACAATCCAGTCTTATGTGTGTAATGTGATGTGTGCACCAGACTGCCAGTAGGGATGTAACGATATCAAAATCCCTCGATACAATATTTTCATGATATGCATCTCACGGTTCGATATTTACTGCAACATGTTGTGGAGGCTTACAAAATTGTGAATATGCTACTTTTCCTTTTAAAAGCCTTGGAAAGCTTTTGGTACTGTTATAATATGAAGAATTAAGATTTAAAAGTGCTTAATAACAGTTATTTCTTCATGTAGTCTGCACTGACAAGTTTATTTGTATAGCACAATTCATACACAAAGTGATTCAAAGTGCTTTACAGAATAAAATACATTAAAATCACCATAACTATTAATTCAAACAAAGAAACTTGTAATTCAATATATTGTGAAGGCCTTCGATATTATTGTGAGACTTCTGACAATACAATATCACGATATTTCGGGGATTGTTACTTGTGTGTGTGCACCGGGCTGCCAGCTGCACCAGGGAGAGACGTGTAGGGGGCAACTTCCTCCAGGTTTATATACAGTACAGGGCAGATCCAGGGTTTTCTGTGAAATGAAACACCCTTGAGGATTATACAATTTAATAAAGTGAAGACCATATATTTACTGTTGTCACTAGAGATGCACCAATCCAGCTTTTTCAGTTCTGATACCGATTCCAACACCATGGCTTTAAGTATGTGCCGATACCCATTATCTACAGATACCAGTGCAGGGACTAAAAATAGACTTTATTTTCCTAAAAACAAGAAATACTGTATGACAATATGTGTTATGTAGCTCTTATTCACCTCTCAAGTAACTGCAGAAGAACTTTGTATATTAAAAGCTCAAACATTATGAGACTTTCTGGGCCAACTATGACCAGTAAATAATCTTATTACATCAATTCCCCAACCAGAATATCTGCAGAAACCAATATTTTAGAGCTGATACCCGATCCAGCAAATTTTCATGGATCAGCGCTGATATTCGATACCAGTAACGATATCGGTGCATCCCTAATTGTCACTATGCTATTATGAGTTACACAGCTATTTGTAAGTTGTACTCAGCTGGAATATAATAATACATACACGTATTGGTTCATCAAAAATAGTTGCAAATGACACAGATGTAGGGGATAACCGAAATATCATATCATCTCACAATAATATCGTGGGCCATCACAATATATCAAATTACAAGTCTCTTTGCTTAAATTAATTGTTATGGCGCGGCAACAGACCATAATCCTTTGCTCTGTTTCAGTCCAATCTGCATGAGGAAATAACTGTTATTAAGCACTTTTAAGTATTAATTATTTGGATTACGACAGAAAAGGAGCATATTCACAATTTCGTTAGCCTCCACAAAATATCGCAATAAATATACTATAAATAATATCATATAGAGAGATTTGAATGTCGTTACAGCCCTAAAGTTACATGCTACTCTTGCTCATATTCCTGTCTTTGCACAAGGATAATTCTCCTGGTTGAGTTTAAACTGTGCACTGTGAGATATATCTTGATTTTAAAACCTAAATTGCAAATTAAAACGCAATTGCAAAACATAACAATTACATACATGTACAAAAATAAGTGAGCAATAATAAAAACTGGTTTATTTCATACCATATTCCATACAACTGTAACAACTCACCCTTATGTAATAGATAACCCTATGTCCTGTCAATCATCATATCATCTTTGTACTGTTTGTCCTTAAGACCTCTTGTTTATAGCTGAGATATTTTTCTATTTTATTTTTACTTGTGAATATAACCTTATATAATTATGCCTTATTTGACACCTGTCTCTTGCTGTCTTTTTTGCTACATATTTAGAATTTATTATTACCGTTTTACTCTTTGTTATTATAATTTATTTTGATGTTTGAGCTACTGTGTCCAACTAATTTCCCTTGTGGATCAGTAAAGTTTGTCTAGAAATGCCCTGTTATAGCTAAACAAACCTCAATGTGGTATAATAAGCACGGTTTTCAGTGTCTGCATATGTGCCTGCGTTGGTGTATGCTGATGTCATCCAAATATTTCCAACTAGCAGTGGTGAGCCGCTCCAGTGCCAGAGGACCCCTGACTGGACAGAGCATGTGACCGTCCTTATGCTAGGGCTCAAATTCATAGTCCCTAAGCCTCACCTCCCCATCCTCTGTGTTCTGTAATCCTATGTTTTCGTCAGCCGCAAAATACAACATCAAATAAAAGTTCCAAATAAGGATTACACAGGGTTGCCTTCTTCGTATGCAGATTAAAGACAAAGGGGTCAGAATGTGTGACTGTGGAAGGAGGATTTGGGAATATAAGAAATATTTAACTACTGAGGGAAAGTAGTCCCAATGGAAATGTCATATAAGGACCTGGACTGTTTCACATTTAAATTAAAGGAGGTGTCTCTTGGACTTAATGTACTAATTACATTCACAGTATTGGCTTATTCTGATAAATACCGCATGTGCAATTAACCAACTTTTAACTGAGATTCAGTCATTGCTAACTGTTAATGATATGATTGTGTCTTTCTAATCAACAGCCAATCGTGTGTCAGTAAAAACATGTGGTTTGTATGTACCCGAGGAAAAAAAATACTATTTTTTGTGAATGGCAGTTATTAAGTCTGTATTCTTTATATTCAGAAAATGTTGAAAGCCATTTTAGTTTAATTCATATTTAATATTAATTGATTAATATAAGAAAACGCAAAATCATGGTTAATTTTTTGTTATATCGCCCAGCTGAAGTGTTGACTCCACTGATATTGTCACATCTACAGATTATGTCTTTCCTTTTCTTCTTTTGCTAATTCTTTCAGACTCAAAGCAGAAAACCATCCTTGTTTTCTGTGGTAGTTTGTCTATGGATTTTACATAGATAAAATTATACCAGATGCCGTTTCCCCATCACCAGTAGCTTCTCAGTTTATACAACACTTTATATAGTAAAGAAAAGCCAATAGTTCCTGCACTTATTTGGATTTACTAAAGTCTTTTCACATTTAATAGAAAAAAAAAAGAAAAACACCCCTTTATGTTTAAGAAGACAGAGATAAGCCATGTAGTCATTCCGTATCTTTTGCAAAAACATTATGCAGTGTTCTTGTCTCTTATTGACTCTTAATTGATTTGCCTGTAAGCACTAACACAACCTTTAACTCTAAAACTTAAGTTATGCAACTCAACTTCTACCTCATATTAGTCAATCTCACACAGGACCGACTACTTCTCAAATTAGTTTCATTGCAATTTATAGCCCCTCTGACTTATAAATAGAAGATTAACCAAGCTAAATATACAATAGGACTTCAGCTTCAACCTTGTTCCGTAACACAAACTTGAAACATCCTTCTTTGCCCCACCTGCCTAGTCTTTGGTCACACATAATGACATCTGCCTCTCAGCCTCCACTCATCCTTCATGCTAATGTAAACACACACAAATTACCCACAACCCCACACTGCCCTGGTGTTCTTCCTAGAGAGACTAAATAGCAGTGCAACGCGTAGTAAGATAGATAGAGCGCACTAATGTACCTAAGAGATTAAGACAACTATGAGCTCCACACAGGCAAACTTGTACACAGCGGTTGCCCATCCCCCGTGTCCAGCTCTTACACAACATATACAAGGATTAGCATTCTGAGCTGCTCAATGAGTGGCCTTTTATCATGGAGGTCTTTTAATGCAACACATCGGGGACTCAGATCAAGTACAGTAAGTGATAGCGCAAGGATGTGTAGCTCAAGTGAAGTTTGATATGGGAGCAACAAGAGCCCCAGTGTAGAGGGGGGAGACTAAGGCTAAGGAAGAATGCATTTAGCACTTTTTGAACAATAGATCGCATTCACTCATGTAGAAAACTCAACTAGAGGTCAGGCAGGGGCCAGTATCACTTATTATCAGCAGTGGTAGAAGGTAACGAAGTACAAAAGTAAAAGTACAATACTTAAGTACAAATTTTAGGTATCTGTACTTTACTTAAGTACATTTTACAGTGAATACTTTTACTTCACTACATTTGAGAACATGTATATGTACTACATTTTAGATATAGACTGAAAAGTAAAAACATTTATCACATTTAGTTTGATTTACCGTCCCAGCTTTGAGCAAACGAAATACACAAAAACACAAAAAGAGCTCGAAAAATTCAGAAATCAGTTGAATCACTTAAAATCAGCTGAATTCTTTATCAGAATAACTACATTTCATCCATTAATTGTTCTAAAAATCTCATCAAAATACTCTGTACATTTTTAAACAGGTACTTTAACACTTGTAGTTAAGTAGATTTTTTCATATGATACTTTTACTTTTACTTGAGTAACCTTTTGCCCCTGTATCTGTACTTTTATTTAAGTAATCAGATACAGCACTTTCTAAGAATCCTCAAGTATTTACCCAGCTCATGGTAGCACTGGAGTAAACAAATCCACTATACTTAGTCCTGTCATGATAATTAATATATCAACTTACCGTTCAATATATGAATGTATGAATATTTTTTGGGGTCAGTATTTATCATGTGTACATTTTATTTGCATTACTAGGACATTTTTTGTTATTTTTCGGTTATATGATAAGATTTAAGCAGTAAAAGGCTGAATTAATACCTTCTATGACTCATTACAAATGCTAAAGTATTTCATTCTGCTGTTTATTTACTTTTTTTTAAATAATATTGTACATTTAGAATGGTTTTTGTGGTTTAAATCTGCTCTGGGGTTTTTGTGTCAGTGGCATAAAGTAGCTGCAATATTATCAAATTTGTTAATGTGACAGGCTTAACGAAACGGTAATAAAACTGTACTTTCACTTTAGTTTATTTACAACTACATTATTATTATCATCATCATATTGTTACATAACATTGTAATCTGGCCCCTGTAACAAATTGCACTATGGGTGATTTCACTTGTTACGGCGTCATGTAAACACAACTACTTAAGTGACATTTGTTGCATTGTATCACGCTAAGGCTCGACAATGGGCCTGTTCTCTGTCGATGTGGATTGGCTCGTATGGAGACGCTGGAGTGTAATCTGCTGGCATTAACTTGCTCTCTAAAAAAAGCACTCTCCGCTGGGATTAGATTATCATGGCAAGGTCAGGCGCGACGCACAGCCACCGTCTCCCTCGCTGTCTTTGTGTCAACGCGTGGCCGCTGTTGGTTATTTGCAGTGTTTATAGGCCCACTTCTCTCAAAACTGCGGAGCTGCACTTCCGGCTCCATTCGTTGTGTATTGGCAATTAGCCGAGTCGTGCTAAAATAAATCTATATTTAAATATCAGACAGAGAACAGCAGGTTACAGATGCATAATCACAGACAGCGTGTTAAAACCTTTGCTAAGATGTAAATACTTCACCGGAAGCTTTTGTGTGTATAAAGTAGGTGTTTGTGTCTCAAAGCTAATGCTAACTGAAATTAAAATGAATTAATGATGTTAAAATAGTGTTATGATGAATGATCTTGCACAGAAGAACTATGGACTTGTCATTAGATGTATTTTTATAAAGTTGTTTTGTGTTCTATTTTGAGATTTACATTAGGTCAGCATTAGCATTAGCTTTGAGACACAAACACCTACTTTTATACATATAGAAGCTTCCTCAAGTGAAGTTTTTACATGATCTTAAAGGTTTTAACACACTGTCTGTGATTATCCATGCTGTCCTCTGTCTAATATTTAAATATAGATTTATTTTAGCACGACTGGAGCAGGAGTTTTTGAGAGAAGTGGAATTAGCCGTGAATAGAGCTCATTAGTTGTGTCCAGTCCTCACCTGCAGGGGGCGCAGTGCTGTTCTCACCTGAGGGAATTTTCTTTGGACATAGTCTACACTGGCAATCCTGATTAACTACAACATAGACAAAATACTAATAAATTAAAACAGTAATGCAGAATACTATGGCATCAGTAAAGACATTGAGGTGTGTTCAAGCTTGTCTCGGTTTGGTCCTGGTTTGAGATCAGTTTAGTCCTGGTCTAGTCCAGGTTCAGTTCTGGGTTTAGTTCATCTTAGCCCAAATTTGGTGTTGTTTCAGCAAGTGTGAACATAAGCTAGAAAGATGATTTATTCTTTATTTATTGATTTTAGCATAATTTTCCATACATTACGGTGAGTGTATTGTCATTTAACTACATTATGATTGATCATTTAAAGATGAGGTTATTTCTTTCAGGGTAATTTTAAGAAAAGGAAAAAATCAAAGCCAAATTTCAGTCCCTTGATTTTCATTTTAAGAAATATACTGTACTCACTGGATTAACATATATAGATTAAACATCAAGCAACTATGAAGAAAAAATGTAATTATAGTTGATTTGATTTGATTCAGTTTGAGAATTATCATTGAAATGTATAATTTCTGAAAAGTACATATATTCTTAGGATAACTGGTGCTTAAGGAAATTCAAATTTAGGTTTCTCTTACATGACTTTGTGTGTTTGCCACAGGAGCAGAGTTTCATCTGTACAGTAGCATCTGCTCAATTGTTGTTCCATTGCTAACACCTTCCCCAGTCAAATCCCTCAAGTGCAGCCTTCACTTGGACTAATTCTTCTGCAGGTTCTTTTATGCGCCGATCAATGCTCTCCAATTTCACTTTAGATGTGCTCTGTAGTACTGTCCGCCAGAGTGTGTGTGTAATTTAGCATTTCCTGCCACGATTAAGGTAAGGATTGGAGAGGAGTAAGACGATACCTGCTTAGCGATTTTACCCTAGAGCATAAGAATGACAGCTGGCAGCGGGGTTGGGATTAGGTTTCCCATTCGGGCTCTGCATCTTTTACACCACGGCTTCTTTGGAGTAGAATGGGCCCATGGAAACCTGACTCTGGCCAGGCCCATCCAATCTCACCTCTCCCTGTGTCTCCACGGGGCTGAGTGGGAGGGATCTGTGAGCTCCTCGCACTCAGCCCATCTTCCATATGGACACTTTGCCAGGGTCTGATCTGCACTTCCTCTGCAGCACGACTAAAGGGAGATGTGTGTTCTCTTTGTATTAACATATGACTCATGGCTAAGTAGTATCATGCTTATTCAGTCAACTACACAAAAGCATATACTGTTCTGTGAGATTATAATTGTTGACCTCTTCCAAATCAGTTCATAATATTGTAATAAAATGCATCATAACATGGTTTATTGTTTCTCTGCGGCTACTACTGCCACTGACAAGACACTCACCAGCAATCTGAATTAATACTAAGGAGCTCAACAGTGACCGCCCACCCCCTGGTTCTGGAACTATATGGAAATTCCCCATTCATTTTTCTCATAACACTTTCTGAAAAAAAATATTAAAAGGTTTTGGCAAAAGGAGAATTCAATTTGTCAACTGGACAAAAGTTTATTTGGTTGAATACGTTTTGCAGCTCATCCAAGCTGCTTCTTCAGGTCTGATTAAAAGTTTTTGGGGGGTTTTTAATACATTTTTCCGAATCTTGTGTTTTAAATGTGCTTTTTGGACTTTAAACAACCGTGTTATGGATATTAGTTAGCATATAGCTGGTTAGCTTCCACGATGCCTTTGAAATTTTGCTTGAATTTTTTTGAAAAGTCTATGGGATTAATGGAATTTTTAAGATCAAATTTGGTGGGTACTCCATTATTCGGGGTGGGAAATATGGTAAAAAACAAAAAAAATAAATAAAGACAGCTTTAATTATTTCCTGAATGAGATTTTGATTAATTGCACTACTTTATATTTCTAATTTATCACATCACATACCTGAATCTATGCAGCTATAGTGTGGTCTAAGATGTTACTTATAGTCACATTTTAACACAGGATTGCTGAAAATTTGGGGTATCTAAACATTTTCTTTCTCTTAATTTAAAAGTTCAGTGTTGATTCTAGATGTTTCCCTGCAGCTGGAGCAGAACAGTTCATAGGGAGCCTGCACAGAGGAGACAGGAGGCATATGCAGTGAGCGGTCCATCTGTAATGGTCGGTTAGGTAACAACATCACAGCAAAGGATGCACACTCAGCACTATGTCCATGTGCTCACTGTCCAAACAGACTCAGGAGGAGTGCGACTACCTCACTATCACATGTACGATACACAAACGCCAGCCATTGATAAACTCAAGGACGTGAACTCTGACCCAAGGCTCTCAAAAATCATTGGAATTGAAAAGTTAACCACAGCTAATTTAATCACAGAGTTGACAAAATTGCAATGATTACTGATGGTACAAAATTAAAAACAAAAAAAAACAACTTAAGATGGTGCAGAATGTTTCTAAATTTGTTGTTGTTTACAAAATTGTTATGTTGATAAACAATCGACCAAAAATACATCTACACCAGAGTATGGATCGGATCAAAACGCTCCACATTAATAAGATAATTAAGGCTTACCACGTGTCTTTAATGTGTGCTTTCTATTTGATTGGTATTATTTTTTATTCCCCTTCTCAATATTGATATATTGATTTCTTCAGTCTAAAGTAGTTGGGAAAAGAATCATTTGGATTAACTAGTCTTGATTAGAATGGACTAACCGTTTTATCTAATTATTAAAAGCTGGAAATGAAATATTTCCATTATATATTCATTAATATTAGAGTTTGTTTATGTAATATTCAAAACATTAATGAGTATTATGAAGTCTAGTGCAATGGACTATGACATAGTATTACTGGTGTTACACTGAGTCATTGTTTACTTGTCTGTATGATCATTTGTCATTCCCTGAGCCCATTGTCATTTGTCGCTGAGAGGAGCTGGCCAAAGTGAAGATGTCCTAAAAGCCTAACTCACGTCTTTCACCCCTCCCCCGCCTCAGACTGCAGCCTCCTGACCATAGACCGTATATATACGCTCCTGACCTAATCTGGATGATTAAATCATTTTTCTTTAGTTCAAATTTGACCCCGTCTCCATTCCCCAAACGCACTCCTCCAGTCTGGTTAGTTGCACACCCTCCCTTATTGATCGTCATGCTGAGGAGATTACCCTAATAGCTGGGATTACCTCCCCACATGTTGGTAGGCCACAAACCGGAGGGAGGGGGGGCAGGGGATGGTGCGTGTTGGGCATGATGTGCAAGTGTATGGACAGAGAGCAGGGGGGAGGGAGAGAGGAGAGGGGGAGGAAGAAATCTGGGCCTCTGTTTGTTTGCAGTCTGTGACCACTACTGCTGCAAAATAAAAAGGCTCAATCAAGTCCAGTGGGAGTAATTAGACTTCCACCAACCTACACACATTTGAATACATCATATATAAGATATTAAACATCAATATTTAAAAGGTGAACAGGCAAGCACATTAGAATTAATCGACTCATTACATTTATGAGCTCATTTACTTTACTGCATGTTAGTAAATCTCTGTTACTAATATATCCTATATTGCTGCGCATTGTCTATTAATGGCCAATTGATTAGAATTTCTTCCAAAAACTGTTTGTAAATTAATACAAGCAGTCCCAAAAGTGTAGTTCTTACAATATAACCTGTTAATACAATTCCAATGGATAGGCCAACCTCGATTACAATGATTGTCTATACTAACAATAAAGAAGCCACAAATATCCATAATGGCCATTCATAGCGATCAATGAACATTCAGTCAGCTATTGCACAACAAAGTTCAATTTCACTTTGAAAACGCTGCAATAATAGGCACACTTGTTCGAAAAGCAAAGCATTTCAGTGGTTTTGTTCCAACGTCATTGAATACTTCAGCTCGCTAATGAGTACACGGCTCATGACAAAACCGACTGTTGTCAATCCCTCGCGCCCTGTCCACATGTTCCCGTCTCCCACTGGGACCTCTCCGGCTCCATGATCCAGGGGCGCGTTCCCAATGAGCAACTGCCTCTAACAAGTGGCAAAGACGCGGTGTGAAAGGCCGGGTATCAAGGATGTGTTATCCCCGGGGAGATGCGGGCAGGGCGGTCAGGGGCAGAGAGGCTGGAGGCCATTGAGACGGTGCAGAGAAGAGGAATTTCGATAATCCGCTGCTGATCCCGTACAATGGCAGCCTTGTTGTCTGTCCCGTTTGCACTCCACACAACTTTGCAAGCCATAACTATGCGTAATAATAGTTAATAACATAGCTAATAATGGATAGAAACTGACAGATGAGCGTATTGGGGAAGAGAAGCTGTCTACCTGTGTCAGTCCATGTCATGTCAGCGCCACCTCGCTCCGGACGAGTTGGCCAAATGGCTTTACTAAAACTGCCACCAAATGAGCGCACTTCCGACTATTTTTATCCCACTTTTTCCAGATTCAAACTTCAATACAAAACCAATAGGACTCATCAAACTCACGTGCGTAAAACGAGCTCATAGCACCACTATCAGAGCGCGTTTTGGCTTGTTTAGTTGAGTGACTCTTACCTCAAAGCTGGGACAGGAGTCTTCAAGGATCCACTTGTCCATGCGCGAGTCAACAATGGCGCAAAGGCGGGGTGATCTCCTCCAGTCTGGGTCGCATCACCTTTGAGAGATCTAAAAGTTGAATCAGAGTTGGTGGCAGGGGTGCACCTGGCTGAACTGCAGTCCCGTAGTCGCCTGCCTCCTCCACCTCCTCCTCTTTCTTGTCCGCAGCAGCAGCAGCATCAGCGGAGCTCCGACCGGGACAAAAATGACGCGAGAGATAACGTGATTAACGCGGATCCACAGCACCGCGCGCAGTGGAGCAGGAGGCGCGCGAAAAACACAGATCTGTTTGTTGGACACGCCAGGACAGGGATAATTAACCGTCTGAAAAGTAATGAGTGATATGTGAAGTGAATTACTCCAAAATACTGTGATAATTTAAAATGAAATTAGGGATATCACAGGGAGATGTCATTAATTACTTTTTACTTTTTATTTTGCCTTCATACTGAGGTGGCAACATAAAACAGATCCATGAGTGGCAACCACGTTTATCCAGTCATTTAAATAAGTATTGTTGTAACTAATTAATGACCATAATAATATATAAGTATATTGTTTATATGAGATGTTTAGTTTGACTATATAATTACACGTTTATGATTATTTATGATGATGATTATGATTATTTTAATTACAGAAAAGCGTGCGCATTGTAAGCTTACACATTTGACACCAGAGGGCCCACTCAGCTGGAGAATAAAGAACCACTGAGCGTGAGTAGCAGCATGTGAGGATTGTGCACCGACCTGTGGGCTTGTCATGAGGCTATTTGTCCAGTAGATGGAGACAAAAACAGCAATTTAAAAACTGGAGCCTTTAAAACTACTGTATTTCTCAGTCCATATTATAGTCTACAGTTGTCCAGCGTTTTAACTGCTTAGAAGTGAGAAAATTAGTGTGTTTAATGCATTTTCTGTCCGTCTAACATAAACTGATCTTATAAACAGTTTAAGGAAGTAACGAAATGTACCAAAAATACATATTCTGAATACTAATTGTGAGTATCTGTATTCTAGCAGAGTAGCTTTCCTAAATTAAAGGTGCACTATGCAACTTTTTGGTTGGAGGTCCGTCACCTGCTTGTTTCTATGGTTATGTCATTGCTCTGCCTGGAATGTTCCACAGTATGACTTTATACAGCTCTGCCTTACATTTATTAAATTACAGGTGGTTTTATAGCTCAAAAATACCTAGAAAAACATTCTGACTGTGAGCAGGGTTGCCTCTCCACAGATCTGAGCTGTAACTTGGTCTAAAGGTCTAATGTCATACTGTGAAACATTCCAGACAAAGCAATAACAGTTCCTTGGGAAAAAGGCATTTGACAGACCCTGCCCCAGAAAAGTTACACAATGCACCTTTAAAAACTAATACATGGTGGTACTTCATCATTAATTTTGCTTTGAGCTGAACAGTATTAATGAGAAATACTGAAGATTCATCTCTTGTAGTGTGTGCATGTGCAATTTTTCATCTATAATTAGGCATAATTAATGCATACAACAAAAATAATGTTTGTAGTAGTATGTTTTTTTACACTGTAATATAATGCAACTCAGTGTAAAAGTATTCTAAGTATTCAGAATACAGTATTCTGATTGGACCATGATGGAATTTGTTGCAAAAGACATTCTAATTTGGGTATTGGTAAAGTATTCTTCCCATCACTGCTTATAAATAGAGAAAATATGGTATGTACAAGTTTCATTTAATTTCTGTTGCATGTTTACGCCTCCATTCCCAAATATAGGAAACTGTAAAGTCCTAAATCACAAAATATTTTCAACCGATTGTGTAAGAATTGTTGAAAATGATTTTGAATTTTTTGTTGTATTGTGAAATTGTGATTCTGAGAAACACCTGTGCAATAATTGGCGTCTTTAATCAGCATCTTCGTCATTCTCAGCAGGAAGCGTTTGATTAAAGGTGAAACTCTACAGTCTGTAGAAGTTTGTGTTAGCAACAAGAGCTCATCCTTTCAGATCACATCAGCTTTTAAACAGACAAATTATACACAATTAAACAGAGATAAGAAAGGATCCATTGGGATACCTCTAACATGATGTTGGATTTTCCATTTACATTAGAACCACCAGTGTAGCTCTTTCAAACAAGTGTCTGTAAAACTCTTTCCTCTCCTTGCATTTGACCACTTTACTTATGTTTACATGAGTGGGAGTTCTTCGAGGGGACACCCATAAATTAATTATGGCTCCCAGAAGACTAGCCAAATCCTCATAGGTCTTTTAAAGCACGTTTTTTCTGCAAAAAATAAAAAAATAAAATAAAATGATATTGTATCCATAGTGCAGCGATGTGTTTGCATTATTATTTTTATAGAACATTAATTGACATATATTCTTCCCCTTTGCAAAACATGATTCATCAGATTAAATTAATCCCTCAAATGAAGCTGTTATATAGATATATAATGAACAGATTAGGTTAGCTCAAAGTCATACTTTACAAAGATGGCTTCTCTCAGACAGGTCACCATCCATCAACTTCCAGTCTTCCGCCTGTTTCACCATAATCTCATTTAGTCATTCAGCAGTGATGTTCTTTCCACTATGAACAAATGATAATGAAGAGTCATTTTTAGAGCTCAATTGAATCGGGAAGCAACGCCCAACACCTTAATAGAAACTCCAGAGCCTTTTACAGTAGCTGTTTTACACTCTAATACAACAATAATACAACATAGAAGAAGAACGGAACTCTTTATTTATTATTATATTATTACACATATACGCTAGGGATGTAACTATATCCAAATTTGATGATGTGCATCTCACGGTACAATATTTATTGCTGTATTTTGTAGAGGCAAACAAAATTGTGAATATAAAATTTTTCCTTTAAAAATGCCTTGGTGAGCCTTTTGATTCTGTCATAAACCAAAGAGTTCAGCTTTAAAAGTGCTTCATAGCAGTTATTTCATGGTGTAAATTGGACTGAAACAGAGCAAAGATTTATTGTATTTGTAGTTCCCTGTTTCTTTTAGCTATTGCTGCACCATAACAATGAATTTAAGCAAAAAGACTTGAGATTCGATATATTGAGACAACACACAATATTATAGTGAGACTTTTGACGATATCACAATATTTCGGTTATTGTTACATCCCTAATACACACACCCTGACCAAATAACACTGAAATCTAAATTTCTGAATGATTAAGTGAAGTTAATGCAACATAAACAGTGACTTTTTTAGGGTATAGATTGAACATACTAATTAAAGGTGCATTGTGTAACTTTTTGGTTGGGGGTCCGTCACCTGCTTGGACATGTCATTGTTCTGCCTGGAATGTTACACAGTATGACATTAAACAGCTCTGCCTTACATAGAGCTTTTCCACATTCAAGGCACTCAAAGCGTCAACCTTCGGATCAGTGGACCAAAGTCTTTTACCAACTGAGCTACTGCTGCTCTCCACAGATCTGACCTGTAACCTGGTCTGGTTTGGTCTCTATGAAGATGGAAAGTTTTAATACCATACTGTGAAACTTTACAGACAACACAATAACATCTCCATGAACAGAAGCATTTGACGGACCCTCCACTAGAAAAGTTACACAATGCACCTTTAAATAAAATAATGACTACTTAATTATGCCTCTAAAATTCTCACAATTATATATTTTTTTATTTTTTACAATTCTTTTGTGACTTGAATGATCAATTAACCAAAGAATCTTGACATAGCTACTGCTACAATATTATGTTTTAGAGGAGGACAAAAAAGTAACTCAAGTATAATTGTACTTTTGTGTAATAAAGCTGGAGATTTATCGGATGTTGACATATTTACACTGGATGTGCCCTTGTTTGACTTCTGATTATGTTGATTGTACTGAGACAGATGTTTCCAGTGTGAAAGTGCAGAGGAAGTGGGATTTAGAGGAATGCAAGTAAATAAATAAAAGTAGAGATCTGACCAAATATGTCAACTTTAAGTTTACAGAGGCCATAGTTTTAAATTAAACACAGACATGAGAATTTGAGCTCCCAAGAGGTGTCCTTAAGTGTCACCCATATAAGCCCCATAACAGGGACAGAGATGGAGACACGGGGCGGAGCTTCAGGGTTTGTGACATTCTCATCCCTTCGGTTTGAGCAGAAGAATCAGTTTCAGGTCAAGTCTCCACACAAAATGCCCACTCCTCCGGTAAGATATTTTAACTTCTTTTTTAACTTAAGAACAGAAACTAAATCTTTCTCTTCTGGGTGTTTTGGGCCCAAACGTGCAGGTCAGAGTAAGTTCTGCCCGTAGTAATCAATGTATTATTTTTAACTACATAGAATCATGGAAAAGAAGCTGATTTATTATTATTAGTTACATGGGAATGTATTAGTATAAATATGTAAGTCAGTTGACAGTTTATAGACTTTTGATTTACTCCAAAGCAATAAAAAATTAAGACCAACTTAGAAATCATTTTAGTCTTTAAAATATGTGTCTTTGGAATGAATTACATTATATATGCTATTTTATCAAAGACATTATTTTACTTGAAATATGTAATTTAAAGTCTAAATTTAAAAGCGTCTGTGTTGAAGAGTTATTTATACCCAATACTTTTGCTGAAGCCTTCCTAAACTGAATAAAATAAAATACTGTCTTTTCTTTTTTTAACCACACTTCGTCTCACAGAAGTTTGATTCTGTGTAGGCTGGTACAAACAAGTTAACACTTCTAGTCTAATTTGTTTATCTGTCAAGGCTAATCCACTTATTTACTGCATGTGGCTATTATGTCATGATGATTTCCTCTTTCTTCCTTGCAGAAATTGGCGACTCCCAGCTAATGTAGACGGACCGCCAACCAGAACTGCCACTTTCTTTGTAAATACATTATTGGAGCTTCGAAAAGGGAACTCCAGGCTCCTCTCTTCAGACTGACCGACTCCATCTGAAGAACCATGTCAGCCATTGAGCTGTACAAAAGATTAATGGACAGCTGTGGCAAAGAACTCAACTGTAATGACTCCTTTAACACTAGTTTTGGTGGTCTTTTGGAGATTTCTGACGATGGCTCTCCCTGGCTCAGAACTGTCATTTCAGTAGTCTATTTTGTGGTCGCTACTGCTGGAGTTTTTGGGAACCTCTTAGTTATGTTCCTACTTTATTCGACACGCACAATTACTACAGGCAACATCAATTTTTTTGTGTTTAACTTGGCCTTGGCTGACTTCCTGTTCTCTCTAGCGTTGCCGTTTTGGGCCGTGGACATCGCCATGGACTACAGCTGGCCTTTCGGATTGGCTGCGTGTAAAGCTGTTTCTTTACTTACAGGCCTGAATGTTTTTGCCAGTTGTTTCTTTCTCACCGCTATGAGTTTGGCAAGGTACTGCTACGTAGCCACCGCTCTCAAACCCAAGTCTTGCATTGGGTCACATACGTTTCCCATGGCAACGGCTTTGATATGGGCAGGAGCGCTCATAGTGTCAATGCCTAGAGCTGTTTTTGCAGATCTAAAACACATTGGTAGCAATAATGATACAGCGTGCCTGCTTCGGTTCCCTGAAGCAACGTGGCTTGGACTAAACCAGCTTTTAAGGGTAGTTCTTGGATTCCTACTTCCCTATAGCATCATGATCCCATCCTATTTACTTTTACTGCGATTTCTCTGTCAACACAAACCAAAGGGTACAAACTCTAGAAGAAATGCAGACATTTCAAAGTCTGTTGCAGTGGTGGTCTTATCTTTTTGCGCTTGTTGGTTTCCCTATAATGTCCTCACTTTTTGGAGCATCCTCATACAGTTTGATGTTGTAGGCATGAGTCCATCTTTCTATTCGGCTCAAACTTACTTTTTTCCTGTTGCAAACTGCTTGGCGTTTACCAGCAGTTGCTTCAACCCGGTCATCTACTGCCTAGTTCGGAAAGAGTACCGTGTGGCTCTCCAAAAGTTCAGTCTTGTGTCCCTGATGTCCAAAGTCCCCTACAATATGCACTCAGAGCCAGGACTGGGACAAGCTGGCCCATTAGCTATTCAATTACACACCAGGTGCAGCCAGACAACAGACTCCAGGACCTATGAGCCCCTTCTGACTCTGCCCACAACCGTCTCCAACATGTAACGCTAAACAAAGCACTACTGTGTATAAGCGATGGGCCTGTGTTTGTAGTAACCAGGATCTTCACAACTATTCTCATATTCTCTTCTCAGATTTGCATGTCGTGTGCAATTGTGTGAACTAGTTTCAGTTTTGCTGTGGCATTAAAACATACATATAAATGTTACGCTCATGGTTTGGGTTATCTTCCCAGTGCCTATGAAATTGCAATGAAGCATTCATATACATTTGTTATTTTTTTTTTTTTTTTTTGTCATTTAAAATACTGAATTTGATGAATGATTTTGATTATGTTGTGAAAAGAAAATAAGATATGTAATGCCTTAACTCTGCTTTAAAGCTAAATATTTTTGGTATAAATTAATAATGCGTATGAACGGTAACTTTTACAGACTATGTAGTATGTTTGGTATGAGACCATAGGTCACTCAGTACCACTAGATGTCAGAGTTTGAGAGATACAGAAGTATCTGCACAAGGCATTAACAGTTGTGTAAATTAACATGGCAAATTTGGAATTGCAAGCGAAAGAGATCACAGAAGTACAGATTATAATTGTAGAATTTATTTCTCTATTTAAATCACTCAGAATCACCTGAAAAATGAGTACATTCCCTTTGTTCAAACCAAAATCATATCAATCAAGTACACTAATAATAGTAATCATAAATATAATTACAAGCGCAATCATACCTACAATAAGTACCATTATAAATCAAATTACCAACATTACACATCCACCTTACAACACTGGGGGCTGAGGGTATGGCTTATCCATGGGGCATGGCTTATTTCAACTGAAATGTCCAGTAAAAAATAAAGTATTACATCCAGTAGGCCCAATTCAAGTCAGAAAAATCACCAAGTTCAATTGAGACACAGCTGATCAAATGTGCAGAATAATAGCTGCCAGGAACAAAACAGTAGATTCATCCCCAAATGCTAAACATGTATTGTATAAACATGAATGTTATTTCATAAATATCAGTTCAGTACAAGATATAATACTCCATTATTAGGTCCATAGATTAATAAGGATTTATAGACTGTATATACTTCATTACACTCAATAAATAGCAATCTATTTTAATATTAATATTTGTCAATTTAGTGTTTAAACTCATCTATTTCTATAAGTATGTTGTCGCATTGCAAGTATTGTGTTGTTATATTTTTGTGCTTTTGGGTTTTAAAGTATAAAGAAAAGCTAAAATACTTGAGTGTTTCTACAAGCATCTAAGCATCTGACAAATACATTTGAGTCTGAATATGAATGTACAGTAATGGCACTTAAATACTAGAGTAAACAGGAAACACTTTAAATGGTCTTGTGATCTTTAAAATAGCAAACGTTTAATGTATCAGGAAAGTTGTGAATAAATAAAATTCTCATAATAGTACTGCCTCTGTTTCTACTAACAAAATAAATAGATGTTGTTCAAGCTTTAGTGATAAACATTTGTAATTCAGAGGTAGGACACCGCTAAGATCTCCGATGTTTGCATAGCCACCATTTTGGTGAGGTCAAGAATATCATATAAAAAGTATTTGCTTATTTCGGTGATTTCAATTTCAAAGTACAATGTGATGGGTATGTGTTTAAATAGTATCCTACGCTATGCCGTTGTGAGAAAAGGCCAATACTGACTTAAGCTACAAGAGGCGAGCAAACATCTTTTTCATTTTCTTTTCTTTTATTGTGTCTAATGTAAATAGGGTATATTGTTTTTTCTGACCTTCCCAATATGGCGGCTATTCCCCTAATTTGTTCTATAATATGTGTATGGGATACTATATCACTAGAGCTTGTATAAATAAATCCCTTTGAGTATATGGATGTATATATATATTTCTATTCTGAAGATTATAAATTGCAGCCTCTCATGAAACAAATATGCAATAATAAATGTTAAAATACTGTATTGCAATGCAGGCCAAATAAACACTGAAACGGTAGTGCTTAAAACTGCAACCCAGTGTTGTTCAAAGCACTGTTTTGGTCACACTTACAGTTATTAGGATATTTGAGATTATGTTTATTGAACTAAAATGCTGTGCTATGTTCTAAATAAAGTAATTTCTCATCCCATGAACGCAGTCACTCCATAGCACTGTAGTTTCTGGATTGCAGCATTAAGAGTGGTAAATATTCAGTATCACACAACATGCCAGAAGGCCTACCCTTTTATATGAATACATTTACATATAAGAATAGATATACATGAAGGTATTTTATACATTTGTGGTAAACATTGATATTTATTTTTAAATAAATTGATCTTTTTAAAGGCAAAGAGGTTTAAATAAATTATATTAACCATGAAATTTGTAATAAATGATTTGAACATAAACACACTGCTTTTTATTTCATCACCTGACTACAAAAGACGCTTATTGTACAAATTTTACAGGTTGTATTGGCATTGTTATTTCAGGCCAAGTGGCACAGACTGTAAGGCAGTCATATCCTATGCACATATATACTACATGTTTGAATACTCCTGCGCTTTTCTTCCCTTGTTTTGGTTAGTCTGTCACTGTGTCTCCGTTCAGACCAAGAATGGAAAAATGTCACTTCTGACCAATAGTCAGCATGGTAGAAAAGCTGTGTTCCAGTAAAAGAACCACATTATCGGTATAATAGGATGCACATGCAGCACCTATCCATGAATGTCACTAGAGATGAGCATTTCCCCGATCTCTATCATGAGTTCATTCTGCTTATTCGGATTTTAGATACTCACAGCCATTAAAAAGAACTAAAATGGCTCCAATAAATTGTCAAAACAAAAATCCTCAGCCAAAATAATAGATGGTACAGTGGCTTCAATGATGGTCACCAAAACTAGTTTTGGATTTGTCTACATGTAAAAACTCAGTTCTTGTTGCTCTGCAAATTGTTCCAGGCGTCTCACTTTAGCCGTTCAAATCACTCTACCCTGATTGGTACAACACCAGAGGTGTCCCTTATACCCTGTATTCATGTTTTTTATTTGTAATAATAACTAGATTACAATAATAGATTGTTTTGTGCTATGATGCCTTTATATGATTCGTGTTTTCACAAAAATAGTTGATGTGGCCAGTTTAGCAACAATCTGGACTAAGGTAGTTTTTTAGGAGAAAACCAGTGTATTTGCAAAAATGTCAAATGGCCATGGTAACTTTTCAGATCTACAGGTTAACTGTACAGTGGTTAGTGTAATTTTGGTACAAATGGCAATAGAAGTTATAAATCGATTTAACTGACCAAAAAAACAAAAACAAAAAAACCCAAACAAAACTCTATTTTTTTTGTCTGGTGAATTTTAATTTTTTGATTCCATGCATGTCAAAATATGTACATGCATGTTTTTATATGGTATAAAAATATGGCCTTTAATAACAAAAAACTATAGTGAAGTTATCTTTGTATTAATTGATGGCTCTCTAATGAGTAACAACATGCTTGGTGCATGTCACAGTAGTCACCATGTGGTGCAGTGTGCTTAAAGATTCATTTGGATGAAAACACAAAACGGCCATGCTCTTGTTACTCATATGTTATACAAATAAACATCTTTAGGTATTGCCATTATTTACAGTGGCATTGGCTTTTATTTGAGTGATCTCTCATTGGTCCTCGCACTTAAGTGATTGTCAAGTTGTGGTACAGGCTTTTCTTTTGGAAATGTGCAAAGTCTCTGAAGGATGTGATGAGATGAAGCCTTTGGGAGACCCCCTGGATCCACTGCAGAGCTGGAGTCCTTTACACGCGGGTGACCATCATGTACTCTGGCAGTCAGGATCCATAGCCCTGGCTGATAGACTGAAAACACAGACATATACAAAATGAATTAGTGCAAACAGCATTAAGTGTTTACATTAGCTTTAGACTCTGGACATGGAGGGGCTTCACACAATACATTACACATTTATATGTGTTTTTTCAGTGCACAAAACAGAAAGTGATGATACAGGCTACTGTGGAGGACTAGCATCTTTTACCTCAAAGTATAGGCAATATAGTATTAAAACAGCACGGTTTAATATTTTTAGTTTGATAATTCTATAGTTCATATAGCTGTCTGATAAAAACAATAGCAGCCTCACCATTTCTATAAATGAGGTCTTTGGAGGAATGTAGTCTGTTTGCCTGGTATATTGCAGTCTAGAGACTTGTATAAGAAAGCTGGAGAGACAGCAGGTTTTAAGGATAGCAAATGTTGTTCTCTGGAGCTATTTCAGCACAAAGATGGCGCAGAGACAGCCTCTTCACCCGCGTCACAATCCAGCCCACACGAAACAGCCCTGAAAGAATAACTGTGACGTACTGTGAGTCATGCTCAAGGCTTTTCCATGAATACACAATATTCTGCTGCTGCTGCCGGTAAATCATTTCATTTTTTTAAGATTTCTCTGGAGAGATAAAATTAGATTGAGACATTTTCACTGTCCTCTGAGGAAAAGTGGTGTTCTTTAATACAACACAATGGATCAGTGGTGAGGTGTATGACAAACTCTGAACAATATAATTTGTCTTGCTGATGTTCCAGGTTTTTTACAGGAACATCCCCACAAAGATTATCACGTTTTTTATGATTGTACAAGTGAGATTTCAGCCACAAAAATGCAGGTATCCCTGATTAAATATTTGATCTTTTGTTGTGTTTTGCTTATAGGGATATTCCTTCACTACATATGACGTTATCACAGTTGAGGCAGAAGCTGAGGATGACCACAGAGCAGCACCTTTGGGACCTTCAACCCTGTACAGGGTAAGGTGTGACTGTGCCCATGCTTTAGGTGTACATGCACTGAGACGTGTCAATGAGGCTGTTCTTTGTGGGGATGTTCCTGGAAAAACAACAAAAGAGTCTTAACCAGTAATATCAACAACAGAGAAACAGATTATCGAACACACTCAGCCATGCCTGCTCTGTGTTGGGTGAATGCTGTGAATGTGATAGAAATGATGCAACTGATTTGAAAAGATGGTGAAGATGTAGACACAGGCACAAACCTGGTCTGTGAGGATTCGAGGCTTAATATCAGGAATGGCACCCACTCTCAGCTCATCCTCCACAGCCATGAGTCTGACAACAGGGAGATACAAACAAACATACCGGTTGACAAAAATCAAATTACAAAGCCGGCATTTTTCAAATTGATATGTAGCCATTTGATGATATTAAGGTCCTGACTTGTTTATTCTCCCACTTAGCTCCATGAATGTGAACCAGTTTGACCAAAGTTCACTTTCAGAGCGTAGGGAATGTGTGGTTACAGTGAACTATGCATGTTTATATCAGTACATAGTCAATTTAATACATTTTTTAGTTTCTTATTATGCCTAACACATAATAAGGGATATTTCCTAATAACGTATTGGAAACTATACTTATTTTAGTGCAGTTAGTTACTAGAAGTTAAAAAATGTTAAATTATGTCTATAATAGTGCACTTGTCACAAACTAAAAGGTCAACTTGTTCCTAATCTTTTAAACACTGTGTTTTTTCGTTGGAAGTCAGTTTTGCCCTAAATGGTGATCTTCATTGTGGGATCCATTTCTTTTCGTCATTAATCTTACTTTTATAACCGCATTCCTTATGGTGATTTTAGCATATTCTGGGTACTACCAAAAGTATTTTCTGGCTTTTACTGGCTTGTTTAATGAAAAAAATCTATATACTATTTCTATTTCCATTTTATATGATTAAAGCAGTACTGTTAAATCAACACTAAAAACAGCTCTGCCTCGCTCAGGCACAGTTTTAAGGCCAAACAGTTTACTGCTACTGCTTCAGAAAATGATAATAATTAGCTCAACATTGAATTATAATCTACTGCTTTAATAATCTGCTGGTTAAATAAAATTACACGTAGGTTTCAGATATTTAGTTTATGTTCATCTATCAGATTTCCTATATGCATTTATAAAGATGCACTATGTAACTTTTCTGGTGGAGGATCTGCCGCCTGCTTGCTTCCATGGAGATGCGAATGCTTTGTCTGGAATGTTTCACAGTATGACATTAAATATAAAAAGAAGCAGGTGACACCACCAAGTTACAGGTCAGATCGGTGGAGAGGAGAGCCCGTTCACTGTGAGAAAACGTGTTTCTCAAGGGGTTTTTTTGAGCAATAAAAACACCTGTTGTGAAATGAATAATGATATGCTTAATGCCATACTGTGAACATTTTGGGCAAAGCAATAACATCTCCATGGAAACAGGTAGGTGGAAGGAAAAGTTACAGTGTGCACCTTTATTAACAGCAGCTACATACAGCTTTCATATTATGAGTGAAATGTGTGTTGTTGGGTGAGTATGGAGAGATTACTATCACTACCAAGTCTTCAGCTTCAGTGTTTTTCTGCAGCGTGTCAGCAGAAGGACCGTCCTGCGTGTGAGCGGCTGATGCAACAGTGAAAGGTAAACAGTAACACAGCACCCTGGGCCCCACTTACCTGCTGATGATGCCTTTGATTTGTGAGTCCTTCTCAAGCTGCTGCTGTTTGAGGCGCCTCTCGCTGTCCTCCAGTCTGTTCTGATACTGCTGCAGGATCTTATTGGTCTGCTGCTCCTGGGACAGCAGCCGCTGCTCATACTCCTCCAGCTTTCGGTGGGACATCTTCAGACGCTCCTTCAATGAGTGTATTTCCTCTTCATATTCTTTTACCTACAAAATCAGAGAAAAGGTAAACTATCACTGGTCACTAGGGATGGGACAATAAACAATAATATTGTTTATTGTGATAAAAAGGGTACATAATGATCGTCCCTGGGACAATTTATACAATCGTTATAATTGTCAACAAAGATAATTCCCATTTTATAAGCAGAATGTGTAGAAAAAAACTACTTATCCATCAAGACCTCTGCTAGATCATAGTTGTTTTCACTTATAACAAAGTACAATTATATAGAAGTTGTTTAAACATGGAACTAATTCATAACAGTAAAATTATAATTATTCATATCCATAATATTTTTAAGCTGTCCGCAGCAACTTTAATATTTATCGGGATATAATCGTTTGGCCATGGTAACTGTGACACCAAATTTCATCCCATGCCTACTGGTCACAGTACATAAACAAGTTGTATCTGTATCTGATTTTGAACCATGAGGGAGGAACCTGGTTCAGTTTGAACTGTTAGCTTGGTCTCTTTTCTCAGTCAAATCTCACCATAACAAAGAAAAAACTTAATATAATCAATAATTCCAGGCAGTTGCTTCCACATGTTTTTTTTCTAGTGTGTAACTGGTCAAAACTCAGGAACAGTTTCTTCCCTGAAGCCATTAGGCCAATCAGCTCTGTCATGTAGCCCTGACACTAATGCACCTTACAACACAGCACTAACTTAGAAGCACTTTAGAAAATGGGGATGGGTGAGGGTTGTTTTCAAGACTGCACTTGACATATAATGTCTTAAACTATTTATTGTACTGTTTTTTGTGCTGCTAATAACCTGGACCATAGTACAGTGTTTCGTTTCTGTGTAATTTTTTTTTTTTTTTTTCTGAAATGAAATGAAATCTGATTCTGAAAATGTGGCATCATCATCACAGTCCCAAGGCCCAAGATCAATCTCTTCCTGCTCTAAGAAGATATATGTGATTTACAAACATAAACAATCCCAGTCTTTCTTCACTGCAAAGATATTATCATGCAATTACATTTTGTGTAGTGACTTAAAATAAAAAAGGAAATGCTACACCACTTGTGCATGAAAACATACTCACTTGAGAGGTTTGTTGAGAAACTTTGCAATCATCTGATTTAATTATGAAGTTTGTTATAGCCTGCTATTCCACAAAGTGAGAGTCACACCCTGCGCTAATGGATCTTGTTCCAACTTGAAACTTTTAGCAATTTCCATTTTAAAGCCTTTCTTCAAAGAGGCTGTTTTAGTCTAATAATCTCAAATCCTGTATCACAGAGCCAGAATTATCTTAAAAGCAGATGATTAGAGATGCATTTGGAGATACTTGCTTAACATGGCATTTTGAGAACATCTAATGTTGTTCTCTTCTATTTTTACCGAACAGGAAGAGTGGGAGGATGGACTTGTACTGACCCGGTCGAGCCTGGATTCGTCCATACTTTTGGAGTACTCTTTCAGTTGCCCCTCTCGATCCGGTCTCAGGCTCTCGATGTCCGCAGACAGGTGAGGCATATTGGACACCCAGGCCACCGTACGCTCATTCATGGTGGTCAGATTGGACTGAGATCCCTGCAGTTACAAATATAAGTATTAGGGATGGGACAATAAACAATAATATCATTTATCATGATAAAAAGGGTAGACAATAATCGTTCGTGGGACATTTTGTATAATCGTGATAATCGCCAACAAAAATAATCTCCATTTTATCATCAGAATGCACAGAAGGGAGATAGGTGGGGACTATGTACACAATGGTGAGGCGCTTGAATTCGATTCGTTGAGGGATGGAGAGCCAGTGGAGATTTTCACAACGCTATAACAGTTGTTTAAATATGGAACCTATGCATAATATTCAAATGATCATTATTCATACACATAACATTTTTAAACTGTCAGCAATTTTCATAATTATCGTGATATAATCGTTAATTGCAATTATTTTGGCCATGATAACCATGACACCAAACTTCTACATTTTCCCATGTGCAATAGGTACAATTTATTACAAGAAAGGACTCTGTATGGTTAATAATAGGTTTGGAATGTGTGGAGGAGGTCATGCTGTGAAAGGTTAAAGTCATAATGTTTCAAGTGAGATTGAATAGGGCACTTAAACATACTCATAAAACGTACAGTGTTCATCCCACACTGGAGGATGGAGACGCCAAAACTCAGGAAAAAATACACTACTTCTGGAAAGCATTTAAAGGTCCCATATTACACTATTGTCTAAACTATGTCGTAATGTTGTTTCAACCCTCGAATTGCCAATCTCTACTGAACTAAAGTAAAGGGTAGCTGCTGACTTGAAAGCTACCACTACATGACATCACAAAGTGGAACAAAGCATTTTACGCTTTGGAGGTGTAGACAGACTAATAACAGAGATAGAAAAGAGATCAAGTCAGAGAGTCAAACATGTGTGAATGAAAAATACACAACTCCAGGTATGTTTTTGAGGAGGTAACAATATTATAACATAGGTTAAAGCTCACAAGAGTCAATTTTGCATAATATAGGACCTTTAATATTTGTCCAGCACAAAAAAGCAGGTATTTGAAAGTATGGCACATTTCCACTTCTCCATGGAGAAGTGCAATATTCACCTTGGCCTAACCTTACAGAGAGTGACATGAATA
The DNA here is from genome assembly GCA_029959045.1 of Taenioides sp. WSHXM2023. Classification (NCBI taxonomy): domain Eukaryota; kingdom Metazoa; phylum Chordata; class Actinopteri; order Gobiiformes; family Gobiidae; genus Taenioides; species Taenioides sp. WSHXM2023. The sequence continues at coordinate 23,251,856 of CM057097.1, forward strand.
AAATATGTATAACAATTATATTAATCATATTACATTGAGATTTCCTTATTAAAGATGCACTATGTAACTTTTTGGTTGAGGGCTCTGTCACCTGCTTGTTTATATGGATATGTCATTGCTCTGCCTGGAATGTTCCACAGTATGACATTAAACAGCTCTACTTTATATTTATTCAATTACAAGTGGTTTTATAGCTCAAAAATACAGAGAAAAACAGGCATTTTGACTGTGAGCGGGGTCGCCTCTCCACAGATCTGAGCTGTAACTTGGTCTGGTTTGAGCTCCATAAAGATAGAAAGTTAACTGTGTTTATTTGACCCATTAAAAACGTGGTACTTTATCTAGGTAGGGCCTATCTCACCACACAAGCTCTGGGGTATGTTTGCATTCATTTGGGTTTGTTTGTCTCTATGCTCTGATTTGACCTTACTTGGCCTTGACTTTCTGGCAGCCAAACAACAAACAAGCAATACTGGGAAAATGGCTTATATCAGGCAAGAACTGAGAGGAAAAGATTAAGCAAAAAGAAAAAGGGGAGTTGAAACTGAATGTACAAAAAAGAGCTGTGTACATACAAATTTTGCATGTGTTTTCTAAGGTGATTTAAGATACAAATGCAAAATGAACTGAACTGATAAAAGATAAGCCTGAAATTAGGAAGTTCTCAATGTTCTTGTGCAGAAAACATGGACCAGAATTAACATGAAAATAGGATAATGAGTAGTGAGAGTGTATAGGATTTACTTTTTAAATATGTGATTTGGGACTTGCCTGTTTACTTGAGACAGGTTTGAGCAGATGCGGTTGTGGAGGTTGCAGTTGGGCTGGCTGAGACTTCTTGGTGCTTTTGGTGGGGGTGTCAGTAGACTCCTCTGCAGCGGCTGGTGGTCCCTGGGGCTCTTTGGCGGAGCTGTTCTGATAGGGGAGTCCGGGGGCGGGGCTATCGGTGACCGTGACCTGCCCGTCCTGCTGCGGCTGAGGAGGCGCTGGTTGAGGTTGGGTTTGTTGGGGTGGGACCTGGTTATGGCGTGTTCGGGGCCCACTGCCGCTGAAGCTGGGCTCGCTGGAGTCCAGTAGAATGTTTCGGCTCTGAGGGCGTGTCTTGGGGGGCGTGGCCGTGGCGGGGTTGTTGATGGAGCGTTGAGATTTGAGGTGCTGAGCGAGGGAGGACTGCCGGACTGGGTGCACCGTGGTGGGGGGTGTGGCTAAAGAGGCGGGGGTCCCTGTGCCTGTAGCGGTCTGTGCGGTGACACCCATAAGATGCTGCTGCTGCAGAGACTCCTGTGACAAGAACAAATGTAAGACACAGGACTGTGAAATTACAGCTTCATTCAAGTGCATGAATGGTGTAATCAAAAAAATGATTAATTAATTATGTTAATTTATTATATTAGATATGGTCGCTCATTCAGACCCTCAAAACCAACAGCAAAATGAGTTGTCAGATCTTCAAAAGAAGATGAAAGCGAAAAAACATCACTTTAAAAAAAAAGTGTTGTTTTCTTTTTAAATCATGATTTCAGTTAAAACCCTAATAATATTTTTTCCCCACACATTACATTCAAGCAGCCCCCTGTAGAAAATCAAATCAATCAACAGCTTGGACCTTTACAGTCTGATATATATTTGTGTTATTTTTGTTTGCCAGATACACATGCACTTGAAGACAGTTATATTTATTAAAAAAAAAAAAAAAAAATCTCAACTTTAGTAATCCATTCAAAATCTGTTTATGCCTGAAAATGTCTTGGTTAAGATTGAAGTAAATCACAAAAAGTAAATAGACCATGAAATGATAGTTTTTTTTTTTCTCTATAATTAAGTCTTTGGGGGTGTTGGTTGAGTCAGCATAGCTGCTAAAACTGTCCTACACAGTGGTAAACTTTGGTAATATGATTCTGTTTGAAAAAACCCAACAAGGTGCCCTCAAGTCAACTACTGTTTAATGAAGTAAAACGAAGCATGTTGAGTCAAACATATTAGTAGAAAGCCTGTTTTTAAAAAGCCTGTATTACACTACTTTTTGATATATGTTTCCTCATCAAAAACATACCTAGTGTTGTGTTTTGTTTCCTTCACAAATGTTTAACACACAAACCTGCAAATGGAAAAGACTCTGTTTCACCTTGTGATGTCATGTCATACAGGAAGTGCTCCACTGTGTTATTAAACTCCATAACCTTCATAAGAATTATTCTGATCATTTCATCCCTGGAATTGCCTATTTCTGCTGAACAAAACGTAAAAGGTAGCTGTTAACTTGAAAACCACCGCTTCATGACATCACAAGCTTTGGAGACGACAGGCTAATAATAAAGGCTTAGTGAAGTGTGAATGAAACAAAACACAACTCGAGGTAATAACATTCTAACATGGCTTAAAGCTCACAAGAGCCAATTTAGTGCAATATAGGACTTTTAAACAATGTAACACAATAATATAGACATCCTATTTAAAATCACATCTTTATGATCAAAGCCATGTCAACAAAAGTGGAAGCAGGAGCAGACTTAAAAGCCGTCCTGAAAGAGGCTGCATTAGGAAGAGGTTTGTGATGTTTGTTCCATTAGGGCCCACGCAAAGGACAGAAATAACTCTACAAGACAGTATCATTAAACGCTGTCATTTACACAGATAAACTGTAGTAGAACACTGCAGACTTCACCATAGAGTCTGTACAGAGGTTATGGAGAGCCAAAACCCATTACTCAGAGAACAAGTGTAAGAAACAGATGGCACTTTAATTTAACTTAATAATGAGCTGCATGTTATAGGAAACCAAACTTACACTGCGATATGGGACCTGCAAAGTTTTTAAAGGTGCATTGTGTAACTTTTCTGGTGAAGGGTGCGTCAAATGCTTTTCTCCATGGAGATGTTATTGCTTTGTCTTGAATGTTTCACAGTATGGCATTAAACCTTTCTATCTTCATGGAGACCAAACCAGGCCAAGTTGCAGGACAGATCTGTGGAGAGGCGACCCCGCTCACAGAAACAAGCAAGCGACAGACCTCCAGCCTAAAAGTTGTGAAACATTCCAGACAAAGCAACAACATCTCCATGGAGAAAAGCGTTTGACAGACCCTCCACCAGAAAAGTTACACAATGCAACTTTAAACTGGACTTTGTACTTATTATCTTTGTTGAAGATTATCACAATTGCATAAAATGTCCCATGAACGATTATTTTCAACCCTTTTTATCACGTTTCTATCCCTGTAAGATTGGTTCCCAGACTATTCAAACATTTATAATATTGATAATTATTAGCAGTGGTGAAATCTAACAAAGTAAAAGTAGTAAAGTACTGTATTTTTAGGTATTTGTACTTTACTTAAGTTAATTTTTCAGTGGGTACTTTTACTTTTACTTTTACTTCACTACATTTGAGAGCAGGTATCTGTACTTTCTACTTCACAACATTTTTGAACTGGACTGAAGCGTAATTTATTTTTTTTATGATAGTTTGAGGAGTTTATTTAATACATTTGAAGTTTGAGCACACACAAATATACAAATACAAACAGCTAGGAAAAAAATATTGATTCAGTTGTTTCTATTGAACAAAATTCAGTGCAAATCTATAAAAATCAATGCATTTGAAGTTTTATTAGATCTCAAAATCTATGTGAACTACTTATTTTTTACTCTTTAAGTACATTTTTAAACAGGTACTTTAATACTTTTACTTCAGTGTTTCTTCGCTTCCATCATTTAAAAAGATGCTAAATAACTGTCTATTTTGGAGGCAGATAATTTTCTGTTTTGACTTCAGCCCATAATGCAAATCATATTTAGTATAAGTTGAATAATTTGGAACATATATAAGGGCTGTCAGTTTCAAAGCATTTTTCTAATTATTAGTGACGAGAAATGAAGATGCAGTTTTAACAGGAAAAAGACTTTTGAATTTCTTTTGGGTTTACATTTGGAACATCAACTGCCGATAAAAATGACCTTGACCGCTTACCTTTATATACTTTACTGCAGTTTTTCTAATGCAAGTACAGGATCACTTAATAAATGGGTGTTGTATATTCAGCTGTACAAGTAGTGATATTAGTGTGTATTATATAAAGTTCATTTGACACAATGCATTCCCACAATACAGTTCTCCAAAATGATCCTGGTGTCTGTAGCCAGGGAGAAGGCAGCTATTACATAACACACAGTGGGCTGTAAATAGACAACAATTAAGCATTTGTCCACCTGGTGGTGCTCTTTGAAACATGTAAGCCTGTACGCACTGAATATGGGACATTTTCTACACTTGGTACTCTGTACAGTCTTCATTATCCAAAAAACACATTAAGAAAATACTTGTCTCTAGACAGTGAGAGATAGATGGGAAATAGGTACAGTAAAGACAGATGGGGGAATGAGGAATGGGCAAACTGGCTCAAACCATAAAATGAGGTCAAATTTAGATTTTTTTCAACAACATGAATTTAACAACTTATTACTAAAATGATGCATATTTCTAAATATTACGTTATGATTTATTTGTCGAAAGTGTGGCAGAGGCTTTAATACCACTTTGTATTCAAGCCATAAACACAGAATATGAGAGGCAGGTCTTAATGAAATGAGAATCAGTTTGTGTATAACATTGTGCGAGCTCCTACCTGCACCTGTAGTGACAGCTGGTGCCAGCCGTAGTCGTTGCTCTGATTCTGCCGAGTGAAATCATCGCTGTAGCTGTGTGAGTGCACGATGCTCGGCTGCACCAGGCTGTTCTGAGAGCGCAACGCCGACAGGTCCTCGCTGCGGGAGAAGGCGCTGTTGCCAAACGCCGGCGCGTAGTCGTGGTGACCGTTCTCCGTTTCCGGGGCGAGGAGCAGAGGGGGCGGGGCCTGGGACTGAGCGGGCGAGTTCTGAGCCGCCAGATGGAACAGAGGATTTTGGAAAGACAGGGGGAAGTTCATGGCTGCTGCGGCCTGCTGCTGCTGCTGGGACAGGGACTCGGTGGGACCCCCTATGTGTCCCATCTGGCTCAGGCGCAGAGCAGAGCCGGCAGAGCCCCCACCCAGGTGACCTCCCATCCTCAGGGGGGCACCCAGGTTCCCAAAGCTGTGACCCAGGCCAGCGATAGATGCTTGGGAGGAGGTGAGCATGTCCCCCACAGAGTTTAGGTTTGAGATGCTGTTCATGCGAGAGTCCTGCAGATCCATCATAGACACACTCTTGTTCACACTGTGCACCTGAACAACAAAGAAACACAGACGGGTCAGTGACGTTATGGGATGTAGGACAAGAGACACCCCCAAAACTCCAGTCACAAGAGGCCATTAAAGAGAAGATTAATTAGAGGTGTGAGCTAAAACAGTTTGGTCTCTCCATATAGTGTGACTTTTTACTATTTGACTTGAGTTGTGTACTCAATTACTCAAATAATACAAATTTAAATGGGTTCCAAAAACCCTTCATTACAGTGTTATGGTGCACCAGAAGCATCAGTAAATATGATTTTTCACAGCTCCAATAAATATTTTCACAATAGGCCAAGATACATACTGTATTCTTACATAAACGTCTCGTATTCTTACATAAATGTCTCACTGCTGTAGAAAGTGCTGAGTCTGACTCACACCAACATCTTACCCATTTTGTCAAGGTTCTTTCAGAGGAACTATATTCTCAAGACTGTAATAGAAGGCACTTTATGTCTCAAAACTTTGCTTGGCAGGATTTAAAGCACAAAGGAAAAGCCAATACAATGCCACGTACTTATTTTCAAAAGAATAAACTTTGTGTCTACAATACAGTGTTCTGTGTTACAAAAGCATAGCAACAAAGAAAACATTTAAATGCAATAACTGTTGAATTATAAAGCAAATTAATTTGAGATTGAGATTAATTTGTACATTATCTGTGTTTAATAATAACAACAAATAATAAGAAATGAATGTACAAGTTTTATTTCTTTTTGTGTAATGAAAACGGATTTGCTGATAACACTTGTGCTGGTCCAAAGTCCATAAACAGTGTATTGGTTGGTACCTTAGGGTCTGGTTCAGTGATGTCTGAGCTGCTGGTGCAGTAGGCGGGGCTGGAGCGGGCGAGGGGAGGGCGGGTCACGTAGAACACCTCTCGAGACTGGCGCAGGTCCCGCTCAGCGTGGCGCCTCATGTTCAGGTTATTGGACAGAGACTCCACCGCTGAAACGCCCCCCGTGGGAGAGGGTAAACGAGAGATGTCTATGGAACTGTGGAGGAGATAGAAAAGGACATTTTAGATGCATCCATATATTTCACTGGTGGTTATGGATTTTTATTGGCAGGCAAAATGGCTTCTGATAGTTTTGCTTTCCCTGAAAGGTACATGTGTATCTTTTCTTCCTGCTTGCTAGGAATGTTCCACAGTAATACATTAAACTAATCAAATGTATTCAATTACAGGTGTTTTTATTGCTCAAATATACCTTGAAAAACATTGTGAAGGGCTGTCCTTTTCACAGAACTCACCTGTAACCTGGCCTGGTTGTGTCACATGCATATACTTAATGACTATGGAACATTCCAGGCAAAAACTTCTACATGGCAACAAGCAGGTGCTTAACCCTCCACCAGAAAAGTTATATTGTGCACCTTTAATTTTTCTGTACAATTTTAATATCTTAATCTTAAATTATGTATTTTTTTTCTGATATGAAACAGATGTCTTTTACATAAGTAAAACATAAGATTATGATGTGAGATTAAAAACTATGTTGATGCATCAAAACATACAATACATATTTTTACTTGATGCAATAAACTAAATATCAGCCTAGACGATCAAACAATGCAGCACCTTGCTTATTTGACATTTCACATTTCTTATGGTTATTTTTAAGCAGGATCAAACTATGATGTGTTATGCAATTGTTATGTAATAAAACATTTGAAAAGCCAGATAAAGGAAAGATGTGATGCCGTCCTGCCAAACAGCTGCCCAAATATCTGGTGTCATTCTTAATGCGCAGCCATATACTGTGTTTTAACTAACAAAGAAAACTACGGTTAAGTCAATGTGGTAGAAGAAGTACTCAATTTTGTTACTTAAGTAAAAGTACAGATCCCAGAGCAAAAAAAATACTCATATAAAAGTAATATTATCACATGAAAAAATCTACTTCAGTAAAAGTATTAAAGTACCTGTTTAAATTTTGAGATCTAACAACACTTCAAATGTAGTGACGGTGATAAAGATTTGTCTTTAAACTTTGTTCAATAGAAACAAAAGAATCTATCTTTTTTTTTTTCCAAGTTGATTTTATTTGTATATTTATGTTTGCTCAAACTACAAATGTGTTAAAATAAACCCTCAGCAATATTAAAACAATAATAAAAAAGACTTTTACTTTTCAGTCCTGTAGTGTAATGTAGTGGAGTATAAAGTACAGATACCTGCTCTCAAATGTAGTGAAGTAAAAGTAAAAAGTATCCACTTAAAACTATACTTAACTAAAGTACAGATACCTAAAATGTTTACTTAAGTACAGTACTTTACTACTTTTACTTTGTTACATTCCACACTGTGCATTGTTTTAACTAATAAAGAAAACTACAATAAAGGATTTCAAAATGACATAGTAAACCAAAAATAATTCTGTGTGTTTGCAGCCGTCTCTTGACAACAACAGAGTGAACGTATTAGTAAAGACACACAGAGGAAAAGAGGGAGAACAGATGGTGCTGGTAATTACCAACAGATAGAAGACAGGGATCTTAGAGACTAGTTTTATAAATATATATATATAAATAAAAACATATATATAAACACACACGCACACACACACACACACACGCACACACACACATATACATTGATTCTGAAAGAAATAACAAATAGAATTTGATGGTCTCGAGCTTTATCAGAAAGAGCCCATATTATGCTATTTTTTTAACCTATGTTATAATGTTGTTTCTTTATAAAAAAAAAAACAACATACAACAAAGTTGTGTTTTATTCATTCACACATGTTTAACACACAAACTCTGCATATTTAGGCTGCTTTTAAACTCTGTACACCTTCACTAGAATCATTTGGGTAATTTCAGACCTGGAATTGTTGATCTCTACTGAACTAAGACAAAAGGAGCTGTTAAATTCAACTACCACAACATGACATCACAAGGTGGAACAAAGCATTTTTAAGTTTGGAGATGTAGACAGACTAATAATGCAGAATTAACCAAACGTGTGTGAATGAAACAAAACAAAACTCCAGGTATGTTTTTGATGAGAGAACAACATTATAACATGTCTTAAAATTCACACGAGACAAGTTTGTGTAATATAGAACCTTTAAAGAAAGCGGTACTACACTGTGAGGAAAATTACATTCTGTTGTCCAAAACAAAAACAAAACAAAAATGTTTGTAAATGTTTTTGAAAGATACTAGACTAGGAATCTTTCAGAAGAGTCAGTTTTACTCTAACCCAAAAAGACATCACAATGAGGCCCATGTTAAACTACTTTTCTTGCTTGTAAATTCAGATACACTTGGGAGATGTTTCAAATATTCACCTATGCTACACATCCTTTTATAGCTATATTGAAGTTACCTGTTGAGATCTCTCATCATAAGGCTTTGGAAGTCAGAGGACATGAGGCGGTTGAATGAGGGTCTGGAGAAGAGCCGGTCCTTAGGTCTTTCTGGTTGGTGATTGGTCGGCATGTGGAGCTGAGGGTTCCTCAGGGCAACGCTTATGTCATTCAGCAGCCGAGGTAAGGGCCCAAGTTTAAGAATAGCATCCTACAAAACAAGGAAATGAGGGTCAGTTTGTCCGTCTAAATATAAAAAATGTTTTAGTCAAACAAAGGGAAACTTCAAGCTGCAAACCTACTTTTGATAATGACTGTCTGGGAATAACAAAAGACTGGCACAAGATAATTATATTTTCAAGTTTTCCTATTTAATTATTATGTGAATGAAATATTCTGTGCTTTTTTTTTTTTTTCTTGTTACATTCAGTGCCACAAAAGAACAAAACAAGTCTCTTTATTTAATTCAGTGGAGTCCTAATGTACACATACAAGTTATTTAATTCAAGTATAAATATGAATAAGCGGTTTTAATCTTATGACAATTGAATATGTTTAAATACACAAAAATAAAAATAAATAAGAATAACCTTTTTTATGATTTAAGTCTTTTTACTTATTGAAGAATAATGTGGTGTGTGTGAAAGATGAACAGGATTTGATGATTCTCTAATATTTGGTGATATAATACCTGTTGTAACTATGAATTATAGTTTTACACCAACCGAGAAGCAGTTTATGAAGAAAAGTTGAAAAGTATGTTGAAAATTACAGGAAGTAGAGAGTTCTGTTTTAGTGAGTCCCATATTGATGAATTCTATCAAAAATCTAGGCACAATTTATATTTAAAAAACACATTTTTCTGATACTTTAAACATGACTTCAACAAAATAAAGGTGTTTTCTTATCATTTTATTTGTCAAATAATAATCTCTGTGTACATTAGAGGAGTTTTGGACCAGTGTACAATGCTAGGTATAATAGGTAACCGGTATGGAATTCCCTAGTATATTATCATGATTTCCAAGTACTTGAAGCCTAAAAAATGTCCAGACTGGGAAACAAAGAGGAAAATGTTTAGCAAAATCTGAATCTGAAATGATCTTAACTGTGCTTTAGTAAAATGTGTAATTCAACTTGTCATATATGCACTTTAAGGTCAACAGTGCAACATGCAAATCCTAATTAAAGTGCATATATGACAGGTTGGACTAGTCATTTTACTAAAATACAGTTAATTATATTTAAGATTTTACTAAACATTTTACAATTTTCTTTACAGTGTGACAATTTTACTTCCTGGTTACAAATCACACAAGGCAATTCCATAACTGTTACCTAGCAACAATATTGTACACAGGGGCACAACTTCTCTAATGTACACAGAAATTATTATATGACAAATAAAATATAAGAAAACACCTTTAAATCAGGTTTAAAGGATGAGAAAAATGTGTTTCTTGTGTAAACTCTCTAAAATCAATTTCCGGAAATTTTAAACAGTTTTTCAAAACTGTTTAAAATTTCACAAATTGCTTCTTGGTTGCTGTAAAACTATAATTTGTATTTATAACTGGTATTATCCCACCAAATGAAGTAGACATTAGAGAATCATCAAAATTTGTCGAATGCACTTTAATGGAAGACTCATGCCCAGTGGTGGAAGTACAAAAATACAATAGGTGCAGATTTTACATATCTCTGCTTTACTGTAACTTTACAGTAGATACTTTTTACTTTTACTTCACTACATTTGAGGGTAAGTATTTGTACTTTCTACTCCACTACATTTTAGACCTGGACTGAAAAGCAAAAAGTACTTTTCTTTATGGCTTGAGACCTGCTGAAATGACGGACACTTTATTTTATAGCACATTTAATTTGAGTTAACGTCCCAACTTTGAGCAAACGAAATACACAAAAACAGCTTGAAAAATTAAGAAATCAATTGAATCACTAAAATCTGCTAAATTCTTTTTCAAAATCACTACATTTCATCCTTTAATTGTTCTAAAAATCTCTACAAAATACTTATACTTTTTACGCTTAAAGTACATTTTTAATTTTTATGTGATACTTTAACTTGAGTAACTTTTTACCTTCATATCTGCACTTTTACTTAAGTAACAAAACTGAGTACTTCATCCACCACTGCTCATACCTTGCTGAGCTGCCCCATGACCTCCCAAAGTAAACTGTGGAGCATGGACAGCTCTCGTCCTAGGTCGATGTAGCCCTCGAAGCCCCCGGCGTTCCCCCCGGTGTCCAGGTTTGAGATCTCATACAGAAACTGCTGCATAGAGCCCCACTCCATCTCCAGGAACTCATTCATGAAATACATGTACTCCTCCTTGGGGCCAAACCTGAGCAGAATCAGAAAAAAAAAAAGTATAAAAACTGTATTGCCATTGATTGTAAGTGAAGAAAATTTACAAACCAGGAATTTGCTTCAGCGATATAGTGCAACATAAAATAAAAACAAAAATATATGACATGACTATGGTAAAATAAAGCCAGTAAGGTGTAAAATTTAAAAAAGACTAAAATAAAAGACAGTAAATAAGATGAAGAGAAGTAAATGTTAACGGAACGGTTTAAATTATGGTTCTGTGTCGTCTAATATCACCAAAACAAACCACACCACCCTTTAGTTATTGTTATGACAATGTAATTTTGCAAATGCTTTGACATTTGCTTAGTAACATAACAGCATAAATAACAGACTTTGCTACTTAAATATGTGTTTTGTTGTGCAGAGCCAAGATAGGAAAACATTTTGGCTTAACTCAAAGTACAATAGAGTCTCATTAGCCTCATAGCATAATCTAAAGGTTTTAGGAAAAATACAAAAATAAACAGCTTTGTGTAACTTTTCTGGTGGTGGGTGTTATTGCTTTGTCTGAAATGTTTCACAGTATGGCATTAAACCTTTCTATCATCGTGGAGACAAAACTAAGCCAAGTTACAGGTCAGATTTATGGAGAGGCGACCCCGCTCACAGCCAGAATGCCTGTTTTTCTAGGTATTTTTGAGCAATGAAACCACCTGTAATTGAATAAATGTATGTAAAAGTCATTGTGGAACATTTGAAGCAGAGCAATGGCATATGTTACATGACTAGGGTGGTTTGTGTTGCTTTTCTTTTTGTTTTGTTTGCTATAAAAATATTTCTTTTTGGCCATGGATAGAGCCAAGACACCCACAGATGCAGAAGAACAGAATGAAACAAATACCTCAATTTGGCAAAAGACTTACTTAGGCAATTATGCTACAAGGCCATCGGTATTAAAATGTTATCACAGGCAATGGAAATCAGAATCAGACAGCTCAAAAGTAGTTCTCCCTGAAAGCTGTGTCATATTATTTAAATATCACATCAACTTGGGCTGAAAACTTTCTATGACAGCATCTATCTCTCTCCGTCTATAAATACCAGGGTGATGCGGTGGTTGGTTCTGACTCACTTGCTGAAGCTGGCCAGGTTCTGTATGACTTTGGCGATGAGGGTGAGGGTCCGGGACGTGCGCTCGGCGGGGTACTCCTGCATCAGATTGAAGAGCGAGGGGGACATGATGGCGGGGCACATGAAGCGAAGGAACAGAGAGGAGCTGATGAGGCTGTCTGCGAGATCCTCCCTTCCTCTCTCTGCGCACCTGGCTCTCCATGATGCAAACACTTCTTTCAACTCCCGCGGAAAAATGCTGCAATATAAGTACAGCTCTATTAGGCAACAGAAAGATTAAATCACAGCTCATCTACTGCAGTGGCTCTTAAGATTTAATACCAAGCTATAATTCTGTTTGGAATGACTGGGAAATTGCACATATCTTGGAGTAATGCAGGCCTGGAAATAAACACGACAATAACTTTCTAAAACTATTGCAAGGAAATCAATACAACTCAGGACTTTGCAGAACCAAACTGAGACTAAACTAGACTAATATGGGTTAGATTTAGACTTAGACAAACTTTATTGATCCATAAGGGAAATTATTTGGACACAGTTGCTCACACGTCACAATATAATATAGTAACAAAGAGCAAAAATGTAAATGGTAATAATACATTTAAAATAAGTAGCAAAAAATCAAAATAAGACATGATTAGATACATTTATATATACAAGTAAAAATAAAATATAGGAATGTAGTAATGCAAATATATCTCAGCTATACACAAGAGGTCTAAAGGAGAAAAAGTGCAAAGATGAAATAGTGATTGACATGACAGAAGGTCGTTACATAAGGGTGAGTTGTTGTAGAGTTGTATGGAGTACGGTATAAATGTAGTTCCGTATCTCTCACTGTTTGAGCGGAGCTGTTAAACTGGACTAAACCAGACCAAAGTCAAAACTAATCTAGGACATAACCATAGCAACACTTTTAGAAACACTAAACCAGACCATAAAGGGTGTGTTCATACTTTGTTTGAGTCCTGTTTAGTCCTGATGTAGACTCATACTTTGTAGATTTTGTCCTTTAATAGCCCGGATTTAGTCCTGTTCTGGTCCAGGTTAAATTGTTGGTTTAGTCCTAGTTTAGACCTTACTTTTCTGTAGTGCGTGCAAATGTGGATGGTACCATATCATGACTAACACAAAGGCCGGTCTATCTAGGGATGCGCTGATACTGATACTGGTATCGGATATCGGCACTGATACTGAAGATATTCTGGATCGGGTATCGGTTCAGCCAGTATCCTGGTTGGGCCTTTAATAAGTCTGTTTACAGGATAATTTTGTCCTAGGATGTCTGAACGTATATTCATACAAAGCTGTTCAGGAGTGATTTAAAGGATAAATAACAGTTACATAACGTAATTAGAGCTCTTGTGTAATAAGTTAACTGTGTTTTAAGGACATAAGTGCCATTTTCTGTCCCTGCATTGGTATCTGTTTGTATCGGTTATGGGCAGATACTTAAAGTCATAATATCAATATCGGTATCAGAACTGAAAAAGCTGGATCAGTGCATCTCTAGGCCTGTCACGATAATGAATCTTGAAGTGCAATATATTACTGAAGTAAATATAGACCGTAAACAATAATACTATAACCCAAGAGTAAATTTAAACCACAAAGACTATTCTACGTCTTCAACACTGTTAGAAAATCATGAGTTGCAATAAATAAACAGCAGAATCAAACACTTTAGTATTTAGTTTGCATCTGTAATGTTAATGTAATCTTAAATCTTATCATATAGTCAAGAATTAACAAAAGAAAATTTCCAGTAGTGCAGTGGTGGATGAAGTTCTCAATTTTAAGTTAAAGATAGAAAGGTAAAAAGTTATTCAAGTAAAGTTAAATTTATCACATGAAAAAACTGACTTAAATAAAAGTATTAAAGTACCTGTTTAAAAATGTACTTTAAACAGATATTTTTAGAACAATGAATGGATGAAATATAGCGATTTTGAAAAAGAATTTAGCAGATTTTAATGTTCTTAATTTTTCTAGCCGCTTTGTGTATTTGTGTATTTGGTTTGCTCAAAGTTAGAACGGAAACTCAAATTAAATATGCTAAAAAAGTCTCAGCCCTTTTAGCAGGTCTCACACCATAAAGAAAAGTATTTTTTACTTTTCAGTCCAGATCTAAAATGTAGTGGAGTAGAAAGTACAGATACCTGCTCTCAAATGTAGTGACGTAAAAGTAAAAAGTATCCACTGTAAAATGTACTTAAGTAAAGTACAGATACCTAAAATTTGCACTTAAGGTACTCACGATAAATATTGAGCTAAAAAATATACTGGTTGAGAACAATCTGGGTAATTTGTTCACATACGGTCAGAAGGTACCAGCAGCAGCTTATGGAAAACCACTGGACCATGCACTCCTCAGGACAAAGACTCAGTCATCCCTCTGCTGTCCGTGGATATAATGTTTGCTTCTATACATCAGTGTAGCAGTAATTAGAAATCTCTCTTGAATTCTGTTTGTGCACGACGAGCCCGGGGGAACAGACTCACCAGAGAGAGTTGATGATTTTGCAGAGGAGCAGCTCACAGCACATGCGCAGGTTTGCCTGGTGATCTGCCAAAACGGACGGAGGGACACGCATCGGATCCACCTCACAGTTCTCTTCCGACTCGTATAAGGCGCGAATGAAGTCACCTGCAAAATACACATAACACATAAACTGGTATTAATATTGTTTTTATGTTTATTAAAGGTGAATTGTGTAACTTTTTTGGTGGAGGGTCCGCCGCCATCTTGTCTCCATGGAGGTATTACTGTTTTGCCTTGATTATTCCACAGTATGGAAATAAACTTGGCAATCACAACGGAGACAGGTTAATGATCAGATCTATGGAGAAGCAAGCCTGCACATAGTAAGAATTCATGTTCATTCATTCACAAGCCTGACATTATAATCACTGCTGGGAAAAATACTTTGCAAATGTGTTTAGTTACACAATACTCAATACCTGCATTGAAATGTATTTTGTAACGTATTCTGATACATGGTCCAATCAGAGTAATGTATTATGAGTACTTAGAATACTTTTACACAGAGGTACACATACATTACAGATGAAAAACAGCTTATATTTGTTTCATATATGTGTTTGTTATGCATTTCCTGTCACTAATTGGACAAGAAGAAGAAGAAGAAAAAACATAGTATTCACCTCCGGACAAATTATTTTCTATTTTATTTTTACTTGTACATATACATTTATATAATTATACCTCATTTGACACCAGTCTCTTGTTATCTTATTTAGAATTTATAAATTTTACTCTTTGTTATTATATAATATTGTGATGTGTGAGCTACTGTGTCCAAATAATTTCCCTTGTGGATCAATAAAGTTTGTCTAAGACTAAGTTTAATAAGTATTCTCGGTACATATATTCAGTTACGTCCCAATGCTGATTGTAATTAACTGGAAACTTGCAAAGCTCTGGGTAAGGTCCTTATCAAATAACCATACTATTAAAATTGCATACTGTTTACAAATCAATAACGCGGGAGCCTGGGGAATAACAGTTTAATTGCATTTTAGATTTACTAATTGACCTTTAGTTGGCCAATTTGGACGGGGTAAGTCCGTGTACACACTATTCCCATGTGATAAAACAAATCAATTACATGTGGAAAAGTAACGATTATATTTCAAATGTAAAATTAAAACTAGAGTATTTTTCATCAACAAACTACTTACCAAGGCAATGTTTGTTTGCTAAATAGAATACAATATAATGTGTTTTGTTGCATTAAAACAAATCAATTAGAAATACAGTGTGCTAGTCCCAATGTCCCAGCCTTATTTGTATGTAATAGGATAAAGACTGAAAACAACTGGCTCATCATTCTTTGTGTGTGAGAAAATCCTTAAATCAGCTTAGACCGCTTTGCATGAGTTTCATATCTCCTCAGCACAGCACAGAGCTAATACTCGCTGTCTACTGCTTTGTTATGAAGGAAATACGACTTCAAAACATGGACGCTATCATTCACAGCGACATTTAAACAGTTTCTCTTTATTATATTTTTGGCATACATACACATTTTGAATACGCTGGGTTAGTAAGTAAAATATGAAAACAAACTTCTTTTTTTTTAATTACTTACTTTATTTATTTATTTATCTAATTTAGCAGCAATAAACAAACATAAATATTATATCAAATATTATATTAAACAGTTTTTGTTGTATTTATTATTAACAACTATTTATTGTTTTATAGTTTTATTAATTGTATTAGCACTGGTAGAGCATTTGTTTATTTGTTTGTTTTAAATGTTTTTTTCTATGCAGATCTTTGGAAATATTATAATTTATAAAATGTGCTATGCACAGGCCCATCAGCAGAAATTCTGGGGCCCAGGGCAAGCAATGTCACATGGGCCCATCACTAATATAAATTAGTAGGAACAGCCCGTCTACTGCCATGGCTATACAAATAAAGTGTACTGGATTGGATTAGCATTTAAAAAGAATAATAATTTTTAGTTTGTTTTTTTACAATAGGACAGTAATAACAGATCAAACTGTAGGAGCAGTTAAAGCCCTTCACTGGCTACTGGATAGAGATAAGATAAGACACTGTAGTTGAATCAATTTTTCTACTCAGGCATCTGTCATAGAATGAGTTGCAAAAGGCTATTTCCAGCCTTTGTTTCCCATGTTCCAATTTTGGGAGATTTTGTTTTCTGCCATCAACATCAAAAAGCAAGAAGGAAGAACTGCTGGTGTATTTCTGTGTCAACACATGATTTATAGCCCCTGCTCATGCAGTGAATTGTTCCCTTGCTTTCAGCAACACAAGGTTAGGAGTTCCAATCTACCATGAAATACTCAAGTCTCTAGACACGAAATAAAGGTGTGAGGAAGGGCAATCATCACTTCAGTTTGTCAGAACACTTGTGAATAGCTGTTTATAATCTAGTGAACAAAAAATAGTTTATTTGTTAGTTTTGGATCTGTTTCTACATTTGTATCACGAGTACAACATACAGTATGTTTAAAGGTCCTACATTCTGCAAAATTTAAGATTACTTGAAGTTGTGTTTTGCTTCATTCACACGTTTGAGTAATCTGTCTACATCTCCAGATCTTAAAATGCTCTGTTCCACCTTGTGATGTCATGTAGTGGAAGTTCTCAAGTTAACAGCTACTTTTTACCTTTTGCTCAGTTGAAATTGGCAATTCCAGGGCTGAAATTATCCAAATTATTCTAGTGAAGCAGGAGTTCAGAAATACAGTGGAACACTTCCTGTATTTCCACATGACACTGCAAGGAGTGTTTTCTGTAAAAAGAATTCCGCCTAAATATGCAGAGTTTGTGTGTTAAACATGTGCATGAAACAAAACACAAACCCTGGTATGTTTGTGATGAGGAAACAACATTATAAGTGTCTCTCCCCACTATCTTCTCATTTCTTTCTGACCAGCCGATTAAGAGTATTTAAATTGTATGCTTGGTTTGAGTTGTATAAAACTTTTGCTTCTTTTTGGTTACAAAATGACATCTCTTACCTATAGCTTCCTTGAGGTATCTATGACCTATTAGTTTGAGGTACTCTTCCACAGCCTTCGTTGCCAGTGTGTTTTCTCTGAAGATCAGATGTTCCCGGTCCATGAATCGATCAACTTCACACATGGCCATGTCAGACAGGAACTCCTGAGAAATAAGAAGGAACCATCATAATAAGCACAGCATACTTCACTGATCCAGGCAGTTTCCCCAGAGATCTCAAGGGCAAGGTATTCACATGGTTATTACAGAAACATTTCACATCAGCTGTGAAATAATTTAGACAACCTAGGTCTTAACTAAATCATAAAATAGGGGCTGACTCAAATCTATTGCTGATCAGATTAAAGAGCCACTAAACACCAAAATCACTTTTTTCTACTGATTAGCTGTGTAAATGGCTCTAAAATAGAAGTGTATACCTATCCCTGGCCTTATTTTGGCATTTTAGTGCATATTTGTTAAAAATCTGACATTCGGGTTAAAAGTCGTGTCTGTAATGGCCTCTTTAGAATCAACTACGGACACTGCATTTGAATATTCGGGTTGGACTAACAGCCGCCAATGAGTCAGATGCTGTTCTGAGGTTATTACATGACAAGCACAGCCACTGGCGGTCTACGGGCGGTACGTGAGGAGCCCCTCTCAGCCCCGCCCCCTACCTGGCATCGCTGGGCACTGTGATGTCTCGCTGTGTCTGGAGAAAAGGGAAACGGCGTGATCCGAGCACAAATGTCCGCTCTGTTTCAAAGTCTGCAGGGCACTGGTCCGCGCCATGTTGGATTGTTGTGGCTGTCGGTCGGCTGTCAATCATCGCTCCAGAGCCCGTCCTACACCCGCTCCCCCCCAACCCACCAGGCACCGCCCACTCTAGAGAATTTTTCAGATTTTGCTTAAGGGGGGAAGGAAAGCATTGGGAGGGTGTTTAAATGAGGCTCAAACTAAACCTAGGTCTAAAACATGACGATAATAACTGTGATTAAATGAGGGAAATTCATTCTCTGCATTTGACCCATCCTTCAACCAGTGCCGCTGAGGAAACCTGTCAGGGGCAGTGAGCTATGGGTGTACAGCACTCAGAGACACATCCAGATCTTGAGATACACTTGGTCAGGACCACCTAGCTGGAGGAGTTTATCTACTGTGCATGTTTTAGGCTGATGGGGGAAACAGGAGAAAACCCACCATTCCTGTCCCTTCAAATAAAAACTTACATTTATGTATACAACTTTTTTTTTACCTCACACAGATACGCTTTTTGGGCTGTAATTATAGACTGTATGTATAAACAGACATGGCTAATCTGCTAGCAGCTATTTGCTATTCCAAATAGGAAGTGAGCATGGGTGGCGCTTCCAGCTCCATCGACTGGAAAATTGTCACCCCTCTCTCTGTAATTGCTGCTGTGAGCCTCATGATTTTGGTCTTAAAATGTTCAGTTTAACCCGCTCCACATGATCCTGGTGTTTTTATTTAGCGGTTTTGTCAGTAAATAAATTCTTATTCCTAATATGGACCAGGCTCCAAATTTGCCCCTATAACCACTTGCATCATGAGCTTCATTTAACTGGAACTGAACATCACACTCCCTTAGTCCATTTCTTTATACAGTCTATGGTTGTAATATACTGGCACCTATTGCTATTCACACTATGATTTTACAATTTGAAGCTGTCACCCTACAGCAGTACCCTCCAGAGAACCACATAACAAAAGGACACTTACCTTTGTTTTGCCTGTGCTCTGGAGGATGTGCACCAGGGCAAAAGCCACCTCTTCTTTGCTCTTGACGCTCAGCAGTGGCTCCAGGACGGCGCACAGTGTACGGTAGTTATTGGTGATGTACTCTGCAAACTCCTTATACAGCTCCATGGGCAGGATGTTCATGGTCTGGTAACGGGACTTGATGCGGAGGGAGGCGTTGATAACTTTGGCGCCTCCGACTCCGCCGCTTTTGGCCAGAACGCTGGACTGAATCACGGGATACCACTGCTCCACAAACTGACGCCCCGTGATGCTGGAGATGGGGATGCTGACCAGGCCAATGTATGTGCTTTTCTCCTGCAACAAATCAAAAGAGAAATATAGTATTATATTGCATAACTTTTCTGAGTTTTGTCATCTGAAAATGCTTTACCTGGAATGTTCCACAGTATGGCATTACATTTATCTATCTTCATTCTTCAGTAACAACGCATGCAAGGTATTTTTAAGCATTAAAAACACAATAAGAATCCACTGGTCTTATATAGCGTTTTTCCAGACTCTCAAAGTCGCTTTACAATTTGCTTTACACACCATATTCATACTAGGCAATGTGGATAAAGTGTCTTGCTTAATGACATAACAACAAGTTTTTACCACTGGCGCCTCACTGTGGCACCTGATTTACCCAGCGGTCTCCCATCCAAGTACTAAACAGGCCCAGCCCTCTTAGATTCTGAGATCTGACGAGATCAGGCTTTGATGAGGAGGTTTGGCCACATGTGACTGACAGGTAGACAACTTTACTGCAATACTATGGAACATAATGCACCTTTAAATAAGCATAAGTTCTGTTCCAAAATAACACAAAATGAAATGAATAAAACAAGAAGCTAACCCCTCAAAAGTTAGCTGCACTGATGTGATTACCTCCTCCTAAGTGCATGTAATAATAGTCCATAGTGACAGCTGCATCAGTCACTGCCTTTTACTGTCAGCTGTAGAAGAATAGAATGGCAGGTGCTATTTTCTACACTTCTGTCAACAAAGTCCCATGTCTCTTACGTACATATTATTACATTATTATGATGTGTCATTCTCACCTTGCGTCTTTTCTTGTCTGTCTCCTTGTACAGGTGCAGTCGAAGGCTACGAATGGTGGGCAGGTTGTTGAACTCAAAATGCTCTCCCCAGAACACTGTGTCTGTTCGGGGCTTGCTGGTGGTGCGCGCATAAAGCATGTCATCCAAGCATAGCTCACAATAGTAGCGTTTCTTTGCAGGCAGATCCCGGGCTTCGATGATCCACAATTTGAGCACGTTGTCTACCCTTCTACTGTTGTCCTGCATGGGCGAGATGGAGTTCTGTTACCACAATATAACATAAATCCATCAACTTGAACGAAAAAGTCACAGAGAGTTTTTCAATCAGCGGGTTACCTTGTTGGGTTTGACGGCTCGCTGCAAATTCTCAATCCATTTGTCTCGTTCTGAAGCCGAGCGGCAGGCAAAGCATTTCGTCCCTGAATTAGTTGTCACCTAAACACAGAAAAATAAATGTATGTGATTAAAACACTCACCGCAGAGCAACAAAAAAGTCTTTCCATTATAATGTAAATAACTGGGGATCTTGTAAATAATTGGGGATCATTTATATAATTGGTGATCTTATTTGAATTTAAAATAGTGAAACTGACACTGGTCCAGGTCAAAAGTGCTCAGATTTCTCTCATTTCTCTCAACATCACGGTTAATGTTCTATTGTTTGAGCCAATAAGCATGAAACTCACTACATCTATAAAACTATTTGTAGTTCAAGTTAGCTCTTGCAGTTGTACAAAATCCACTGAAATCCTAGATATCAATCACTAGCTATATCCTTGACTTTTTTTTATCTTGCTTACAGTTTTAAAAACAAACCAAAAACACTAAAAAAAACCCATAAAACACACTGACTAAAATCAGAATGTAGTACCTCAAAGCAATACTCTTGCCCTAAGATGCTTGAATGGACGGGTTTGATGACGGCGTCTTCATCCAGAACCAGGTCCAGGGCCTCTGCCGCAGTGCTGGGGGAGAGCAGGGACTCATGGGAGTGTGACTCTTTGAAGCTCTGCATCAGGCGCGTCCTGGAGAAGAGCACAGGCAGGTTCAAACACGCAGCCAAAGCAGCTAATTAACCAGTTTAATATATACGGCTCATTTAGAAGTACAAGTACTGTAAGGACAGCTCCAGTAAGTGCTACTACTTATGTCACAATACTAACATTTCAAACTCAATTTTTACACATTTTCTTTTATATTTGAAACCACTTTGACACACGTCTTTTTTTTTGACAATAGAATCTTACATAAAATATTTTTTGTCTTTTTCTATGTGTGTGTCTAGGTGTTATACTAGTCCTGATCAAAACCAAAAAGAAAAGATAGATTTTGGTGTTTTTTTCAGTATTGATACTATATATTAGAAGTGTTAGAACTACAATTGAGTTAGGCAGTTTTTACTTCAAGGACACTGCAGACAGTGGGGGCAAGGTAGGTTAAGTGTCTTGCCCAAGGACACAACGATTCATCTGCATTCATCTGTGGGAGCTGGAATCACACCAGCCAACTTGTGGGTCAGTGGATCTGACCGCTCAACCAGTGATGTTTATGGCGAGAGCGGGATTCGAACCGCCAACCTTCAGCGGACAAACGCTCTACGACTGAGCTACTGTCGCCCCAACACTGAAGTAATCCTCTCGCTTTGGCATGAGACGAACAAATCTCAACAACTTTAGTTACTTGCCAAAAGTCGTGTAGAACGTATTGTACTGAGTTAAACATGTTTCAGGCACTATTGGTGTTACAGCAGCTTGAAGGAACACTTGTGTTTGCACATTGACCTTTGGAGGAGGCCAAGTCTTGCTCTGAGAAATAAAAGGAGATGGAGGTTGGAGCGTGAAGCCAGGAGAAAAGCTAAAGCTGTCTCTCAGGTTTGGTGAGGTCATGAGGCCAAATGAAAACACACAGCCACCTAAACAGATGGCTGCAAAGCATTGTGGGAAAGCAGACACATTAAATTAAGTTTATCATTGGAACATGTTAACATCTCAGGAGCTGAGAGGATGAATGGCCAGCCTGCCCCCTGGGGCACAGAGCTTTATGCTTTTAAAGTGATTTTGTGACGCTTCACAAAACTTCACCATTCAGAGTTTAGATACAGACTGAGACGGAAAAAACATGTTAAGTTGATATTTATGCGTAATGAAAGAAAATGAAGCTTAATCTTTGCAGAAATGTGCTGTATTTCAGTTTTAATTTGTGATGATGTCACACTCCCAGATGGAGGGAAAGAGACTTTTTTATTTTTTTTTATTTTTTTTACATTTTACTTTCTTATTATGTATTTTAGAGATAAATTCACATTCTAGGGACTAGAATCTTGCTACATTACAACAGAAATCTGTATTTGAACAATATTCATCTGTATTAAACATAAGTAAATATGATCTGTAAATATGAGTGGCCTTTTTAGAATACTTTAGTCAAGTGGACAAGGAGACAAATATTTTTGTTTTGGGAACACTGCAAATGTCACATGTCAAGACATTGGCTCTGGTTTGCAATAAAGTGCCTAGACTTTATGTGAGATCAGTGATGTTTGATGTCTCCCATACTCATTACTAATACTAAGTTGTAAAGTTATGGCTTGTATTGGTTTATATAAGGTCAACTGAATGATTCATTGTTGCTAAAAAAAAATATGTGAACAACAGTGGGGCTGAATCAATGTATGCTAATAGCTAACCTTGTCTAGAAACAGATCGAGTTCTACTCTTGGTATGTTGGGGTGAGAATGAAATTGTAGAAAATACTGTATTAGTCAAGCCATGCATACAGCACAGTGCTATACTGATATTCTGTTGATATGTATCACACACATGAATCCTTGCACTTGCTATTTTATGATTTTTGCTTTTATTTGCTTTTATTCTGGTTTTATTGTTTTAGGACTGGTGTGATCAAATTTTCGCAACCTTTTGTTGTCTTCATTTTATCTTCTCTGTGCAGCACTGTGGAAACTGCTTTGTTTGTAAAATGTGCTATATAAATAAAATGGATTTGGATTTATAAGTAAACAATTTCACATTTGTGATTTCATTGGTAAGCCGTATTTGTTGCTTTAGTACATATTTTATAAACAGAAAAGGTGAACTAGAAAAGCAAACGTTTTATTATAAACCAAAAAGGTGAGTATAACACGGTGCACTGTGGTTAGCAGCTGCTTTGATCATCATAAAGAACATGGAGACAGCTCAGGAGACAGCTCTACCTTTGAAGACATCTAATAATTATTCAGGATTCACTGAGCGCTCATTTAAAGGCAGATTTTCTGTTCAGTGGTCAGCGCCAGCTCATCATGTAAAGAGCTGACAATGGCACCAGAATCACAGCAGCAGAAACTAGAAGTGTTTGGCAGCCGAGGGAGAGCAGCTGGGTTGGAAATATCAAGTGTGAAGTTGGATCTGGAATTTACAGAAAAGTCAACTTAACAGCACTGAGCTCTGAATTAAGTGAGTGGGCAGGATGGGCACAGCTGAGTGAGGCAGCGTTAACCCCAGCGTGCTCTGAGGGGGAAAGGTAGCGCACTTTTACATTCAAAATGAGCTGTGGCTGCACTTCGTCTGAAATCAAGGATTACCAGGCACATTTTAGAAGAGTGAACAGTGAAGTGACCCATATCAAAAATAAAATGTCCAGAGCAGGAAATAGTACAGAAGGTTTGTACTATTTTACAGTTAGTATCATTGTATTTAAAATATTTGGTAAAACAGAAAGCCGTGCGCCATATAGTACAATCTACTAGATATGTTTTAAAGGTCCAATATTACGTAAAATTGACTCTTGTGATCGCTAAGTCATGTTATAAAGCTGTTATCTCATCAAAAACATACTCGGAGTTGTGTTTTTTGTTTCATTCACACATTTAGTTCAGTAGAGGTTGGCAATTCCAGGACTTAAATTATCCAAATGATTCTAGTGAAGGTGTATAGAGTTTAAAAACATAGTGGACATCACAAGTGTGACCAGAGTGTCAGAAGAACTGAGCCTAAATATGCAGGGTTTTCATGTTAAACATGTGTGAATGAAACAAAAGACAACTTCTGGTATATTTTTGATGAGTAAATAACACTAAAACAGCATAATATGGGCCCTTTAAGCTCCAAATATCTCTCAGGTAAAACGCAATGTTGTGCTTTCAAAACAGGCCGCTGCTTTCCTCCATTAAGAGAATAAAGAATGAGATAAACTGTGGCTTCCTCCTCCGCTGTATCGGACATGTATTGCACTTGCCCCAAAAATGTCTCTAGTTTATCTCTGGTGGCGTCAGCAAACTGTTCTGTCAGCAAACACACACTTCCTGCTTTCTCCGTCCTTACATTTCCCATATGAGTAGCGTGACAGGAGTGTGTGAGGACTGCATAAAATTTTGATCACAATGCAAGATGAATTCCACCAGGGTGTGACCCAACGTCAGGGTCTAAACCAGGGAGAAGCCGTCACGAAGAAGCCACGAGCGCTGCCAGAAATGTACCTCACAAAATGGTGGAAACTGCATGCCAGAACCACCAGAATACACTATGAGCCAGAGTAAAATCATTTATTTAAAGGTGACTTTTTGGTTTGGCAGTCTGTCTCCTGCTTGTTTCAATGGATATGTCACTGCTCTGCCTGAAATATTCCACAGTATGACATTAAACAGCTCTACTTTACATTTATTCAATTACAGGTGGTTTTACAGCTCAAAAATACAGAGAAAATAGGTATTCTGACTGTGCTGGGTTGCCTCTCCACAGATCTGACCTATAACTTGGTCTCCATGTAGATAGAAAGGTTTAATGCCATATTATATTTTTGATGAGGAAATAATTGTAAATAAATTATAATATAGCTCAGACAATAGTGTAATACGGGCCCTTTAAGTTACTAAATCATATAAAGTAGATCTTTTTGTTATAGGAGAAGATGGCAGCACAGAGCATCCTTCACCTCTCAACCAGCCTGAGGATCAAGACTGAAACCATTATGGCATATACTCTAAGCACTTCAGTTAAATGTATAGTGCAGGATCAGATTCATACCTTTCTTGGTCAGCGCTCCGAAATCGTGGTAGAATCATTTGCTTGAAGCTGCTGGTGCGATCCAACTTAGGTTGACTCTTGGCCCTCTTGATGGAGCCCTTCAGCCTCCGATTTAGGAAGCTCTGCGGGTGTAAAAACAGTGAGAAAGGCAGATGTAAAGACAGTAGACGAGAAAGATAAAATAAAAAACTAAATAAATAAAATTCCAAAAAAAAAAAACTACAATCATTTATGGGACAAAAAGTCAGTGTACTCACCGGCTGCCTGAAGGGCTGTGGGTTGGTGTTGGGAGGTGTCTCCATGCTTGACTGTCTTACAGAGGCAAAACTTGCCCTGCGAGATTGGTCTAGAGAAGGAGAAAATTAATAGATGGACAAGAGACGTGAATTAACATTGGGAATAAACGAAAAAGTTTACACAGATGAAAAACCAATACACTTTTCCGGTAACATAAAGAGACTGCAGTGGAGATTAGTAAAGCTTACTACAAGGACACACAGCTACAACCTCAGGAGACAACACAGAGTCAACACTGACATTTTGAAGACACTTGAATACCATGTAAACTGTGAGTCATGTGTTCACACTTGGATCTAGGTCCAACCTGCGTTTGTGCAAACTTTAAACCTGAATATATCAATAAAAGTATAGTCAGCCGTCTTTAGGGAAGGGCTTTTTTAAGACTGTCTAGAGCCAAAGATCAGATCAATGCAAAGTTATGCATCTAGTGAACCAGAGGAGTGTTACACAGCTCCATACAGGTTACCTCTATTCAGTGTATGCAAAGAGACCATCTATAATTACGTTTATTATGATAACACATTTTTAAGTTTGATATACTGACGAAGTAAATACAGTATAGATGATAAACGATTATATTGAAACTAATACAATATATAATAACTCAAGGGCAGATTTACCACAAAAACTATTCTAGATGTACAATATTGTAAAAAAAAAAAACCTTTGTAATTCATCCTTTTACAAGTTAAATCTAGCCAAATCAAGCCCCCCAAAAATATAGTTCTAGCTGTCATGTATAGAACAATAAGTTGTAATTATGTGTTATATCAACACCATGTTCATAATGTCATGTTCAGTCGCTCACAATCACATTTCCATTTCTCACCTACAATGTGACAACAAAGAACATTTATGATAAGTTTTCATTTCAAAGAGTCTCACATCTAAAATGAGCTGTCTCCCAAAGGTAAAACCAAGAGCACAGGTGGATCATACACTCAGTAAGTCAAAGCAAAACTGCAAAACAATTTCCATAGAAATTAGAAGAAAAAATACACAATGTACTATCATATTCAAATATATTCGTGATGCAACAACTACTAAGACTACTATTAGGCTACTTCTACTAACTACTACTACTGCTACAACACAGTGACTCCTGCTGATACAGTCACTTTGCAGCTGTTATCAAAAGAAGACCTTGCCACTGGCTCCTTTTGACATTACATTGAGAAATTCTCACCAGTCTTTCTGTAACTGCTGCAGAGAGCCTCATCTTTTTGGTCTTAAAATGTTTGGATTAGCCCGCTCTACATGATCCTGGTGTTGTTGTTTTTTTGCAAAGTAAATAAATTCCTCTTCCTAATTTGCTCCTATAAGTGCTAGCCTTGTGAGCTTCATTTGACTGGAGACGAATGCTATGGTATGGCACGCTACTCCCTTAGTCCACTTCTTTATACAGTTTATGGTTGGCACTGATGTAAACGTCCATCTTGTGAAACAATAAAATCACATTGTCCTTGTCATTTGGTTTTCACAGCAGCACAACACGCTCACGTTTCCTTGCGTTTATTTGGGTGTGTGATTGATTCTTAGGGTCATTTTTAGCTTTTACCCATAAGACTGTGCGCTTCTCTTTTCTTTTTTAGAACCAAGAATCAAGGCACTCCGTCATCCTATGATTTCTGTGCCCCCAAAGCCTGTAAATAGGCGGCTTTCCAGGTCCTAATCAGAATCCAGCTAATTGTTTGGTCTCCATGGAAACAACTCCGAGCGCTTGTACTTGAAATATAAAAGATATCACCACAATATGGACTAAAGAACAAATCTTATCACAAAACATGCGTGAGTGAACTGGAGAACACTTATTTGTTACAGAGAGGGGCATCTTCCTGAACAAGATTGAAAAGATCTAGTTAGAAGCAAAACGCAACAACTCACAATCATGTTACCAGGAAAATGAGTGGTGCGCTTAACACATTTTGGATTTTAACCCCAGAGTGTTTTGACAATCTCCTAAAATATGTAGCTTTCAAAGTAAAACGGGACATTAATCCACGGATATGTTCACGCAGGGCTATTCTGAATGTAAATTGCTGTCAGGAGCAGAGTGTGTGGGCGGCTGCAGCCTCTAGCTAACTGCGATACAGAGAAGACGCGGAGTGGGTGTTGGAGAAACATAGTCAACCTTGAGCATACATCTCTCTATTAATACTCACATGGACGGACATTTGGAAGGAAATCAATTCAATGTAATGATTTCAAACATGTATGAGGTTTTCTCAGATAGATTAGCCTGAGAGATTAGCCTAATGTTGGAAGGAGGAGTGTCGGCACTGACATAAGGAGGCGCTTGATGACGTTCTTGTGTGACCTCGAGTGCTTTACATGGGCTCTCGTATTTATATGCAATTACCAGCGTGTGGCTTTGCTAAAGGCTTTTCATCATCTCATAAGTAACAGTTATAAATGCAAAATAATTCCTGACCAATAAATATAAAGGAAAAATTACAAATAGACCTACTGTTTATGTGTTTTACTGTTTTACTGTAATGCTCATTTACTCAGTGAATGTTTTGCTTAATTTTCTGTGAATTTTCTGTCTCTCGCATTTGAGTTGCCAGTTTCTGTGTTGATATCCAGTTGGTTTAAACCTAAAATGACTCTCTCTGATCTGAATGGTCACTAAACTCCAGCACCTATAGCCAGTTATGAATGTGAATGCCGGAGGTTCTGAGCTTTGAAGCATGGCTTTTCCATTTGCTGAAAACGTGTGTGTCCTCTACATGCAGGTTTTGATGTAACTGTTGTAACTTTTTTTTAGATCTGTAAGGGCAGGCTACATACACTTCCTTCAAATGTTGGCCCATGGCATCCAAAACACACAGATTCATGCGAAAGATACAGGATGACATTCATACCATACAACAACTGTACAACAACTCATCCTTATGTAACAGATAACCCTATGTCAAAGCATCTCTGCACTGTTTTCCTTACTTATTTCTATTTTATTTTATTTTTACTTGTACATATACATTTATATAATTGTGCCTTATTTGACACCTGTCTCTTGCTATTTTTCCTGCTTATTTAGAATGTATTATTACCATTTATATATATATTTTTCTCTTTGTTATGATAATATATTGTGATGCGTGAGCTACTATGTCCAGGTAATTTCCCTTGTGGATCAATCAAGTTTGTCTAAGTCTAAGTCCAGAAAACTAGAATATACATCCATATCCATACTACATAAACTCAGTAGTAAGCCTTAGACAAATCATGTGTGACAGCTTTAGCAAAAGACTAGGTAGTGATATCCTGTATGGCACATTTTTAAAGGGCCCTTAGCAGCTATTTTTACATCTCAGTCCAGAAAAGTGCACTACTATGAATAGGAAAGATACTGCAAAGAACCCTCAATATTTATATAATCTAGCTTTTAAACAGTGCTATAGTGCTGTTTGTTGACCATAGAAATGATGAAAACCATTGAAAGATTGGAAGTTTTCACACGTTTTATGAAACTGCTAACATCCCCGCACAGTCTCACTGAGTTGGACACTTAGAATAAAGTGTGATGTCCTCTTAAGTGATGCCTCATCTGTGAACGCAATAACAATGATCCTAAACTATTTATTATAATATTCTCTACTGTGGGAAGGTGCATTTATCTATTGAAAAGCACTTTGCATATTCTCCATAAGTAATAATGGCATTGCATGCTTTTGGACAGGGTGACAGTCATTTACCTCTATTACACTGCACCGCAGAGGCAGTTTAGGGGAGATTGAGTTTTCTCTCTCTCTCCTCTGTAATGCTTTTTGGTTTGGTTTTGTTTCCATCAGCTGTAAATCTTGTTATGGACTGGTCTGAACTCCGGGGCGTAGGGTGACTCAGACAGTGTCATATGAGCCTCTGTAATTGCCATATTCCTCTTGTAAACACCGGTCATGTCAGCGGCTAACTGCTTATTTTGGATGGGAAGATGCTATTTTTACCAGCAGTATTTTTACCCACTGCCTGATGATGCTATTTCTAGAGCTCCAGTGACAGTGGGGATTGTGCTTCTGTATCAAAAAGTACTCGTGCTTTTGCAATAATGATACAGTGAATCTATAATATATACTTGTATTTAGTCAAATTAATCTGATCATTTGCACTTGGTTGGCCAAACGTTAGCTAGGGAACTTATAGAATTAAATGTTCTAATAATAGGTCTATTATGGATTAAAAGGAATTTCAGTTTGTTTCATGTTTTGTTTTGCATTCGCACATGTTTAACACACAAACCCTGAATATGTAGGAGTTCGTCTCTCAAAACACTCTGTTCCACCTTGTGATGTCATGTGGTGATACACAAAGTGCTCCACTGTGTTTTTAGAATCATTTGGATTATTTCAGACCTGGAATTGCCCATCTCTACTGAACTAAATGTAAAGGGCAGCCTGTAAACTGCCACTA
This sequence comes from Taenioides sp. WSHXM2023, assembly GCA_029959045.1. Lineage (NCBI taxonomy): Eukaryota > Metazoa > Chordata > Actinopteri > Gobiiformes > Gobiidae > Taenioides > Taenioides sp. WSHXM2023. The sequence goes on from CM057097.1 coordinate 23,281,908, forward strand.
TATGACATTACAGGGTGGACCAGAACATTTTGAGCTGTGGAGATGTAGACAGACTAATAATAAAGGATTTCTCAAACATGTGTGAATGAAACAAAACATAACTCCAGGTATGTTTTTGAGGAGGTAACAGCACTATAACATGGCTTAAAGCTCACAAATTTTGTGTAATATAGGGCCCAACTCTGCCTTATGCGCAGAATCTAGGACTGCAACCCACACTGAAAAGAGAAATTATTTGTATGAACTAAAAAATATTGATATGGCTATACAATGTGCAAAGGTGTGGATAGATATATACTTTGAGCTTTGGAGAGGGGCAAAATTGTAAAAAAAACAAACTGTACCAGACCACAGTTACTCAAAATTAGTACTGAGAATACGTAATTTGGGTACAGTTACTTCCCAACACTGGCCATTGTCAAGGTATCATATATCTAAAAGCAAGTTCTCCCTGTACTTTTCCATGCATCATTAAATTCACATCACAACCGCTACAAACCACAGACTGTATAAAGAAATGGACTAAGTGAGTGTGACGTTGCCCCTAGCATTTGGCTCCAGTCAAATGAAGCTCATGATGCTAGCAGTTATAGGGGTGAATTTTTTTAATAGATACAAGCGCGAAATAAAAAACCCCGGGTCATGTAGTGCGGGTTAATACAAATAAGGCTCTCTGCAGCAGTTACAGAGAGAGGGGTGACAATATTCCAGTGTAAGTCAAAGAGAGCCAGGGTCAGAAGAAGCCTAGTGCAGAGTATGTGCAGTGTGGAGGCCTCTCATTAAGCTGGAGCTGTCCAAACAATCAGGAAGTGGACTGAAACATGAAGAACTCAGCCCGCGTCAGCCTGTGTGACAGTGACAGGCCAGCAGCATCACCCCGGGAGATCTGACAACAGTTTAGAGCGAGTGTGCATTAACCAACACACAACAACACAGGGTCACAAACCTGGTATTTAAAAACTTAAGAGGCTCGCAACCAACCAAATAAGGACTGTAAACAAAGGAGACATTTCTTATAGTGGCTCAATTTTAGGAATAAAACTGGAAAATAGAGATTGACCAGTGTTTTTTTTCATGGCCGATGCTGATACAGATCGTTTAGAATCCAAAGAACCAAAGGCTGATGAGCTCTGGGGATATTTTTGGCTCAGTGTTTTGGATCGATTTGGATTATTTTTCCCCAAATTATGTCAATTAAATTTACTACAAACTCACTCACAGCACTTTCTTTGCTGGGTAGTCACATTTGTGCAGTTATCTCTTTGTATTAAAGAGTTCAAATAAAGCTTTGTGTGTATTTTTAGAGCAAAACAAAATACATGACTGCTCTTGAGGTTTAAGACTCATAGCCGATAAGCAAAAAAGTCCAAATGTCAACCTGGATATCGGCCAACAGATACGGTGTACCGGGATGACACTGGTCTATCTCTACTGTGTAAATAAGGATTATAAACAAAGAAGGCATTTGTTATAGTGGCTAAATCGTAGGAAAAAAACTGTGAAATGTTTTATAATTTTAATGGACTATTCAAATTCTAATACATGATATCAAAGTTTATGTTTGTGGTAACTATTATAAAAAATAGTTACACAGTAATCACATGAATTGCCAAAATGCCCATGCCGATTGTTAAAATAAGGTAATAATTTCAATTGAAAACTCAAAAAGTTCATCATAATAGAACAGTAGTACAACAATAGTAAAGGAACACATTTTTGTTTATTTTTTGCTACAAATTTAATCAAAATCGGGAGCTAGAAACTGCTGCTGGTTTTTTACATCGAGATTCATATCATAGTTTAAGAAGATGCACTTGATTATAGGCATTGTAATAGTCTCCAATAATCAACAGCTAATTTTAGTTAATACTGCTACAAAGAAAAATCAAAGGCACAAAACACAGGGAACAAGTGACGCATTTGAGTTGAGAGCCACTCTGATGCTATGTTTAGAAACAGCAATATCATAAAGTAAATGTACAGTGCTCTGGATGGTGGAGCAGTGGTGGGTGTAGGGCTGAGGAAGCAGGGCTGGAGTGGGCGCAAGAAGCTCAAACTGCACAAACGCACAATATTTTCGGACAACAAGGATATTAAGGCAGTTGAAATCATATTTACTAAAATTTTAAAATGTTAAGTACAGGATGAGCACACCACGATGCAAATCTTGTGGAGAAATTAGCACATTGAATAGAAGATCAGCCTGTACTTGAACATTTGGATCACAATTTGCAATAAAGATATCCACTGTAAACCTTTTCCAATGGAGGATCCGCAACCTGCTTGTCGAGAATGTTACATCTCGTATTTGTTAATATTTTGGATTTGTTGGTAAATATTTATCACATTCATTTACTTTTAAATGAACACTAATTTGTATTATAGTAAAATCTCCATTGGATTAACATTAACATTAGGCTAACTAGGCTCTATTAAAGGTGCACTGCGCAACTTTTCTGATGGAGGATCCGCCAACTACTTGTCTCCATGGAGATGTTATTGCTTTGCTTGGAATGTTCCACAGTATGACATTAAACAGCTCTACCTTACACTTAATCAGTTACAGGTGGTTTTATAGCTCACAAATACCAGGAAAAACAGACATTCTGACTGTGAGCGGGGTCGCCTCTCCACAGATCTGACCTGTAACTTGGTCTGCATTGGTCTCAGATAGAAAGGTTTAATGCCATACTGTGAAACATTCCAGATAAAGCAATAACATCTCCATGGAGACAAGCATTTGATGGACCCTCCGCTAGAAAAGTTACACAATGCACCTTTAAGAGAACAGCTGATTAGTATTCACAATAATTCATGTTTGCATCGTATTTATTGCTTTTTCGGGAGAGTAATCTGAGAAAACTAAATGAACTGAATTGGTGTCACGTGCAGTACAGTAAGCCTGTCTCTGCTGCCGATCCTTCTGCCGTTTGTGAGTTTGCCAGGAGCTCTCTGGCCTGGTTACCATGGGAACAGGTTTGTATCTCCACCGCAGTACCTTTGCTTTTTAACCAATATATTTAATGCTTTTGCTTTGCTTGTAAACGAGCAGTGATTTTCATAAGATCTAGTTTGGAGCTCTTATCGGACCTTACACAGAGGAGATGTCATGTCAATAACAGCCGTGCTAAAATATGTTATAGCTTCAATTTTGTTATCCGAAAAACGAAATATTGTGAGTAAAAACGCATTAATGAAATACAAAAAAAATAATAATAATCAAAAACTGCCCAGAAACAGATCTCTGCCAAGAATGACCAGACAAGGACTTCAACTGTAATCCAAGATCGTACTAAAAGGTTAATTAAAATTTAAATTACTGATGTCAAATTAGAACAATTATTATCATTCTGCAAAATAAACCAAAATCTCTTATACTTCTAAATCTATAATCACTGCTTCATTACTGCTACAATTGCAACTTATATTTCTGCAATAAACAGGACATATACGTAATGAAAAAACAAGATTCTGTCAGCATGGAAAATAATTTGTCTTCTTCACCAGAGGGAGCAGAAATGGCTGTCTTTGCCCGTCTTTCATGTGGCGATGTAAAGAGCGGGACGACTTAGGGCCCTATCAAAGCTCAAACACGAGGCAAATGGAGCTATCAAACCAGGAGGATGTCAAAATAACGCTCTCGGAGTTTGACAAAGCCCGACTCGGTGGGAGAGAGCGGGTCGGAGCGGAATAGGGCTCTGGGAAAACTCAACAGATAAAGGTAGTTCTGGTGCGAGGATGAAAATCGTACTCATTTTTACAACTGCTGCTGACACATTTACTGTTGACTACTTTGCAGCAGATGCCATCACATTCTCTGGGGGTGTGAAACTAACTGAAAGCACTGCTCTGTCTGAAGCTCTGTTCCTCAAGTTAAGACTTAATCTGAGTTTTATTTTAACACAGTCTGACCAAAAAGAGCCGATTTGGTTGGAATGACAAAAAGTGAAATGATTTTTGTGCGCTCAAACATGTCTCTCACACATAAAATTACAGTCAAAAGCTAGCTAGCAGGTTTTTTCAGTTAGTAACTCATCTTTTTTGTTGAAACTCAAATCATTGAGCGCTTCTTTTGATCACAGGCTCATGAAAAAATGTTGTTTAAATCCATTTCGGGGTTTTCTCTTGAGTTTTCAGACTATATTTGGCATTTTTGGCAGTTTTCGCGTAAATAGAGATACATGCAGAACACCCCCAGCGTGATATCACTGCAAAGTATTAATACTAGTTATGAATGTAGGAGTGTTCCGACATGAAAATTGCTGTGACAGTTTTGAAATGTTTAGATTTTTTACTGAAGATATTTGGTATTTATAATAACTACACCTTAATAAAGCATGAACAAATACTCAATTTATAATGAACAAACTGTTTTAAGAAGGATTCAGGCTTATAACTTAATACTATAACCCCTTATTTAAGCCTGAATCATTCTTAACAAGCTTTTTTTTCATTATCAGTTAAGAATGTGTTTTTGCTTTACTAGAATTGGTGACATTATATTTTAGAAATGAGAAACAAAAAGGATTTTACGTGGTAGAGCTACTGAAAAGAGACTACCTACCAAAAATAGTATCGAAGAATATATTTTTAAGGAATATATTCTTTTAATATGTAGCCCTGACATCCAGATAAGACTTGGGGAGGTTCCTGGTACAACAACTGAACACACAACATCTGTCTGAAGATCAGCATCACATTGAAATCGTTGATTTTAAAATGTAAGCACAGGATAAGTACGCCACAATGCAAATCTTGTGGAGGAATTAGCATGAAAATTTCAGCCTGTACTTGAACATTTGGACCACAATAAAGATATATATTTAAAGGTGCACTGTGAAATTTTTCAGATGGAGGGTCCGCCACCTGCATCTGCTGCTGTATCAGTGGAGATTGCTTTGTCAAGAATCTTACATCTCTTATTTGTTGTTATCTTGTATTAGTTATTAACAAAACAGACCGCAAGTTAATTTGCACAGTTGTTCCAGATAAGACGACTGGTTTAGACTTGAGGAGGTTCCTGGTACAACAACTTGACACAAACACGTCTGTCTGAAGATCAGCATCACATTGAAATCAGACTATTCCAGGACCAACCAACAGAGGCATCAGCAAACACCAAACAACATAGAAAAGTGACACTGAAAAAACACAAACAACAAAAACCCGTCAACACAGGAGCCACAAGAGCTTTGAGATCAGTCCACAGACAGCGGGGGGAGCCACTCACTTGGGGTTAACACTCCTGGAGGACCACAGCAAACCTCCGCTTGACCAACCAACCCAAACTGAGCCTGATGGGGCAGCCACGCCTTTGAAGAAGTGTCCATGCAGCTGGATGGCAGATACAAGTTCAGGTTTTAGACTTGGCTTCAGTAACCACTGTCCTGATAACATTAGACAAATTCAAGTTCAGTAGATGATATAATGTGTGAAGATAGTTTTCATGGTCCAAAGAGATCCCTGACTTTAAGCAAGGGACTGATCTGTCTCATATAACTGTGTAACTTCTGTATATACTGTTGCATGTTAGATACAGACAATCAGTGGTGGATGAAGTACTCAATTTTGTTGCTTAAGTAAAAGTACAGATACAGGGGCAAAAGATTACTCAAATAAAAATAAAAGTATTACATGAAAAAAATCTATTTAAGTAAAACTACTGAAGTACCTGTTTAAATTGTACTTTAAGTGTAAAAAGTAAAAGTTTTGCTGAGATTTTTTGAAAAATTAAAGCATCAAATGTAGTGATTTTGATTTAAAAATGGCTGATTTGGAGTGATTCAATTGATTTCTTAAAAATTCTTACTGTTTTTGTGTATTTGGTTTGCTCAAAGTTGGAATGTTAACTCAAATCAAATGTGCTAAAAATGAGTTTCAGCCATTTCAGCAGGTCTCAAACCATAAAGAAAAGTACTTTTTACTTTTCAGTCTAGATCTAAAGTGTTGTGGAGTAGAAAGTACAGATACTTGCTGTTACATGTAGTAAACTAAAAGTAAAAAGTGTCCACTGTAAAATGTACTAAAGTAAAGTACAGATACTTAAATATTGTACTTTTACTTTTGTACTTCGTTACCTTAAACCACTGCAGCCAATCAGGTTCTGGTTTTAAACAGGGACAACTACCCCATATAATTACTACGTCTTTTTAAGCCTTATTATTAAAGGTCCTATATTACGCAGCATTGACTCTTGTGACCTTTAAGCCATGTTAGAATACTGTTACCACATCAAAAACATACCTGGAGTTGTGTTTTGTTTCATTCACACATAATCAAGTAATCCTTTATTATTAGTCTTTCTACATCTCCAAAACTCAAAATGCTCTGTTCCACCTTGTGATGTCATGAAGCGGTAGTTTTCAAGTGAACAGCTACTTTTTACCTTTTGTTCAGTAGAGATTGGCAATTCCAGGGCTGATTATCTTCATGATTCTAGTAAAGATGTTTGTATTTTTCAGTTTGAGAAAAGAACTCAGCCTAAATGTGCAGGATGTGTGTGTTAAACGTGTGTGAATGAAACAAAACACAACTCCAGGTATGTTTGTGATGAGGAAACAACATTATAACATAGATCTTAAAAAAATAGGATAATACGGGTCCTTTAATATATGTCGAAATTTTGATCAGACTGACATAAACATTGACTAATCTCAAATAGAAGTGAGAAACCTTATGCAGGATTTTGCTACAGTCATACACATTTATCTGATTACTGATAGTAAGTGTAATACATCAAATGGCATTATATTGGTTACTAAAATAAAGAATCTTGAAGTGCGATCCTACGTGCTTTTCAAGTGTTCTCAGTGAAATGTCATCGTGCTCCTTCATCACACGCTGCTATCATGATTAATTGATTGCAGTCCTGCTGACAAATCAAAGTTTATTTCTCACATAATGCTATTTCTGTGTGCGCTATCTATGTTTCTGCATTATCTTATTCTGATAGATGTAGGACTCAATGGATCGTTAACATTAAAGGTGCACTATGTACCTTTTTGTTTGGGGGTCAGTCACCTGCTTGTTTCTATGGATATGTCACTGCTGCTTAAAGTGTTTCACAGTATGACATTAAACAGCTCTACCTTACATTTATTCAGTTACACGTGGTTTTATAGCTCAAAAATACCAAGAAAAACAGGTATTCTGACTGTAAGCAGCATCGCCTCTCCACAGATCTGACCTGTAACTTGATCTGGTTTGGTCTCCAAGAAGATATAAAGGTTTAACACCATACTGTGAACCCGGTTGATAATTTCCTTGTGTACACTGTTTTAACAAGAGATGCACTGATCCAGCTTCGGTTCCGATACCAGTTCCAATACTACAGCTTTAAGTATCCGCAATTCCTTTAAACAAAAATAAAACAAGACAGAACTGATCTAAATGTGTTATGTCACTGTTATTCATCTCAAGTAACTACAGAACAACTTTGTGTAAATAAAAATTCAAACATTATGAGACTTTCGGGGCCAACTTTGACCAGTAAATGTTCTTATTACATCAATTTATACAGTACGTCCAACCGAGATATCAGCTGAACCGATATTTGGAATACAATATCCCATTTAGTACATTTGTCAGTATTAGGGATGGGACAAGATCTCGTGCCACAAGATCTCGTGAGACAAAACTGCCTCAAGACTGTGCACACATAAGGAAAATTATCTCGTGAGATTATTTCCTCATATTTTTACATTTGGCTAAGATAAAAAAATATTAACTTTATTGAATAACTCCTCTTGATAAGCTGTAATAATAAAAAGCAGTGCTACGGTGTCACCAAAACTGCAAAACACATAAAAAATAGTGAAGCCAAATTTGTGAACTGAATGGCGCAATTTTTTAATTAAAAATTGTATCAGCATCTCGTCTTGTCTCGTCCTCATGAGCTGAATTTCGTGACATCGTCTTGTAGAAACTGAGTCTCGTCTCATCCTTAGTCAGTATCAGTATCAGTACCCATATCAGATACTACAATAACGATATCTGACTGTCTCGGATTGATATTTTTACCATCTGCATCTCATGGTGCGATATTTATTGCAATATGCTGTGAAGGCTAACAAAATTATTAATATTAAAATTCCTTGACAAGACTTAAAATTTAAAAGTGCTTATATAACAGTTATTTTTTATGTTCATCTGCACTAAAACAGAGCAAAGGATCATGGTCTATGTAGTTCCATCTGTTTTTTAACTGTGGCTGCACCAAAACAACAAATTTCCACAAAAAGACTTGTAATTCGATATACTGTGATGGCCCACGATATTATTGAGAGGCTTTCAACGATACTTATCACAATATCACAATATTTCTGTGATTGTTACATCCATATCGGATACCAGTATCGGATCAGTGCATCCCTGGTTTTACCAACAGATGTGAAAAAGCTTGTGAGCACTGAGCAGTCTATCAAGAGTTGTCAGAGCAGTGATATAAGAATAGATTGTGAGAAGGTTGTGGGACAGCAGCCTACTGACAGGAGTGCCTACGTTTTTTGAGCAAACGTTCAAACAGACTGACAAAGCCTTTCTGTCCTTGGCACCAGTGGAAAGCCCCCTCCGTGTGGCGCTGAAGAAGATGAGGAGCTGTGGAGCTGGTTGGACTCCAGATCGTAGCACCAAAAACCGGTAAAAATACACTGATTCATGGCTTTGATATTTTAGCGCTAATTGCACATCAGATTCTCATGATAGCTGTTAAAGATCTTGGTTGAATGGGACCAGAATATCCAGGGATAGGAAATGACTCACACTGCACCGGACTTTTCTTAGTTAGAGATTTACTTGGACATTTCATTAACTGCAGATCCTCAGCTCTGTGGGGTAAGAATGCTTAAGATATTGGTTTTAAAGCCACTACAAATCCAAAATACCCCAACTTCAGTGATGTCCAAATTGCTTTACAAGGTATTAGTAAAGGTCTTACAAGTTCACATATTTGATTGTACCAAAATAAACCTTTTTCAATTATAACTAAAATATACAGCCCAGTCCTATATGGTGCAGTCATTCATATTGCTCGTTAGTGTGTCTAAAGGTATACTTTTGACAGTAATAATACTAATAAATAAATAATACATTTTATTTATATTATTTTTTATTACTATAATTGAAGTCTGCCAAACCAAAAACATGCATGTATTTGGAGTGGACAGCCCAGTGAACCACACTGCTTGGTAATGTCTAATTAAATTTCACCACAAAACATATACTGCACCTGTACATTACCAAATCATAGTATTCCACCTAACTAGCAGGATCCTGTAAGTTCATATATATAAAAGAAAAAGAAATCAATGCTAATCAATGCTTGTCTTGGTTTTCTAAGAGGAGCAGCGGGTCTGGGCTTCACTTTGAAATAACACATATGAATAAATGATACCTTACTCTCTCTGTGGGACACCTGCTGAGCACCCGCTGGGTTTTGTTCTATTTAGGGATTTACGGCTCTGCCAGTGTTTAGGCAGGTCACTGAGGGACTACTGACAGCTTTGCATTATTATTGATACCAGTCTGGACAATGGTGACATGATGTATTCAGTCATTATTATGTCTGTGAAAACTACTAAATGGTAGAGGGGTTACAACACAAACAAAGTATTTTTACATAGACACTACAGTTTTACACATTTATACAAAATTACATTATAATCTGGCCATACAAAGTTTGGTTACTAGATTGGCATATCACTAATGTATAGGGACAACAGGGTGAATGCTCAACATATTAAATTGTGAGCATCTACATAAGGGAAGGTACTTCTAAAATGTTGGCTCAGGACCAGAACTGTCGTTTTGGGAAAGATGTATTAATTATTATTTATAAACTTAAATGTTGGAAACCTTAGGTTAGAAAATGTAACTTGACCAACAGATATCTGTTGAAATGTCCATTTCTATTAGTGAAATATGCAGAATGCATTCTATTCACTGTGCACCAATCTCTATTGCAGCATTGTGCATGATGTTTACATGGGTGGGACATCTGTGACGTTTAGCTCTCAGCCAATCACAGCTCAGGAAAATATAGCATATTATATTACATGAAAACCCTATGAGTACTTCAGATTAAGTACATTGAAAAGATGTACTTATTATTACTAATGAAAACTGGTGATTGTATTTATTGCAGGGGTTAGGCCACTGATGGAGTTAGACTTGTTAAACTATAAAGATTTCTTGAGTTTAGTATCAACTATGACACAAAATGTTCATATATTTTTCTGCAGTTTGCAATGAAAAAAATACCACCCCAATCTCCAAAAAGACCACTTGTCCCATAGATATTAGACAGTGGTCCCCATGCACTTACCCGAAAACACAGGACTCCCAGGAGAAGAAATCTTAAACACTTAGACTCATCTGAGTGCGCAGGGGCAGAACTCAGGACTGGTTCCCACTTGAGCACTTAGTGGGCGGTTTGGGAGCTGGGGTTCCGGGTTTCCTTTTTGGGGTGACCAAAGGTAGACTCAGTTAGTGTGGACCTGAGAGGAAAAGGTGAGTAAAATGCTGGAGTCGTCTTGTGTCAGCAATAGAAGTGTTTTCCGCATTAGGCCAAAGTGTGCGTAAACAGCTCTTCACGCTGCAATGTGTCCGTACATGCTTTTATCAAGTGGCTCTAAAGAGGATACGAGGTGACGCTCAGTCCATCACTGAAGCCTGCACTACAGCATCTCCCCTCTGCCTCTCTTCTGCCTCGGCTCCCGGGTTCCCAACTCCAGTGCAATCCAAGTACTCAGCGGTGATCCCGTCTATATGGCTTCCTCTGGAATAATAGACACCATTCCTCCCAGTGATGGTGGTGGATTTTGTCATGTTTATGCGTTCGCTCCGGGCACATGCGACTTTAGACAGCCCCTGCGTCGCTTTATTATCTTGCAATAATACGAACTCCTGGTGGCGCGTTCGGCGTAATGATCCTCTGAGCCAATTAGATGACCATTTTATACCCTACATAGACACGAACGATGCTGTGCGTTTGAGTGGTTAGATCCAGTGCACGGTCCGCTTTAGTGTGAAAATAAAAAGAATTAGAACGGTGATGCCAGGAGACTATGCCAACTCCAAGCAACCAACCTAATGCACATTGCGCGCACTAAAGCACCGCCACAAATATCCCAGGCGTATATTCAAAGCCACAAGTCAAAGCAAAAATCATCCACGGACGTCTTCTATCAAGCGGTTTTTACCTTGGGTGACTGAATCTTGGAAAGCGTACGTAGTTCAACGACGTCTCCATAATCCAGCATTTGAATGCAAGGAACAGTGGAATTCTGTGTCAGATAAACGTCCGTCGTTTTCTCTCAAATCTGATCTGATTTAACGACAGCGAGGCGTGAGGAGAAAGGTGCCGTGTAAACGGTGAAGCGCGTCCCTTGGGGGCGGAGATTGTGCGTAAGATAGACAGACAGGGAGAGGAAACGGCAGTCCACCCGCTCCGACTGTAGTGGCTCGATCTTGGATCCGTCCTGGAGAGTTTGGGGCAGCCCAAATGCAGCGCGAGTTATACCGCCCACAGCGCCCAGTAATCACCATGCAAATGAGCTGGTTACAAAGTTCATGTGAGTCCTCCAGTGAACACTGAACGGATCCAGGGTGTATTTTAATTAGGAGAAACAGTGTGCTATAGTCTCTAGAGGGACTGTGTCTAAACATGATAAAGATGTTAGTGTCAGCTCAAGAGCCCAACATTTAGACACAACACCCTTGCTGGAAATTCTCACGGTACACCCATCCCACACACAGATGTTTAACTATAGGTTAGTTTATCCAAGTGTTGTACCACTCCTTTCCAGAGAGCATAATACTCTACATTATTATTTTCTGTATCATAAAGGTTCAGGTTCTCTTGTTGGCCAAAAGGGATATGCCGATGGGCATATCTGTTATCAAAGCGGAAAAGGGTGTTGTTAACTGAAAACAGACATTAAAATGTTCAGAATAACTAGATTTAACTTTGCTATCCTTGTACCTGTAAGCACAGTAAATATAGAACTATTACGAAATGACACAGATGAAACAACTGCATACTCAACACAATGGGCTCTCAGCCACCATCAGGATGGATCAATTTACTATCAATATCTCATCTATGAAAGTTCTCCAAATCTCCTTGAAGTTGTTCACTACTGCAGTCTTTGGTGTTATTGTTTTTCAGTTCCAAATGAAAAGAACAAATTAGGACACAGTGTGATTTTGGGCTATTTATAGTTGCCAGAGTCTTATATAAGAGAACCTTCAACTTGTCATAATGATTGTGGATGTAAAGCTGCCCTCCATCATGATGGTGACTCATTTGGATATTAATATTGTTGGTAAATGTCTGCATATATTCACTGTGTGGGCTTTACCCATTGTTCCAGGGTTTGTTATGATATCTGCTTTGTAAACTTGTTATATAAATGCATATATTTAATTGTTAGATCAGTGTCATATCGGGCATTAATGGATCTATTTTTATCACAGGCGTTACATAAAAAGTGTTAATGAAGGTGTGATGAATAAATATGTGCAATATGTGGGGACTGTTGATGTAAATGGCTAGAGGCCTGACCTAAAACAGTCATACTGTTTTTCATCTTTAAAAATCTCTATATTTAGAATATGATTAAATAAAATAAATACAGAAAGACAAACAAGCAAAGTAGATGTATTAATGGTTATAGGGTTGCATGATTTGTGACAAGCAGTTGCAACTAGATGTGCAGTGTATATTTGAAAAGTAAGATGAACAATGAAATGAACTGATAAATAAATACAAGAAGCCCATAAAAATACATATTTTTATCTAAATAACTGCCGAATACCATTGCATTGTAGTTTAGTGAAAAGGTTTAGTGAACTCTATGGTATGTATTTTATAAGTACAGATGGTGTCACTTGCTGTTCATTGATTTTCAGTGTAAAGGAATTTATCACAGTTAAATAGTGCCATGGAATCCACTATAACAAAACTACAAAAGCAAAAAAGTATATTCTGTGTCAAGAAAATTCAAAATTATTGGTAAAATCTTAAATTTTCTGTACTATCTGCAGCAGTTTTTGGAGACCAGTCAGATCACCGGAGTGTACTGACATTATTCCCAATATGAAATCGTCAATTGTATATCTGAATGTAGATTTAGAAATAGTTTTATCGCATTTACCTACTGGTGCACTATGGGAAGGAAAGAAAAGCTTTAAAATGTTGTCTTCTTACGATGCAGTTTTCTATGCTTAGTCTCAGAAGTAACGGCATTTTCCCAAACCACAAAAATTGGCTCTAGAAGTCAGAAAGTCAAGCCTCTAAGCTGGGACACAGACTGTACTGCTCGCACAAATAAAACTGGAAATGACATATCCCTCTTTCAGCGTACAGCCGCACTCACACACACAGAGACACATCGCCATGGAAACTGATAAAAGAATAGTGTGCAAAGAGATTGATAAAGCAAATATGCTACCAGTGAGAGGGTCAGCAAGAAACTGGGCAAGATGAGGGCAAGGAGGATCCAAAATCGCTGCCAATTGTAGAATTTACCAGCTCAGTTTCATTTCAAGTGCATTGTCAAGAAATAAAGAGCAAGGAAAATTAAAGCTTCTACCCCATGCACGCAAAAACTAGACGACTATATATAATACTTATTTGTAAATCCCAATATTAGAAACAGTCAAAGGATCCTGAAGAAATTGGAGATATAAGGGCGAAATTTAAAATAGCTGGTATTTTTTTTGTTTAGTTTTGTTTTTATTTTGTTGTTTAGGCTACTACATACATACCACTACACACCTATTTGTCAGTGCAAAGAAGCAGCTAAATGCGCTATTATAATGAATCGAAAATGAAAATAAAATAAAAGTTATTATTTGATCTTAGTGTGATTCAGTTTCGCTTTTTACAATCACAAATATTACACAGACTCTGCAGCTGAGAGCCTTCCAAGCGTTATAATATCCACTTAAAGAAGCTGTATTCATCCTCATTAAGATTTCAGCCATTTTTAGTTTTTTTTTTTTTTACTCTAAATCCCCAAATGAGTGAGTGAACGTGAAGTTGCGGGGCTGTTGCAGATCGCAGGGGCACAGAGTGGTACAGTGCCGAGTACAGCTCACCACCTACACTCGTCTCCATGGCAACTACCACACGAGAACCAGCCATAATGCAGTTGCCTCGCTTCCTATTCTCAAAACTGTTCAAATCTGCGCTTATGGGGAAGACAAAAGACATGGGCAGCTATGCTAAGTTGACGTTTAGTGCTGTATATATGTCATATTTCGAGTATGGTAAACCTATTTCCCCCTAGAGATGCATGGCTGTCTTCTTTGCAGGATTCATCGCCATAGCTTGAAGCATAATTTGTTATTTTTTAATTAATGTGGTGTTTATAATATTATGTGTTAAAGCTGAAGTGGTATAATGAGTGGGCAGCAGTAGTTTCAATAAAGAGAGCATTATTGGAGCACATTGAGAAAAAAAAAAAAACACAGTAAAATAAATTCCCTGCTGTATTTTGCAGCAAAAGCACAAATGTGATCTGACGCCATGGCAACTCAAAATATGTATTTTCATGTTGTCCCCAGGCTTAACATGCAAGAGGAGATTTTGTGGTGTTTTAGTACAACAAGTGTCACTATTATGCAGATGACAGAGTGCCAAAAATACAAGGATCACAGTGTAGTGTAGTGGCAGAGCTTAGAAGGATGCTGACTACAGTAAAACATGCAGACGTGAAAGATGCTGATTAAAATATGAGTTTTTAAGGATAAAATCTAATCCTGCTGAAATATTAAGCAAAAAAATGTAGGCTACACAAACTGATGATAGAGGTCAATATTACTGTTGGCTAGTAGGACAACCGTGTGTAGTTTTGGTCTAGTCTGGTCCACTTAAAGGTGCATTGTGTCACTTTCCTGGTGGAGGGTCCGTCACCTGCTTGTTTCTATGGAGACGTCCTTGCTCTGCCATGGAGAAAAGCATATGACAGACTCACCGCCACGAAAGTTACACAATGCACCTTTAAGTAGTTGCTTCAAAGAGGTTAATTTTGGTCTTCCGATATTATTTCCAAATAGAGGTTTTTTTTACAGACCGGTGTGTTGTTTACACTTACCTTGACAGTTTCGGACGCCTTCTGCAGGTCTTCTGGTTCATCGCCTTCTTCTGATGCAAACAGGATCTGAAACATGTCAAGATATGTGTAAACAACACACTGGTCTGTTAAAAAAAATATTTATTTGGTGCTTAAAGGTGCATGGTGTAAGTTTTCTGGTGGAGTTCTGGGTCTGGTTTTCTGGTGGATGTTCCACAGTATGACATTAAACATACCTCTCCACAGATCTGACCTGTAACTTGGTCTGGTTTGCATGCAGATCAAAAAGTTTAACACCATACCGTGAAACATTTTTGACAAAACAATAACATCTCCATGGAGAAAAGCATTTGACGGACCCTCCACCAGAAAAATTACACAATGTATCTTCAAGTAGTTTGTTCATTTCAGTCAATTTACAAGGGCAAAAAATAAATTATAAATAATAATAAGAAAAAATTATTACAATTTCAAGTTAAAGGTGCATTGTGTAACTTTTCTGGTGGAGGGTACGCCACATGCTTTTTGTTTAGGGAGATGTCATTGCTTTGCTTGGTATATTCCACAGTATGGCATTAAAAGTCTATTCAGCCTTTGTTTCTCCATGGAGATAGATCAGTTTAATGCCGTAGTGTGAAACATTCCAGGCTGAACAGATAAGTACATCTACATGGAGACTAGCATGTGGCGTACCCTCCCCAAAAAAAGTTACACAATGCACCTTTAACTTAAAATTGTAAAAAAAAAAAAAAATTTCTCATTTCTTCCATGTTAATTTGGCCAAAGCAGCGCGGTGTGTGCAAAGAGACGGATCCTTCTCTTGTGGAAGTTTGATGATGACAGAGACTCTGCACTTGGAAAGGAAAGGTCATATTCAAAAAGACAATCACCAGCAAAGACCACGCCACAACAGTGAAATACAATAAAGATATTTATGACGGTGGGTGGATGTGATGGCTGGAGGGAGACTCAGGGTGGGGGCTCCATCTCCAATCCAAAATGGTCACCCAGCTGATTCAGATCTTAAAGATGATGTCTTCAGGCTGAAGGATGGACGAGAGACATGGGGAGAGAGCTGGCGTGGACGGTGGTGTCGGGATAGGCTGTATAAATAGGGATTCTGGGTAATTGAAGCGTGGTCCAGATGAGCTGTGGCTGGCTGGAGACGAGGCTGAGGCGTGGTCCAGCTCCTGAACCTGAAAGTTAATCATGTTAACTCCACATCTGGACAAAATTGGAGTTAACAAAAAAATGGTTCCCACATTTTGTGCAAATGTGGGAACCATTCACTTCACATTTAGATTTGGGCTGACAGATAGAGTGTAATACACAGTACGATGGCACCCTGGGGGGATAGAATAGATGTGTGGAGGGATTTTATTTGAGTTTCTGTATTTTTTGTTTTTGTTTTTGTAGTTTTAGTTTTATCATTCTCTTGCTCCTTTTTTTTTTTTTTTGTTAAAATTAAGCAAAATGTATATAAGCATCAATGCACAAATCCATAATGGCTTCTCAAAAAATATATATGAAACTAATATAGCCAAAGCAGTTCAGTATGGTTCTTGTTAGCATTGGTGGAATGTAACAAAGTAAAAGTATTAAAGTACTGTACTTAAGTATAAAATTTAGGTATCTGTTTTTAAGTGGATATTTGTAACTTTTACTTCACTACATTTGACAGCAGGTATCTGTACTTTTTACTCCACTACATATTTGAACTGGACTGAAAAGTAAAAATATGTTTTATTATTGTTTGAGACCTGCTGAAAAGGCTGAGGGTTTATTTTTTAACATGTTCATGGTTTAAGCAAAAATATACAAATAAAAACTGAAAAAAAATAAAATACAAATAAAATACTGAAAAAAAGTATCAATTCACTTGTTTCTGTTGAACAAAATTCAGCAGAAATCTGTATCAAAATCAGTACATGTGAAGCCTTATAAGACCTAAAAATCTGCAAAATACTTTTACTTTTTACTCTTTAAGTACATTTTTACACAGTGGTTTAATACTTTTACTTTTTACCTCCGCCAAGTAGGTTATGTTTTCGCCTGCGTCTGTCTGTTTGTTTGTTTGTTTGTTTGTTAGTTAGCAAGATAACTCAAAAAGTTATGGACGGATCTTGATGAAATTTTCAGGAAATGTTCCTAATGGTAAATCCAACAGATGATTAAATTTTGGTGATGATCCAGAAGAAATCCTGGATTCTGCATCACTTTGAAAACTGAGCTGCTTGGCGGAGGTCTGCGCTCTCTGAGTGCTTTTCTAGTTTTTCATGTGACACTTTTACTTTTGTATTTTTTTGCTCACGTATCTGTACTTTTACTTAAGTAACAAAATTGAGTACGTCCTCCACCACTGCTTGTTAGCCTAACCATTATCTGGCATATCCACTGTGTATTTGATCTGATTTTCTATGTAAATGTTTGAATCAGACAGTGATTAATGGGCAGCCTGATCGGTCTGTCAGCTGTAGCGATGACACACACACAGTGAGACTAGTGTCTGCAAAATGCCCTCAAGAACATTTTACAGATGGCATTCTTCTAAACTGCTCAAGCCGTCTCACTTACAGTCTCTTCTAAACAGAGACATTTAGCTCATTATGGAAATTTTAGTCATTATTCTTCATACATATCTTAATAAATGATGTACGATGTCGTGGCTGAGACTTGTATTGTCACACAGCATTACAAGTCACTAAGTCAGAACTCGCTGTCTATAAAAAGATCACATTAAAAGGGTTTATCCTCAAATGGCTCTAGACCCTGACCCGTATACAAAAAAGCAAATAATAATCCATGTTCAATCAGTCTTATTGAATGTGTCTATATATTTTTGTAGTATTTTTAGTAGTTTTCTAGTTATTTATATTTTTCTATACATTTTTCTTATTCCTAGTTAGTCATTAGTTGGTTACTAATTTTTGTGTGTATTTTGTTTTAGTTGTGCTCCAGGTCCAGGTCATATACACTTTTCAGCATCACATCTGGGAATATTTAGTTTTATAGGCTGCCGTCATAGCCAAATTGATGCAATTGGTTTATACCAGATGCCCTTCCTGAAACCTGTCCATATTTGAGAACAGCAAACGTTTATTTTTTTGACCATGAATCAAGCAACTAAACGCTTAATGCTTCACCATGTTAACTTTGTCAAATTATACTTTGATATGGATATGGATGGAGTGATACGGATTATAAAGGCAACTTCTTCTCATCACTTGTGTTGCCTTCCCATAGCAGCAATAAACTAGAATTGTAAACAAAAGACCATAAAGAAATAGCATGTAAACACACCCTAAACATGAAACTTCTACTATATAATGTGTCACTAACTGAATAAACTAAACAGCGTGCTATAAAGTTTTTCTACCTGTGCAATAATGAACCGATGTTTTTAATTAGAACATCAATTCTTTCTCAGAATCATCAGGACATACCCCATGACATCCCTGGTAACAGCATGAGAAAATCCGCTTGAATGCAACATGATCCTTTTGGCACCGAGGACAAACCAGATTTTGTGGAGCATTCCTGCAAAGGTGCTGTCAGAATCCAGCCCAAACCATCTGCTACACGGCCAAAACACAGAGGGACATTTTGGGTTAAAATTAAACACAGTCTTCAAGGTTGATTTACAGTGACTGTCAGTCGTCCTTTATTAATATTAAAATGTACCTCTTGTCTCAAAGCTGCCTGACATACTGTGGGGGCTCATAGCTTGATTTGATGGTTGAAAAAGAGAACTACTATTTGAAACTGAGAGCTCAGTGGGTTGCCCTTATTTAACACTTTGGATTAGTAATAACTCAGAAATAATTTAAGTGACTTGGACCTATTCAATTTAAATTAATGAAATGCCTTTGCTATGCTGAAGAGGGCACTGTAAGGCCAGACAGAGGTGCAGTCTTTAGTCATTCTGTCACAGCAGGTTGTGGCTAATTTTGAATTCAAGACTTAGTAACAAAATGTACATGATGATAGCTTTTTAGTTTTCTATCTTAGTTTATATCCCAAATATAAGGTCATACCTGCAATCAAATGCATCTATGATTCTTTCTGTAATTAGCATAGTGCTATGGTAACTTACTCTTAACTAAAATTGATAGTTGAGATTTAAAACACAAACAATACAGACTTTTTTCAGTTAGGAAAGAAGCCAAAACCTCTTGTCAGCTTATTTTACCACTGAAAGTAAAAATAATACTATTTTAAGTAAATTAATGCGATGAAAAAGAGAATTTGTGAGTAATTTAGGCATTTATTCTGTATAAAAACTGTCCAAGATTTCAAAGGCAACCAGTTTAGTCTTGATGAATACTGCCATTTGTATTCAAAATAAATCCGTGTGTATTTTTGTTCAGCAATGCCACTGAAAGTTCATCTCACAAAAGGGCAAATAGACAACTAAAAGTACAAAATAATAATATAATAAGAAAACATGAATAACTATGACTTTATGTTGCCACAGCAGTCTGTTTAGCCACCGTCTTTGGCCGAGCTCCTTTTGACACCGAGTCCTGTCCTGAAGCGGCCCCTGATGTGTTTGGAAACCCGTGAGCAGCTACATATTTCTTGTATGCCTCTCGGATGATCCTGAAAGCTCGTGCATTGGCATAGGGTATATCAGTGACAGGGTCCCGGTACAGAGCAGTCTTGTGGGTGACGGGACACACCTCCTGAACGGGGAGCTGGGGAGCGGACTGACTTCTGTTGGGAAAGGCTGCTTCAAACGCATCATCATCACTGAATGTTATGTACGTACGAGAGCACAAGCCCCCAGTCGGCTGCTGCTGTTGCTGTTGGGACGGTGTGCCTGGGTTAGCTGTGGTAGCCTGAGGGACATCCTGATCCAGTCTTAGAAGGAAAAAAAAAAAAAACAATGATTACACTTAGTCGTACCCAAAGGTGTTTAAATGCACAGAACTGTAATTATGCATTTTTAGAGACAGGACTTATACGTACCCTTCAACATCAACATTTTCTTCCTTCAACATGGAGGAAGAGACTATAGGCATCAGGACGGAGTGGTAGCGGATTGTTGGTCCATCAAAGCGGCGTTTCTTGTGAACTTGTTTCTTCTTATCTGCCTCCAGTCTTTCATAATTTTCTACAAGCCAAAAGCACAACAAAAGCCTTCAATATTTCCAGCTGCATCACTTAAGATGTTTACATTAGTGATACTGTACTGACTAATCTAGATCATGAGATAACGTAAACAATTATCTATGAAATTCCCTTTTGTATTAAATAATGCTCTATGGTAAACATTTAACTAACTTATTTCATGTAGAGACGATTAAGTTAAGATAGCATTGTCTGCATGATGTACGTTATATTTCATATCAGTACAAACTCATACCTAATGATCGGATGTTGAGCTCAGCAGTGATCTTGGCCTCGGCCAGCAGCTCCTCCTGAGTGAGGGGTTTGTCCCGGTGAGCTCCTCTTCTTCGGCGCGGTGCGTACTGCCGCTCCTGGAGACGTAGATTTGTTTTACGGGTGTGTTCACTTGTGGACTGTCGTACGGACTTACGAGCTTGAAAAGAAAAGAAAATCGTTAGACGCTGATACTGAAAAACATAACACAATTTAGTTAAGTGTGTGGTTATCTTACTTATTTTGGTCTTACTTTCACCAAAATCTTGAAAATCTTGTGTAACTCTCCTTTTATGTTCAACTCTAGTTCTCTCAGTCGTCTTCTGCTCCTCTACAGGTTTTTTGGGTTTAGGTTTAGCCACTTTTATTGGTTCCTTTGGTCAAAGTAAAAAAACAAGTTAAAACTACATGAAGCAATAATGGTGATGTATGATAGGATATTTTGACCTTACTTTATAGGCCTTAGTCACTACACGGCTCTTCCTTTTTGGCGCATCCTCCTCCTGGTCGCTGTCCGGCTCATCGCCTTCATCAATATCAAAGTCACTGTCCACTTCATCTTCTGTGTCTGAATGATCTCCATGATACTCATCATCTCCAGATTCCTTCAGGCGGTAAACCAGGGAGTTTAGTTTTACAACGCACAAACTGAACCTGAGTTACTCTGCAATTAATTGTCAAGTTACAAGAGCTGTCTATTACAACATCTATGCAATAAATCAAGGTATTGTACACTAAAGACATAGCTTTATAAATAAATAATGAATACAATTTAACTTTTGGCGACTTTTAGATTAAAGTGTGGCATTTGTGTTTCAATTTTGAAGCTATAAAAATAATGTACAACTGTTAAATCATTTAAGCCTTTTAGGTTTTTTTTAGTAAAGTCGTTTAAAGTGGACTTTTATTAGACTTTTATTGCTCCAGATTCCTCCAGTGAGGATTACAATCGCTCGCTCCTGTTTGCATCCCTCCAGCTCATCGCAAACAAGTTACTCACATCGTTGAATCCTCCGTAAGTTGTCTTGTAGAATTCATCCTCTTCTTCAGCATCCAGCAGTTTGGACATTCGGTTTCCCGCAGTCTTTCGGGGCTCACGACCGACAGCCAGGGTCATTTTTGTATTTTTATCAACACAAAAGCGAAATACTCTGTAGGGCTTTCTCTGTAGGACTGAGCTTTTAACGCCACTAGTTCAATATACTTGTTCAGCTTACTATTTATTCATTATTTCTGCCTATATCTATATTTATAAGTGGGCTTTATAGATTTAAAGATTCGTAAACTGTTTAATTTAATTGTTACTCGAAAAAAGCAACATGCTAGCTTTAGCTTCTGCGATAACCAAACTACTTCCGGCGCATTGTTCCAACTTCCGGTGCTGCCGTCTTTTCAAAATATTAGTAATTCTGGTATATTATAATTTTATAATGGTGAGATTGGAAAAATGTAGTATGTCAACTTATAAATTCCTTTAATATTTAAAATCAACGTGAATATTAACACTTTGATATAACTTTGACATCGCCTGAGACTAAATTAGGTCAATAAAAAAAGACCAGGTTGACTTATAAGGACAATGTAGGTTACGTGTTGCAGGTGAGTATGGGAATTCATATGCTGCTCACCAACTTAAGAATTTGCAAAGAAGTCATGTGGCAGTCGCCTCTTGTGCAGGGTCCCTGCTGTTGTGTATTTTAAAGCCTATGTAGCAATACATAGGTGCGCCCTTAAATACTCTTATTAATAATGAACCAGAAAACATGTGAGCAAGTAATTTTTAATTAAACATAAAAAATAATATGACATGTTAAAACCACTAACTACTAATTCATGAAATGCTTTCTTGGTATTATGCCAAACCTGTGTTTTATGAGGCTACTATAGTCTATGTGAGATTGACAGATATGACAGATCTTCCGTAGCATTTAAATCAAATTTAAATGGAAGTTCCTGCAAACCATAGTAACAGTATGGAATAACTTCATGCAAATCCCTGATCTATGTGCTATAATTGCCTCTTATTTATCTTTTCACAGACTCTCAGATGATCTAACCAACTAAATCTACACACATATCATGCATGCACTCAAGGCACTTGAAGTTTCTCTCTTCACATATTTAAAGTTATAATAGTTTCATTGTAAACCTGCTTGTCGTCTCGGTGCAGTTCCCACTGTTACTGTTGGACATAGTGCTCCGAGGCACATATGCAATTGTGGCAGTGTGTTTTATCTTCCCTTTACTTTTGCTCCAGAAAAACATAAATATGAAACAGAAGCAGACAGAGCTGGAGAATGACAGAAACCCTATGGCCGTTGCTATGAGTAACGTTTTGACATTAAATGGGAGCTCCTGGGTGGCGCTGGCATCTGGAGTGGCAGATGGCGCGGCGAACCAGGACTTGAGACTGAATAGCTTTTTAGGGGCTGATGATGGAAAGCCCCTGACACTGAGGCTGACACGGAGACTGTCATTTCCTGCTGCGTTTGATGCTACACAGACATAAGTGCCAGTGTCTTGTGGCTGGGCATAGCGGACCTCCAGTGATCCATTAGGCAGAGCTCGCAGTCTTCCAATGGGCGATAAGGGTCTGAGCCTGGGGTCGAGCCAGGTGACAGATGGCCCTGGGTCACCTTCTGCATTGCAATAAAGCATCACTGTGTGCCCCTGCTCCACAATGACCTCCTGTTTTTTACGTTTTCTTATTCTAGGCCGGCGACATGTCAGCAGTCTGGAGATCTCATCTTGTGAAAATTCAAGAAAACTCAACCCTTGCTCCTGACTAGATTTGGCACAAACCGGTAAATTTCCACCAAAATTCAGGTACGCTTGTCTTTTTACCACCCACAGCAAACGGCAATCACATACAAGGGGGTTGCTGTCAAGTCCGAGCACTTTTAAAGTATTAATTGAATGAAAAATACCATATTCAAGTGTTGTGAGATAGTTTCTTGATATATTTAGCACCCTGAAATATACAAGACCTTTAAAACCATCAAGTTCAATATGAAGCAAGGATCCACCCACTAAATGAAACTCTTGTAGACGAAGCAGGTCTGAAAGAACATTTTTGTAAACATATGTAATAGGGTTGTATGAAAGGTCCAAGCGTACAAGATAAACAAGATGATGCAAAGGGACGTAAGGGACAGTGCTAAAGTTGCAGTGTGTGATGGTTAAAGATGTAAGGTTCAGACCAAAGAGACTATTGACTGAAAGTGTCTCAAGTATAACCCACTGGGAAATAACAAGTTCCTTAAGATGCCCAAGTGGGTAGAAAGAGAAATTTGGCAATGTAACCAGGCCAAAATGGTGCAAATGCAGACTTTTTAGCTCATCTAGTTGATTTATCGCTCTAGATGGCACTTCTGTAAGGTTACCTCCATCTAGATACAGCTCTTGTAGACTTGTTAGACCTGTGAACGCATTATGGGAGATAAAAACCAAGTCATTTTGTGATGCTTTAAGATAGCGCAGGGAAGGCAAATCACGGAAAGTAAAAGCCAACAACACAAGGATCTCATTGTCGCTAATATCTAGTAACTGCAGTTTGGGTAAGCCGCTAAACGCCTCCACGGGAATAATCTTCAAGTGATTGCGAGTGAGTTTTAGAGTCACCAGAGCTTGCAACCCAACAAAAGCCTGTACTTCAATTATCGCTAGGATGTTGTCGCTTAGATCCAACTCCTGCAGACGTGTTAAGCCTTGAAACTGTTGACTACCCAGGGATCTTATTTTGTTGTGGGTTAAATTGACTGATTTGGCATTTAAAGGGAGGTTGTTTGGGATTGTGGTTAGCTGGATGGAAGAACAGTTCACCATTTGTTGAGATTCATTACAAATGCATTTCTGTGGACACTCGAGTTCAGATGATAATGCTACACCCGTCCCAAATAGGCATAGAGCAGCCCAGACCAGCTGCTTGTTCATTATAATCTTCAAAAACATCTGGGGGCCTGCCTGCATCTGTCAGCGAAGGGCAGCTGAGGAAAGGAGAAGAGAGAGAGAGGCTTTCAAACAACATGGTAAACATCAACACACTAGCCAATGTGTGGGGTAATATTAGGATTATAGTTTGTAATAGAAATGCACCTGGTATACAGTTTCGTAGAAATAAATGAAATGCTAGTAGATATACTCACCCTATTGAGCAGAAGTAGTTTTTCATCACCAGGCGCACACAGTTAAGGGGTGTTGTTTCTTAAAGCCTGTATGGAAGAAAGACAGGACAAAATAACTAGATCTTATTTATGGGTTTCAGTTTCCTGTATTGGGGGTCATTTTAAGGTTTGATGTTTTCTTTTGAATTGTTTATTTCTGTAGCAAGAGTCCCAATTATTTTATCTTTCCAAAACCCATAAATATATTTGGCAAAATCACCACTGAAATTCGAAATCAGAGTTTTGTTTTGTTTTTTAAATTGCATCTCATTGGACGACTTGGAAATAATAGACTTTTACACAGATTCAACATGTACAGCCTTTGCATTTCAATTATACTAAAAAGTAACCCTAAACTACAAAATACCAGGGATTTACACAGCTATAATAACTGTTATTAGTTTGATTAAGTTTACATGCTGTTCTCATTATTTGTCTTTTTGTCCCAGCTTGGAAATATTTAGCTACTCAAAATCTTTTAGTCAATGTGAACTGACTGAATTTGTACCAACCCTAAAAGCTCTTTCAAAACCAGTGTTAAGTAAATCTGCTCCTCTATAGGAGCAATAAAATGACTTGATTTTAATCACTTCCTTTAGCTTCAGCTGAAGCTTAGTTCTGTCCTTGTCCTGTCCTCAGATAAACTCATCATAGTGCTATGTTTAGTCCCCTGTTAGAAAGTGGACCTGCCTCATGGTGAGACTAATAAACACAAGCAACAGGGAGTCTGCAATGGCTGTACTGTAAACACATAATATAATGTAATGTAACTGCATATTACTGCTATTAAGAAAAGGGAATTTGTGTAATTCTAAATTCACCAACAATACATAACCATTTAAATCCAACAATACATAATAAAAACACTTTTCAGTCAGATGTTACAATTAATATTATATAATATTAGAGCCTATAGTACCCTCAACTGCGACATAAGACTCAGAAATGTGGTGCCAGAAAAAACAAAACAAAAAGATCATAATGATGATTTAAAAAAGTATACAACATCATCTTTCATTTTTGAGTCTATACATTATAATGACCAGTAGAGGGCAGTAAAAGGAAAACTATTAGTTAAGCAGCTTGGTTACTTGTACCTCTGTGTGTCACAGTGAGTCTTTCATGTGATAAAATCCCTAAAATAAGTCAGTTCTTGCCTGTTTTTGGAAAAAAAAAAACACTCACACAGAGGCCTCGATCATTGTACCGAGCCAACTGAGCGGAAACAGACCAACTGTGGCTCTAATGAAGTGACTACAACATCACCAGTTCATGAGAATGTGTCATAGTCAGTGCACAGTTCACACACACAGCGATATAAAAGGAAACGCTTTGGAGCGTGATGCCACCTTCAGTCGTGTGTAGCACTGAGCATGTGGCAAAGAAACAAAATAACGCCATTATTCACATTTACACTTGACATTTTCTATTCTGTGATCACAAGAGTCTCAGAATTATGACAATACAAGAATCCAACAAATATTTGTTGTTGCACACATAATATATTTACTGTACAGATAAATCTGGACTAAGATCATAGATTATATAAAAGCTTCACGTGGATATATATATATTTTTTTTAATCCATGACAAATGGTCTCAGATATAAAGTAGTTTTATACCTCCACTGGGACCCCGAATCTTAGTTTTACTTTTCAGTAAATAATTATATTCCTCCTAATTTAATGGATTTAAGCATAATAAATTTTACATCTTAAATCCAATAATATTACTATGTCCATATAAATACATATAAAATATGTTATTAATACATGATATTAATAACACTATATCATGTTATTAATATAATACATATAAATATGAATATAGTGCCTTTCAAGATACTCAAAGTGCTTAATATTGAATTATTCATTCATTCCACACTTGGTGAGGTGGTGAGCTACTACTGTAGCCACAGCTGCCCTGGGGCAGACTGATAGAAGTGACGCTGGCATGAACCAGTTTAAAATTATTTAAACTTAAATATAAATGCTACAGATGGTGATGGTGACTGATGGTGATGAGAGCTCATCCCAAAAGTCGTAAACGATAGACTTGTTTAGGACTCCCCCACGAGCACTCCAGCTGAACCAGAAAATAGAGAAAACAAAAACTGAATTACATTTATTGCCGCCTCTACGACAGCTCCAGTTATTGAAGAAAATATGGGACAGTATCATACAATCAGCTTAGCTTAGAAAAACTCACCTATGGAAAAAAAGTCCTTCTTGTAAGATTTAATAATCCAGTTTAAAATCTAAAACTACTGGGCATATACAGAAGGCTCCTCTGGCCCCCTCTTGTCTGTGGATATGACTCTCCCCTGGTCCCTCTTGTCTGTGGATATGACTCTCCCCTGGTCCCTCTTGTCTTTGGATGTGACTCTCCTCTGGTCCCCTCTTGTCTGTGGATGGAGGCTCCTCTGGCCCCTCTTGTCTGTGGATGGAGGCTCCTCTGGTCCCCTCGTCTGTGGATGTGACTCTCCTCTGGTCCCCTCTTGTCTGTGGATGTGACTCTCCTCTGGTCCCCTCTTGTCTGTGGATGGAGGCTCCTCTGGCCCCTCTTGTCTGTGGATGTGACTCTCCTCTGGTCCCCTCTTGTCTGTGGATGTGACTCTCCTCTGGTCCCCTCTTGTCTGTGGATGTGACTCTCCTCTGGTCCCCTCTTGTCTGTGGATGTGACTCTCCCCTGGTCCCCTCTCATCTATGGATGGGAGGCTCTCTGCTCGCTGGAGGATTATAAGCACTGTCTCATGGATCTTTTCCAAAACACTGCTCTGGGCAACAGGATGTAGCCGCAGGTCAGCCAAATATAGAGATTTAGGAGCAAACACCAGATGGGAATGATTTAAAGCCACACTTAGGGATCAAGAAATCGGCTATCGAGGGTTGAGGGGTGGACTTTGATTATATTTGACTCGATTTCTGTTTCTGTAATGTCATATTCATTGGTTTTACTATTTATAAGTGCCATTTTGAGTATTTTTTTCACTGAAAAGATAATGTTTCAAAGTGTTAGTTGCATGACAGTGGGGCTAATTTTTCATCACTCAGGTCCCTTTTCTTGTTATTTATTTACGTATGTATCTTTTTGCTGTAACTTTACTTATAGCAGAGAAACGCACTGCCCCTCTCCTACTGTTGCCCTATTCACAACATTGTCATCCTGATTTTAAAGGTCCTATATTATGCAAAATTGACATTTGTGAGCTTTAAGCCATGTTATAATGTTGTTACCTCCTCAAAAACATACCTGGAGTTGTGTTTTGTTTCATTCACACGTGTTTGAGTAACCCTTTATCAAATATAGTCTGTCTCCAAGGCTCAAAATGCTCAAAATAAGGAAAGCAAGAAACTCCAACAAACCAAGTATTTTTGGCAATAAAAACATTTGTAATTGAATAAATGATATATAAATAAGTTTAAACCATACTGTACATTCTGGGCAAATCAATAACATTTCCATGAGCTAAGCAGAGGACGGATACTTCACCTGCTGGGTTTCAGATGACGTCATAACATTCTGTAGGACAATAATATTTAAAGCTGTATTGTGTAACTTTCTGGTGGAGGGTCTGTCAAATGCATGGAGATGTTATTGCTTTGTCTTGAATGTTTCACAGTATGGCATTAAACCTTTCCATCTTCATGCAGACCAAACCAGACCAAGTTACAGGTCAGATCTGTGGAGAGGAAATCCCGCTCACAGTCAGAATGCCTGTTTTTGTAGGTGTTTTTGAGCTATAAAGCCACCTTTAATTGAATAAATACAAGGTAGATCTGTTTAATGACATACTGTGGAACATTCCAAGCAGAGCAATGACATATCTATAAAAACAAGCAGGTGATGGACCCCCAACCAAAAAAGTTACACAGTGCACCTTTAATACAGATGGGGGCAGCTAAATAAATGTTGTTAAAATGCAGATTTCTATTGTAATACAGTGGGTCTGATCAGTGATAGAAATCCTCAGCTTCAGCATTTGTGCATTTACCTTTTGAATATTTCATGGCAAAGTACAATGTAATCAATAGGGAAATTTGGCTCTTGCCCCCCATCTGAGAGCATCATATCATCACTGTCTAGAATCTGAAAACCACCAACAGAAAAGTTACACAGTGCACCTTTAATAACCACATGTTTCAGAAAAACGTGACGACATCGTATGAAGTGCTCCCCACATGAGAAAGGCCACGCTGATTCAGGATCTCACCATCTGCTCCTCTGAACCTGCCTCCATCAGCAGATCTCAGGCCAAACCCGGGCTCAGGAAGAGAAAAGAGCGCCCACAAAACAGCCAAAACCAGGGCCTGCCAAAGGACTTGCATAACACGCCCGCTATGTTCGTTAACGCGGTGTCGTCAGAGGCACCTCCACTCAGGGACATCCACTGTGCTCCCAAAATACTCACTACAAGACTCTGCCATTGTGCTTATGTAACAGAAAACTCTATGTCCTGTTAATCATCATATCATTTTTGTACTGTTTTCCTTATGACCTCTTATATAGAGCTGAGATATATTTTTATTACTATATTTCTATATTTTATTTTTACTTGTACATATACATTTATATAATTATGCCTTATTTGACATCAGTCTCTTTCCATTTCTGCTACTTATTTAGAATTTATTATTTCTCTTTGTTATTATGATATATTGTGATGTGTGAGCTACTGTGTCCAAAAAGTCTGTCTAAGTCCATGTCTAAATATATATCATATAAAATGCAGGCCAATCAGTTATAGTCTACATCTAAAAACAAGATTATCTTCATATTTAAAGGGTTTCCTCATCATAAACATAGCTGGAGTTGTGTTTTGTTTCATTCACACATGTTTAACTCACAAACTCATGAATTCATGCTGTAGGCCTTTTCATTTCATTCACATGTTGATCGAAACAATGTACTTTTATCAGGCTAGTACATTTAAATTATTATTTGCAGTAATTGTAATTAATTGCATCACCAAAAAATATTGTTTTGCATGTAATCAATTTGCATCATTAGAAGAGCTCAAGTGTGCCCCCGCTTTAATTTAGTTAATCAGAAAGAGAGAGACTTTATTCATCTTGAAGTTTCACGGCAGATTAAGAGGAGGACTGGTCAGGGAGGGTCAGCAGATCTGTGTCAGGGCAGTTTGAGGAGAGGAAGAGCCAAAAGTGTCCTTCCTCTTCGTCCTGCAGCATCACAGCAGCCTCCAGGGGCGACAGGTGAACACAAATGCACAGCGAGGTTCTCAGCTAACTCCTTAGCTAGCTTCTTGCACGGTCTCCATGGATACGGGAAAAACAAACAGCTAATTTCTCACAATCCAACAGTCCCTTACTTGTGTCCTTTGAACTGCACATGCTGCACTTCTTGTTGGTTAAAATCCCATGATATGATGTTAAGAAGTTTCAAAAACTGCTAAGTGTGTGAGACAGGCAGCCACAAAAACCACTCAAAAAGCTAATCAATTCACTTTGTCTCTAATTTTCTTAAATCTTTTCTATTGTAACTTTCTACAGTTTCATACAGAAAGTGTCTTTAGTGGATGGTTTGTAATGCTGTTACAACAGAAAGTCTTGACAAATATTTTTCAACACAACAGGAAACCCTTTTGAAGACATACCTGGAAATGGCATCAGAAATACCACAGGTTACACTTTCCACCCACATTATTGAGCACTTACAGAGAAAAAAATTAAACTATATTTTAAGATATGATATTGACGCTAGGTACTAATCCTAGCGTGCAGTATCTTGTGTTCATGTCATTTCTGTCTAAGTGGGACTGCTACAAGACTATTTCGGGCTATAGAGAGTTGACTGCAAATTAGTTTCTTGTGACAAAGCTGAACGCAGCGTCTCAACACTCAAAAACATGACTTCCTCTTTTTGCGGTGAAGAACCTTTGCAACAGGAGCCCACGGACACTCTGCTACGGGACATGAACCAGGTAAGAAGTTTTGTAGTTTTCATAAAGGCTGTGGCTTTTTAAATACATATTATAAGGGTGAAGTGATTGCAGAAAACTTAAAGGTGCACAGTGTAACTTTTCTGGTGGAGGGTCTGGCAAATGCTTTTCTTCATGGAGATGTTATTGTTTTTGTCTGGCATTAAACATTCATATCTTCATGGAGACTAAACCAGACAAAGTTAGAGAAGTTACACGTCAGATTTGTGGAGAGCTGGAATGTTTTTCTAGGTATTTATGAGCTATAAAACCGCCTGTAATTTAATAAATGTAACGCAGAGCTGTTTAATGTCACACTGTGGAACATTACAGGCAGAGCAATGATATAGCCATAGAAACAAGCAGGTGACGGACCCAACCAAAAAGTTACATAGTGCAACTTTAAATGTGTATTGTTTTAGATAACTTAAATACAAGTTATTGTTTTGTGTATTTTTATAATTTGGTGTAAAAGTGAATAGTGAATAGTTAGTACTGTTTCAAGTTTGTTTGATAGTCTGACCTATATTTGAGTGCCATCAATTTTACAAAATGAAGTCATGTTCTGTCCTCAGCTGTAGCTACGTGAACAGTTTGACCTGAATTATAAAATAGATTTGGTGAAACTTCTTAAAGGCGTATTGTGTAACTTTTTGGTTGGGGGTCCGTCACCTGCTTGTTTCTATCCACAGTATGACATTAAACAGCTCTATGTTACATTTATTAAATTACAGGTGGTTTTATGGCTCAAAAATACCTAGAAAAACAGGCATTCTGACTGTGAGTGGGGTCGCCTCTCCACAGATCTGACCTGTAACTTGGTCTGGTTTGGTGTCCATAAAGATAGAAAGGTTAAATATCATACTGTGAAACATTCCAGACAAAGCAATAGTAGTTCCATGGAGAAACGCATTTGACGGACTCTCCACCAGAAAAGTAACACAATGTACCTATAAATGCAGCTAAATGTATTTTTTTATTTTATCTCTACAGGATGATTGTCTTCTATTTCTTGCTGTTTGTGGCCTTCCCTGTCTGCTGCCATTCTTTTACTTTAAACCAAGCCTGGAAAGAGTGGAGGATCAAGCATGAGAAAGTCTATGAGAACAAGGTATAAGAAGAAATATGTGTAGTTTTATACAGCTGAAATGGAGTAATATATTGTCTGATGTTTATTTTTCAGACTGAGGTGAGCTTCAGGAGGGCATTATGGGAGAAGAACGTGGTGCGGATTTGGAGGCACAACCAGGAAGCAGCAACAGGGAAACACAGCTTCACTCTGGGACTCAACCACTTGGCTGATATGGTACGACTCCCAATCCAGCCATTTAAAAAGTCAAATTCTGTATTATTCTGTTATTCTATGTTAATTCCAGTGGTGGAAGAAGTACTCAATTTTGTTACTTATGTAAAAATACAAATACTGGAGCAGAAAAATACTCAAGTAAAAGTATCACATGAAAAAATCTACTCAAGTAAAAGTATTAAAGTACCTGTTTAAAAATGTATTTAAAGAGTAAAAAGTAAAAGTATTTCACACAAATTTTGAGGTCCTATAAGGCTTTAAAAGTATTGATTTTGATACAGATTTGTGCTGAATGTTCTTCAGCAGAAACAATTAAATCTAATGTTTTTTCTAGTTCTAGTTTTTATTTGTACATTGTTGTTTGCTCAAATAATGAAAAATACTTTTACTTTTCAGTCCATTTGAAAAATGTAGTGGAGTAGAAAGTACAGATACCTGCTCTGAAATGCAGTGAAGCAGTGAAGTTAAAGTAAAAAAGTATCCACTGTAAAATGGATTTAAGTAAAATACAGATACCTAAAAATTTTACTTAAGTACAGTACTTTATTACTTTTACTTTGTTACATTCCACCACTGGTTAATTATATGATTATTTAGCATTGACATTATCTATGCAACACTATACAGCAAAATTATAAAGCAAACTGATATTACGTTTAATCTGAGACACAAACAGACAATATTTTCAAACGTAAACTCCCAAAACACACATCTATAGAATAATATATTTTCAAGAAAACATCCCAAATGGTTCCTTATGTAAAATATTAGGTTAGGTTAGATTATAAAATGCAAACTGCATTTTAACTCAGAGACATTATCAGACAGTAAAATGTCTAAATAGAGTTTAACAGTCATATATCTGTTTTATAGGTGCACTGTGTAACTTTTTGGTTGGGGGTTCGTCACCTTCTTGTTTCTATGGATATGTCATTGCTCTGGAATGTTCCACAGTATGACATTAAACAGGTCTACTTTACATTTATTCAATTACAGGTGGTTTTATAGCTCAAAAATACCTAGGAAAACATGTATTCTGACTTCACAGATTTGACCTGTAACTTGGTCTGGTTTGGTCTCCATGACAATTCACTCCATTCCAGCCAAAGCAATAGCATCTCCATGGAGATGTTATTCCATTTGACGGACCCACCACCAGAAAAGTTACACCTTTAAGGCATTATAAAATATTTAGTAGTTTTTCTGTTTTGTATTTTTGCATAGTCTTCATGAACTTTCCTGTACTGAGACCCTGCATACATAATTGTTTTTCTTCATTATTATTCTGTCTGTCTTTAACTGTAGCTCCGAGGACTCACTGTGTTTGATGTTTTTTGTCAATGATCAACTCTTTTAATCAGTAGACAGAGGTAATCTGGGGCTCAACTGCAGCCAAAGCCTTAATCTAAACCCAACATATAGGAGCCTCTGTAATCCCTCTCTGTCAAACTGATTAACCATGCCAATATAGAAAGGGTCATCCTTTGGTCATTTGATGAATTTGTAAAACCATAACAAGTGAAGGAAGTTCTCTGATTTCATGTCCTGTACTTAACTGGACAGGTATAATGTAGCAATGAATTTTGTAACTCTTCTAGAGATGTTATTGCTTTGCATAGAATGTTCCACACTATGGCATTAAACACATCTCTCTTGCATTTATTCAATTACAAAAGAAATACATTATTCTTACTGTGAGCAGCGTTGCGTCGCCACATCTGACCTTTAACTTGAGCTGGTTTCATCACTTGTTTGTCTCTGTGGAAATAGATCACTTCACTTTAATGCCATACTGTGGAGTAACGCAAAATCATTTCCATGGAGACAAGCAGGTGGAGGAGCATTCACCAAAAAATATTTCATGAGTGCGTCTAAAAGAATCCAATACAATACTAGGGGTGCACAGATCCAGCTTTTTCAGTTCCGATACCGATTCTGAAACTATAGCTTTAAGTATGATACTATTGCAGAGAATAAAAACAGTATATAAAGTATTTATTTCCTTGTGTGTATGACAGGTTTTGATGATTCTCTAATTTTGCTTTAATTTGGTAGAATAATACCTGTTGTAAATATAAATGATAGTTTTACACATATCAATAAGCAATTTGCCAAGAAAAGTTGAAAAATATGTTGAAAATTACATGAAGTAAAGAGTTCTAATTGATACAAAAGAAACACATTTTTTCTGATGGTTTAAACATGATTTCAACAAAAGAAAGGTGTACAATATGGTTGCTGGTAACAGTTATGGAATTCTCTAGTGTGTTATCATGATTTCCAACCAGAAAGTAAAATTTGAAACCTAAAAATTTTCCCCAACCGGTAAAAAAAATACAACATTTTTAGCTAAATCTTAAATATAATGATCTTAACTGTTTTAGTAAAATAAGTAGCCCAACCTGGTATAGGCACCTTAAAATGTAAATAAAATAACACAGAGTTGATCCAAATGTGTTATGTAGCTGTTGTTTATGTCTCAAATAACTACAGAACAACTTTGCATAAATAAAAGTTCAAACATTATGAGACTTTCTGGATCAATTATGGTAACCTCAAAAAGAAGGCTTATCACATCAAGTTATATGTCCAACCAGGATATCGACTGAACTGATATTTGGAAGTCGATTTTTCAGTATCTGATACGGTATCCAGAATTGGACCCTCTTCCAATTCATTTATATTAAAGGGGGCCCGTGAGGCTTCTTGCCACTGGCCCCCAAAATTCTGTCGACGGGCCTGTGCAGATGTAATGCAAAGAGTTTGGACAAAACGTGTCTCATGATGTGGTCTGGGCCTCTTGCTTCCTGTTGACTCTCCCAGAATGAGCTTCAAAGGGGAAGTTGACTGTTGATAAGAAACACACAGGAAGTAGTGGCTGTTTTATGAAGCTGATGTCTGATGTCAAACAGCTGTGAGGTGTGAGGGAAGGGGATGCTCTTTATGTCTCTACTCACTGCAGTAGTGGATGAAGTACTCAGTTGTGTTACTTAAAGGTGCACTGTGTAACTTCTTGCTTAGAGGTCCATCATCTTCTTATTTCTATGGATGTTGTTGCTCTACCTAAAACAGTATGAAATTAAACAGCTCTACCTTACATTTATTCTATTACAGGTGGTTTTATAGCTCAACAATACCTAGAAAAACAGGTATTCTGGCTGTGAGCGGGGTTGCCTCTCCACAGATCAGACCTGTAACTTGGTCTGGTTTGGTCTCCATGAAGATAGAAAGGTTTAATAGTACAGATACAGGGGCAAAAAGTTACTCAAGAAAAAGTAAAAGCATCACGTGAAAAAATCAACTTAAGTAAAAGTATTAAAGTGCCTGTTTAAAAATGTACTTAAAGAGTAAAAAGTAAAAGTATTTTGCAGAGATTTTCAGAACAATTAAAGGATGAAATGTAGTGATACGTAAAATTTGTACTTTCCACCACTGACTCACTGTAACACACGCTGACTCTATCTCCTCTTCTCATCAGACGGCTGACGAAGTGAACCACAAGTTAAACGGACTGAAGCCGGAGAAGCTGAATACAGTGAGAAATGTCACTTTGAAGAGTCTGTCTGATTTGAACATCCCCCAGGCTGTGGACTGGAGGGAGCACGGCCTCGTCAGCTCTGTGCAAAACCAAGTAAGACACAAAGACACAAGTTAAAGTGCCTATGACAGGTTGGATTACGCATTTTACTAAAAAACACACTTAAGGTCATTATATTTAAGATTTTACTAAAAAATGTAACTTTTTTGCCCATTTTGGTCATTTTTAAAGGTGCACTATGTGGTTGGCTCCATCACCTGGTTGTTTCTATGGATATGCCATTGCTCTGGATGTTCCACAGTATGACATTAAATAGATCTACCTTACATTTATTTAATTACAGGTGGTTTTAAAGCTCAAAAATACGTTGTAAAACAGGCATTCTGACTGTGAGCAGGGTTGCCTCTCCACAGATCTGACCTGTAACTTGGTCTGGTATGATCTCCATGAAGATAGAAAGGTTTAACACCATGAAGAAAAGCATTTGACAGACCCTCCACCAGAATAGTTCCTGGTTGATTTCCAACCTGGAAGTAAAATTTGAAAGTTTGAAAAGTTTGAAAGTTCCACTGAGTAACTTTTCTGGTAGAGGGTCCATCAAATGCTTCTCTCCACAGAGATGTTATTGCTTTGGAATGTTTCACAGTATGGCGTTAAACCTTTCTATCTTCATGGAGACCAAACCAGACCAAGTTACAGGTCAGATCTGTGGAGAGGCGACCCCGTTCACAGTCAGAATGCCTGTTTTTCTATGTATTTTTCAGCTATAATACCACTTGTAATTGAATAAATGTAAGGTAGAGCTGTTTAATGTCATACTGTGGAACATTCCAGGCAGAGCAATGACATAACAATAGAAATAAGCAGGTGACGGACCCCAACTTAAAAGTTACACAATGCACCTTTAACAATTTTTATTAGAATTAGTTGTATTTACGCCTGATTTTATGCCTATGACTGTCCAGTGGTCTTTAAAAGTAATTGTTTTTCAGGGCATGTGTGGGTCTTGCTGGGCCTTCAGTGCTCTGGGGGCTCTGGAGGGGCAGATGAGTAAACAAACAGGAGTTCTGGTGCAGCTCAGTCCTCAGAACCTGGTGGACTGCAGCATGATGGACGGGAACCACGGCTGTAAAGGAGGCTACATCTCCAAATCCTACAGTTACATCATTCGCAACCAAGGCATCGACTCGGAGCAGTTCTACCCCTATGAACACCAGGTTAGACATTTTATTAGCCTTATCCCAGTTATGACAGCATTTTGAATCTGGTGTTTACAGAGCTCAAAGAAACCAGGATACTCATCTCCCTGTGCATCAATAATGTTCAACTGCAGATTTTTGTTGTAATATGGCAAAGTATCACTCTGAAATAACCAAAAAATAAATTCATAAATGATCATGTTTATTAGTGACTAGACCCAAGAACTCACTGCATTACAACAAAAATCTGCTTTCCAACTATATTAAATTCCGCTCATCTGTATTAAATAATATAGGCCTATACAATATTATGATGTTATCTGAAACCCACCAATACATTTGTATTTAGAGTATCCAGGATATTTAGATACTTATGGCAAGGAGCTAAACATGTAGCAACTTTGCTCACTTAAGGCTTTTTAACCGGTTGCTAACAACAACAAAAGAAAAAAACATAAGAAAAAAAAACATAAGAAAAGAACATAAGACTATGGAGCACTGTCACAACTTCAGTAAAAGGCGTTTTAACAGTTGAAAAATACAACAGTCTCAGAGTCAGTTTAGTTCAAAAGCAACTCAAACAGCCATAGAAGTGAGTCTGGTTGTATTAATTGTTTATAATTATAAAATATTATTACTGTTATTTTCGCACATGCTCAGTACAGCACTAGTTTTGAGAAATCAGGATACTGCGTTTACATGGACACTTGCATAACCAGGATACTCAAAAAATACTCAAATACTCAAAGATACTAAAGCGCACGCATACGCACTCATTCATACTGTAATTTCCTGGTTATATACTGGAAACATATACATATATTGGATGTGTGGGGTCTACTGTCTGTTTCCAGAGATTGTTTAGCTTGAAATGGAGTACAATATGGCATTATGACGGGCTTGTGTAGTATTTATTAAACTACAGCTGCTTTTTATTGCTGATCAGTTCCTTTAAAATCATACATTTTTACTTTGAGTGGGATCGCTTCACCACAAATCACCTGTTACTTGGCCTGTTGGCGCCATCTGCTTGTTTCCATGGAGATAGCGACCCTGAATGCCAGCCATACTGTGGGACATGGGAATGGATCCTCAGAAAAGTTACATACTGCACATTTAATTAGTAGATCTATCTATTTGTTTTAATCATTTGCTGACCCAACTCTTGTAAATTGTGGAAGTGACATAAAAGTAAAAAAAAACTTTAAAATGTGAATGTTAAATGTAAAGTATAATGTAAAGTAGGAGTTCATTTTTTCAAACACTGGTGTGAAAAATACCAAGAGGAATAAAACAGCACTCGGGCATATGACAAAGAAGCATCCATTCGTCTGTCAGTTCCTTCTTGGTCTAAAATGTGTGAAATATGTATTATACTTTTACACTATCTGCATCAGGTCTTCACACGGCTCATATTCAACCAAAGATGTTCATTTTTGTCTTGCTATGTACTTTACCTTCTTGGGTTCTTTTCCACTGCTCATATTCAATGCTTGAACATACATAATTCATGGATTGCAGTATGAATTCACAACACATTTACCTTGAAGCTGTATCGATCTGTATTTTTCAGAATGGGCTCTGTCGCTATTCCGTGAAAGGGAAAGCCGGACACTGCTCCAACTTTCACATCCTTCCTCGAGGAGATGAGAAGATGTTGGCGTCTGTGGTGGCCAATGTGGGGCCAGTGGCAGTGGCTGTGAATGCAATGCTGCCGTCCTTTCATCTGTACAAAGGAGGTAGATCAGTATAATAATAATAATAATAATAATAATAATAATAATAATAATAATAATAATAATAATAATAATAACACTCAAAGACACTGTACAAAGAATACAATTTTAAAAGTACATATTTAAAAATGAAGTAATGGGACAAAATATAGGCATGATTTTAAAGGTTAGACATTAAATGCAGTTCTAAATGCAGTTTCATGAAGGTGGAGAGTTCAGTACAATAATGTTAGATACACA
The DNA here is from genome assembly GCA_029959045.1 of Taenioides sp. WSHXM2023. Classification (NCBI taxonomy): domain Eukaryota; kingdom Metazoa; phylum Chordata; class Actinopteri; order Gobiiformes; family Gobiidae; genus Taenioides; species Taenioides sp. WSHXM2023. The sequence goes on from CM057097.1 coordinate 23,320,487, forward strand.
GCAATAAGGCAAAACACTGACATTATTAGACAGTGTTATTATATTATTGTTCCAGTGCTGCACAATAGCGTCAGCCTCAGCATCGCGAGACTCTGAAAATGTACTGAATATTTCTTTTCCTCCTTTCATGCTTAGCTCTGGCCTGTCTAATAAAGGCTACAGCAAGGGCCAAAATTTAGGTACATAAATAAGTAATACAAAATGTGTTTAACTTTTTAGGCACTGCAGACTAGAAACTAGAACCACAAGATGTCCAGTTGTTCAGCTATCACATGTTTAAGTTATGGTTCTTGACAAACACTGTCTAAAACTCACAATAATACTGTATTTTAGCCTTCACACCAACTTTGAGGGCAAAAACTATTTTGTTTTGTTGCGTTATACATCCCAACCACCTAAAGACGGGAGCTTGAGGGGGCTCTAGCCTCCACTAGAATGGCCAGTGCACACCCATAGCTCCAGGGCAGTAGACAGGAGGGGACAAAGGGGTCTGTTGTCCCGGGCCCCATGATTTTAGGGGCCCAGAATTTTCTGTCAATGGGCCTGCATAGCTCCCCCAAAGAACAGCGAAGCAAATATGGTAGAAGGTGCGCTCACATCCATTAAGGCTTTAAATTAGGCACTAAATTTACATGTAAAGTGTGCACCATCATAGCTCCTCCAACCAAAGCCACCCCTGCCTAAAGATGCCATCACAAAGAAATAATCTGCTTCATTCTTTGTCAGTGGCTGTAATGGAATGCCTGAGTTGGATATGAGATTGTTTTGGATTCACTAATATGAAACTAATGGACAAACTAAACTGTTTCTCTTTCAGGCGTGTACAGTGATCCCAAATGCAACCCCAACTCAATAAATCATGCAGTTCTTGTTGTTGGCTATGGCACAGAGAAGGGAGAAGACTACTGGCTGGTCAAAAACAGGTAGGATTGAATGAATAAATAATATTGTGAATAAATGGTTGTTTATGTTTAAAATGCCTTTGTAATTTCAGTTGGGGAGCCACATGGGGCGAAGGAGGATTCATCCGCATGGCCCGTAATAAGAAAAATGCATGTGGCATCGCAACCTTCGCTGTCTATCCCACAATTTAAGAGTCATCAATGAGAATTTAAATCTTTAAATATTTTTTGACAAGGATTCATGTATACATTCTTATGCTTTATGTGTGTTTTATGTGTGTTCAAAGGTGCATTGTGTAACTTTTCTGGTGGAGGGTCTGTCAAATGCTTTTCTCCATTTAGATGTTATTGCTTTGTCTGGAATGTGTGCTTTGTCTGGCATTAAACCAGGTCAGATCTGTGGAGAGGCAACCCCCCTCACAGAATCCCTGTTTTTCTAGGTATTTTTGAACTATAAAACCATCTGTAGTTGAATAAATGTAAAGTAGAGCTGTTTAAAGTCATACTGTGGAACAGTCCTGGCAGAGCAATGATATATCCATAGAAACAAGCAGGTGACGGACACTACACTAGAAAAGTTACACAGTGCGCCTTTAAAGATGAGTTTGCAATGTTAAAATTCTCTTTCTGTGCTCATGATGCTGGAACAATATGATTTTTCTATAATAGACATTGTTGTGTAAAAAAAAAAATGTATTCTGAAAGTAATAATGATAATAAGTTGATAAGCACATTATTAACTCTATGTTCTTTATGTAGTTTTGAGGTTTCAGGGGCAGAATAGGGATTTGTCTTTACTGAAGAAGTGATGGTCACACAGCACACACAATAATTATTTACCTCATTTAGGGGTGTAGAAGATTTTATGTTGAGTGATGTTGTCATGAGGATTCAGAAAAATATTCAGATTATTTTCTCTTTTTTCTCTTCTCTTCTTCCCAAAAATAGTAATTTAATGACTCCTGAATAAAAATCTAAGCCTTTCATCCCAGTTTCTTGCTTGTGCTCCTCACTCATTTACCCCCATTGACTTCAGCTGGTGAGGTGTGCCGAGAAATCAGAAGATCTATGTGAGCCTCAGCTTGAAACAGCTCATTCATCCCCTCAAAATAGTCACCACATTTTTACTTAAAAATGTTTCAAATCCTGCTTTCTGTTATATTCATGTGGTGTAGTTTTTCATCAGCCATTGTCAATGTGAATCTAGACAAACATTGGAACCTGTGGAAAAAGAAGCACAGCAAAGTCTACTCCCACCAGGTAGACATTTTGGGTTGAAATACTTTAAAACAAATTTTAAATTCAGAACAAGCTGTGAGGATTTCTTTTGCTTATCAGATCGAGGAGCTTGGCCGCCGAAGAATATGGGAGAACAATTTGGAGTTGATTAATGTGCATAATTTGGAGACCTCTCTGGGTCTGCACTCATTTGACATGGGCATTAATCACTATGGAGATCTGGTGAGTGGGGCATTGCTGTAATTGTAATCTGGTCCAGTGAATCCCTGCGATGTCTAAAGCTACAGTCTCTTTCGTAGACGATGGAGGAGATCGGTAACTTGACTGGTCTGAAAGTGCCTGCAGATTTGGAGAGAGGTCCATTCAATCTCAATGTGGAGAATGTGTCTCTGCCATCTTCTGTGGACTGGAGAAAGAAGGGCCTGGTGACTGAGGTCAAAACACAGGTCAGGAAACTCCAATTAAATAATACTCATTAGCAGCAGTGGTGGAATATGAGTAGTGAAGTACTGTACTTTAAGGTGCATCGTGTAACATTGTGGAACAAACAAAATCATGCGAATAAAAACAGCTAGGGAAAAAAATCTTATTATTATTGAACAAAATTCAGCACAAATCTGTATCAAAATCACTACATTTGAAGCTTTACTATAGATCTCAAACTCTATGAGAAGTACTTTTACTTTTTACTCTTTAAGTACATTTTTAACAGGTACTTTAATATTTTTAGTTGTAGATTTTTTTTTTTTTTTTTTTTTTTTATACTTGAGTATTTTTTGGCTCTGGTATCTATACTTTTACTACAAAACTGATAAAATACTTCTTCCACCACTGCTCATTGGTACTACAATAGAATCTTTTCACAGAAATCTCAGGTAAGTGAAAACACACATATTGTTGTAAAGATGTATAAAAGTGGGCTAAAAGGTTGAGGAACTGTCTCCATTGGAAAGTGTAATCTTTGTGCAAACATTTCCTGCACGTGCTTCTACTTTTTCAACACTCAAAGACGCTACATCATTAAGTCTAGGTTTCAGGTTTAGGTTTAATTTATTTCGTCTCCTTGTGTAGAAATTTAGCTTGGAGCACGGGTCAGTAGCATCAGGCCCGTCAACAGAAATTTGGGGGCAAGAAGCCTCACATGAGCCCCCCTCCAATATAAATTAGCCCCACCGGAGGATAACAAAACTGTGAATATGCCACTTTTTCCAAATGACTAAGATTTAGAGTTATAACAGTTATTTCTTCATGTAGTGTGCACTGAATTGGAGCAAAGTATCACAGTCTAAGCAAAGACTTGTAATTTGATGATATTGTGATGACCTACGATATTATTGTGAAACTTTTGACAATACGATATCACGATAGGTTGGTTATTGTTACGTCTCTTAATTATTGCAGATGATGGTGAAACCCCCTACTATAAAGTCACATAGTACATTTTAAGAGTGAGCACAGAGATGACATGTTGACCTCTCATTCATTAGTCCTTGGTAAATCTTCTGCAGGGTTCCTGTGGGTCGTGCTGGGCTTTCAGTGCAGCTGGAGCTCTGGAGGGGCAGCTGAAGAAGTCCACGGGGGTCCTGATGTCTCTGAGCACCCAAAACCTGCTAGACTGCTCCAACAAATACGGAAACCGCGGCTGTGAGGGGGGCTTCATGTCATACGCTTTCAAATATGTCATGAAAAACCAAGGCATCGCTGCAGATAATTCTTACCCCTATCATGGCAAGGTGAGGTTCAGTGCTCCTACATTTGTATTTCTCTTAAATTTGATTGAGAATAAACAAGTTCTTTTTTTTTCCTTTTGTTTTTAGCGTAGTCACTGCAAGTACAATCCAGATTATAGAGCTGCCAACTGCACTGGATACACGTTTCTACCAAAAGGAGATGAACATGCGTTGAAGGTCGCTGTCGCCACCATTGGTCCAATTTCTGTGGCCATTGATGCTTCAAGACCCAAGTTCGTTTTCTACAAAAAAGGTAAGTGCATAAAAAGAAATACATTTTTTGATATGAAAAATTTGTATCTATTTGTGGTTTACAGGAGTGTACAAGGACAAATCCTGCTCACATTCAGTGAACCATGGGATGCTTGTCGTGGGCTACGGGACAGAGGATGGACAGGACTATTGGCTGCTCAAAAATAGGTTTGAGTTAAACAGTAAAACTTTGAAGAACTTGGAAATAGAAATTTGAACACTTGAACATCTCAAGAGAAAAATCTCAGGCTCCTTGTTAAGACCAAGCACTTTTCTGATTTTTTTTTTAATAGCTGGGGCACAGGATACGGAGACGGCGGCTACATCAAGATGGCCAGAAACAAGAAGAACCTCTGTGGCATTACCCTTTATGCATGTTTCCCAGTCATGTGACTGTATTTGAGATAACTACATAATCAAATTGTGCATTTATATTTGTCTATACTTTTATGTCTGAAAAGGAGGAGAGTGCAAATTCACTGCAGATGTAGTTTTAATTTTATTTCCATATGGTTTATAGTTTTTCTCATAGAATTGGATAAATGGCACCATGTGCAAACCCCAGCATAATGAACAACTCACATAAAATAATACAGCACCTTTTCAGCATCACTAAAATAAAGTCAATATCCAAGTTATAAATACTGAAAGTACCAAGAAGTTCAGTCTTCATTTACAAAACACAAAGACGATACACAATAGAGCTGTGCCATATTGAGCTTTTTTGGAAGTGTTTTTCCTTTATCTTTTGTTCCACAAATGCCAAACTTCACATACATCTAGAGTTTCTACACACGGTACACGGAGTCTGAAGTGAGCTCACATTAAAAGTTTGAAGAAACAGGTTTCAGTCAAACTAAAGGAAATGCAGTCGGAAACTTTCAGTCCAACGACAGGAAGGATCCACACTTGAAGCTTTTATTTTGAAGGATTTATGTGGGACGGGGTGCCCATACAGTCCCCTGTGCAATGCCACAGGACATCCTCTGCAGGCTGGTGTTTGCTTATTTCACCGTCATTGTTGGAGGGGAAAAATGAAAACCATTTACCATTTGATAGTCAGTACATATATTTATATATAATTAAACTTTACACATAGTCACATTTAAGAGTAAACTTTTACATTTTGGACAAGCGCTTCAATTTGACTGAGGCGCACTTTTGATGAGTTTAAATCATTTGACTTGTAGCTGAAAAGGGAAAGTTTGACTTTATTGCTATAACCTCCCCTTTTGGCCAATGCATTGCAATGTGTTACGTTTTGTACAGCGTCTCCTTCACTAAGAGACAAATTGCACAATTTAAATTCTCCCTATATAACTTCAAGCAAATATATATATGTGTATATATATATTTATAGTATTTGGGTCCGGGGTTGACAAGGAGTACAGTCACCACTAACTTTCAGTACACATACTCAGTTTTTCACCAAATTTTTAAAACCCACTTTTGATTAAGAACAATCACTGCAAGCAACATATCTATGTTGTCATACAACAATGAAAAACACTAGTTCTTTGCTTTTTAGACAAAAACAGCTGGCATACAGGACGTCCAAGAAGAAGTCAGACAATACAGTTACAAACATGCGTCACAATCAGAGTACAGAAGGTTGAAAAAGGGGGCGAGTTTTGGGTTCATTTTGTCCTGTTTTTTACAACTGAGGAAAGTGTGTGTGTCAAAACTATGACTGAGGTCCACTGTCTTTAAATGGGACAACTGAATAAAGACAATGTTAACAGCAAAAGAGCACCCAAGTCTGTGGTGAAGAACAATAAGAGTTGACACTGCATATATTACGTACTCCCTTCTAGAGAAAATCAGGTCCCCAAACAGAACCGTATTTTTCATCGCAAGGGATGGAAATACGGCAACAGAAAAAGTACAAAAATATGTGAGTGTATTGACTTACATACAGACTAGACGCTAACAGCATTCAGACATTAAAAAAGACAAACGTAATATGCTTGTTTGGTATAGGCACAAACAAGCAATTACAGATCAGATCTCCATGCAGTCGATGTGAGGAGAGAAGTCACACAGACACGGAGGAGGAGGCTGGAAAACAGTAGCAGTGATTTTGTTCCAATTTTACAAAAGGTAATTTAGACCACTGTAGTACCTTTTTCAACCACAAGGGGGTATCCTGAGCTATAATGCTACACTCAATCTGCTCCTGCCACTTGAACAAATGTAAATTGGTACTGTGGCATAAAAGTAGTCTATGTATATTTTGTAAAGATCACTCAAATAAATAATTAAAAAGTAAAAAGAAACTTCCTATGCTTTTCATAGACATAAGATGACAAAATATATGAAGCCACTGGCCCTTACACTAGTGACTTCTATCAAAATGCGGTCTAAATTGCGTTTGTAAAATGAAAACAAAGTCACTATTGCTCATCCATGCAGTAGGACGTCTTTAGGTCACACATACGCATTCCAGCATTTGAACGACGGACTGCACACACACACACACGACGCACAAACGCACACATGCATTGATTGTCAGCACACAAGTCCACGTACACCTTTGGAGAAATTATACCTAAGGCGTGATATGTATAAGGATGGCACTGACAACACAACTGTGGCCAATAACATATTTGCCCTTTAAGGAGCAGTGTTTTTGTGATGCATGTTTGAAAATGAGCCCTTTATTATTTTTAAGAAGTCGCCTTTAGTGTGTGCTACAAGTCAAATTTAGAGGACTCTTAAGAGCTATTCATTTTGGTTTAATTTGTGCTTTGATAAATCGCTTACAATCAGAAATGAGGGGCAATTTCTTAATGTGCCATTAACATTTTAGAATAATAATAACAAACAACAAAGCTATAAAACTAAATGAGAAAATAAATAAATAAATAAAAATACCTAGTCTAAGAAGTGGTTTGGAATAGATTAAAAAAAAAAAGTTTATGGGTGAAACTCTCACACAACATAAAGGCTTAAATATTTCAAATAAAATTATCAGATTTGTTCCAAAATGACTTTTTGCTAACTAGCATGGCTATGTTAACATAATGTCAACATTGAATTACACCTGAGTGAGCTAACAAGCTACAACTGTTACAACTTTGAGACATTTTTAAACATGTTAAAAATGTCAGCGAGTTAGCATAGATGGCTTAGCTCTATGGGCTTAGCTTGAGTTAGCTTCATTGTGAGCTAACAAGCTACAGTTGCTAAATGGTTTTGTCGAGCCTATTCTCTTTTTATTGGCATTATAATGGCTGTAGTTTTTTCCATTATAATAGTCAAATGCATACAGTGTTGTGGGGTATGGATGGGGACACTTAGGACCTTCTTCAGCCATACAACAAGACACACAAATTCAATCACTCTCACATCAACCACTCCATCTCCAACTGTCCTACTTCTACCACACGGCCATAGCGTTAGACAACAGGAGGGGGAGACGACATTTGACCACACAAAACACAAACTAGTTCCCATTTAGGACAGAGAATCCTGTGAAAGTAATCGTTGAGGTTTAAGGTGAATGTAAACATTAGAAATGTACATAAAAGGGACAAGGCCATGGAGGCAAGGAGCCTATAGCCTATCAAATTATTATTTCTAAATATCAAGCCTATGTGGAATGTCTTATAGTATTTTGTAAACTCAAGCAGTGGTAAACAGTCAAGGAGATGTCTCAAATAGTCTCACCCTTATTTTACATAATCAACATATAATTTTACAACTAAGAGCAGCGCGGTAAACCAGAGTCAGGAACATAACATTGCATTCATATCTGTATCTTTATCCTTCTTAACCAAATGCTCCCTTCCAATGGCTTGAGTCAGTCCCAACCTTCACTTCTCTCCATAACTCTCACAGAAATGAACAGCTTATTCAAGCAGCACACAAAATCTTGCCTTCTGCGCAGCTAAAATAAAGTCTTCATTTCAATCAAAGGTGTGTGCGCTTCTCAACCAGTCTCTATAGCGAAAAATTGATGTACATTTCAAAGGATTCTGGGCTTACAATGGGGGTGGCAGTCTTCTTGCTCTGGTTCGATGAAGGGGCAGCTCTCTCAGATGTCCAAAGGCTGTAGTAGCTGTGACTGGGCCCTACATTTGGGGGCGTTGGTTTTTACTGCAATACCTGGCCTCGTGTTTCAGGTAGCTTTGTGGCGAGGAAACTGCCGGCCGCAAGGGCACCAGCCGCAAACAGGATGGGCACTGCTTTTGTGATTCCCACGAAAGACTGGAAAATACTGATGCCCAAAACAGCCGCTAGCTTACACAGAGCGTTCAAGAAGCCAAACGCTGTGGTCCTGCGCACAAAATGGAAATACAATGGTTAGAAATGTGATGACTTGTGATGATTTGTGATGATTTTTCAGTGTTTAGTCAAAGCACATACAATACTTTAACATTAGGGGTTGGATGAGACAGAATTTCCGCAAAATGAGATACGAGATTAGGTCTAAGAGAACGAGAAACGGTGAGATTTTGAAATAATTCATAATAAAATAATTGTGTTTGCCGTTTTGGCTTAACATTTTTTTATTTAATATTTTTGTTGTAGAAGTAAACTACTACAGCTCCTCAAGAGATGCAACTTACTAGCCCTTAAATGGTTAGGGTTGGACTACTCATTTGACATTTGAAGATTTAAGACTATTTTTTTCCTAGTTTGGCCAATTTGTAGGTTTCAAATTATACTTCCTGTTTGGAAATCGTGACATCATGCTAGGGAATTCCATAAATGTCACCTACCAATCTTGATGTACACTGGGCCAAAACTCCTCTAATGTACACAGACATTTTTATTTGACAAATAAAAATACAAGAAAACACCTTTTTGGAAAGAATGAATGGAAAGAGTGTGATGTCAACTCTCTACTTCCTGTAATTTTCAACATATTTTTCAACTTTTCTTCACAAATTGCTTCTTCATTGGTGTAAAACTATAATTTATATTTACAACAGGTATTATCCCACTAAATTAAGTCAAAATTAGAGAATCATAAAAATCTGCCATATGCACTTTAACTATTTTTGTCCAATCTAGATCTAAACTACATGAAAAAAAAATCACAAGATCATTTTCCTCATGTGTGCACAATTAAGAGATCTTGTCCCATCACTATTTAACATCAGATCATTTTTACTTGGTGATCCAGGGAGCGTTCCCCAACAAATATTTTCAATTGTACATCTATCTGGGAATGCATGGAAACCATAAGCCAACTTTAGTTCAGATTATTAGTTCAGCCATTAATATTACTGTAATTTAAATTAACTTCTCTCCATTCTGCTACATTACCTCTAATTGGCCATATTTGCCCCTTAAACGCGGCTCTATTGTAGACAACTTTAGACAGAGTAGCGTAGAGTAACATGATACAGCCACAAAGAAAATAGGTAACATTTTATCAGTGAAATCACAATTTGAAAGCTTCACTAGCAGCAGCACTTTGTCTGACAAATGGTCAGGCGCTAAACTATACTGTAGTCTAATGGAAATAAAGACATCAAATTATAAGCGTGTGTCAAAAGACAAAAGGCAGTCCATTCTTTCACCTCGAAATACACATCAGAGACCTAAAAGTGTCTTTCACACACACACAAAATCAATATCACTTTTACAGGAGCAAATTTAACAGCTTTGTCCTGGTGCCAGAATCTACAGGAAGGCCCGATTCGTCACTGAGGGCTGGGCAGGTAATGATTTTGGCTCAGGCAATGAAACATCAGCTGTTTCACTGGTAGCAACGCAAATATGCCAAATTATAGTATGATAAGTAACAATACAAGTAGCAATTATAATGTCAAGCATATAGTTTGCTTTGATACTTTGCAAACCTAAAAAACCTGCACCAGGGACGACAGGTGGAAATTAACTCTAGTGTCTCCTGTTAAGGTTAATACAGACTGTGCACTGTCCCTGTCTCATAAATAAACTAAATAAACTAAATAAACAAAACAAACATCTGAGGCCATTCCCTGGGGTGTGATGCTAACTGTAGGCACTGCTCTATCTGAGGCTTGTTAGATTTTAATGTGAATCTTTAATTTTAACATATGTGACCAGAAAAAGCACACTCAGTTGGAACTACAACAGGTGAGATGATTTGTGCTGTTAAACAAGTCCCTCTCCAAAAACATTAGTTAGGTGTACGAGCTAGCTAGCAACAGCCAACAGTTTTTCAGTTAGTCGCTCTCACCTTTTTGTTGAACATCAAACTCCTAAACAGGACCATGAACACTCGTATTAATGAGAGGCTCCTGAAAATGTGTTTCTGCAGTGTTTCCTAATGTGTGCATTGGCTCAAAATGATAACCATTGAACATTCTGCCAACAGAGATATATGTAGAACACCCCCAGTGTGATGTCACTGCAAAGTATCAGTTTTACACCTATCCTTTGCTACCACTCGAGGGCGCTGTGTAGATTACAATTATACTACAGATCAAGGCTGATGTCCCAATTAGGACTTAAAGCAGTAAGCAAAAGTAAGTATAGTTATCTAAGTTTTGTATTGCAGTATTTTCTGCACAACCGGATTCATTTGTTGCCATTCTTACTAATTACACACTGCATGAAGAAACAAAAACAGTGAGACCTTGGCGACTGTTACCTTTTATCTGAGGGGTAGAGCTCCACTGTGAGGACGTCCAGGGCGTTCCAGGAGGCGATGCTAATACCTCCAAACAAACACAAGAGGGCGATCATCCCAGACTCTGTGTTTCCAAACATGAGGAAGAAACAGCTGACACAGGAGATCACACTGGACCCCGCTGTGTGAAGAAAACAAAACAAAAAAAATTTGAAAATAATCCATCCTTCTTCATCTGGTAACAAATTGAGATGTCTTATCACATTTACTCACCCAGCATTCTTAAACGACCGATTTTGTCCATTAATAGAGCAGAGACAATGTTGCCAGGCAACACGGCCAGGGTGCCGAGGAAGTTGACAAAGTAAATCATGTAAGCATTGTTGAAGTCATCGCTGAAGTCCAACATGCAGCCTTCTTTGTTGTGAATAAAGGAACTGTTCACAAGCTTACAGTTCACAAACCTGTATTTGAACAAGTCTGAGAGGAAAGACATAAAGATTTTAGTGTTTGGTTCAACATTTGCGAAGGCCACTGAAGCATTGTTTGTATAGTTAATAATTAGTATTTAGTTTAAAGGTATATTGTGTAACTTTTCTGGTGAAGGGTCCTTCAAATTCTTTTCTCCATGGAGATGTTATTGCTTTGTCTGGAATGTTTCACAATATGGTATGAAGCCTTTCTATCTTCATGGACACCAAACCAAACCAACTTACAGGTCAGATCTGTGGAGAGGCACCCCCACTCACAGTCAGCCTGTTTTTCAAAGTACTTTTGAGCTATAACCACCTGTAATTGAATAAATGTAAGGCAGATCTGTTTAATGTACTGTGGAACATTCCAGGCAGAGCAATGACATCTCCATAGAAACAAGCAGGTGACAGATCCCCAACCGAAAAGTTACATAGTACACCTTTAAAAACTCAAAATTGCTGCTTGAACACTCTCAAAGCAGTCCAACATGCACAGAAGGCAACTGGTTTGGTGGTTCAGTTCAGTGAGAGGAGAAATATAATAATAGTCCAACAAAGGTTGATATTTGCATAATGTATTTAACAACTCAACAAAAACAACTGCGAAATGTAACTTAGTATTATATTATTATGTATTATAGAGTCAAATGTTATTGGCAAAATCTATCATGCAGAAAAAGAGTTATGAATTAATGCCACCTTTAGTATTTAGCATCTTAATTGAAAATTGATTGCTGTGCCTAATTCTCCTTCATTAATTAAAAACAGAAGAAAGCAACTGCATAAATATTTTTTCCAGGTGTAACAAACTTGCGCTTTGTTAATATTATCTTAATCTCATTATTTGTCAGACATGCTCTCACATCTGCGGCTTTGGAGGCTGAACCACCTCTGCCGGATTCGCACTGGATTTGTTTACGTCGCTACGGTGACACTTGCTGAAAAGTCACCATGGAGACGGCTAACAGATGTTCCCGTGGTACCCTTCCAGCCGACCCATTGTTTCCACCAATGAGATATAAATAAGGCCTTATTATAGATCATTGGTTTCCACCTCACAAAGATAACAGCTGTTAAACCAGTTAACAATCTAAACCTGCAGATTGAACTCCCCTTATATCTTACTTAAACAGTGAAATCATTACCTAATCTATAAGTAATTTAGCAAGTATGGACTATAAAGACAGAATCTACTGTACATACATTCTTACCATCCTAACATCATTTAAACTACAGAGCTCTTGACATCTGAACATCTAAAAGCGATCGTTATTGTCAAAGTCTACCATTTTTGTAGCTATATCGCAAACCTTCTATACAGAGATGTATTAGCCCAAAAAAGTAAGAAATAGGCTATGCAAAAGAGCTCTGGAAAAGCCCGATAAGCTGCTGGTTTAGTTTTTAGCATCTCAAAATCACCGTTGGCTTAACATTAGGTTAAATGACTTCCATGTGTGATCAGCTTCAATGCCTCTTTTTTTGCCTACCCTCCCCCACCTCCCACATTCAGCAGGCCTGGGCAACAATATAAACAACAATTAATACTGCGTTCAGGCATCAGTTTTCCTTTTCCTTTTGTAAATATGTTGGTAAATAGACATATGTGAGTTTTGAAGATGGTTTGATCCATATCTTAAAGACACCTTCTGGACTACACGCTGAAAATTCCAGCTTTATTTTGAAATGTTGACTGAGTTAGATTTGAATTTTAGCTTTATTTTGAAATGTTGACTGAATTAGATTTGAATTCTAGCTTTATTTTGAAATGTTGACTGAATCAGAGTTTACATCAGTCACCGTTTACCTGTATTGTAGAATAAACTGGCGACGAAAGTGCAGTTCCTAAAGAAAGTGTGGGTGGATGTGATGTCCTCAAAGTAGCACTCCTCAAAAACTGAATCCTCAAACACCATTGATTTCATTTTCAAATTCAGAAACCTGCAAGATTTCATAGTTACAATTAGCACTTTGTTTATCGCTAACGCTTACTTATCGCTTACTCACTTATCGTTAAAGTAGTATCCCTGACGGTGGATTTGGTTTTCCAGTGTAAAGTTGAAAGTCACATGCTCCACTCGTTCTTTGGTGAATGTTTTTGTACGAGACTCGTACTCCTGTTTTTGGATGTATTTGATCATGTCTGGGAACCAAACTGTCAGACCGTAGTAGCTGCACATAGAATCACAGAATGAAATAAATATATAGGCTATGGAAAATATAGTATAATGTAGTTTTTTATACTGATTGTACCTGAAAGACATGCTAAACCACACAGCCATTAGCATAAAAGTTGTGCGTTTGTACTCTGGATTAAAGCAGGCTAGAATGTTATTACGAATCTGCAAAAAGAGAAAAAAAAGTTACTGAAAAGCAGTGCAAAAGACTTAGGCAGGTTATTAAAGGTGCTATGTGTAACTTTTTTGTGCCTGCTTGTTTCCATGGAGATATTATTCCACAGAATGGCATTAAACGTAGGTATCTCTATGAAGACAAGCAGTATGAGACAGTTGAAGATCAGATATGTAGAGTTCGCTCACAGTAAGAATGTATTTTTTGTCAAGGTGGCGGAACCATAACCCGAAAAGTTACATAGTGCACCTTTACGAAAGACTCGAAGCAGAAAAAGGTGTAGAAGCTGATAGAAGACCACTACCAAGGAGCTGGTATCCCGGACTAGTACTCAGACCCAAACAAATTAGCATTATGTTGAATCAATGACTAACACAGTGACTAAAAATTACAATTCTGTAACTTTTTCATTAAAGGTGCATTGTGTAACATTTCTGGTGGAGGGCCTGTCACCTGCTTGTTTCTATGGATGTGAAACTGATCGACATTACATTTATTCAATTACAGGTGGTTTTATAGCTAAAAAATACCTAGAAAAACAGGCATTCTGACTGTGAGCGGGGACGCCTCTCCACAAATCTGATCTGTAACTTGGTCTGGTTTGGTCTCCATGGAGATATAAAAGTTTAATACCATACTGTGAAACATTCCAGACAAAGCAATAACATCTCCATGGAGAAAAGCATTTGAATGACCCTCCGCCCGAAAAGTTACACAATGCACCTTTAAGTAGAAAGTAGAGAAAAATGTCATGTTTAGATAGATAGATAGATAGATAGATAGATAGATAGATAGATAGATAGATAGATAGATTTTAAGAAGAGCAGTGGGCGTGTACAGCGAGAGAGCACAGCCTGAATACAAAGTACCATGACACGCAAAACAGCTCTGAGGAGAGAAGCTGAAACTATTTTTGCAAACACGATTTACTCCTACACACAATTAATCTTTTATTGCTAGAAGTACACCGCGCATATTATGTGCCTCTTTTATGAAATCGCCCATTAGTTTAACATGGGCAAATCTACAGGCTATATTCAGGCTATATTCTGCAATAGTATATATCAAGGGGCAGCAAGTCAGTTGTTTTTTTTTTTATTAAAGATCAATAATCAATGGGCTTAGTGTACCAATGAGTCAAGCCTTGTATGAGAGGAATCTATTAGGTGGTTAATTATGGTAGTATACATTGACTTGGCAGTAACAGTAACTATGACAATGTTTCTCCTACATTTTAGACCAGGTAATATCTTAAAGGGTCCTTATTACTCTGTTTTCTGATCAATGTTATAATGTTGTTTCCTCATCAAAAACATACCCAGAGTTGTTTTTTGTTTCATTCACACATGTTTAACACACAAACCCTGCGTATTCAGGCTTCTTCTCAAACAGAAAACACTCCGTATGATGTCATCTGGTAATACAGGAAGTGCTCTGATGTGTTTTTAAACGCCATACGCCTTCACTTGAATCATCTGGATACTTTCAGCCCTGGAATAGCCAATCTCCACTGAACAAAAAGGCAAAAGGTAGCTGTTAACTTGAAAACTACCACTTCATGACATCACAAGGTGGAACAGAGCATTTTGAGCTTTGGAGATGTAGACAGACTAATAATAGGATTATTCAAGCATGTGTGAATGAAACAAAACACAACCCTGGGTATAGATGTTTTTGTTACAGTGAGTTCCTGGCTTAGTAATAGAAATGATCATGTTCAAAATTTTTGCATTTATCTTTTGAATATTTCATGGCAAAGAATCAATGGAAAACCCTGCCCACCCTTTGTCCTCCTTTGACTCATTGACTGACCTGGTGGGACAGACTCATAATCTTGAGGCGGTAGCGTTGCCAGACTGGAGTGTCAGTTCCGGTGTCCACCAGCTCGTCCATCTGCTTCACTGTTTTAATGGTGGTGACCTGAGGGAGACAAAACACAGCCTTCAATCATCGCCAGACGACAAGAGACTAATTTAAACCTTGTCATTTCTCCTTCAGCGCGCTCAATAAACAGGTATGAAGAGGAGACAGTACATTAATAAAAGACTGTACCTCAAAATCTGAAGTATCTTACCTATGTTTATAATTTTGTCTATATTTATATTTGTATACCATTTACAGGCTGATTTTGGCCTGATACGTCTCATAATGTTTGAACTTTTATTCATACAAAACTGTTCACTAGTTATTTGAAGGATAAACAGTTACATAACACAATTGAACCTCATGTGTAATAAGTTAAGTGTGTTTAAGGAAATAAGTGTCTTTTTCTGTTCCTACACTGATATCGGTTAATATCAGGTATCGGCAGATATTTAAAGTATTGATATCGTATCGGAATTGAAAACACTGTATCCCTAGTCTTGTATACTCACAGAGAAGACCCTCTCCGGATACCCCTTGGCTCTCATGTTGGTGTCATGGACCTGTTTCAGTATCATCCAGCCTTCGTCGTGCTTCCCATTCTGTTTGGAAGACATTCAAATATATTATGCACAGTTCAAAGCCCGCCCACACACACTGTCATTATAATGCATGTTTAGCGGCGGACCTCCAGGTAGAAGCGTGGGCTCTCGGGCATGGCGTTGAGCGCTGCTATGGCTGCAACAGATGGAAATGCAGCGACCAGCACAAACACCCTCCAGCTGTGGAACTGATAGGCCGAGCCCATCTGGAAACTCCATCCTGAGGGAGCAGAAACAGGGCTTAGGGTTAGGCACCAAAGACTGTATAAAGAAGTGGACTAAGGGAGTATGTCACCCATAGCATTCGGCTCAAGTTAAATGAAGCTCATTAGGCTAGCAGTTACAGGAGAGAATATGGAGCCAAATTCCATATTAGGACAAAATAGCTAAATAAAAACACCTTGATCATGTAGATCATGTTGGAAGTTCACATGCAGGCTCTTCCAGCTTTTTCTGATCATGGCTCCCATTGACTTACATTGGAAAATTGTGGCTGCTCTCTGTAAGTGCTGCTGTGAGCCTCGTCATTTTGGTCTTAAAATGTTCATATTAACCTGCTCTACATGGTGTTTTTATTTCACTATTTTTCACACATTTAAGTGGAGCCGAGCGCTGTAGGTGACGTCACACTCGCTTAGTCCACTTCTTTATACAGCCTATGGCTAATACAAACATTTGAAGACCAAAATGACGAGGTTCACTGCAACATTTACAGAGAGAGTGGCATCATTTTTTTTATGTAAAACAACAACAGGTAAAAAGGGGTTATGGCATCAAAACAATAAAGGTGTGTAAATAAATGTATGTAGCTTTTCTGATGGGGGGTTTGCCACTAGCTTGTCTTATTATTGATATGTTTGTATTTTGTGCTTGCTTGGCCTGGTGGCATCACCTTCATGGGGATAGATGTATGATGCTTTGGAATTAACATCCATGTAGACAAACAAGTAGCAGGTTCTCCAACAAAAAAGTTACAGTTAATTAAAAAACTAAATTAGCACAGCAAAAATAGAAAAGGAGGGGAAGATCATTGCAATGTTTTATAGGCAATAAAATATAAAATTTTTATGTCAGATATATAGCAAGCTGTAGTGTCTGGCCTTAAGCGTAAAACACAGACCAAAATCAATACACAATGTGAGTGACGCAGAGTAAGGTGCCTCCAGGGAGGTCAAAGGTCAGCTGCAGAGTGGAGTGTGTAAACAGGAGCTCCAATAAAACAAGCTCTGGACATTTGGATCCTGAGATACACTTGTCAAGACTGTACCAGGACACGCCTACCGACCGCTGCACTGTCAAATTGAGGACTGAGGAGAAAAGATTAAACATGGATTGTCTTTGCCAAACACCTTTGCTACTGAAGAGAATATTAGTGAGCTACATATCACCTGTAGTCAGACACATGTGGCAAAATATATATACTGATGATTGATATAAAACATATTAATGACTATGGCTGAGAATAGGAATCTGTTTGGGCTAACCAATTGTTTCAAATGTACTAAAATAATATGAAATTGTAACTTGAACTATAATATTTTGGATTAATGGATCTCAGAGTAGGGTCAAATAGCTCTTCTTCCAGTAATAGGATGTGATAACAGGAGATGAGGAGATGATTACATGACTGGACATTGTTCTGATGTTTGTGAAATCCCTCAGACAGGATCCATAGCAAAGGAGAAATTCAATTCTGCCAGCTGGACAAAAGTTTTTTGATAGAATACATTTCACAGCTCATTCAAGCTGGTTCTTCAGTTCTTCAGTTCTGGTCAGACACTGGTGGTCACTGCCTTATATCTGCCTGAAGGGAGGAGCTAACTACCCCTAAACTAATCTGAAACTACCGAGCTGCAAACAAAGCAATGTGGTCTACTCCATTCGGTGTAGCGAGGGCTGCAGTGAGGACTACACTGGAAAAACAAAACAGCCACTTCATAAGAGGATGCACCAACACAGAGGAAAGAGCAGGATAGGACCCCAGTCTGCCGTACATCTCCATCTCAATCACTCCCACCACTAGTTTGAGGATAGTGAGGTACAGAACCTTAGCCAAAGAAAAGAAATGGTTTGAGAGGTGCGTTAAAGAGGCTATTTTTATTAGGAAAGACAATCCATCTTTGAACCGAAATGGAGTGCTCAGACATCATCAGCACCCATTAGGGGCTTGAATGATTATGTTAATGTGACTCAGGCACAGTCCCCACTTAGTTCAGTTCATTAGACCTAGCTAACTAACAGAAACTGTAAACAAGTAGGTGTGTTAGTTTCAGAGTAGTTTCAGTGTAGTGAGCTTCTCTCTTCAGGCAGATATAAGGCAGTGTCCACCAGCGTCTGACCAGAACTGAAGAAGCAGCTTGGATGAGCTGCAAAACGTATTTGATCAAAAACCTTTTGACAGAATTGAATTTCTTTTCTTTGCTATGACTGAACATTGAACATTATTCAGCAGTGAAGGCTTTATTAGCTCACCATAATGTGGGATAATGGCCCAGGCCATGGCAGAGGCATAGATCCCTCCAATCATCCAAAACATGCAGAGCCAGCTCAAGTGCTCTCCACGCTTCTCCTGAGCCAGAAACTCAGAGTAATAAGAAAACACGATGGGAATAGATCCACCAATTCTGCAACACAAATTAAAGATTTTAATTAATGTACTCTGTCCCTGCTAAATATACCAAATTAAAAACAAATTAAAAAAAGAAAAAATATCTTAGATAATAGACAGGAAGAAACAATAATAAACGAAAATTGAGTTAAGAATTAACTCAATTCAGTCTGAGTTAAGACTTAACTCAATTCAACTCAACTCAATTTGTCTGTATCATAAAAATGATACAGACAAAAAGAAATGTTGACCCTAAATAAATATAACATGCCACCATAAAGCAAATAATTTGAATTTTAAATTGATCTGTTTAAAATATATACATTAATTTAACCCAAAAAATATGAATTTGTGGTCAACATCATTTTTTGAAAGAATATGTCTACAATCTAAAAGCAGTTACAAAATTCTAAACACATGACACACATTTCCTCTGTTTACCCGACTCCAGAGAGCAGTCTGCAGAACAGGAAGGTGCTGTATCCCTGGACGAAGGAGGAGAAGAAGGAGAAGATGCTGTTGATTGAGAGAGAGATGAGGAGCGCCTGGCGTCGTCCGATTCGATCCGCGAGAGCCCCCCACAAGAACGCCCCCACCATCATCCCGAAGTACACAATCAGACCTGTGCGGAGGGGCAAGGAAGGTTCACATTCAACATGCTCTATGTTTTTCTAAGAAGTTTGTGGTTAAAGATGCACTATGTAACTTTTTGGTTGGGGCTCCATCACCTGCTTGTTTGTCACTAGAATATTCTACTTCTAGTATGACATTAAATCGCTCTACCTTACATTTATTAAATTACAGGTGGTTTTATAGCTCAAAAATACACAGAAAAACAGGCATTCTGACTGTGAGCGGGGTCGCCTCTCCACAGATCTGACTTGTAACTTGGTCTGGTTTGGTCTCCTTGAAGATAGAATGGTTTAATACCATACTGTGAAACATCCAGACAAACCAATAACATTTCCATGGAAAAAGCATTTGATGGACCCTCCACCAGAAAAGTTCCACAATTTAGATTCATGGTTTAGTCCTAGTCTGAACCTACATGGATTCATTGGATTTATGTCTGGGGTATGTAAAAATATCGATATATCTTGATACTAAATTTGGTGATGCAGTATCGCGGTGTAAGGAAACTTGTTTATGCCATACACTTGACATATTCACTGTTTTGATGATATGAAATAATGTTGTTAAAATGCGTTTGGTTCTTAAAAAAACAGTAATATATCACAGAGTATCATGTGTATTATATCAATTATCACGTGTATCGCCATACCGTGACAATAATGTATTGTGAGCCATGTGTCGAGTTTGTGAGCCATGTGTCGTGTTTGTGAGCCATGTGTCGTGTATCGTATCGAATCATGAGAAACCCAAAGCGCTTTTAACGGCATCGTTCATACGGTCGTCTTGCCTAAGGACACAATAACAGTTTCAATGAGAGCCGATGTTCTCCTGGTGGCACCTGTATTCCCAGCAGTCTCCCATCTCAGTCCTAACCAGGCACAGTCTTACTTACTTCTGAGAGCTGATTAGATTGGGCATTAATAAGATGGTATTGCCACTAATTTAAAAATGTCACACATTTTGAGGTAGCACTTGTTTTACTGAGCAATTCTGCTTCACATATGGATAGGGTTTGAGTTCAGGGCCTTTCCTGTAATATGTGAATTGTCTGTTTGTGATAAAGCTCAGAGGTTCTTTGGTGCTGTTGACAAAAGCAGCTGTGGGGGCAAGAGACTATCACCTGCTTCTCTATTATGTATAAAACAAACATGCACACAAAGGCAGTGTTTGTCATCCTGGCCATGGCCCCAAATGTATTTTCCACTCTGAGAAATGAACTGATCCTCATAGATTTATTATTGAAATTTAGGCGCAGAACAAAGATGTACACAATTAACTGGAAATACTTACAGTTTATCAATTTTGAAATAATAATTTGACCCTGGATTCATAAGGTTTACGATATATCTTAAACAGCCTTCCTTTACTATATTTGATTTCTTTGGGAAATCAAGGCATAAATATTAGTGAAATTAAATACGTAGCAAAAATGTTTTCAGCATATCATGTGCCAAGACAAATGTTCAACTCATATCGCACCTGTTAATATATTTTTCATTTGCAAAAACATCAACATTTTCTTTTACATATAACATTAATGGAAATATAGAGGATTGGGTTTGCTAAAGGAGTGCACTTTGTTGCTTAACAAAGAAAATTGCAAGCTTACAATTTATTTATTTATTTATTTGTTTGCTTATTTATTTTTATCTTGAATGACACTTGTTTTTTTGCAAATAAACTCTTTATGTATACTGTTAAAAGTGTTGTATGTGACTATGAAGGTCTATGGTGCATACCTCACAGTTTTCTCCTGTTCTGTTTTTGTTTATTATGAAAGAAAAAGTTACAAAATATCTGAATTACATAAAACACAACAATAAAATGACCTAATATGTGATCCATGTAATTTTATTGCTGTTTGTATGTGTTAAATTATGTGCTAAACTGGTTAAAGGTGAATTGTGTAACTTTTCTAATGGAGGGTCCATCAAATGCTTTTCTCAATGGAGATGTTATTGCTTTGTCTGGAATGTTTCATAGTATCGTATTAAACCTTTCTATCGTCATAGACACCAAACCAGACCAAGTTGCAAGTCAGCTCTGTGGAGTGGCTCACAGTCACAGTCAGGCTGTTTTTCTAGGTATTTTTGAGTTATAAAAACACCTGTAACTGAATAAATCTGAGGTAGAACTGTTTAATGTCATACTGTCATAAGTTACACAATGCACCTTTAAATAACCATTAAATTAAAAAAAAATAAATAAATAAAAATGAATGTATACTTACCCAGCATGCTCTTGTTGGGCTCAGACAGACACATGTCCTTCTCCGCACTGGGCAGCACGAACCCCACGACAAAGATCTCCACCCCATCGGCCATCAGCGCCAGCCCCAACACGAAATACAGGCTCCACTGGAACTTTCCGTGGCCACATTCCTGCAGGATCGTCTCGTACTGCTGGGCAAGCTCTTCTTGATCTTTCCTCCTCTCCGCCTCCGACACCCCAATATCGGTGAACTGCTGCGCCCCTGCCTGGACTGACCCGGGACCTCCAGCGATGCTCCCCTTCCCAGAGTCCGCCCTCGGGATGCCCTGGTATTCGCCCTCGTAGATCTCGTCATCTTCATCGTGGCCCTCTGTGGAGTCGCTGTGTCCTCCTTCATCATCGTTGGCCTAAAAACAGGGAAACGTCATCAGAAGAAGCTGGAAACAAGATACACCACTGTATAAATTATGACGGATCAGATCATATAAATTGGTTAATAATCAAATGCTTTTCTCCATGGAGATGTTATTGCTTTGTCTGGAATGTTTCACAGTATGGCATTAAACCTTTTTATCTTTATGGAAACCAAACCAGACCAAGTCACAGGTCAGATCTGTGGAGAGGCAACCCCACTCACAGTCAGAATTCTTGTTTTTCTAGGTATTTTTGAGCTATAAAACCACCTGTAATTGAATAAATGTAAGGAAGAGCTGTTTAATGTCATACTGTGGAACATTTCAGGCAGAGCAATGACATATTCATAGAAACAGGAAGGTGAAGTTACACATTGTACCTTTAAATCTAATGCCATATTGCTAGACATCTTGCAAAGGTAAAAAAAAATATCTGTAGATCACGTCTACTTTAGTATAAAAATAAAAGTAACAAATGATTGAGTGATGAAATAATCTCGACAGCCTACTTTGCATTGCATTATAGACTTATAAAATAAAAACAGGGAAACGCTGTCACTTGAATGCGCCACCAATGTCTAAAATTAAGTCTGGAATCTAGTCATTATGATATCTAGTGTGCAGATTGTCTTCCTCTTCATTTACTCAGTGCTTCAGATCAGCAGAGGAAGTACACTGGCTAGAATGACCAAGATTCTGTCCAACCCTAAAATAATCTGTTTAATTCTTGCTTTAAAAAGTTCTTTGTTAAAGCACCACCAGTAGAAAACATTAGAATAGTACAGTTCAGACCTGACTGTCCCCACGGTAATATCCTCCATCTTGGCTCCCCTGCATGGGATAGTCATCATCGTCATCTTCTTCAAAGCGGCTGTACGAGCGTTTGGCGTATTCATCGCTTACTCGGTCCACAGAACGGCCCACTTTCTTTGCAGCCTGCCGTTTGACTTCTTTGGCAATGTCTTTGGCACCTTTAATGAAGGCAGTCCGGTTCTGGTAGTTGTCCTCCATTTTGGACAGATGCAGTGAGAACCAACAGCTGCAGTGGTCGCCTCACTGTCTGGGCTGAGGAACCAAATCTCTCAAGAAAAGACGTGTAAACCTATGGAGAGAGAAAGATAGAAAATACTGTTACTATACATTGCAAAAAATAATATCTAGGTAAGTTAAAAATGACATAAATGAAGAATATTTTACTTTATTTGAGTAGATTCAACTTGAAAAGTAAATTATCTACCAATAGAATAAGTGTGTTTTTCTAAATTCAAGCAACATCAGATTTTGTTTCTTATTTTAAGTTCAAAGAGTTGTTGTTTTTCTTACCTTAAACCTAGCAAGATGTATTTTCAGATTTTAAGTGCAATTGGTAGATCATTTTACTTGTCAAGTGAAATTCAAATCATTATAAAACTTTTTAAATTCAATCTTAACTTGGCTAGATTTTAGTTTTTGCAGTTTAACATCAACTCGCATCATGACGACATACTATTTTCACACGCTCACAAAGTAAACATGTACAAATTTAAGATTTTTAAGTTAAATAATTTACTCAGCAGACTATTTTATCAATTTGCCAAATGTTTTCACTGTTGTTACACCAGAGAAAATACTGTATCACTTTATGTAGACCTTTTGAATGTATTCACTCATTGT
The DNA here is from genome assembly GCA_029959045.1 of Taenioides sp. WSHXM2023. Taxonomy (NCBI): domain Eukaryota; kingdom Metazoa; phylum Chordata; class Actinopteri; order Gobiiformes; family Gobiidae; genus Taenioides; species Taenioides sp. WSHXM2023. The sequence continues at coordinate 23,343,983 of CM057097.1, forward strand.
TCTCTCATTTATGTTAATAAAATGTTTCATAACAATTAAAATTAAAATATGCTCACAGTTTGATTAAAGCTCATTTTTTAAGATTACATTTTACAATTTAGGTTTCTACTGTGAACATGTTTCCATTTTACACAACCAATTTATCTAAAATCCAATGACGTTAAAGGTGCATTGCTCAGATTCTTCTGGTGGACGGTTCGTCACCTGCTCGTCTCCATGGAGATGTCATTGCTTTGCTTGGAATGTTCCATGGTATGACATTAAACGCATCTATCTACCATTTATTCATTACGGGAGATTCTATAGCACAAAATACAATAATTCTCTCTGTGAATAGGGTTGCTTTTCCACAGATCTGACCTGTAATGTAGCCTCTAGTTGCCTCTTGAGATAGACAGGCTTAATCTCCACCAGAAGAAGTTGCGCATTGCACCTTTAAGTTTTCTTTCTATACGACTGAAAGGTTTTTATTCCACACTTTTCTCTCTTCTCTTTTCATGTTAATTTTATGATGATTATTTATGCTCTGATCTGTTTGTACTGTGATTTTAATGTCTTTCTTATTCTGTAAAGCATTTTGAATTACTTTGTGTAGAAAATGTGCTATACAAATAAACTTGCCCTGCCTTGCCTATTGATTTTTTTTCTTTTTTTTCTTTTTACGTCAGCCAAACCCACTCCACCATCCTTCACCAGTTTATTTGCAGCGTGCGCCTGTTGCGTCTTCGTATGGGCCCCGCAGGCTTGCATTACACCCCAGATGGCCTCTATAATAATTAGTGGGTGACACATCAAGGCCCGAATGCGTCAAGAAGGGAAATGAGATGCTTTTTTTCGTTTTGCTGCAGAGAGGGAAGCCCAGGTTTGGAGTTGTATGATAAATGATTATTCGAAATAGCAATATGGACCATTACTTTCTATGCAGTGGTCTGATAGAACACAGCAACCTCATAAACAGGTCAGCGGAGCAGTGATAGAGGAAAATGTCATGCACGAAACAGAATGAGGGAGAGTTTTGAAAGGAAAATCTTAAGTGCGTGGCAGATTAATCAGATAAAGCTGTAAACAGTTTGCAATTAAACTCCAGGCTATCGTAAATGAGGCATGAAATTAAAAAGGATGCAAAGGATATCACAAGAAGCTCGAAACAAGATACACCACTGTATAAATGTGAAGATATATTGATCTGTTGACAATATTTATGTAAAATAAGGAGAAAATAGAAAAGCTGCAGTGTGTAACATTTCTGGTGAAGTGTCCACCATCTGCTTGTCATTACAGAGAGATGTCATTGCTTTGCTGGGAATATTCCATATATTAGCATTAAATAAGGATGTACCGATACAATACTGATGGAAACAGTTACGACGGATCAGATCATATAAATTAGTTAATTATCAAACGCTTTTCTCCATGGAGATGTTATTGCTTTGTCTGGAATGTTTCACAGTAAGGCATTAAACTTTTCTATCTTTATGGAAGCCAAACCAAACCAAGTCACAGGTCAGATCTGTGGAGGAGGCAACCCCGCTCAAAGTCAGAATTCTTGTTTTTCTAGGTATTTTTGAGCTATAAAACCACTTGTAATTGAATAAATGTAAGGTAGAGCTGTTTAATGTCATACTGTGGAACATTTCAGGCAGAGCAATGAGATATTCATAGAAACAGGAAGGTGAAGTTACACATTGCACCTTTAAATCTAATGCCATATTGCTAGACATCTTGCAAAGGTAAAAAAAAATGTCTGGAGATCACGTCTACTTTAGTATAAAAATAAAAGTAACAAATGATTGAGTGATGACGTAATCTCGACAGCCTACTTTGCATTGCATTATAGACTTATAAAATATTTAAAGGATTAATTACTGTTTACTGCAACAATAAGAAATCACCATTAATTCTTTGTGCAGCTCAGCGCCTTTTTATACAAGCAATACAAGTGATGGGAGCCTTGAGGGGAGAAAGGCCACGAAATTGCATGTCACTTGATGTTTATTTGGCAGTATCAAACTGAGAGACACTGGGCCAAGCTGTTTTTCACCTCACTCCCAAAAACAAACTCTGACAGCTACAAAAGTGCAGAAACCCGGAGGCAGGTCAAATAAAACTACATTTAAGTGTATACTAGCGTTGTTACAGCACTAATCAATACTATCAATACTAACCAGTTTTTAAGATAAGGAAATGATGGCTTGATAGTCAATACCAATGTTGATACCAATTTTTTACAAACCCTGTAATGTAATTTCCAACTAGTTCTGATGGATAAAGATTATTCTAAAATTATTCAGGAAATGTCAAATATTTCCTCCCAATATTTATACTAGTTTAAATCAATATATAGTTTTGAATCAGTGTTTCAGTTTTGCAGCCTTACTTTGACAATGTTTTTATTCTACACTCTTCTCTTTTAATCTTAATTTTATGATGGTTATTTATGGTTTGATTTGTTTGCATTGTGACTATAAAGGTGCACTGTGTAACTTTTCTGGTGGTGGGTCTGTCACCTGCTTGTTTCTATGGATATGTCATCGCTCTGCCTGGAATGTTCCACAGTATGACATTAAACAGCTTTACCTTATATTTATTCAATTACAGGTGGCTTTATAGCTCAAAAACACCTAGAAAAACAGACATTCTGTGAACGGGGTTGCCTCTCCACAGATCTGACCTGTAACTTGGTCTGGTTTGGTCTCCATGAAGATAGAAAGGTTTAATGCAGTACTGTGAAACATTCCAGACAAAGCAATAACATCTAAATGGAGAAAAGCATCTGACAGATCCTCCACCAGAAAAGTTACACAATGCATCTTTAATGTCTCTCTTATCCTGTAAATCCTAATCCTATCCTGTACGGTTATGCTATACAAATAAACTTGCCTTGATACTGTTCATTTAATCATCATTTGTCTCCCATCTATAACTCTATCCTCAAACCTAAATCAAAACAAACTGGGAAAACAATGGGACTAGCCAGGTCAGGTCCAGAGGTGTGAAAACACCCATCATGGCCCTGAATGGATATGCTAACTACTCCCCCACTCCCACTCCATATTGAATAGACTCACATGACTTACAGAAACTGTTAACAACTCCATATTGTATCACCTGACCAACTGAAACTGTATTTAAATATGTGTTGTCTCAGAGTAATTTTCATTGTAATTAAGCTCCTCCCTTCAGGCAGATATAAGGCAGTGTCCGCCAGCATCTGTCCAGAACTGAAGAAGCAGCTTGGATGAGCTGCGAAACGTATTCAACCAAATAAACTCTGTCCAGTTGACAAATTAAATTTCTCCTTTTGCTATTCATTTTAATTAGTATCACAACAACTGTTGCCAAGATAAAAATGCAGTGACCTTCTCCTTCTTTCATTTTCTAGTTCTGTGGTAAAGGCTTTTCCCACACAAAGCTTCTATGCCATAAAAATCCACTAACAACACCCGCTCTAATCCCTTGTGGCTATACTTAATCATTAATAAATAGTTAATCAGTTCTTAATGCTTAAAGGTGCACTGCGTAACTTTTATGGTTGGGGGTCCGTCACCTGCTTGTTTCTATGGAGATGTCACTGCTCTGCCTGGAATGTTCCACAGTGTGACATTAAACCGCTCTACTTTACATGTATTAAATTACAGGTGGTTTTATAGCTCAAAAATACACAGAAAAACAGGAATTCTGACTGTGAGCGGGGTCGCCTCTCCACAGATCTGACCTGTAGCTTGGTCTGGTTTGGTCTCCATGAAGATAGAAAGGTTTAATGCCATACTGTGAAACATTCCAGACAAAGCAATAACATCTCCATGAAGAAAAGCATTTGACGGACCCGCCACCAGAAAAGTTACACAATGCACCGTTAATGGTTTGTGTTGGTGTCAAATCAAACTTACTAATGAAGGTGAAATTCTGCTTTTTCTCTGCATTTTAGGTTTGAGCATAACAGTATTATTTTGTCCCATGCTGTGTGTTTGTCTGTTTCAAACTAAATCAAAACTATTTTTAGAAACACACATCATTAACTGTGCCAGTGCCCACCAAGAAACTTTAGAAAAACAAACTAGAATCTGCAGTAAAATGGCCAGTGGTGGATGAAGTCCTCAATTTTGTTACTTAAGTAAAAGTACAAATACAAAGGAAAAACGTTACTCAATTAAAAGTAAAAGTATCACATGAAAAATTCCACTAAAATATTAAAGTACCTGTTTAAAAATGTACTTTAAGAGTAAAAAGTAAAAGTATTTTTAGATTTTTAGAACAATTAATGGATGAAATGTAGCAATTTTGAAAAAGAATTTAGCAGATTTTAGTTGCTCAATTGTTTTTGTGTATTTGTGTATTTGGTTGGCTTAAATTTGGGACAGAAACTCAAATTTCAGCAGGTCTCAAAATATAAAGAAAAGTACTTTTTACTTTTCAGTCCAGATCTGAAATGTAGTGGAGTAGAAAGTACAAATACCTACTCTCAAATGTAATGAAGTAAAAGTAAAAAGCATCCACTGTAAAAAAAAATTATTTAAGTAAAGCACAGATACCAAGAATTGTACTTAAGTAATGTACTTTTACTTTTGTACTTTGTTACCTTCCGCTACTGAAAATGGCCTTATCCCTACACCACAAGGACAGTGTGTAGCAGGATATCATCTGACTAATTGATGATGTACAGCACAACACAAATATTGGTTTTCCCAATGGTTTATGGGAACACAAATATTTAATGGCGAGTTCTTAACGGTAAAGCTTTAAGTACCAGGTGAATTCCAGTCTAACCACAGTGATTTTCTGCACCATTACGGGACCAACAGTGTGCAAAATGGGCTGTTAAAAACCCCATGAAAAAGATGCAGAAGGATCATGGTTTTACACTAATTGGGCGCCTTTTTATACAGTAAGTACAGGCAATCATCCAATATTACTCAGTGTTTTCATTAAAATGCGAGAAGCACTCAAGAGCAGCAGTTTTTGTAAATAAACTATAAACTCCACATCCCTTGCAAAACTAACAACGCTGTAAAGTGTATTTTTTGTTATGCGAGAGCTGATTAGTCACCCTGAAGTGATTGAAGCTAACTGGTAGAAGGTACACTACAATATACATACACAACTTAGTCTGCTACCCATTTGTCTATTGCTTGGCCTGGAATATTCCACAGTATAGCATTAAACAGAGTGCATTCTGCTCAAAAATACCTTAGAAAACAAAACAAAACAAACTTTGGGTTTTCTTCTAATAAGAGTGGAACTGATAAAAGACACATCACATGTCTTATTATTATAATCTGTCTTATTAGATGAAAACATTAAGTTACTATAGATCTATTCTTACTGTGAGCAGAGTTGCCTCTAGATAAATCTGATCCGTACCTTAACCTTAAGGCGCCACCCTCTTGTATCCATGGAGACAGTTAATTTTGATGGCAAACTGTAAAACATTTTGGGCAAAGAAATCGCCCTTCACCAGAAAGAACTGTGTATCTTCTAAGCTAAGTAACCCTGAATGAGAAATGACTGGGATAGTGCAAAATGTGAGTAATTCGCCGATGTGTCTGGTTTCTCAGAACAGATTCTGCGTTTCACAATCCTAGTGCGCATTTGGTATTTTTCCGCATTAGTGTGTACAGCGATGAGACTGTGGTGGATAGATGGGCATATTGGTATGAATCTACAAGTTTTCCTCCTGGGTCTGGTCAAAGCAGGATAAAACGCACTTTAACCAAATCAAAACTGCAGCCAGAGCTCTGAGAGGCCTGTAATCACTTTGCTAGACTCCCGAAACAGAAACACATGCATCAAGTGGCGCTCCAGCGTAAAGCAGTTTCACCAGAAAGATGTTAGAGGAGATGGAAAAACAATAAGATAATCAAGCTCTTTACACGCCTCACTGGACCTCGCTGCCTGTCCTATGTGGGTGGTAATATAAAGAGGTGGGACAATATAATAAAACCATCACAATTTGAACATGCTCAGAAAGACTAAAGGAGTGTTCAGTTTTGTTTCCCAGTACGACATTAAACAGCTCTGCCTTACATTTATTCAATTGCGGGTGGTTTTATAGCTCAAAAATACCAAGAAAAACAGGCATTCTGATTCTGGTTGCCTCTCCACAGATCTGACCTGTAACTTGGTCTTATTTGGTCTCCATGAAGATAGAAAGGTTTGGTACCATACTGTGAAACATTCCAGACAAAACAGCATTCCAACATTCCATGGAAAAGGCATCTGATGAAGCCTCCACTAGAATAGTTACACAATGCACCTTTAATGTGTTTCTTCTTCTGTAAAGCGCTTTGAATTACACATTACTTTAAACACAATTTGAACGTGCTCAGAAAGAATAAAGGAGCGTTCAGTTTTGTTTGTTAAGCCTGTGAGGTATTTATGTTTGCTGCTGATGGCTGCGGCAATGGAAAAGGTCAGTGGTCCCAAGGGAAATGTATTCTCATGTTCTGTAAAAGGAGTCTGTCTATATTAAACATACATTACATACATTTAGGCAGCCCCGTCAAGAGTAATTTGGGGGCCCGGGGCAAGAACACTCAAATGGGCCCTCCTCTAATATATATTAATAGGAACAAAGTCCAATTCTGGGCCCCTGAGACACCTTTGGCCCCCTCTGTCTACTGCCCTGCATTTAAGGCTATAAAAGATGACTTGACAATATACAATGGTCAAGGCATCAACAAGGGGCCAAGGAGGGTGTATGGGTGAAAAGGACATCTGAAATGGCAAAAAATACACATAAGCCTGTAGTTTCAAATCAAACCATTCACTGATTTTGAATTTATCATAACATTTTTGGAGCCTACCGCAACAGGGCCTCAACACAGCCCAAAGAGTAGCTTCTGTCTGGGCCTGTCACGATAACAGTTTTTGAAGCATGATATATTGCTACAGAAGAAAATTGCTATTAACGATAACATTGAAAATACTTTATGCCACTGACACAAATAGGATCATCCCCATAAACAATTCTAAAATAGACAGTATCAGTATAAAAAAGATGAGAATTAAGTCATTATTAGCCATAGAAGTTATTTATTCTGCACCCAACAGCTCAAATCTTACCTTATTCCATAAAAATTGCAAAAATCTCCCCATTACTGCAAAGAAATTAAATACTGAGCTCCAAAATATATTGTAACATTGTATTTATCGAACAAATCTATATAGTATTTATCATGACAGGCTTATTTCTGTGTTAAAAGTGCTTTGTGTAACTTTTCTGCTGGAGGGTCCGCCACCTGCTTTGATGTTTTTTGGCTGAGATTTTCACAGTATGGTATTAAACCTTTCTATCTTCATGGAGACCAAATCAGACCAAGTTACTGCTCAGATCTGTGGAGAGGCGACTCTGTTCACATCCAAAATGCCCGTTTTCTAGGTATTTTTGAGCACTAAAACGACATGTAATTGAAAATATTGCACGGTAGAGCTGTTTAATGTCATATTGTGGAGCAGAGCAATGACATATCCATAGAAACAAGCAGGTGATGGACCCTCAAACGAAAAGTTACACAGTACAGTTTTAAAACACAAATGAATAGGCTACATATTTACAGGACAGCACAGTCTATAGTCGAGGATTAAGCCCCACAAATTTCACCTTAATATCAACAGGTTAAGCTTAAACTACTGACCGGCCAATAACGGCGAAAGATGGACGGAGAAGACACGGAAACACTTTTTTTCTTCGTCCCTGTTGTCAAGTTGACGAGCTGTGTCCGGCAGCCCCAGCAGCGCGCGCCGCTGTCAGGCCTCGGGAAGCGCGCGGGGGGGGAGAGCGCGCGAGGGAGAGCGGAGGGGGATGGAGGAGAATTCACTGTATTTTTGAGCAGCCCAGTCAGTAACAGCTCATTTGTGATGCCTCCTTCCTCCCTCCTCTCTCCTTTTCCACGTTAAAAATCAATCAGCATCGCCTTACCTCTCGCTTTTGTTCGGAAGCCAAGAAAGATAGAGATCATATCGAAAAGGCCTACTATAAAAAGCACAGGGAGATTCTTATCTGTCAAGTATCGCGATGGTAAATCTCAACACCTGAAGATAACATCGTCAAACCAACAGCCAGAGTCCTATACACCTCCATAGTGAGAGTGAACTATCTTTTCCCCTGAATATTTACAACAGCACACAAATACATTTCTTCCGTGGCTGCAAAAGGTTTATGCAGGATTTTAAGTGGCTAAGGCCCAACAAGCCAATTTATCCTGTCCAAAAATGATCCAGGATTAAAAAAATAATAATAAATCTCTCGCAAATCCCAGGCGATTATTAGGCAATTGTCGGCCATGATATCATTCAGAGCGATTTTACTCCGTGCCAGCAACCTGTCACGATTTATATTGGATTACAGGCCATCGTGTGCAAATCTGTTTTAATTGCTGTGAGAAGAAACACGCCCATCGCCTTTTCCCCTTTCAGGAGATTTTCATTCACAAAATAAACTAAAAAGAGTTGAATCTTACCTCAATCCGCGCGACGTGTCCCCCAGTAGCCCGGAGATGAGATGGAGAGGACAGGGAGGAGGATGGGGAGGCGGATGGCTCTGCTTCTGTGAGCCGAGTACTAGTACTGCTGCTGCTGCTGCTGCTGCTGCTGCTGCTGGTGATGATGATGCGCGGTTAGGAGGAAGGAGAGAGAAGCCCACGCCATCCACACACACTCAGCGACGCACAGGGGTCCCCTCCCCCACGCCTCCCTCTGAGCGCACGACCACAGAAACGCCTTCGTATCTGTGAGTGAATGAGCGCGTATTTTGGCACATCACCATCACTTTACGCACTTCACTTCACACAAGCAGCGTTTATTCAATTAAGCTAATAACAGGGTGCGTGAGATTTAATACAAAAGTCTCATATAGAGTGAATGCAGGCCCTTTTACGCATGCGCAAGGAAACACCTCTCCTACTTGTATCTGCTTTTACAAATGACTCTCATCTTTATGAAGCGAGTGGCGGTGAAATTTCGCGCACACACGTGTAGCAACACCTGACTCCTGTTGCTATGCCGACCATTTGCCTCTCTCCATCAGTTTCTCTGCATCACGAAGAGGAAACGTGAGGCACTTTGGCAAGATGCGTCATGACGTCACCCGTTATTAGGAGACGTTTGTGCTTTTTGTTGTGTAACTGGGCCAGACTCTGACATGTATGTGCACTGCAGATCTACTGTCTGAAGCAAATGATGCAGTTTTAGTCTTTTTGTCCACAAAGATCTGAAGAGTGTATTTGTTATCCTGCATTAACATAACTTTTGAGATGATTTTTGCAACATGCATTTATGAATTGTTTTCATAAAGTGGCCAGACTGTTGGCCAAGGAGCTATCGACTTGGCCGACATGGTGATCCAATTGTTAATTAATGGAGCAGTCCAATTTCAGATCAATCTTTGATTGATCTTTAATTAAGCTTTTATTTTTGGTGGGTCATTTATATTGCACAAGACTAGCCTAGAGAGCATTTTACATTGGTTTAATTACCTTTTGATTGGATAGCTGTCACTCACTCACCAATTAGCACATGTGTATTCATTAACTATTTTTAGCATATTCAGACACATAATGTGAGCATGATATAACTAATATATGTAAGCCTATATACATGATCACATACAAAAATCTATATGAATTTGACTTGGCACCTTAACTCTACATTACAGATGATTAACCTCTTTGATTTTTTGCATTATTTATACAGTGAAGTTATAATGTTACCGTCTTGCATTATTAACACAACATATTGCACATAACTGTGTTTTGTACTAAAAGGTTTATTCTCCAAACATCCATCATCTGTACAGTGACCAGAAATACAAACAGTTAAATTATTCACGATTAGGAAACAGAAGCCTTAAGGCTTTTGTGTCTTTAAAAAAAAAATGAAAGTGAATGTATTTTTTGAAGGATTACGGTGGCATTGGAGCTCTCATGGGGGGACCAGTGGGCGGTCTAGGCGGCATAGGTGGACCCCTCTGGAACCCGAACGGTGGTGGCCGAGGTGGACCAGTGGCGTACCCATGGGGAGGCATGGGGGGTGGGGGTCCTCTCATCGCTGGCACTGGAGGACAGAGTAACAGAATATAACTGTTTAATGAAAAGATATTGCAGCTAGGGATAGATTTATCAAGGTTTGTAAAAACTTGAATTTCTTATTAGCTTGTGAACAATGTTGGGATGACAAGAGAGATTACTATAGACTAGAGCCCTGCAGGCGGGACCTGATGCAAAACAGTGTGGCGTGGGACACATTTTGAAAGGTCGGACGCGGGACTGAAAATTCTGTCTCGCGCAGACCTCTACTATAGACTATGGGCAGGTGCACATGTATTTTGCAGGACCCACAGGACGTCCATGTCTTCAATTGTATAGCGGTCTAAAACTCCTTTCAAAAATATGTATGTATTGTATGTGCATCATGTTCTTTCTTGTGCAACTATAAAAAATGAGAAGATCTAACATTATACAATCAGAATTTAGATCACATTTGCTCATTATGCCAAGCCAAGCCTCATCACAATTTGTATAACTTCATATGCCAATTTCTGTTTTTTTGCCTTCATCATCACACTCCTGTGATCAATGACTGTATTGACTTAATATGTTTAAAATAGAAATGTTTACATTTAGAATGAAGTTACAGATTTAATTATTAATTATTATAAGTTTACTGACCAAAATGGTTGACTTGCATACCAAAAAAGGTGTATAGTCTTACCCCATAGTGTTTCCTTGAAATTACGTATGTACAATATGCCATTGTACACAACAAAACACTCTTTACTGTAACTTTCTTACCCATGGGGGGTCCATATGCTCTGGGTGGCACGCCCATCGGGGGAGGGGGCATGCTGGGAGGAGGTGGAGCTCGGGGCTGACTTGATCCAGGGGGTGCCGGAGGTGGAGGTACCATACCAGGAGGGGCCGGAGGATGCATTTGCATCTGAGGCATACCTAGAAATAAAAATACATGACATTTTGTACTATAATATGAAGTTGGCATATTTAGAAATAAAAGTGTTAATCATTTACAGCATGTTTAGTTTAGGCCGTTTTAAATATGTAAAAAATAACATCACATAGAATCCTGGTTCATTGAGGGGTTAGAGTTTTCAAACTCTGCACTTACTGTCTGTTTTCTATTACAATGCAGCATTTGGTGGTAGAACGGAAACATACAACTAGAAATGAACTCATAAAACTATTAGAATTACAAACATGAACAAAGATTACAAACATGAACAAAAATGTGAGACTGTTAAGTGTGATACAAAGCTGCAATTTAAGCACTAACAAAAACATTTAATGAAACTCAAAAGTTGTGCTTACCTGGATGCATGCCAGTAGGAGGATAATGTGGAGGGGCACCACCCGCCTGTGCTGCCGCATTTGGAGGCATCCCCATCGTGGGCATCGCTGGAGGCAATGACCCTGGAGGAGGAACAGGGGGGAAAGAGGGAGGCATACCTGTGCAAGAGGTGTACAGCTGTTAATGTAAACTTAAAGCCAGGTTAACAAGACAAGTAAAGTAAATGTGAGATTATTGTAATTGGCTGTTGCACATTTTTCTTCTTAAATCTTTTACATCTTTTTAATTTTGATCTTACCAGGTATACCCATCCCAGCACCAAGCGTGGTCAGGACGGGTGTGGGGACAGAGGGAGGTGGTGGGGCATCTGCGAAAAGCTGGTGAGGCCGGTCTGCCTGGGAAAGAGGGTTCTGTGCGGCCAGGAGCCTCTCTGCTGCAGACCCATGACGTTCCCCCTTTGAATCCTTCTTAAACGCGTAGGACACTGTGATTGGTCTGTTACAGAGATACTGGCCGTTCATAGCTTCAATGGCAGCATCTGAAGCATCAAAGCTGGCAAAGTTGATGAAAGCATAACCCTTAGAGTTGCCGGTGTCTGGGTCCCGCATGATTTTCGGAGTCTGAAGGATCACACCGAAAGCACTGAAAGTGTCGTAGAGCAGTTTCTCATCAATCTCGGGATCCAGGTTACCAATGAAGATATTTGCTCCAACATCCAGGTTTTTATTGTGTGCTGAGGCTTTGTTAACTCTTATAGGTTTCCCATAGAGCTTTATCATGTTCATGATTTTTATAGCATAGTCAGCATCTTCTTCACTTAGAAACTCCACAAACCCATAGCCTGCACAAAGTAAAAATAAATAACAATCATACAGCAGTGTCTTAAAAGGTGATTATAAGATCATATAACATTGCAAACCTTGGTGTTGACCCGTGACTCTGTCCTTGGGCATGTGTGTGTTGACAACGGGACCCGCCTGAAGGAAAAGCTCCCACAGTAAAGGCTCAGAGACCTTCTCATCCAGGCCACCCACATACACGGTGGCATCTGTTAGAGCACAAAAACACTTTTAACAACACAAATACTCGGTCACTGGGTAATGATGCATGCAAGCATCAGTTGTAAGTCCAGGTTAAGTGTGTATGTGACACTAACTGAGCTACGAGCGAGTCTCATTCACTGATGTACCAGGCGTTAGCTATTAAGCTAACGTTAACTTTAGAAAACCGGCCTGTTTTCATTCATACAATGTCCGTCTGATGAGATCATATTTACGGAATTATTACAGACACTTTATGATGAGTTTTAGTGAGAGAAATTTGACAATCATGAACTGACTTTACTGCATTACTCAAAGATTAAAAGTAGCTGCATCACAAGCATTGAACATGTCCATGTGATGGACCAGGTTAGCTTCACCAAAACTCTAAACGATCCATTCGTTACGCTCATCAAAAGCACAAATCGCAAACACGCCATTCCTGAGCAAAAATATAACTTTGTAAGGGTTCAAAAAACAATGTACCTTGGTTTCTTTCTGATATTGGTCCCGCTGCCATGTTGAATGAACAACGACGGTACAGCGACCTGAAAGTCCCGCCTCTTCCGGCACAACACCGGAAGTAAACGCGATAAACTTCAAAATAAAAAATAAAAATATAAAAATAAAAAATAGCCCAATCTTCTGTAGGTACAAATAAATGAATATATTTTCATTTTACCCAACAGTATAATTATGAATAGATTAGATAAGACATAAGTGTTTAATTAATTTGTGTTTATTGCATATTATAATTCAAACAAAAATTTAAACAAGAGATACAAATTGTTTGTAAAAAATACAAATTATCATAGCTTTAAAAAACACATTATAAAATCAACACTTAATAGAATAAAAAACATAACATGCATAGTAAAATTAAATGTGGATCGTAAAACATGAAAAAATCAATTGTAGTGGCCACAAAAACATGTAAAATGAGATCTGAAAGGAAGAAAGTTTGTAATAAAGAAAATATACAAAGAGTAAAAGAAAAGAAGAACACTCAAGGCAGTGAGTTTGTCCTCATTATGAGGCGCTAACAGATCATTCTGGTCTGTAAAAGTATTGAATTGACATTTTAAAAAAGTTTCAAAATCCTTCAATAAAGACAACAGAATTCATATAGTATACTAACTGTACTGTAATAGTATGATAACTTTAAGCAACAGTTTGGTATAACAGCTAAAAGTAAATAACTAATGTAACAGAATAATTTTAGGCTGCAAAAGGCATGTGTAGCACCGTTACTTTTTACTGTAATGAGATAAGTATTGTGGTAATAAATCTTTTCTTAATGATGAATTCAAATAAATGCTGATTATGTTTTATAGTTTATGGGAAAAATGAACTCAAATCATTTTCTTTATCATTGAGTTCTGTAGGTCCATTATACAATATTATACAAATTATACATTCGGCTGTTGTCGTATAGTCCTTCACACGTATTTTTAATCATAAACCTGAGTGGCTGACAGTACCAATTCTTCCATCACATTTTAAAACCAAAGCGTCTTTTTGCTTTAAAGGTGAGAAATCTATGGAAATCATACATAGGCCCATACATTCCCAGCAAAATAAAGTTTTTGTTGGACTATATGTCAAATGTAGAAACCCTCTTATAAAAAGTTGTGTTCAGGTAGTTTTTGAGAGAGCTGCCTTTTAGTCACTAGGCACAAATAGGTAATTGCTAAAACAGCTAATTCTTGTCAGACAATGTGCATATTGTGATAAAGGCTGGATTACCTGGTCCGTAGTAGCTTCCAATTATGTAACAATGGCCAACACTGTTATAATTTATTCTGGAACGATGAATCAATTAATTTCAGACATTGGTTGGCAATAGCATTTTGTTGTAGTGCAGACAATCATTAAATATTATGGAAAGGTCTCTAAAAAGTGAATTATAGTCAAGTAATAGCGTTCAAATGACCTAAGTTATTTCATTTTTGGCAGATATAACATTATTGGGGAGTGCTACCATAAGAGGCTTGTAGTGCCCAGGAATCCGAGAGAGTGAAGGCAAGTGAAGGTCCTTCTTTAAGAGCGTTTAGTGTGAGGGTAGCGTGGCTGTGTTGGCTGCATTGAGCTGACCCACTGCTAGCATCAGGATGTCTTTTTTCTCTTTGTGGAATCGCAGCTCTCGTCCCGCCAGCCGCGCCTCCTCCAGCTCTCGCTCTGTGGAGGCCAGCTCTTGGGAGATGGTCCCTGCCACGCTCTGCTCGCGGTTCACCCAGTCCGCCGCCATCTGAGTGCGCATGTCATCATCCAGGGCCCGATGGGAATAATGAGCCAGTACTTCCTGCAAAAAGAGCAGATCCAGGTCAGACTGAAGTAGCTTTTTTGTAATAAAAGTGTTTACTTATGGACATAGATCATACATAGCCATAAAAAGCAGTGCATGAATGGAGGTCAACAGTGACCGCCCACCCCCAGGTTTTGGATCTAACGTTCTCATTCATTTTTCTCATAGACTTTCCGAGAAAAAAAACAACAACAAAAAAACGTTGCTTGGGGCTAATCAGATACAGTTATAGTACAGTTCAGTTATAGTTAATTTTAAGTCTGTTTCTGAAACATTATAAACTGCAAAGGTATTTAAAAAATGTGCAGAAATATGTAAATATGTTACATTATGGATATTAGTTACCACATAGCTGGTTAGCCTCAGCTTCAACTTTTAATGTCTGATTTTTTTGTAATGTCTATGGGAAAAACTTATGGAAAGTTCACTTCCATTTCACAATTTTATATAAGAACAGAACATTTTTAAAAACATAACAAATTATTTATTTATTTATTTATTTTTACAGATTTGGTTTTCATATCTTTTTAAACAACCTGTCCATATTCTAGTTTTTACCAGGTCTAGAATTAATTCAGGATTAACCACGGCCATAACCAGAACTAAAGCTTCACCACTAAAACTGAGTTTGGCTAAATCTGCACATGTGTTTGGTACCTGGCGGGAACACTGTCTCTCCCTCATGGCTTTCAGGCTCCCATTCCAGTGCAGCAGCTGGAAAACCGTCATCAGCTCCTGAAATAAACAAAACGTCAAGAAAAGATACACAGTGTAAAGCTCGTGACCTGATTTCTCTTTTCGTCAGATAAACAAGTCACATGAACTGTACGCAGCTGAGTCTAACCGCTGTGGCAAATCTCATTTAATTACACTGGGCTTTCATGAACGGACACATAAATGTCTTACCTGAAACTCCAGCATTGACTTTCCTTTGTTGGATTCGAGCATGAAACGAAACGCGCCAATGCCTGTGTTTGGGTTGTCTGCCTCCTCTCTGTTTCCCTGTAAATACATTTTCAGTTCAGTCCTTTATTTCTTTATCATTGATTTAACCTCTGTACGAGTATATAGATCAATACACAGTAGCCTTACATTAAAGGGAGCCAGTGCTTCTCCAACGCTCTTTTCAATGAACTCGTCAGTGATCCGGCGAGATGGGTGTTCGTTAAAGACAGAGTTCATGAGGGCGATTTTGGCTGCACTGCGTCGTGCTTCTGCTTTGGTCGGACAGAACTGTAAACAGTCAGGGTAAGGGTTTAAGAGTTACTCACAAACTGCTGTTTTAATTTTGTGCATTATTCATTCACTGCAAACAGGGAGGTGGTAAGTTATTATTGTAGCCACAGCTGCCCTGGGGCAGACTGACAGAAGTGCGGCTGCCAGTCTGGGCCCTCGGCCCCTCCAACCAATACCAACACTCAAGCACACGCCACTTTGATACTAAAAAGTGTGGCACCTGGAATTCCCAGTGGTCTCCCATCCAAGAACTAACCAGGCCCAGCCCTGCTGAGCTTCTGAGATCTGATGGGATCAGGCTTTGACAAGGTGGTTTGGCCACGATGTTTGGCCATGTATTCACATGCACATTCTTTGGAAACATTTACTTTGAAGTTATTAATAAACACGGAGAGTAAATTAGAATAAAACTATGTGATTTCTTATTCATTTACTAACTTAAAGGCCCCAGTTTTCTGATCTGTTATAATATTGTTTCCTCATCACAAACAGACCTGGAGTTGTGATTTGTTTCATTCACACATGTTTAACACACAAATCCCATATTTAGGCTGAGTTCTTCTCTCAAACAGAAAACACTGTTCCACCTTGTGATGTCATGTGTTAATACAGAAAGTGCTCCATTGTGTTTCTAAACTCCATACACCTTCACTAGAATCATTTGGATGATTTCAGCCCTGGAATAGCCAATCTCTATTGAACTAAAGGTAAAAGGTAGATGTTAATTTGAACACTACCGCTTAATGACATCAAAAATTTAGAAAGCATTTTGAGCTTTGGAGATGTAGACAGAGGATTATTCAAACATGTGTAAATGAAACAAAACAGAACTCTGGGTTTTTGAGGAGGTAACAACATTATAACATGGGTTAAAGCTCACACGATACAACTTTGTGTAATACAGGACTTTGAAGTATCATAAGCTTGTGACTAATTTTATGTGTGAGAGACTTTTAACCACACGACTCATCTCACCTGTTATAGTTCCAGCTAAGTCAGTTCTTTATGGTCAGACTGTGTTAAAATAAACCACAGATTAAAGTCTAATAAAGCCACAGACACAGCAGAGCCTACAGTTAGCGTCACACCCTCAGAGAATGTTGATGTCATGAGCTGCAAAGTATCAGTGGAGCCATTTTGGTGCATGTACAAAACAGTGAAAAAAGCACGTGTCAAAAATTTGACCTGGAAGCTCCCGAAGCAGCTGCCCCCGGGGAGGCTGACATAGCAGACGTACGGGGGGCTGTTGGAGGGGACCATCTCGTACACGACCAGGGCCCCATTCCTCAGATCGGCCCCTCTGCTCAGCTTCATCTGCCAAAACTCCTGCAGAGCCTCCACCACGTTCACTACAACACAAAAAAGCTTTACACATCACCGTCTACCAGATATTACAGTTATAGTCAGACGCATTTCCTCCAAACACATGGAAAGGGTCTTGTGGAGAATGCCAGGGGATTTTCCTGCCGACTAAACACTTAAGAGCCTCTTGCTTGGAGGAAATACTGCATCATCTCCAAGGAGTCGTTTACTCTCCCCCAGCCCTGCTCTGTCTGTATACACGAAGCTACATTCCTACAAACCAGCAAAGGAACAACAAAGAAACGCAGTAAAATTTGCAAGTGAGTCATAAAACATTATTTGGATTTGGGATTGGCGAGCGGGAGACAGTTCGACTCCCGTTTTCAAAATTTGCATTCCCACTGAGCTGAAACTGATTTAAGATCCTGGCCTATGCACAAAATCTGAGACTCAACAGTCAAATGCAGCTATGAAGTCGAAACAGTCAAGAGCTTTGTTGACGACTTGGAAAGGGAGCAGAAAAAACTCGTACATTTGGTAGGACATTGGACATTTGGTGCTATTTGTGTTTCTCATTTAAAATCGGGTCCAACGGCACTGATTCTGCTTTGCAACGGGAAGAAATGTTGCCCAGATTCCACATTGCCTGGATTTGACCTCATTTCCAGTTCATGCTTTTGCAATTAAACCACTTTTCTCACAAAGACAATCTGGAAAAAATGTTTTAGCCTGTACCTCAGCTAAGTAAACGTTTACACAGAACTTACTACTACTAGAATAGGTCAGATGTTTATTTTACATAACTGTGATTATGACTTTTTCAGTGTTTGGCCTAAGCTGCTCTTGGGAAGTTATTTTTACCACTGGTCGTGATAAGATATTGTGCGTGTTGTCAATTTTTCCATGTCATTTCCTGAGTTTTAAGAATGGGAAGAGGTAGAACACAGGATCACTCTCAGGAATTTGGTTTGAACTAAATACATCTGTTCCGTGTTGTGACAATTCAAAATATTCCAGGTTAAATATTTGGATTAAAAAGTATTGAGTTACTTACAAGTTTGTAACCAAAGCAAAAAACTAAACATATGGCAGACAGAAAGTATGAATTAGCCTGATTGGGGAGGGGACAGAGATGATTGTAGCAGAGGAACCATCTTTTCTAAATAAATCCTATTAGCCCTAAATGCACCATTAAATCCAAAGGGAGCTTTATGTTAAACTGTAAAGATTTTATAATGAACTGGAGACATATTACTACACAGTCTAAAAGCCATAAAAGCAAAAACAAATGGATTTAAATGGGAAACTATAAAGAAAAACAAATTCGATTAACAAGATTCATTTAAAGCGTGTGAAATTCAAATGACTCGACTTGTTTTAGACCACAAACATACAGTAAATAAATGACTTAGGCTGCTTAATGTGGTCTATTGTTCCGCGGATAGCTTAAAATTATTGAAGAGCAAAGCAGACTTTTGGTGAGAATGGGGAAGCACCGAAGCAGCACCCTCCTTTGCTGCTTGTTGACAAGTTTTTACTATGGAGAATGATTTTATGTAGGAAATTATGGAGCAAAACAATAAGATGAATCTCAAGGGTGTAGCCTATTTATGAAAATCCTTTTGGCAAAATGTAATACTTAAATTCTTTACCACAGTGGGTTGTTTTAAGGATAACAGGGCAGACTAGGCTCCCCTATTTTTGTTGGGAATGGGGAAGCAGCGCCCTCGTTTGCTGCTTGTTGATAAGTTGCTTTATAATCCAATAAGCCTGTCTGAGATAATTAAATGAATTAATGATTGTGTATCCATAGGGTATTTGACCCTGTTCCTCTGACCTTTACATTCACCAGTGATAATGTGCTGTTTTTCTTACTGCTCCAAATCCAAACTCCATCCTAATAAAACCATATGATGTCGTTTCTATGTTTTTAAGTCTCCGGTGGTGACCGTAAATGCTGTCGTTACCTCTGCCGTATCCCTGCGTGTGTTTGGCGAAGCTCCGGACCACGGCCTCCACCGCCTCCTTCAGCACCGCGGGGTTCGCTCCGGGGTTACAGTGTCCGCCGACCCCCAGTCCCCCTCCGAGCCCGGTACCGAAGCCCATCCCGCCGTACAGGCTGTGCAGCTGCAGCGGGGGCGGCGGCGGAGGAGGCCCCGAGGAGAGAGACAGTGAGGCGGGGGACGGCAGCAGCGGAGCGACGGGCACCGTGACTCCGGGCCGTAGAGAGGAGCGGAGAGTCCCCGTGTTTGTCACCCCAGAACCGAAGCCGATCCCGGGCTGCAGTCTCTGGTGGCGGAGCGTGTTGGACTCCATTGTTTTTCTCTAATGGGTTTAGTATCCGGAGAACAGCGTTAGAGTAAACTTTTCAGATGGAAAAGTGTATTTGGGTCTGATGTAGCGGCTCTTCTTCAGGCTTTGTCGGTCACGGAGGGAGTCGGCGGCGGTCCGGTGTTCATTGTGCACATAACGGAGCTGCGCTGGATTAGACCGCGGCTCTGTCTGTCAGAGCGGCATTCACGGACACTGGGAAAACGGAAGATCGGGACAAATCAGTCCGCAAGTTGGTCTAATTTATTTTATATAGTCTATATTTTATTATATAATGATGCGTTTAGTTTAATTAGGCGCTACTTGTTTCTAATATCCTCATGTTCTCAATGTGGTTTGTTTTGAGACACACAGTCCATATGAAGAAAAACATTTAAGTCGCTCATATTTGCACAGAGATATTCTATATAGATATAATTTTTGCACCTCACTCAAAATGTATGTATTGAACTTAGGGGAATTTCACATGGCCAAGATAGTCCTTTTCAAGTGTTATAAAGTTTAATGATCTCCATGTCTATGTTTAGTTAAAAACTCTAAAAAGACTACTGGTACATGTCTGTCTGTCTGTCTGTCTGTCTATTTTTTACATGCCATTTAGTTACAAACGTACATCTTCCCTCTCTTCATGCGATTGTGATTCATACGCATAATTCCCACTTTTCCCGAGCACATGAACGCAGCAGAGGAAAGTCAGATAAAAATCAGGCCAAAGAAATCTGAGCCTCTGCTGTTCTCCTCCAGCCCCCAGAGCTCCAGTCCGTGGCGTGTGATTGTAGTGTACAGCACTACACGGTCTGAGCCAAAAGTGACGTGGACAGGGCCAACAAACCAAACTAAAGAGTTATTGGACCACCAAGTTTGGGCAGAGGAACAATATCCACAAGGGAGAATGGAGGCATTATGTTCCTGGTGTTTCATGATTTTTCTGGTTTCTTTGCGAGTTTTTCATTCTTTGTGTGGTCTAGGGGTGAATCAGAGGATACTGTTGAATCAAATAGGAAAGATTCATTGTTTACGCTTGCCTTGATCTAATAAGGAAAGGAGGTGTTTTAGTAGCCTAAGACTTTTGGAAAAAATCATCTCAAATAACCACTGAGTTGACCTACTTTTACTTCAGTATAAAACATTTCTTTTTATTTTCTTGCTGTTTTTATCATCTGCACTTTTTAAATACACTTTAGAAATAAAACTTGTGGTGATAACTGTTAAAAGGACAATATGGTTATCACTGTATTGGAAGGAGTCTTTAGTGTTTGGGTTGGATATAAAAAGTAATAATAGTAGTTTTAGTCTTTTCTGTTCTATTAGTTGTCTATAGAAACCTTGCACTAGTAATAATCAGTAGTGGAAGGCAACAAAGTGCAAAAGTAAAAGTACAAGTACTTTATTTAAGTACATTTTTCAGTGGGTACTTTTTACTTTTACTTCACGACATTTGAGAGCAGGTATCTGTACTTTCTACTCCACTACATTTTAGATCTGGGCTGAAAAGTAACAAGTAGTTTTATTTACTGTTTTAGACCTGCTCAAATGGCGGCGACTCTTTTAGCACGTTTAATTTGAGTTTCCATCCCAACTTTGAGCAAACCAAATACACAAAAGCAGCTAGAAAAATTAAGAAATCAATTAAATCACTTGATATCTGCATTCTTTTTGAACCATATCACTATATTTAATCTTTTAATTGTTCTGAAAATCTCTGCAAAATATTTTTACTTTTGACTCTTAAACAGGTACTTTAATATTTTTACTTAAGTGTTTTTTCATGTGATACTTTTTATCTTTTGTAGCTGTACTTTCACTTAAGTAACAAAATTGAGTACTTCACTGGTAATAATATTAGTATAATAGCAGTATAGAGAAGGAGTCTATGGCAGCAATAGTGTTAATGGTCTGAACACACAGGTGTATAGTAGCCAGTTAGGAACTGAAGTAGCCTATGTGTGTATTTTACTGAAATTCTTAGTACCGAGTACAGCCAGACACACGTGGTCATGGTGGGCATGTGTAATTTGATCTGGGTTCACTGGGGGGCGTACTTTCCTCCCATTACTCACTTGAATAACATCAACAATAACTATGGCCTTGAGTGCACATTACAAGCCCTGTATTTGTGGGTCTTTCCAAGAAGTCCGGGATAGTCTAGTTTAATTTGAAATACTCAAAATTGGCTTTAAAGGTACATTGTGTAACTTTTCTGGTGGAGTCCAATAACATTTTCTCCAAGGAAATGTTATTGCTTTGTCTGGAATGCTTCACAATATGGCATTACACCTTTCTATCTACATGAAGACCAAACCAGACCAAGTTACAGGTCAGATCTGTGGAGAGGCGACCCCGCTCACAGTCAGAATTCATGTTTTTCTAGGTGTTTTTGAGCTATAAAACCACCTGGGATTGGATAAATGTGAGGTAGAGCTGTTTAAAGTCATACTGTGGAACATTCCAGGCAGAGTAAAGGCATATCCATAGAAACAAGCAGGTGATGGACTCTTAACTACTAGAAAAGTTACACAATGCACATTTAAGGAATACATTTATCTAAAATCTTAACTTCTAATTTTGTTTTTCTCAAAACAATCAGATTATAAATTAGAATGATGTTATTACATTTTTGGCAGCATTTAAAAACAGGTCTATTGTATCATATAACTGTATATTATAGATATTATAGGCTCTGTTCTCATTCTTCTTCTATTCTTCCCACTACTAAAATTACTGCTACTACAACTTCTACAATGACTTCTTTTATTTTGGCAACTGATGCTCCTATAAGGTCCTAGATTAAAAATATTATTTGATAAATAAATATTAGACTATTATTACAGCCAGTGTTTGGAGGTGAAACTATAGGCTTGTAAGAATTTCAGCCTTTATGATGTTT
Organism: Taenioides sp. WSHXM2023; assembly: GCA_029959045.1. Lineage (NCBI taxonomy): Eukaryota > Metazoa > Chordata > Actinopteri > Gobiiformes > Gobiidae > Taenioides > Taenioides sp. WSHXM2023. The sequence goes on from CM057097.1 coordinate 23,366,382, forward strand.
TGACCAATATTTTATATAATCAGTGGTGGATGAAGTACTCAGTTTTGTTACTTAAATAAAAGTAGAGATACAGGGGTAAAATGTTACTCAAGTAAAAGTTAAAGTATCACATGAAAAAATCTGCTTAAGTAAAAATATTAAAGTACCTGTTTAAAATTTTTCTTAAAGAGTAAAAAGTGAAAGTATTTTGCAGAGATTTTTAGAACAATTAAATGATGAAATGTAGTGATTTTGATAAAGAATTTAACTGATTTTAAGCGATTCAATTGATTTCTTAATTTTTCTAGCCATTTTTGTGCATTTGGTTTGCTCAAAGTTGGGACAGAAACTCAAATCATATGTGATAAAAAATAAACTCAGAGATTTCAGCAGGTCTCAAACCATAAAGAAAAGCACTTTTTATTTTTCAGTCCAAATCTAAAATGTAGTGGAGTAAAAAGTACATATATGTGTTGTCAAATGTAGTGAAGTAAAAGTAAAAATACTAATAAATAAAAATAAATAAATAATAAAAAATAAAAAAAATAATAAAAAAAAATAATAATAAAATAAATAATAAAAAATAAAATAAAAAATAATAAAAAATAGTATTGTAAAATGTACCTAAGTAAAGTACAGATAAATAAAATTGTACTTAAGTATTATAATTTACTTTTGTACTTCCACCACTGTGTATAATAGTCCGAACTTCTGCCAAATGAAATGTGAGGAGTGTATTTTTCACGTCTTGCTGCCACACTGTTATTCACTGGATTCTTGACATTCTTTCACATGGGCAGCTTCACATCCAGAGCGTGCTGTTTACAATAAATATGGGATATAAAACAAACGTAAATAAATTGAAATACATTTGGCGTACACAGGGCGAAGCCAGCAACCATGAGCAAGGCCCACATTCCCACATCTGGATCTGATCAAATCTTATTGTCTGACTTTGAAACCGCAACGTGAAGCTCTCTTGACAAATATTTCTCAACCTATGATACTGCAGCCCCCGTCAGATTGGGTAAAGCTTCCTTAACCAAACAATGTATTTACGCCCTCACAGCAAATACACTTTTACGCAAGAATAATCACCAGTAATAATAAAAATCACTTCATTTGAAAGCCCAAACTGTAAGTTTTATTGGATGAAAAGGGAGTTCATTAATGACTTTACAGCGGCCATAAAAATCCACAGATAAGTGACAATGTAAAGCAAAGGTAGGAGAGTTAGATCCACATGGCTAAGTGCAAAATGACTCAATAGTTAAGCTTTGTTACTTCATAATTTCATGCAGTTGGTAGCTAATAGGAGACTACTGAATTAGCTCTGTTACCTTTTTAGTACATGTTATGTTGCCTTCTTTACTATTTACATCCACTAATGTATATTCATTTTGTAGCTTTAGTCTTTTCAGCTGACTACCATTGTTCAGTCAGTTCAAAGTCAGTTGTTTCATGTGGAAAGACGTTATGTTCGGCAGTTTTGGTATAGTTTTTTGGTATAGTTTTGGTATACTCTACCAAATAGGCAAAGGCAAGTTTATTTGTATAGGATAGTCAAAGGGTTTTACAGAATAAGAAAGGCATTTTGAACATTAAGTAGTTTAGAATGTTATGGTGTAATATGAAACCAGCATATTTTACTTTGGTCGTTATCAGTGGTGGATGAAGTACTCAATTTTGTTACTTAAGTAAAAGTACAGATACAAAGGTATAAAGTTACTCAAGTAAAAGTATTAAAGTACCTGTTTAAAATGTGCTTAAAGAGTAAAATGTAAAAGTATTTTGGAGAGATTTTTTGAACAATTAAAGGATGAAATGTAGTGATTTTGAAAAATAATTTAGCAGATTTTAAGTGATACAATTGATTTCTTAATTTTTTTAGCCACTTTTGCGTATTTGGTTTGCTCAAAGTTGGGACAGAAACTCAAATTAAATGTGCTTAAAAGTCTCCGCCATTTCCGCAGGTCTCAAACCATAAAGAAAAGTACATTTTACTTTTCAGCCCAGATCTAAAATGTAGTGGTGTAAAAGTAAAAAGTATCCACTGTCAAATGTATTTAAGTAAAGTACAAGTATGTAAAATTTGTACTTAAGTAATGTACATTTACTTTTGTACTTCATTACCTTCCACCACTGGCTGTTATACTTTACCACACTGATTTTCAGCCAGTCTCCCAGGGATGATGTGCCTTAGGTTATTTCACGTATATGCATTTAATTGAACAATTTACTATTTTGGTGTTTCCTGAGCAACTTCTGAATTAGCTGAGAAAGCAAAACTATCATCATTCCCAATAAGCAGAATTAGACACAGGAAAAAGGAAATATTAGCACTTCCAAAAATTTCCAAAATGGTCTAATTTACTTATGTTTTTGTGAGTGGTTTGTCACATTAATGATCTAATCCAAAAAGTGTCCCGTGACTGAAAAAAACGTTTAAAAACACAACTTTACTTTACATCTTGTCCTACTTTTTACCATGTATTCTGTCCTACTTCCATGTAGTTTTTGTCTTCCCCCATTATAACATACAAACTTTGAGATTGTGAGTACTAGAATATCAAAGATTAGTTTGTAAAACCACAAATCCAAGAACATTACTGAAGATAAAAAAGTCTTATATGGCATTTTTATATAGTTGTATAGCTGAGTTACAAAAATCTGCATTTTTCATCAGTACTTAAAATTATTTGTGCCATTGATTAGCTTCATAAAATGTTTTAATTCTTGTCATACATGCTCATTACATCATAGTATAAGATCTAATATTAATGAATGGAAGCATTATTTTATTTTTATTGACCCACTTTTGTGTCCTGAACTTTTAAATAGGTAAAGCACGTTCACTGAGAAAGTCACTGGACAGAGCCTCTCTCTTAAACCTTAAATCAAAGTTTGACTATAAAGTAGTTTTATTTTGAAATACCAAACAAGCATCCTATATACTACACCACTGTATCTAATCTGTGATGCTGTTATCCGTACAGTGACCTCACCAGCCCTTCTCGGAGTTGTTGATTTGTTTGTAATCATATTGATAAGATGCGTCACCCACAGTGGAGCGTCAGCATGAATGGGACCCTTGGACTTTGTCAAAGGGTGTTCAGGTGGAACTCAGAGCAGCAAGGGTCAATCATGTGACACCCACTTCCAACAAGCAACCAATAACATGTAGCTGGTCCTATCATCTTGTCCAATCAGACGGCAGCGTCATCAGCGCGCTAGATGGAGGTATAAAAAGGTTGAAGGGGCATTAAAAAGGCACCATCTGGTCTACATTGTCCTGCTGCACAGGTGAGTACACTGTTATGGTGTATGGGGATTTTCTGTGATGCCAATAAGAAATGTATTAACTAATCAGAAGAGATTTCAGATCTTTTCATTACCAGTATGTCTTCTCATACAAATTATAGCTTTTATCATGGACTACACCAATTCATTAATTCAATTTACAGAAAATTTTATGAAATAGGTCTAAATAAATAAATATTCAAGATCTATTCAGAGCTCCTGATTGCTAAAGGTCACTGCTTACCTATGTGGAGATTTGATTAAGGGTTTTAAACTAAAAGCAATGCACTTAGCTGAAGTGAACTTGCCTCACAGCAAGTGAAGGTTCCCAGAAGTGGACACAACTTTATTGATTCAACGTTTCGATTTGTTGCTCAATTATTTTTGTGTTCTGTACTAGGTCCACTCAGTCACCATGAAGTACGCCATCATCGCCGCTCTGTTTGTGTTTGCTCTGGCTCAAGGTAAAAAACGAAAAGATCTACTCTAAAATATATTTGAATGTGGTTAATTGGATGTTGTGTGATATGTTCAGGGAGTCTGGCTCAGGATCCCTCTCAGGACCTGGCCAGGATCACAGAGTACCTGGAGGATGCAAAGAACAAGATGATTGAGGAGGTGAACAAAGTCTTCCAGCAGAACGACCTGGCAGCCCAGGCCCAGTGAGTCACATCAACTAACACACACCAAGTGTACAACTGCTGGAGTATAGACCTTTCAGTTACATTTATGCTGCATTCAAACTTTAGCAATATTTAGGACAAACTAAATTGGACTCTTCTCTGACAATAACAGTCAAGTTTATCTACATGGTTTACAGTTCTATAGGACTTTTGATTGTTTGGATTTCAGTGAAACGGGTCAGAACAAACAGATAATGCCCGAGAAATCATTGATACCAAGTTGATAAGTGACTGAACTGCTGAGTGTCAAATGAGATTAGGATTATGTAAACCAGTAGCATTTAGTTGAGATTAGGTAGCTAGATGAAAGATTTAATATTTAAATTATGTGATGTGGTCTGTTAGGAAAATGTTTGCATTTATCAACAATATAAAATGATTCAAATGAGTTTTGTCACTCCACAGGACTATGCTGGAGGGCTCTAGGACCCAGCTGGAGGCCCTTGCCCCTCAGGTGGAGGAGCAACTGAAGACCGTCCTGTCGACTGTGGAGGAGCAGGTGAAGCCCCTGCAGCAGCAGATGCAGCCCCTCCTGGAGAACTTCCAGAGAGAGATGGAGGCCTTTGTACAGAAGCTCACAGAGAAGGCCAAGGCTATTGCTAACTAAGCCATGTACCAGTGTGCTAGAGTCCACTATGTGTGCTTCACTGCCGTTTAAACATCTGTCAACAAGAACAATAAAACTTGAAGCACAAGATGTGGTGATCGTTTCCATTCATTGCTATCCATTTCAATGCAACTTTAGTTTTATCATGTCAATTTAAATTTAAGAAGGCTTAGCATTATGACCTAGCGTTTCCAAAATCAAAACACAAACCCAACCCAAGGGTGGTAGTAAAAACACATCTAAATATCAAAATTCAAATGGTACAGCAATGCTAATTGTTTTTGATTTTTAAAGTTAGATGACCATTTCTGAAATTATGCTGGAACATAAAGAACTTCACATTTCAAATGTCTTTATTATTTTTGTTTTATTGATGCAAGCAAAAAGTAAATTCACAGTAAGAGTAACTGGCTTTCAATCACAGCCCAAACATTCAAAAATTTAAAATGGATAAAATAATAAAGGAATGTGTTAAATACTGTTTTATAATGACATGTCTCCTCTAAAACGCTCGAATATATAACCTATCTGAAACATTTTCTATTTTTTTGTAAGTTTTGACTTTTAATGCAAACCAGGCCAATTCTTGCATTTTGGGCCTGGTCGGACTCTTGTTTAACTTTTTTAAGTAATTATTTTTACTTGTTTTACTTTGTTTGTACAGTCATTTTTTATCGTTTTTCCCCCTTCTCAAGGTCCCTTGCTCCTGCAAAGATACAAACTTATGATTAGCACTCCCGTAATATTTTGAGACTTTGCAGTTTTGGGGGCACATGTGCAGTTCTCACCTTGGGTCTAAACACTTGCAGCCACAGCTGTGTTGGTCACAGTCTTTTGAACAGCTTCTTTGGCCTGGTGAGCCTGGAGCACAGCAACTGCCTCATCCACCTACACAGATACAGGGTGAAGACAAACATGTAGTGAATATTTCTCCTCAGAATTCAGGCTGACTGACACAGCTGTGCAGTGGTACTGACCTTTGAGCGCAGAGATTCAGGAGACTCGAGCATGTGAAGGAGCTCAGAGTTGTCAATCTCCAGCAGCATCCCTGTGATCTTTCCTGCCAGGCTCGGGTGCATGTTCTGGATCAGGGGGAACAGGCGCTCTCCTGACAAAACCAAAATCATTCAGATATTAAGAAAAATACTGAATGACTTTGTGTCATTTCTGCAAGTCTTAAGCATGTTTAAAGTCACTTACCCAGCATCTGTTTCTGCTCTTGGGGCGGAGCAGCAGCCAACATGGAGGCGGTCAGGGGCTCCTGGCCCTGCACATGGACCGCAGCCTGAATGCAAAGAAACAGAAATAAACTTAGCCACTGAAAATGAGCTGTTGGGGGATCGGGGGAGGTGTAAAACCTCAGCACTGTGTACCTGTGGCATGCCAACCTGGGTCGGGGCCATGTGCTGCTGGGGGTTACGGACTCCAGTGGAGTACTTGTACTGAGGGACACCGCGTACAGGGGCAGCAGAGGGCGCTGCTGCGGCTGGGCGAGGGGCCATGGGCTGAGTGGCTGCACAGAGAAAACAAATCTCTTAACATGAAGAAAACAGCAGGAAAAAAGTTGAATAAGAGTCTGAGGTGACTGACCGACTCTCTGGGCTGAAATCATGCGAGGAATTTGGGCGGTGGGACGCATGGCACCAAAGGTCTGAGGGCGAGGAGGCGCCGCCCGCACTGCAGTGGGCATACTCTGGAAGTCTATAGGCAAAAACAATGTTACAGATATGGCAACTATGATGAACGAGGAGAGCTGTCTGACACTCACGCTGTGGCCTGACGTTCTGGGTGGCCCAGCGTGGACTGGGGCGCAGCTGTGCCATCTGCCCTGCGGCAGGATAATAGGCTGCACGATTCTGGGCCTGGGGTATGGCTGCCATGAAGTATCCAGAGGGCGGGGCTGGCTGATAGGGGTTGATGACTGGGTTTGGAACAGCACGCACACTGGCCATACGCTGCATGTACTGGTTGGTGAGGTGAGCCTGCCGTTCCTCTTTCCTCTGTGCCAGTGCTACATACAGTGGCTTTGTAGCCACAATGCGCCCATTCATTTCAGTCACTGCTTTAGTGGCTTCCTCAGGTGAGGAAAAACACACAAAACCAAATCCTTTACTGCGACCACCTTCCAACATGACCTGGATAAGAAAACATGTATTCAGTACTTTGCATTATAGCAGCAGGTCCAAACTTGGCAAACTAACACTGATACCTTTGCACTAGTGATGGTACCAAATGGTGAGAACTCTTTTCGTAGCCGCTCATCATCAATGCCATCATCAAGATTCTTCACATACAAGTTAACGCCCTGAGAGTAAACAGATCTTTGCCATCAGCAATAATACAATGCAAAATAACAGTATGCCGCTAAATGTACAGGCAAAATAAAGGATCTGTCTGAAGGACACACTTATCCCCAAATTCCACTGAAGAGAAGTTGAGGCCCATGAACTACAGTTACTGTTGCAGCCATTTTGGCCAGTGCATCTTACAAAAAGGTGCACCGAATTTGACAAAGCTGCAGATCTATGATAATGCCATGACAAAAATAGCCAGCCCACCTGGTATCTAGTCATTCTGTCTTGCTTCATTTGCTCAAATCGACGCCTGAGTTCAGTTTGACGCTCCATCTTCTTTTGAGCTCGTCCCACATAGATCGGTCTGCCCTGGAACTCCTTCCCATTCATCTCATCGACAGCCTGTGAAGAAGAAACACATCCAGCTTAAAGTAAACAGTAAGTTACTTTACAAAGAGTTTCAAAAAGCGCACAAACCTTCTGAGCATCCTCGTGCCTCTCAAAGCTGACAAATCCAAATCCCCGGGATTTCCCTGTGGCATCCGTCATCACACGAATACTGAGGGCATTTCCTGTGTGGCAAAATCATGAAACAATAACATCTAAACAATAACATCTAAACAATGAGAAAATCTACTCAATTAAAGTATGGACATACCAAACTGACTGAAAAGCTCCCTCAGTTTCTCGTCATCTACATCATCTCCAAAGTTTTTAACATAGACATTTGTAAACTCTCTGGCCCGTGCTCCCATTTCAGCCTCACGCTCTTTGCGAGATTTGAAGCGGCCGACAAATCTGTAATTAAAAAAAAAAAAAACAACAACAAAAAAACAAAAAACACAAAGCTCATTAGCACAGTATACAACTCCACAATGCAACAATTAAAAACACACGCTTACACTTTGCGGTCATTGAGCAGCATGCCGTTCATTTTCTCTATGGCACGCTCGGCTGCCTCATGAGTCTCAAAATGCACAAAGCCATAGCCCTTGGAGCCATTTTCATCACAAACCACCTTCAAAAAGCAATCAAAACAATGGTCACATTGAAAACCTATTGAGGTAAATTGTCTATAAAAAACATGCATGTTAGAAGTTAATTTTACAGTAAAAGTAATAGAGAAAGAGAGCAATAAAGTAAAGCTGTACCTTGCATGACAAGATGTTGCCGAAAGCAGAGAAAGTGTCATACAGAGCCTTGTTGTCAATTGACTTGTCAAGATTCTTGATGAAGATGTTTCCTACACCACTCTTTCTCAATGACGGGTCACGCTGAGACCACATAATGCGCACAGGACGTCCCTTGATTACATCAAAGTTCATAGTGTCCAGCGCACGCTCGGCTGTAGAAGAAAGTATAAAACAGATGTGTGTGTAAAAACAACTTGCAACTACTTTATGACAAATGTAAATCAAAGTGACAAATGAGTTGTCACAAACTAATATATTCAACTTTTCCGTGCATGTAGTTCAAGTTGTTTAGTTAAAATACATCTAGCTTTTATTCGTTTGGGGAAAATGTGCAATGAGTGCATTAAACAAGTGCAGGTGTAATAAGGCTCATCAGCCACAAAGGTGCTCAATCACAAAAGCTTTTATTTTGGGTAGGGTAGTGGGATTTTGGATTTTTAGTCCCCCCCACCCCCACCCTGGATTACACCCACTACAGTAAATTTACATTTGAGACAAGCTCTAGGCCCCTCTAGGCCCCCAACTCTAGTGTAACTGAAGGACACTTAGTAGTTACAGTAGATTATGTCAAATAAAAAATGTGTTTTCCTCATTATTAAAAAAATATTTCAGTTGTGAAGTATATATTGAATCTGATCTGTAAAACAAACACACCCAATATACACGCCCAGTCCTGGTTATCTGTGGTCAACAGAAACATGGGAAAGGGGCAGTTTTAAGATGAACCATTTCAAAAACAAATAAATCTGTTAAGTTTTGGACAAATATAAAACACGTTGTATCCCTGTTAATCAAAGCACTGAAGGTCTCTGTTGGTTAGCACTTTACTGCAACATTATTTTGGTAGGCAGGGTAGCTGGGGTTAAACTTTGAGCCAAGTTACGCCTCTGCTGATGGGAGGTTCAACTGGGGAGAGGTTTCTACAACATGTCGGCCGCAGTCACGTGTAATACAAGCAGCCTTAGGGAAGCATCTTAAAACGTCTGTATATGTATATAATGGTGACAAAAACACATTTTGAGACATATCTTACCATCGGCTGGTTGCTGGAAGTTGACATAGGCGTATCCGAGGGAGCGCCGAGTGATCATATCCCTGCAAACCCGGATAGAGAGGATGGCTCCCGCTGGGCTGAATTTCTCGTACAGCATAGCCTCGGTCACATCCGTATGCAGGTCCCCGACGTAGAGAGAAGCCATAGGATAACTAGGAGCGCTGGGATTCATTTTGTCCGGCTAAAGAGACTAGAAACTACAGCGTTGGTGTCGAAAGGAAAACTTTGTGAAGGTTTAAGCGGAGTTAACGGTCACTAGAACGGCGTCACTCGCGATAGAATTTTGATGAGCCGTTGGCCTGCCAGCCGCAGCGTGCTCGGCTCAATGTACAACAAAAGGACAACGTGACGACTTAAAACGCGGATAAAACGATCACACAACTTTGCCACTAGTAATAAGGACAACACCGAGTCAAAATGTCGTCCTATTTCCAATAACACGTCGTTTAAAATGCCGTTTGATGGATTACACGTTGGCTTGGCAGCAAGTTCTTAGCGTCCGTTACCTTCGAATGTCTCTCAAGTCCCACTCCGCAGCTCGTTACAAAAGATAAAAAATAAAGAAGAATTTTTTCGTTTTTTATATTTTTATATTTTTTTGTATTTTTTTTTTTATTTTTATTATGTGTGCCGAGCGGGCTCAGGAGCACACACGCACTCACGCACTATCAGCCGGGGTTGAGGGGAGGAGAACGGGGGAAAGTTGTGTGCTTTATACTTCCGGATGAGTCACTGGAACGAGCCAATGGCGTTGAAGCAGGTTTGGAAAGCACCAATTAGAGGGCGGAGGCGTGAACCACTTCTGAGCTGCTTGGCTGTATCACGGAATCCACGGGCTGTATGGGCGATGATGAAATAGGCCGAAACTACCTCACATGTTCAATTTAGCGTTAGTTTTGCCATATGAAACTCTTTAAGCTCTCATACACAAAATAGTAAATAGAAACAGCTTAACAGATGCATTTAATCTTGTGATTCCGCCTGCGGTGCTGCAAATGTTTCCCCACGGCAGAAGTATCTATAGTCGGTGTTATTTCCATGTAAATGTATCTTTTTTGTGTGCGTGTGGATGAGTAACACGTGAATACGACACACGCATCTCATTTCTAAACGGCATATGGGACACAATTTAGGTTTAATACTTATCACTATCAGTAGAGGGCAGCCATTTTCAATAAAACGCTGTTCTTTGGCGTCCACTGCCCCTTTTTAGGACAAGCCTTTTTTATAAGTGTGAGAAATGTAATTAGAGGTTGAAATAAAACCATTACCACTGCAGAATTAACTTGAATGTTTTAATTCCACTTACATGAAAGCACATAACCAGAGAGCAATTAGTAACCGTAAATCCTGCAACCCTCTGCACAGCCATATAGTGCCAAATGCTGATTAAAGGCCATACTTTTTAATAATCAAATCACATGGGAATGTCACAACAAAATGGCTTACATCTTTGAGAGAATCCCAGTTTCATTACCAGCCGCTAAATCCATAATATATTGCTGAGAACAGACATACCAGGAATCAAAGGGAATTAAACACACAAATGAAAATACAAAAACACCTGAATAGAAAGGTATAAAGCCACAAAGAGGCACATGACCTAAGTATTCTCTGTACTGAGAAAAAGATAAAATATCAAAAGTTACAGTATTGAGCCATTTAAAAAGTTGTTCACTTTTTCTGAGGCCTAAAGTCATGTGGCATGGAAAATGAATATAGAAACAACATAGTACACTGTCAAAAGAAAAAAGTCAAGCACAATGGAATGTAACCTTTTAGTAAACTAAAGAAACGACACTTTTAGCATATGGCCAATTATGGGCAGTCATCTTTGCACCTGATCGCACAGAAAACCCACCACGCCACATAACACAAGCACCAGCCATAAAAAGCACCAGTTCAGCAGGCAGGAGGATACAAACTATATCATGCTCACACCATTTTAAAGTGTATATGCTTTCAAGGAGTTTTGGCGTTTGGGTTTGTTCATTGTGCAATGCCGTCAGATTGGTGCACTACACAAAAATGTATTTCAAGGACTGGAATAGGCTTTCAATTAGGATCAAGTTATGGACAAAATAATCAAACCTTGAGAATTTTTTTCAGTGGTGGTGCTCATACATTTAACACACAATGTTTTTAGCGCATACATACTGTACTTTATACTTGGGAGTGTAAACATACATGTGTGTTCATGTATGTGCACACACAACCCACATGCGCGACTTAGGCTGGTGAGAGGTAAAAATGTGTTAAAGGATTTTTGTGAAGATCACTGTTTATCATCATCTTGCTGCAAATCTTCAACCTCGCCTTCGCCCTCACTAGTGGTCCACAGCTGAAAAACAAACATCAAATCTGTCAGCTTTCAATACAACTATCTACCCAGTTGTACTAAAAAAAACAAACTGGATTGTCACATGGATGAGGGGGCAATGGCTACTCACTGTCAGATTGTCACGGAGCAGCTGCATGATTAAGGTGCTGTCCTTGTAGGATTCCTCTGAGGTGGTGTCCAGGTCATTAATGGCCAAATCAAAAGCCTGTGTGAGAAATCCATTAGCCATTAGCAATTTAGCACAAGTGTACCACAAGTGTTTTAATTTATCTTAAGGGTAGCTGATGTAGTGTAAGCTCCAATAGAGCTGAACACTTTTATCATTCTGTAACATCTTTTTGCAGTTGTGATTAAATCAACATAAAATAGTGATCATTAGTATTGGGTTTGAAGGTTTACTTGACAGGTAGTGAGTTTAGGAAAAAATATAAAATTCTCACATATACCATCTTTAAGTAAGTAAGACAATGTTCTTACGTTCTTAGCTAATTCGCAGGCCTTTTTCTGGTCATTAGCGATCTCGTAATAAAAGACAGAGAAGTTAAGAGCTAGGCCTAGTCGGATGGGATGTGTAGTGGACATGTTCTGGCTGATTTCCAATGCTTTTTTATAGGCTGCTTCAGAATCACTGATGACTTCTGCAAAACAATTGGACAAGTGTTAAAGCAATTCTATTTGTATTTGAGCCATTTCAATTAAGAAGTAATTTTAATTGATGCCAAGATTTTACATACTTTGCTTCTCATCTCCACAAGCCACCTCAGCCTGATAACGGTAATAATCTCCCTTCATCTTCAGGAAAAAAACCTTCCCCTCATCTTTGGTTGCCTGAGGAATCAAGTACTTTTCAAGCAAATCCTGTAAAACACAATAAACACCAACTTAGAAGGATTCAAGGGAAGGGTAATTTTAACTTTAACTAAATTAATTTACTAGTGTTATTAGGATAATTAGGACTTATCCTTACCACAACTTCAGCACAAATTTCATTCAGCTCCTTTTCAATTTCCTCTCTGTAAGTCTTGGCTATCTCTGCATTTTTGGTGTCATTATTCTCACGAGATTTGCCCTCCTGGCTGGACATTACTCTCCAGGCCGATCTCCGGCTCCCCACCACATTCTTGTAGGCCACGGACAACAGGTTACGCTCCTCCACACTCAGGGAGTCCTTAGTTTCCTGAGTGACGGTCTTCATGGTCTTTGCCATGTCATCAAAACGCTCAGCCTGCTCGGCTAGTCTGGCCCGAGATACCAATTCTTCCTTGTCAGGCATGTTTACTGTGAATGAATGAAAGAAAGCATGAAAATGACAATATAAAAGCTGTATTATTTATAACCAATGTTTGATGGCCAGTACACAAAAGAGAAGTGGTGAAAACGCCAATAAAACTTAATGGAATTTAACCATGCTGGTTCTGGTACTGAAGAAAACATTTAAATAACAAAACAAATTAAAAAAAAAAAAAAAAAAAAAAAAAAAAGAAGGAACAAAACCACCACACTACAAGGAAAAAGCCAAGGAGCAATCCAAATAGGCAGTTTTGTCAAAATAGTCAAACTTACGCATGATTTCAAATCATAAAAACTAGCATTGTGCTGCAAACTGCATTGTGGATTTTAAAATCCTAAATTATAGTAAAATATATGCTAAGAATACCAAATTAATTTGTAATTTCTTACCAGCTACTCTCTTCAAAGTTGGAGCCAATAGTTGGATACAAGGAATAAAAAGGTGTGACTGAAAGTGAGATTTGCCAGCATGCACACACCTGCGCCCTTTACAGGAATGTGGGCCACCCAGTTTCACGTCACACCTGCCTGTTAAAGCTAAACGCTATAATAGAAGAATAGAAAATAATGGACACGAGGATTTGTATCTGTAGGGCTTAACAGTAAATAATATTTATGTGAATAGGACAATCTAAACCATTATATTGGGGTCAGCATTCTATTTTAAAGACAGCGTAAAACGTCCGAGACCAGCCGACGTAAACGCCCTTTTTGCTTCCTGGAAAACAGCCCATAGCGTTCGTTTCAAATATTTGCCATTATTGTTGTTTTCAGATAAGATCCAAATGCAAAGTCTGCAACGTAACATTAAAAACCATCACAACACAGCAAATGGAATAAATCGTGTGGGGTGCATAGCTCCTCTTTCTATGCAAGGCACTGAACAATGACTGAGCAAGAGCCACTCGCTCGAGGACATGTACATGCCTTTCTCGTCGGATTAAAAGATATGTGCCCGAACTTTAACAATACCATAGACTATATGTAAACTATGACTGTTTTCGTAACGATATTGGAGCATTATCTTACCTGTGTGGTCCGAAAAACGCAGTTATTCTGCTTCCTGCTCGTACAGCTGATGTTCGCTCCCGCTCTTCCACGGGGTTTCCCTCCAATCAAAGAACAAGCTGCAGGGTCGCGCTGGGAGTAATGACGTCACAGCCGCGTTGCCTGGAAACCACACTTTAACAACAAAAATAGCAAATACCGTATAACTGAGGATAAAGTTTTTCCGTTTGACAGGGTTACATCTGTTTACACATTTATTACACATTTAAAAATATAATCGAATTTTAGCAAAACGTTTTACAATACTTGAGCTTCCTGTTCCAACTTGCTTCGCAAAGTCTCATGGTAAATGTAGTTTTCAAACGCATGTAATTGCTGCATGCTGCTGACTGGGGAAACCAATGCGGGCAATGGTGAACAACAAAATCCTCTATTTGGATTTGCTTTGCAGTTACCTGTTGCACCTCTATTAAATGGGTCCTGCTGTCTATAATCGTTACATTATAATAACTGTGCTATATTTTAAATATGGGTTAAATATGGTAAATGGGTTTGCCTGCTATCTGTACATTTTGGACATGTAGAGGGGTGTACTCTGCTGTCCAGCTGGATGCTTTATGGCCAATAAAAAGATTATCAAGTAAAAACCCCACATACAAGTTTTAAAATAAACCCGGTGCCCAAATGATAAAAAAAAACAAACAAACAAAAAAAAAACTAGTGGTTGCTGTAGGAAGAGGATGCAGGTGACAGGAACAGACTTGATTGCTGTGGTGACTCAGAGACTAAAATAACTAAAATGACAATAAGAATATTGAATAAAGCACAGAGTAATCTTTGAGGCCATACAAGAAAAATGGGAAAGGAAGAAAAATAAAGTATGATTTATTACACATTATAAAATACAATGATCAGAATGTCTGACAGATTTGAGGGCAGTTTGGTAGGCCCACTCTTATTCCATGACAGTAATTATGTAAAGAAAATGAATCCCACTTTGGTCTATTTACATACACATGGATTATTTTCTGCAGTATTACAAAATGTCATGAGACAATCAAGTCACCAGGAGTGAGATGATGAGGTACATTGTGCTTGTAGTTGGACACATCACACATCTATTCAATCAAGGACTTGTTCAAAGGCAGGTTGGCAGAAATGAGGAAAACAGCCTCATCACGATTACATCACTCCTTTCAGACGTGGACAAGGGCAGACTTGGTGCACTGCTCTGAATAATCCATTTGGTATCCATGGTAAGACTCAAGTGGAAAGAACCATTTTACGCCTCCACTCCCTCTAGTTCTGGGGGCAAAGGAGACTTCGGGTGCTTGCTTTCAAAGTGTTGTTTGAATGTTTTTGGGTCAGGCATCTGGGACTGCAAAAATATGAAATAAAAATAAATAACATACAGAACATTATTTAAATGCACTAAAGATGCAGTTTTAAATTTATATTTAAAACAAACAAGGTGCAATAGAATTTCAATTTTAAATATATACCCTCAAAACGTATTAACATTATAATATTTTACATGTGTTTACATAGTTAACAAATGGATATGGAAATGAAATCCTTTTCCCTTATTCCTTGTAGTAGCATCACAAATTTGTTCAATGTGTCACTCTATAAAATCCCATTATAATTCAAAATGAAATGTTAATTGTCAACAACATTGTCTTTAAATTATGACAAGCCCACCTTGCATACACTGCAGCTGAAAACTAGAGCTGCTTTGGCCGCCGTCTTCTGGTCATGTCCCTTCGCCTTCTTCATCTCGGCCTGCTTCTTGGCATTTTTTTGCTGGGACTGAATCTTTTGATGCCCACGAGCCATGGTGGTAAAATCTGCTACAAGAAATGATAATGTCATTAAATGTCATATTAGAATACAACTTTGTCATTGCCTGATCTTGTCTCATCGTAGTAGCTCAGCAGGTTTGGGCCTGCTAAGCACATCAGGTGCCTCAGTGGGGCAGCAGTGACAAAAGTGCATACTACTGCTGTGGGGTCCTTCGGCAAGACACTTCACGACCTTGCCTATTGTGAATGTGGTGTGTAAGTGTGTAAGTAATGACTGGTGGTGGTCAGACTGTGTTGTGATGTGCAGACTGACAGCCTCTGTGTTGTTAGTCTACCTCTGGGCTGCTGTGGCTACAGTAGTACACTACCAGCACCAGGTGTAGAGTGAATGAATAATACACAAAATCATAATGCATTATTATTATTATAAAAAAAATATATGATACACTATACACTATAATATACATAAACATGTATTATGATACATGCCCTTCGGATAATAAACTGGCACTTCCTTGTGTCCAAGAGAGGCTAAACAAGGAAAGGTACAACAAGTTAGATAGGATATTGTAAATAGGAGTACTGATAACAAGGAAAGGCACTACTAAGAGAAACGATTACTCACAGCATCACAACATTTCACTTCTGTGCTAAACACACAGAGGGACTTAAGACCAGGAGCCTGGTAATCCAGCCCCTCTTACTAGCTACTATAAATAACCCATTAGCTGTAGTCCCTGCTGGCCACCATACTTCTTAGAATTCTCTCTCCTGTCAATAACACGTTTTGTGTAACTGTACATGTATAAATGATTACAATTTCGACGTGATTAAATGTTGTCTGCAACACTGTAATCTTAAATGCCAAATGTTCTTAAAATTTGAGCATACACTGTTATTTTAAATGTAAAGACTATCAGAAAACGACACCGTCTAGCTTTAAACGCTTAGAAAACACCCTCTGTTACGGACAAACCCGTTTAGCATGAGGCTCGAAAGTCAGACCAAAACATCAATCCCCACGAAGGGTATAAAGTCAGCTGGCTAACACGCTAGCCACATGGTTTAGCCTTACTAGCAGAGTCTTAAAATCAATAATTTTACAAATCATAGAGCAGTATAGGCTAAAATAAGACATTATAAGACAACAAATCTTACCTTGGAAAAGACAGATTGTCGTTAAACAAGTTAACACAAGCTAGCTCAAGTGACAGCTGCTCGGTTCACACTGACAACTGAAGGCAAATGTCGCTTTCAAATGGCACAGACATTTTCACTTCTCAATGGCCAAAAACCAAAATACGACACATAAACATTGTTTTACCAGTTTATAAAGCAAGCCAACAAAATATGTAATTATAGTACCAATATACTATCCTTGCTGTTAAAAGCGTAACCAAAAGTTTGTGTTCCTGACCTAAATAGTCTTACATTGTGTTAAATGATGCCTTCATAAAATACTTCAGCTATATTTAGCCAGTGTTGGCACCATTGTTTAGCTATTTAAATTCTACGTAATTTTAATAAACAATAAGAATCGTTAAAATAAATAAATAGCCGTTAAAAGGTTATTGAAAAATAATTGTAGAATTTACGAGTCTATCAAAATCCGCGAATGCACCAAAATGCTTGGGAAATCAAAGGGCCAGTCGTTGGTAGTCAGCTATGTTGCCCTCAAGTGGTACAATTAGATCAATGCACATGCACTTAGACTAGAAAGAAGAGGGATACACACACACACACACACACACACACACACACACACACACACACACACACACACACACACACACACACACACACACACACACACACACACACACACACACACACACACACACACACACACACACACAATAATAATGATTAAGAAGCCTGTTTGGGGCCTTACAACTTGCGCACTAGGCACTATATAGGTATGCAAATAAGCACATTTGAATTGAGTTATACTATTAATGGAGAAGGAAAATATCTGGGTTGCACTCTATGCTCATTTATCTGTTCCATCTGATGCAGTTTTCCACACAGAGATACAGTGGAGCTGTTCTTCTCTGAGCTTTATTTGACTAAATTCTGCTAATATGTAAATAATCTGCAGTTATCTCTTGTCTGAATGGCTCCCATGTGATTAAACATCAGTTTCATATCCATGTACAACTCAAGGTTAGACCTTGACCGTGGTCTCACTTAACATGCAAGTCCCTACCTGTGTCTATATTAACCCCCCACCCTTTTGGTCATTTTAGCATACTTCACTGACTGTAAGGTATGAGTATCTTGAGAGAAATGTTATCATTGTGAGAAAATTCCCCTGGTTGATGCCCTTCCTCCACTTTTTTACCCCATAAGTAAAGGGAGACCCTCCTCTGTCTTTTGTGAATGGGGAAATGTCTCTCACGGGGAAAGGATGTGATTATGCTTTCATAAGGGGGGCAACAAGTCAAAGAAAGACAGAAAGAAAAAAAAAGGTGCTTATGACAAAAGCCACACATTGCTCAAGTTCCCCCACCCTGAAGGTTTTTCTGTGCATGAACATGCTGCTTATGTGAGGGGTGGGGCTGACAGGCCTTGGGGCTGGTGTGAAAGCAAATCTTCCAGGTGTCAGCCACTCAATAGCACAGGAGAATATCATCTGCTTGGCTATTGTGTAGGAGAATAAGAATAGGTTTTTCCCGTTTGGTTTCTGTCCTGCTGCCACAGGGGCTTTCAGGTCTTGTCAAACTGCTTTTGAACAATATTTTGATATCAATAATGCAGTACTCATCAAAGTGATTATTCCTGAGTGCATCTGGTAAGAATAGTATGGTAAAATGTCAAAATAATTCATTCATTAATACAATTTATTAATTATTCCCATAAGGTCCCAGAACTCATTTCTGTAACTTTAAATGTCTGTGCCCTGACACTGGGAGACAGTGGGTTGGATCCTGAAGCCTCCCATTGACCAAAGACATGTATGTTTGAGTTTGAGTCATTTACAGACTAGAGCAATAATAAATAAAATAATATAAACACTGTATTGTCAAAACAAATATCCAAAAGGAAAATGCACAAATAATGAAACAGATAATTTAGCAGCAATAATATGGGGACATTAAAGTATTATTATATTATGATTATATTTATATTAGTGATAATGTTCATTTACAATATGAATTTTACATGCTCAAGTCTCTTTTGAACAATATTATCCCGCAGAATGTTGTGAATGTGAGAATGTGTCATCTGAAGCTTGGCAATTGTTGTAAGTAGAAGAATTATCACAGCAGGAAGTGTCTCTCCTCTTCCTGCCCTCTCCGTGCACTCAGCTGTTTTCCTCCTTTTCCCAATGAACAGGTTTAGCCACAGTCCACTGCACCACTGTGACATGCCACAATGCTGCCAGACCAGTCGGGCCGAGCTCACGTCTTTGACACAGTCACAACACAAGCTAGTAACTTTCACTGCATTCGCTTCACAGGCCGATCACGTGACCCTCTCCTCCTGCAAGAAATGTGGATTAGCATTGGAATTTGTATCATTTACTTTTATGTGCATTAAAGTAGAAGGCATCACTTTCAAATATCCTGATCCCAGTGGTGGAAGGTAACAGTACAAAAGTAAAGCACAAATTTTACATATTTGTACTTTACTTAAGTTAATTTTACTGGATACTTTTTACCTTTACTTCATTATATTTGAGAGCAAGTATCTGTACTTCCTAGTCCACTACATTTTAGATCTGGGCTAAAGTATTGAAGTACTTTTCTTTACACTACTGAAATGTGAAGACATTTTTAGCACATTTAATTTGAGTTTCCTTCCCAACTTTGAGCAAACCAAAAAGCGGCTAGAAAAATTAAGAAATCAATTGAATCACTTAAAATCTGCTATAATCACCATATTTCATCCTTTAATCACTCTAAAAATCTCATCAAAATACTTTTTTTAGGTTTAGATACAAAGGTAAAACCCTTTGTATCTGTACTTTTACTTAAGTAACAAAATTGACTTCATCCACCACTGCCCGGGCCTAACAGTCTTTTCTGGATATGCCTTGAGGTGAAGTTAATTTCTTACTCAGGTAGACATAAATTTGAAGCTCCACAGAAGCAAAGGTGATTGCAGAGGTCAAATAGTGAAACGGACAGAGGCCAATTGTGAGAGTGGCAACAGCAGCTGCTTTCTGGATCCCAAAGTGAAATATTTGTGGATTTTAAACAATGCACTAAGTCAAGCCTAATATTTCATAATCAGTTATTCAATTCAAAGAGCTGTGACTCATGCTGACATTTTTATTCTGCAAAATATCCCATCATAAGCTTTACATTCCTCAATCTTTATATCTCCTAAAATGAGTTACATCAGGTATTTTACAAGTGGCGTATGAATCATCAGTTAACAATTAAAGGTACAGTATGTCAGTCTCTCACGAAAGTACGCCACCTGCTTGCCTCTATGGAGATGTTAGTGTTTTACCTAGATGTTCCACAGTATAGCATTAAACTTATCAAACATTTATTCAATTGCAGTTTTTTATTGCTCAAATATAGCTAGAAAAAAATGCATGCTTAATGTGAGTAGGATTGGAAAATGTTCTGTACAGACCAAAGAAAAGGAAAAAACATTTTTATTGCCATGAAGTTATTAAAGTGCCTGACAGGTTGGACTAAAACACACTTAAGGTCATTATATTTAAGATTTAGCTAAAAATTATATGTATAATTCTTCTCCCACTTTGGCCATTTTTTAGGTTTAAAATTGTACTTCCTGGTTGGAAATCATGACATCACACTAGGGAATGCCATGACTGTTACCTAGCAACCATGTTATATATACAGTGGTCCTAAACTCCTCTAATGTACACAGAGGTTATTATTTAATAAATAAAAATATAAGAAAACAGTTTTATTTTGTTGAAATAATGTTAAGAAAAAACATGTTTCTTTGGTGTAAATTGTGCCGAACTTTTGGACAAAATTCTCCCTAGCATGATGTTGTCAATATAAAACAGAACTCTCTACTTCCTGTAAATTTCAACATATTTTTCTGCTTTTCTTCACAAACTACTCCTTGATTTGTGTAAAACTATCATTTATATTTACAACAGGTATTATCACACCAAATTAGATCAAAATTAGAGAATCATCAAAACCTGTCATATGCACTTTAGATATAAAAATATGTAATAACACAATCAAAAACAACAGGGTATGTGCTTGTTCTGTCTGGCTTTTCAAAATTAATATGCCTTAATTTGAAGTATTATACATTTCTCAAATAGTTAAGCCTTCCACTGCCCACCACAGTGACTCCTGCGTGTTACAACGGCCACAAAATCACAAGAGATTATCCAGGCCAGGCCCAGACAAGCTACTGTCCTGCCTGAAACACTCGCGGTATGTAGGGCCCACCTTTCACCCCTCTCTCACACATAGTACACACAATCCTATGGGAGAAGAAGGGACTGATTTCACTGTGCATGTGGCAGCTTGCACATGGCCTTCTCATTATTTCTGCTGTCATAGACCCACAAGGTAGACATTCCTACTGGTATAGTCTATGGAGAGAGACCAAGAAGACAGACGTGCAGTTATCATATTAGTGAAATTGTCTGAAAATTTTAGGGTGGAGGAGGTACTTCAAAAACACACTAAATTTTATACAGCTATAAAAGTATTTGCCACTACTACAACATATCCTATCCATATTCTATTCTGCACTAAACCATACATAGAAGTATAAGTAGTAGTAGCAGCAGCAGGTTAAGATAAGATAAGATAAGATAAGATAAGATAATCCTTTATTTGTCCCACAATGGGGAAATTGCAGTGTCACAACGCAAGTTACAGAAACAGTAGGAAAATAAGAGCATGCATCAAAATCAAGATAAATAATAATAATAAGTATTTACAAGTATTTACAATCAAGTATTTAGGTTAGCAGAAGTATTTAGCTTGAAATACAATCATAGAAAAAAAAAATACATACAGTCCACTGCAATTTATGCCTACTGAGATTACTGCTTTATTACTACTACAACTATAATAATTCTACGCTGCCATTGCTTTATCCTTAGCTACTGTCATTGAATACCAAAGCATCTCAGTAATGGATTGTGCACTACACTCATAATTAGACATGTTTCACATAGGGCTTTGCAATGAATTGAATTTTAATCTATTTTGACAATCAGCCTAATTGGCAATGATATATAATGGTAATTTTAGTAGCACGTGGTTTGGAGCAGAGTTCAGACTTTCCAGAAGCAAATTTGGCTGTTTTTGTGTGTTAAAGGCAATGATTATATTATATATTCTTTAATTAGACAAAAGAAATATAGTGATTTTTATTAAATTTTTTGCTAATTCACTCAGCCTTAGCTTAAGTATCAGTATTTTTTTTATCTATTTGGTATTTGGTTATTTGGTTGGCTATAGAACATGCTGGTTTTAAGTCTGGTCTTTATTCCATGCTAATAATAATGTTATAATAAGGAAACTGAATGTGGTTTGTACTACCTTTCTTCTATTGACAGCCTGGATGACTGAGAATTATCAAAAACATTTTCCACCATGTCTCTGCAAAAGGACTCCACCTGTATTTATACAACTACTCCATTTAGACATACAAAGCCAGCAGAGGGCCAGGTGCGCTGTAAAACAAATTAGTTAGGAAAGATACTGGCGATGGTCTGTACCAACACTCATAGACCCAGACGTACACAACTAGAATGACCGTTGAACTGAATTTGAAACGTAATTTTCAGATTTCCATACTATCGCCCCGGGGTATTCATAAACAAAGGGCCTGTATTTGGTAATGCAAACACTGCAAAAACACCAGGCCAATTGGGAAGTAAATTGACAAAACGTTAATGAAGTGAGGTTGACGTTTGCAAATATGTTGTGTTAGTTTTAATAAATTTAATTTTATATGTAATGATTCAAACTAAAAATATATGTACACAGTTCTACTCATCTAAGGTTTATTTAAACTTTTGGTGATCAATGATTGGCTGTAAACCCCACTTGAAGCAAGGTAAGTGCTGCTGAATTGAATAAGCCACACACAAACACACACCCATTGTTTGCTTTAGCTGGGCTATCCCAAACACTAGGATCTCTACTTACAATGCCTTCTTCATTAATGGGACAATGGCATTGTGTTGGCTCATGAGCGGGCTCCTCCCTGACCCTCTGTCTGCTGGAGATTACCTGAGAGCCTCTGCAGATGGACAGGAATCACTGAGGTCATTCGTCAATCAGAGATGTGTCTTCTTTCATCCACATGGGAACACACGCAGGTTAAATCTGAACAAACATTCAAGTTAAGTGTCACTCACTGTATTTACAGTGTCACTGCAAGAAAAATAAAGAATTCTGAACTACGACAAAGGGTTGTACAAAGTAGGCCTTAAATAGGAATATGACAGAAAACTCTGCCTACATTTGTCCCAGGCAGAATAAGATATGGAATAGGATACTTAGTCCAGAAATTCTACAAATGTATATTATTATTTAAAATAAACATAGAGTTATTTATTTGCATTGGACTGCCCTATATGTCTTTATGTAGCCTTTATCTACCGACCAGGATACAGACAGAGATGCTTCTTTATTAGCCTATAGCAGGAAGCTGCCGCATGTTTACAGGTGAGGAGGGCCTCCGGCTCTGGAATCAGCCAATCAGCGCTTAGATTCGAGTCACCACAGCCAATCAGCGCTCGCCTAGCGCCGCTATTATTTTACACTAAAAGAATTTCTACTCAATATCGCCGTAAAGCTAGTTAGCATGAACAAAACAATGCCCTGCAACGAGATATGTGTGTTGTGAACTAGACACGGTGATCTGGGCAGGTAGAGGACAGGCACGCGGAGTTTATTGGCTGCTCGGGACAAAAGGCCCAGAAAGAGGCTTTACCTGTAAGGTGGAGTGGAGGAGAGGCACTCGCACCGAGGGGCAGGCAGAAAGCAGGCGAGAAAAGTCGCCTTACCTGTAGCCCAACTTCTCACTGCTGCCGCTCGGAGCCGCTCCGACTTGAAAGTCCAGTTTCACAAGGAAGAACCGCGGAGGAAGCGAAATATGTCACAGGAGACAGACAAGTAAGTGCTGCTGGCAGAGCTCCTCTGACTATTTCAGCGGGTAAAAAAACTTTTGACCTGTTCTTAGTTTAGGATGATTGGAAAGCCGCGGTGAGAGCCAAGAACAGGTCATATCCGCGGTGGATGCATCTTCATTTTTTATTTTATTACTATTATTATTATTTTTTACCCCAGTCAACTTGTTTAATGCTGGAGTTGTCTCCCATTGAGTTGTTTGCTTTTACGAGTGTGCCGTGGAGTTTATATGAAATCTGTCGCGATTTCTGATGGAGCAAGTGCCAAGGACTGGATTATCCTTTGGATTTGTTTTTATGTTCAGTCTTATAAAAAAAAAAATAATGATTTACCTGCGATCAGACCCAATGACTTTTTTAAAGCCACTCTAAAATGTGTGTTTCACTAAAATTAGTTTTACGGGTATGTTGTATGTAGGTTATATGTAAACCTACATATAACCTACTAACCAACTATTTATGCAACATTTAACTGGCCCAACTATGTACACTACTTTTCTAATCGTTTGATTAAATGATAATTACAACTTCTTTTTAGTTGGCTTTACATCTCACTGAAAATGTTGAAGAATTATCTTGGTAGGCCTATTTGTAAGTTTGATTACAGTAACATTTCAGTATAGGCCTAATATTTGTTTTCTATCGATTATGCATCAAGATCTCAACATACATAGGCCCATATTCTAGACAATAAACTGCCAAACACAATGTTTGTTGATGTATTACCCAAATTATGGAAAGACTGTGCTTTTGTAAGATATTGTTGATCTAGTCCTATGTAGGCTATTAAAATTACATGTAGTATTGTATGTAGAATCCCTCAGTCGTCCAGGTAGAATCCATAGCAGTTCTGAGAACTGAAGAAGCAGCTTGGATGAGCTGCGAAACGTATTCGACCAAATAAACTCTGTCCAGTTGACAAATTAAATTTCTCCTTTTGCTATACATGTAATATTGTATGTAGTCGTGTTTTAGTAAAACAGTAATTACTATATAACTGTATTGTTATTGATGTGAAGATTCTCTCATGCGGTGTATCATTGAATCACGTCAAAAAGCATCATAGTAGAAACAGCAGGTGTCTGCCTCTGTTATCGCTGAGTGAACACTGTTTTAGGCTTTTGCAGCATAAACACTGTGTTCTTTTCCTATGGCAAAGGCATGGCCTGTTTTCACCTAACACAACCAGATCAGCAACTATGATGTTTATATTTTACATTCATCCTTTAGAAAAAAAACTGTTATTTTACTTTGTCATAGTCATAGTTGTAGTTCCTATTTCTACTGTGGTAATGCTAAGTTGATTTATGCAGATATACCTCCATCTAAAGTAAATATGTTGTATTTGTAAAGCCAGTCTTTAAGTGTGTTCAGTGATAGGATTGAGATTACAGTGACTGTCAGTATAACTTTTGACAGGTTTCCTTGTGTAAGTGGCTGATTGCAAAGTGCTGTTTTGACAACACTGTGGCTCTGATAAGTCTGTGATCTTCACTTAAGTGTGTACAGGAACAAAATCTACTGCAAACACAGATGTGAGGTGCAGTTATATGGAGAACTAAGCTAGATTAGTGACTCCAAATTTCCACACAAAGTACTACCATAGAAATGTTTTGGTTTTCAAGATACACTCTAGACTACTAAAATTAGTATGTTTGTATGAGTATGTAAAATGAGTATGACTTAATTTAAGACTAAACCAGGATTTACACAGTACTATAGCCCAAAACTGAAGCATCTAAACCAGGAGGATTAAACCAGGTTCAAACCAAGACTCAACCAAGACCAATTAAGGACCAGGCTCAGGACAAAAGTCAATTCAAAACATAAATAAACGTGGTCTAGGGGACAGGTGAAAACATATTTTTTTCACCATTTAAACCTCAAATGCAGGACAATACAGGATTACTAAAAGTCATGAATCAATATATCAGTGAGTAAACTAATGATGGGGGAACACAATAGTAAAAAAATCTTGATATGTCCTGTTTAAATAGACTTTTAATAATAATAATAATAATAATGATAATAATAATAATAATAATAATGTTTGTGCTTTACAGGCTTGTCAAAGCCTCTATACTGTAGTGATTTATTCTCTTCATTCATTCACTCCACACTCAGTAGTGGCAAGCTCCTGCTGTAAACACAGCTGCCCTGGGACAGACTAACAGGAGCAAGGCTGCCAATCCCTCCAACCACCACCATTCACTCACGCACACATCACTGGTGATGGGGGGTGGAGTGTCTTGCTTAAGGATACAATGACAGAACTGGAATCGAGCAGCAATTGATCCTCTGACCTTAAGGTTGGGAGACCACTGCTCTAACCACTGAGCCACAGTCGCCCCTGATATGATTTTGTTTTGTGTGTTTTATCAGTAAGCGTCTGGTGGTGGTGGTGCCCAATGAGAGCTCGTTTCAGGCCGTGCGTTACACCAGCGAAGACGAGGCATGGCGTTCCTACCTGGAGAACCCGCTGACCGCTGCTACCAAAGCCATGATGACCATCACCGGGGACGAGGACAGTGCCAATGCACTCACTCTGCTCTACGACTATTACAAGGTCTGAAGATCCTGGTTTTGATTCTTGGTGGGGTTGAATAAAGACTATCTTAAACAAGTGTACACAAAATGTTGGTGCTTAAGCTTTTTAATTATATACTGGGTCATGGTCAGGGGCGGACTAGGACCCAAAAACGGCCCTGGACTTTTCTCCCACAAATCGACCCACGATGGAAATTGATATTTAAGTAATTAAACTGATATTTAAGTAATTTAATCCATTTCTGTCTCTGTAGGTGCCCAAAGAGAAGAGGATTCTGCCGGTTGCCAAAGTGGTGGAAATCTCAGAGGAGCAGGAGAAGAGGTCAGTGTGTGTGTGATGCTTGTCGAGCGTGTACAGACAGAGGCAGTTGTAAAAATGTAAAACATATATTTAGTGTGAGCTCATTCTGCAGCTATGGATGGACTCATGCTTCAATGATTACTAACATACAGTGTTTGACAATTGACACAAGTGAGTTAATAACCCGAGTTTGGTATGAAAAGACTCTAGTGGTTCCAAGAATTATTCAGTGATAAAGAACTACTGATAAAACGATAAGAGGCTGCCATATGTGGGCAAATGCTCTGCATGAATGAGTGCCTAGGATGACGTTCAAAAACAACATTCAACAAAATTATAATTAACATTATAATTTGAATTTAAAGCAACATTATGTAACTTTATTTGAATAATTTATACCAAAATAGAAGATTGCATCAGGAAGGTTATCTAGTGGAAAAGTATGTGGAAAGTATGTGGTGGGCTATTATAACTTGGGAAAGAAAATGGAAAAATAAAAGATTAAATCAGTAGTTTCACATGTTAAAAGTGCACTATGTAACTTTTTGTTTGGGGGTCTGTCACCTGCTTGTTTCTATGGATATGTCATGGCTCTGCCTGGAATGTTCCACAGTATGACATTAAACAGCTCTACCTTACATTTATTCAATTACAAGTGGTTTTATTGCTTGAGCGGGGTCACCTCTCCACAGATCTGACCTGTAACTTGGTCTGGTTTGATCTCCATGAAGGTAGAAAGGTTTAAACATTCCAGACAAAGAAATAACATCTACATAGAGAAAAGCATTTGACTGACCCTCCACCAGAAAAGTTACACCACGTACCTTTAAAATCTTGAAATATTCATACTTAATAGCTTCTTTTGGTCAATAATGCTTGTCTGTAACCTATAAACTGCTGATTGGGGATAAATGGAAGTAATTCTTATATTGAAATAAAATGCTTTTTTATTTTTTCAGGCTACCCTCAAACTCCAATGAAAACAACTGTGGCGAAACTGTTGACAATCGAGTTCAAGTGCTAAAATCAGTCCCAGTGAATCTATCTCTCAGTATGGAGCACCAAGAAACCACCACCAAAAGGGACCAGTTCAGCAGCCCATCTTCAGCTGGTCAGGCAGGTGCACAGGGGGCTGCAGGACCCACAGACCCTGCCCCTGCACCTGTCCCAGTGGTGAAAGCAGAGGTCTTCACCCCTCTGTACATGGCACCCGCGGGGCACCACTACAGGGCCGAGGGGGACGAGGCAGCCAGGGTCATCTACGAACCAAACCCCTATGAAGTCAGCGCAGTCAGCCACAGCTCCTATGTGAAAGACAACCATCAGAGTCCACCAGATAGCCCGTACGAGGAGGAGAGAAACGGGGTAAAAGAAATACACCTAAACAGACAATAGCTGGGATTCAGATGGCATCACAGCATTATATAGGACAATATTATTTAATACAGATGGGGGGCAGCTAAAATCAGTATTGTTCAACTGCAGATTTTTGTTGTAATATAGCAGTCATAGCAGAGCAGTATGACCAGGTTCCATATTTGGGAATTTGCCTTTCCGATATTTCAATGCAAAGTACAGTATAATAAATAGGAAAAACAGGCTCTTGCCCTCCATCTGGGATTATGATCATCACATTCTATAATCTAAAAACTGTTAAATTAAGATTATTTTTGTGAAGCAGCTATTTCAAGTTACATAAATTGTTCATCTGGCCACAAGTCTCTTACTATGTTTGCAGTAGTAGAAGTGATGGTAATAAAACCTTGCAATGTGAACTGAAAACGTAAAGCAGGGGTCTCCAACTGTTTTCCCCGGTGCGCTACCTTTACAAATCGAAAATGTCTGACAGCTACTAATTATTCCAGTCATTAGAAACAGAGTGAGTATCAGAGGCACAGCAAGCCTTAGAGGGAGTACAGTCTATAAAACAAAAAACATTATCAGTTTATTAGTTCACATGCATCAAAATTATACATTTCCAGTTGTAATAGGCATTTAATTTATCAAATGTGAGTCATTCAGCACAATACGTATAATTTAGAAATCCCTAGAAGGAAATGTTGAGCTACTGGTAACTCCAACTGACGTAAGGAAATTGTAAAAAGCTAAATATTTTATCAATTAAAAAAAATAGCCTAAGAATAAATAGTACAACTAGAGCCATTTTGCATTGACAATATGCTAATTTCCGACAACTTCTCAGTCTGGTGCATTGTGTAACTTTTCTGGTGGAGGGTCTGTCACCAGCTTGTTATTGCTTTGTCTGAAATGTTTCACAGTGTGGTATTAAACTTTTCTATCTTCATGGAGCCCAAACCAGACCAAGTTACAGGTCAGATCTGTGGACAGGCAAGCCCGCTCACAGTCAGAATGCCTGTTTTTCTAGATATTTTTGAGCTATAAAACCATCTTTAATTGAATAAATGTAAGGTAGAGCTGGTTAATGACATACTGTGGAACATTCCAGGCAGAGCAGTGACATATCCATAGAAATTACCAGGTGACTAACCCCCAACCAAAAAGTTACCTAGTGCACCTTTAAGATTAGGGTTGGGATTATGGTTTGGGCTTTACCAAAGTTAGTCCAACATTCCTCTTGGTTGACACACACAGTCATAACCAGTATATTACTTTTCGGAAATATTTTTTAACAAGCGAATGATGCATGAGTGAAGTGAGCTCACCGTAGCACTCAGAGCCCGGCCCATTTGTAACTGTACACTTTAGGGTGGGGCTGTTTTTATATAGGACATAAAGACGGATAGATGTTCAAATATTATTCAGGCGCAGTCCGAAGGTGGTTTACATGAATGAGAATCGAGTTATTAAGAGTCCTTTAAGATTGAGATTATGACTTTGAACGTATTTATTCAGGTTTTAATATTAAACCGCTAGAAAGGTGTTGTTTTGTTGCATTGTTTACCCAGTTCCTCTGAAGTTAAATTAATCTTAATAGTTTCCCCTTTTTGTGTGTTTTTGTGCTGTTTTGACAGAAGTACCACTTGCCTTCCTCTATGGCCACAGATGACTTCTTATTTCATCAGGAAGGAGTGTGAGTTCAGTTATACTATTTAGTTTGGAGACATTCCTACACTGCATTTATTTATTGTATGTTCTAATTGGCAAGTTGTTTTATCAGAAGTAGATCCATATTTAGCCACAATAACAACAACTGGAAAACAAAAATATATAATCAAACTTTCAATCACAATAGCAAGGTAATAAAAGCATAAAAGTGTGTTAAAGGTCCTGTATTACGCAAAATTGACTCTTGTGAGCTTTAAGCCATGTTTGAATGTTGTTCCCTCCTCAAAAACATACCTGGAGTTGTGTTTCACTCACACATGTTTGAGTAATCATTTATTATTAATTGGTCTACATTTCCAAATATGGGCACTTTAACCTTTGGACAGTGCACAAATCCATTATAGCGGGTTGGTCACAATGGTATTATACTCACTCTAATGTGACTGTGCATTTGTAAATAATTCCATGTATTATATTTGTACAGAGACAGTTTCCAGTACACGTTGGACGCCTCTCGTTCCCTCCGCCAGAAACAGGGCGAGGGACCCATGACGTATTTAAACAAAGGGCAGTTTTACGCCGTGACCCTGAATGAGCTCAGCGCCAACAAACGGCTGCGTCACCCCATCAGCAAAGTTCGAGTGAGTGTTTTTTATTTTTTTATACACTGGATTCTCAATATGGGATGTACTTTATTTATTTATTTATTTATTTTACAAAAGATATACAAACATTTAGAATAGTTCAAACAATTCTATGGAAGTCTTGTAAAAAGGGAACTCCCCAGAAGCTACCTTAGCTTATAAAAGGGGCCCCAAATAGCTACTATATATTAGTACCATATACAGGACATAGACTTAAATAAACTTTATTGATCCACAAGGGAAATTATTTGGACACAGTAGCTCACACATCACATTATGTTATAACAACAAAGAGAAAAAATATAAATCGTAATTATACATTCTAAATAAGCAGCAAAAATATCAAGAGACTGATGTCAAAAAATATCTCAGCTACTGTATATACAAGAAGTCATAAGCAGAAACAGTGCAAAGATGATATGATGATTGACAGGATATAAGGTATTCTGTTACATAAGGGTGAGTCGTTGTACAGTTGTAGGGAGTATTATCTGTTACATAAAGGTGAGTCATTGTACAGTTGTAGGGAGGATTATCTGTTACATAAGGGTGAGTTGTTGTACAGTTGTAGGGAGTATTATCTGTTACATAAAGGTGAGTCGTTGTACAGTTGTAGGGAGGATTATTTGTTACATAAGGGTGAGTTGTTGTACAGTTGTAGGGAGTATTATAGTATGAATGTAGTCCTGTATCTCTCACTGTTTGAGCGGAGCTGAAGGAACCTGTTGGTCCCTCTATAGTCTGGTGCAGTGGGGGAGTTGTTGTACAGTTGTAGGGAGTATTATCTCCTCTGTCCCTCTATAGTCTGGTGCAGTGGGGGAGCTGTTGTACATTTGTAGGGAGTATTATCTCCTCTGTCCCTCTATAGTCTGGTGCAGTGGGGGAGCTGTTGTACAGTTGTAGGGAGTATTATCTCCTCTGTCCCTCTATAGTCTGGTGCAGTGGGGGAGCTGTTGTCCAGTTGTAGGGAGTATTATCTCCTCTGTCCCTCTATAGTCTGGTGCAGTGGGTGAGTTGTTGTCCAGTTGTAGGGAGTATTATCTCCTCTGTCCCTCTATAGTCTGGTGCAGTGGGTGAGTTGTTGTACAGTTGTAGGGAGTATTATCTCCTCTGTCCCTCTATAGTCTGATCCAGTGGGTGAGCAGGAGTGTCCAGTGTCCTCCTGTCCCTCACTGTAACAAATGTCTCCAGCTCATACATAATACATACCATTATAGGATTTCAAATGGTTAAAGAATCCAATGCTGAATTTAATACTTTGCTGCGATTGGCAATCGCTTATTGTCCACATATATATACCTTTTACAGAATAGTTTTGGGTAGGTTTACCATGATTGTAAAAATTGATACAAATAGAAATAATCTACATATATGTACATGTGTGAAATGATGTGATAATGTGAAAGTAGTTTTGATGTACAAATGTTATAGTATGTTTTATATGTTTTCTGATTTTGTCCATAGAGTGTAATCATGGTGGTTTTCAGTGAAGATAAAAACCGAGATGAACAGCTAAAATACTGGAAATACTGGCACTCGAGGCAGCACACGGCCAAACAAAGGGTTCTTGACATCGGTAAGATACTCACCAGTCCTCATGTTTACAAGTGAATGACAACATCAGATTTTTAACATAAGGATGAACCAAAATAAAGTAATAATGATAACTAATTACAAGTAGTAAAGTACTGTACTTAAGTAGAATTTTTAGATATCTTTACTTTACTTAAGTACATTTTACAGTGGATACTTTTTACTTCACTACATGTTTGAACAGGACTGAAAAGTCAAAAGTACTTTTCATATGATTTTAATGGTTATTTTTACAATGTTTGTGGTAACATAAACATAAACATAAATTAAGAAATTGATTCATATTGCAAATGTTGACCAAAATATGTATATATATATTTTTTTTATCAATATCACTACATTTTAACAAATGAACAACACTTTTACATTTTACTCTTTAAGTACATTTTTAAACAGGTACTTTAATACTTTTGCTTAAGTAGATTCTTTTACTTTTGCTAGAGTAACTTTTTGTCTTCTGTACTTTTTAAAGGCCCTATATTACGCAACACTGACTCTTGTGAGCTTTAAGCCATGTTACCTCATCAACATACCTGGAGTTGTGTTTAGTTTCATTCACACATGTTTTAGTAATCCTTAATTATTAACATATCAACATCTCCAAAGCTCTGTTCCACCTTGTGATGTCATGAAGTGGCAGTTTTCAAGCTAACAGCTACCTTTTACCTTTAGTTCAGTAGAGATTGGCAATTCCAGAGCCAAAATTATCCAAATGATTCTAGCGCAGGTGTATGGAGTTTAAAAACACAATGGAGCACTTCCTGTATTACCACATGACATCACAAGGTGGAACAGAGTGTTTTCTGTTTGAGAGCTCAGCCTAAATATTCAGGATTTGTGTGTTAAACATGTGTGAATGAAACAAAACACAACTCCAGGTCTGTTTGTGTGAAGAAACAGCACTATAACTATAGATCAGAAAATAGTGTAATATGGGCCCTTGAACATATTAAGATAAGATAAGATAAGATAAGATAAGATATACCTTTATTAGTCCCACAGTGGGGAAATTCCAGTGTTGCAACGCACAGTTCAAGAACAGCAGGAAAATGGAACATGCAATAAAACAAGATAATAGATAATAGCTAAAAAAAAAAGAATAATTTAGAAATAGACTTAAAGATAGACTCTAATTTTGTTTTGGTGGAGCAAAAATATAAAATACAAAATATAAAATACCAAAAAATACTATTATGTACAATAAAAGTAACAGTGCAGCATATGAACAGAGTAAATCTCAGTAAAGTGACTTCAGTATATTATGTTATTTACAGTAATGACTATGTTTATGTACAGACAGGATAAATATCAGTAAATGACATAAGTGAATTGTACCAGAGGTCTTCAGTATTGCACATAGATAGAGTTGAATGACACGTGTTCAGTGTTAACAGTGTTCATTGATGAATATGATGAATTGATGAATATGAAAGAATGATATATTGGCGCTATTGCCAATGCTGGAATGCCCTTAGCCTTTAAGGAGAGCCTGAGCAAACAAAGATGTTGCACACCCCCACCCAGTGTTTGCCTGAGGGCTGCCCACCTTCTCACAACTACTACATGAATCAGTAATCTAGGCGTTGCTAGGTCTCAACTTGAATCCTGTAATCTCTCTACATAGCCCTAAAGACTTAAAATTACCCCAAAAGTACTGTGTTTATGTTCATTTTGTCAAATCATTCTGTTCATGTTTATTGGATTTAGGTGTAACTGGTAATTTTTTATCCTGTTTTGATTTTGTTAAATTAGAAGTCATTCAGGTGGCTGTTTAGACCTGGTTTAGTCTGCTTAAGTTATTATGCATTTAGTATTGACTTGTGCCTGGTGTAGTATTGTTTAAGTCAAATTATGGTCCTCCTTTTACTTATTTTATTTTGTTTATTTTAGGCCTACTTCTGGCTTAATTCTGCATTAGTACTATTTCAAGTCTAGATTGATTTACCTGAGATCTATCGACCTCATTAAATCATAGTAAAGTACTGGTACTGATATTACCATATAATTTTGCCAGCCAAGTCCTGGTTCAATCTTACTTAAGACAGAATTTAACCCAGGTTTTGTCCTTGTTAATCCTAGTTTAGTCATTAAAAGCTACTTGTAAAAGCAAATATTTTCAGAGGAGGAATTTGAGGCTCTAGTCAACCCTTTGTCTGAAAATGATGGATTTGAATTTGCACATCTTTGCTGAATGAGTATGTGAGAAGCTTGTAGGCGGATTTCGCTAACAAGCCAGGGCCTGCTTCCTCCAGTACACACTGAGAGGTATGTGGGAGACTGTGAGCTGGATACTAGACATTCACAGAAACACTCCTCCTTCATTCGCTTGTCAGGACAGGGAGAGGAATGCTAGCCACACTGTTACCTTGGATGGTCCAGGTCTGTTGAACAACATTGTTGCCCAATTTAGATCCCCTTCTTAATTCCTATGTTGACATGCCCCAAACCAAAAGCTCTGAAATCCACCATAACACATAAACAGCTGCAGAAGTGGAACCAGCACAATGCAGATGGAAGAGGGGCAGATGGAAAAGTTGAAGCAAAGTAATCATTTATTCAATAACAACATTTCAGTGTAGTGATTACAAAGGGCAATGGGCTGTACAGTATTTTTTATGTACACAGTCATACACGAGTGAGATCTCAGTATGTGCTCAAATGCATACATGAGTTTCAAAGGATGAAAAATGCAAAGAGTTCAAAACCAAATATTCTTTTCAATCATAAAGGAAAGTCTCACAAATGGTCTCCTTAACGTGACTAACACCCATGAATACATTTATATCGCTTTAGATTGAATAAAATGACTTAGGTTCACTTTGTAAGTTTTTAAAAGTGCACTGTGTAACATTTCTGCTCTCCATGGAGATATTACTGTTTTGCTTTTCCACAGTATGGAAATATACTTAATAATAAATAATAAACTTAGTAATCACAAAGGAGACAGGTATTTTTGAGGTATAAAACACTTGTAATTGAACAAATGCAAGGGAGATATGTTCAATGCCCTACTATGGAACATTCCAGGCAAAGAAATAACTTCTCTATGGAGACAAGCAAGTAGCGGACCCTCCACCATAAAAGTTCCACAGTGCACCTTTAATTAAACGTTAAGCTGTGGTTTTAGACAGCTGTTGAGGTCAGATGACAAGCCTGTCTCTGTACTATGGGTCGGGGGGTGTCTGGATGCGTCGCGTAACCTGAGCAGGGGCTGATGTGAAAGGCAGAGGAGGTGGGTGTGTCTGTGGGGGGTATAGCGTGCCCCCAGGCCTCATCACAGAATGGGACAGAGAGAGAATGGGATTTAACCAAAGGGGGGAGCAAACAGAAGACTGGCACCTTGCTTTGTGCACCTGCTGTGGGATGGGATGAGACGACAGTTGTGTGATGAGGCCAACACCTTGAACAATTAAATCAACAAAAAGCTAAAGATACAGGACTACATTCATACCATACTCCATACAACTGTACAACAACTCACCCTTATGCCTATGTCCTGTCATCATCAGTATCGTCTTTGCACTGTTTCTCTTTACAACGTCTTGTATTACATGAAAAAATCTACGTAAGTATTAAAGTACCTGTTTAAAAACATACTTACAGAGTAAAAAGTAAAAGTATTTTGCAGAGATTTTTAGAACAATTAAAGGATGAAATGTAGTGCTTTTGATAAAGAATTTAGCTGATTTTAAGTGATTAAACTTTTTCTAGCTAGTATTTGGTTGATTCAAAGTTGGGACAGAAATTCAAATTAAATGTGCTAAAAAAAATAAAGTGTCCACCATTTCAGTAGGTCTCAAACCATAAAGAAAAGTACTTTTTACTTTTCAGTCCGGATCTAAAATGTAGTGGAGTAGAAAGTACAGATACCTACTCTCAAATGTAGTGAAGTAAAAGTAAAAAGTATCCACTGTAAAATGTACTTAAATAAAGTACAGATACCTAAAATTTGTACTTTAGTATTGTACTTTTACTTTTGTACTTCACCTTCCACCACTGTGCCAAGTTCTATTATAGAGTGTTCAGTCATTTACTTTTATGCCCTGTGTGTGAAGTAAACTGAAAAATCATTGGCAGATAGAACTCATTTGAGGAGTAAAAGCAGTTTTGACCCAGTCCACAACATGTTACAGCCCCCTTTGGGCACTTAAAGTTTTATGTCCCGTGTATTTGGCCCCTCCAGACTTGTCCGGGGCCACTCATCTGACTCCTCTTTGCCCAAATAGCCCTGCGTACTTCCTCCCTCTGTCTTTGAAGCCTGGGAGCCTATTTACTCAAGCTGATAAGACTTATAAAATAGAAGTGTGCCATTGGATTGCTTATCTGCACTAACAATAGCTACCTGCTTGTGTCATTTATTGACTAGAGTGTATAACACATATATTGACCTTTTGGTTTGCTTTGGTGAGTTTTTCTGTTGTAGTTATTTTAGCTGACGATGTTGGTCTTTTTTTAGCTGATTACAAAGAGAGCTTCAATACGATCGGGAACATAGAAGAAATAGCGTACAACGCCATCTCCTTCACCTGGGACGTCAATGAGGAGGCTAAGGTAAGGCCTGGAATGTACCCCGCAGGTTAACCTTGTGTCTCTACTATACTCATTATGTGCTCAGCATTTATTCACCAAACCAAAATCATATTTAAAAAATAAACGTACCTCAGTATCTTAAAGGCAGGGTAGTAGACAGGGAAGGACAAAGGGGTCTGTTGTCCCAGGCCCCAGGGTTTTAGAGGCCCAGAAGTGGACCCTCTTCCTTTTAATTTATATTTAGGGGGGCCCATGTTAAGCTTCTTGCCCCGGGCCCTCAAATTTCTGTCGACAGGCCTGTCAAATAGTATAGTGGTTTAAAGTGCCCAAATGTGGACTCAAGGTGTTACAGAATTCTCTTTTCTTACAATGGAAATCTGATTTATTGTTATTATATTCAGTAATATTAGTGTATTATGACAAAATACACCCAAAATTCCTTAAGGATTTAAATTAATGAACCCACATCAAAATGAATCATTTCCTCCTTGGCCAAACATGCCCTTAATAATAATAGCAAATAGTTCTCTTGTTTAACATCATTTATCATTTTACCCCTCACTGTAACCTTTGTCCAGTGTTGTGCATGTGACAGTGAAAAAATGCATACCACACTCAGATGGCCGATGTCCAAAAGGGTTTTTTTTTTTTTTTTTTTTAAATAACGTTTCGGCATTTGCATTTTTCACTATCAAGTTGCTGTTTTGCACCTCTGTGTTGTGTTTGCACCTCTACTAGAACTTTGGTGTGCGTTTTCTGTTTCATTTGATCCAGTGCATGTCCCAGTTTTCAGGTCTATAGTAATATTATTCTCCTGACAGCATTATTTCTGTAGTGGCTGTACTTTTCCCTAAACCGGTCTGTTGTGTTTGCTCTTACATAAAGGCGTGTAGTCCATGTTCAAAAGCAGCACGACAGGTTTTCTCGCTGATTCAGGTGTTGCCAAATAAACTCCTGACAAATGAACTGGTTTTGGAAGGTTGTGATGCAAGCACCTGTTGCTCAGTGTCCACAGCTAAGGCGTGAGAATGAGGCTTGAGGAGCTTTGAACTGAAGTTGACAAATTATGACACAATTAAATCATTAATGGCTCTTCTGAATGAAATAGTATTACTCATGATGAAGTAGATACCGGAATGAAACAGGATTATTCAGACTGAAGTAAACAGATAGATAGAACAATAGATAGATAGATTTACTTTATTACTTTATTATCCCAAAGGAAGTTAATTTTTCAGGCAGCAACAATACATAATAATAATAATAACATCAGTTTATATCAGTGTATAGTGAAGCGTTGAATAGCTGTAAATACCAAACATGGGAAAAGATTAGAGCAATTAGACAATCAGTATAAATTATATGCAAATACAAAAAAGGAATATTAAAATTAAACATTAAAAATACTAAAGTATTGAGCATTAAACTTGCTATCTCCATGTCGACAATTGGCGGGACAAGGTGAAGTTGCTATGAAGTGTCATATATCCATAAAGTTACTGAAGTGAATGTACCTGATTACCACATGCGATTTTAAACATCATTAAGTAAATGGTCTGCTTTTCAAACCGACTCTTTTGTGACCGCTCCTGTGGCTGAACTCCCCCCGAGGGCCGACCTGAGCCCATCCCAGTCCACCACACCCTTCTGCTCCTGTTTGTTTTGCCCTCATTTCAGTGTGAATGTGAGCGCCCGTGTGCGTTGGTGTGCGTGTGAGTGTTCTTTATGACTTATCTGACATCAGTCTCTTCTTATTTCTGTTACTTATTTAGAATTTATTATACAATTTCTCTCACCATTTCTCTTAGCTACTGAGTCCAAATAATTTCCCTTGTGGATCAATAAAGTTTGTCAAAGTCTAAGTCTAAGTGTGTTTGTGTGTTTGTGTGTTTGTGTGGTGGGTGCATTGTATCACTGGCCTCAAGACAAAGACTCTGCTGGAGGAAGTCCAAGAGCACTTTTTATACTCAATACAGACTCTTTATTGCTCTGCGTTCTTCCTTTATTTATTCTGTGTCTGTGGTGGTATTTATCAAGTTTTAATGCAAGAGTTTGGTTTTAAAATATCTTATGTGGTTCTCCATCAAGAAGTTATATTGTTATTGTTTTATATAGTGGCTTGAGTCTAGAATGAAAGGGCATCTTTCTTAAATAATAACATCAGAAGCAAATGGTCAAATTAGATACTAGATATTATGCCTGTATTCTTCTTGTGTTCTGGCAT
Organism: Taenioides sp. WSHXM2023; assembly: GCA_029959045.1. Classification (NCBI taxonomy): domain Eukaryota; kingdom Metazoa; phylum Chordata; class Actinopteri; order Gobiiformes; family Gobiidae; genus Taenioides; species Taenioides sp. WSHXM2023. The sequence goes on from CM057097.1 coordinate 23,404,897, forward strand.
TAGGCATTACCTACTTAATCAAATGCTTTATTGTGGAACATTGCAGGCAAGGCACTTACATCTTGCATCTATATTTATTCGTTGTACATGATTATATTTGGTTGATATTTGTTCCTTGTAATTTATTGGATATATTATGGCTAATAATTATGATGTAGTATACAATGGAACAGGGCTGTTTTATGTGTGAACTTTAATAGTTATATAATGAAAAGTTTTATTGTAAATCAGATGCTCACTTTGACCCCAGGAAAATAGTCTTTATCTCTGTAAAAACTAATGGGGATCCAATAAATAAATAAATACATCTCCATGGAAACAAGCACGAGAAAAGTTAAGCAGCCCACCTTTAAGTTTTTGTATTTGTCATTGCAGATTTTGTGTTATGTGTGAACTTTTATAGTTATACAGTGTAATGTTTTATTGTAAATTAGATGCTCACTTTGACTAAATAGAGATAAATAGTCTATCTCTGTAAAGACTAATGAGGATCTAATAAATGCATAAATATCCATGGAAACAAGCACAAGAAAAGTTAAGCAGCCCACCTTTAAGTTTTTGTATTTGTCATTGCAGATTTTCATCACTGTGAATTGTCTGAGCACTGACTTCTCGTCTCAAAAAGGAGTGAAGGGTCTTCCTCTCATGATCCAGATCGATACTTACAGTTACAACAACCGCAGCAACAAACCCCTGCACCGAGCCTACCTGCAGATCAAAGTCTTCTGTGACAAGGTAATTATACCCCGTAAAATTATAATTAATCTAAATATGAACATCGCCACAGCCATATTATGTAACCTCTCAGCATCCACTGGTTCTGGCTTGGAACATTTTAGTTACAAGTGGCACAGCTGTACGAAAGAACTGTATTATTGGTATAGGAAAAAATACATTATTTTAAGCTTTGTACTAAGTTTCAATTCAATTCAAGTTTATTTATATACCACATTTAAAACAACTTCAACTGCAAAAAGTGACAAAAAAAAGGTAAAAAAAACTTCTTTGTTATATTATTCAGTTTTGATTTTGATTCAGTTTTCTTTATTCTTTTACAAAATAAAAAAAAATGGCTTACAGTATCGATTTCATGAACATAAATAGTATAAAGTTCAAGCCATTTAGCACAGAGGATGTCCAAAATTGCTAAATTTATTGACAGAGGATTCACTTTTGAGCTTTTGATCTCAGTTCAAATGTGATTCATTGCTCTACCCTATCTTTTCCAGTAATTTTGTATTATTACAAAGTATAAAATTACACAACATTACTCTTTTGTATATGTGGTGTGTAATGAGTGGCTGAGGCCGCTAGGTGGAGGTGCACAGAGTTAAAGGCAGGTAAGGCCTCCCTCTTGTGGCCTCACCTGGAAACAGCCACTCACCTGGACAGGGAAATGACTTTAACAGCTCAATATGGTTTTGCATTTTGTTTTTCAGGGAGCAGAAAGAAAAATAAGAGATGAAGAGAGGAAACTGTTTCGCAAGAAGTCCAAAGGTTTGTCACTTTTTAAATTGAAGATATGAGGCAAATTTTTATTGATGCATACTAGACTTAGACTTAGACTTAGACTTGGACAAACTTTATTGATCCAAAAGGGAAATTATTTGGACACAGTAGCTCACACATCACAGTATAATAACAAAGAGAAAAAATATAAATGGTATTAATAAATTCTAAATAAGCAGCAAAAATAGCAAGAGATTGGTGTCAAATAAGGTATAGTTATATAAATGTATATGTACAAGTAAAAATAAAAATTATATAAAAAAACCAAAGAAATAAAATAGTAAAAATACTATTAGATTATGTATATTGTTTTTAAAATCATAAACCATATTCAACAGTCAATTAGTAGGAGTTATATCTCTTTTAAACAAAACAAAGAATTTTATTAATATACCTTTTTAATTAAAATTTTTATTTCTCTTTATTTTAGGGAAGGATGGGGGTGTGGGTGTAATAACTGTTCCCAAAAAGTCTGACAACACTTATTTCAAAACAATGACGGACCTTGAAGCTCAGCCGGTTCTGTTCATCCCCGACGTTCACTTTGGAAACTTACAGAGGGCTGGACAGGTACATCTCTTTATAATTTGTTTAACAGTTTAACATTTGATTTCTCAACATTTTCTCATCGTCTTCCAGGTGTTTACCTTCAACACAGAGGAGCTCGATAGAGAAGGGTGAGTACTACAGACCTGTTAACCTCGATAAAGAGTCAGTGTTGTCAGCTGTACAAATTAATTTACATAAATGTATGATTTGTTTTTCAGCAGTGTTTTGGTGAAGAGGATGTTCAGGTCATCTGAGGAAGATCTGTGTCCATCACCTCACAAACAAATGAAAGAGGACACACACAAGAAAGGTACAGTGCATGATAATCTGGTTAAAAACATTTCATTCATTCATTTTCCAGAAATGTGCTTTTCTGTTGTTTACAATATGTATGTAGTTATGATATTTTTTTTCTCTCTTGGCACAAACTCGAAATAAACACAAATCAATCTATCAGTTGTTGAAACATAACATGGTAAAATTATTGTAATGTATAATAGTCCGTTATGGGTACACCATGCACTATTTTCCGAGTCCTCCGCCCTACTTGTCTCCATGGAGATGCTTTTTGCCTGGAATATTCCACAGCATGGCATTAAACTTATGTATTTTCATGGAGACAAGCAGGAGGCATCACTAGTCAGGTCTGTGGAAAGTTGAACTCGCTCACTTTTTATTGTATGTGTTATATATGTATGTATGTATTTTTGACCAATGAAATGCATGTAAGTTATTAATGCTAAATAGATTATATTGGAATACTGCTATACTAGAACATTCCAGACAAAGCATTACCACTTTCTTCATTGTCTTGTGGCCCTTTGTCTGACAGTGTTGATTATTCAATAGTTTTTTTTTTCTATTATGTAAACTCTGCCCTTTTTTCACTTTTCTCCAGTGTTGTTGTACGTGAGGAAGGAGGCTGACGAGGTTTTTGACGCGCTGATGCTCAAGGCTCCAACTTTGCGAGGCCTAATGGAAGCGGTGAGTCATGGCTTTTATAACTAAACTGCAATGACGTACGTGTATGTGGGCATACAATACAAAACTGCTTTAATGTCTCTTTTTAGATATCAGAAAAATACGGCGTGCCAACAGAGCGGATAGCGAAAGTCTACAAGAAGAGCAAGAAAGGGTAAGTGTAGATAAATGTACAGATAAAATCAAACATTAAGACAACAACAAAACTGTGGCTTGAGCTGTTTTTGGCCAACAGCTGCAATAAAGTTATATTTGAAGTTGTAGTTGCCATTAGCTAATCAGAAATGCTGCAGGTATTTAAGCAATTTAAAGGTGCACTGTGTAACTTCTTCTTATTGTGTAGGGTCTACCAACTGCTTGCCTCCGTGGAGCTGTTATTGCTTTTTGTTGTTATTCACTGGAACGTTCCCCAGTAAAGCATAAAACTCATTTATCTCCACGAAAATGAGCCAAGACGCAGGTCAGATTCGTGGAGCGGCGTCTCAGTGTATCTCAAGAATACCTTTTTTCATGTTTTTTAAAGCAATAAAAACACCTGTAATGGAATAAAGGCAAAATAGACAAGTTTAATAGTGTACTGGAACACTGCAGGTAAACAATCACATCCCCATGGAGACAAGCAGGTGGTGGACCCTCTACTAGAAAAGTTACACAATGCACCTTTAAAGTCCTCTGACAAGAACAAAATATCTTGTCTCAGTTGAGTGTTATCGAAATCATATAAAAACCCTGTAGTTCAGCCCTCAACAAAATGTGGAAATGTGGAAATGTGTGCGATTCTTGCATTAATTTAGCAGTTCATATTGTATTTTTTTTTGTTTCATTGTTAACGCTACTGGATAGAATTTTAATTTAAAATATAAAGGTTGTAGGAAACATATTCAGTAGCAGTTATTTTTCCAAACCTTGCTTATAGCATAGCATATACTAGTATTAGGCTAATTTAAAGGTCCTATATTACGCAAAATGGAGTATTGTGAGCTTTAAGCCACGTTATTATGTTTTTACCTGCTCAAAAACAGACCTGGAGTTGTGTTGTTTCATTCACACGTTTGAGTAATCTTTTATTATTAGTCTGTCCACATCTCCAAAGCTCAAAATGCTCCGTTCCACCTTGTGATGTCATGAAGCTGTAGTTTTTAAATTAACAGCTACCTTTTACTTTTTATTCAGCAGAGAATGGCAATTTCAGGGTTGAAATTATCCAAATGATTCTAGTGAAGGTGTATGGAGTTTAAAAACACAGCGGAGCACTTCCTGTATGACCACATGACGTCACAAGGTGGAACAGAGTGTTTTCTGTTTGAGAGGAAAAACTCCGCCTAAATATTCAGGATTTGTGTGTTAAACGTGTGAATGAAACAAAACACAACTCCAGGTCTGTTTGTGATGAGGAAACATTATAATAAGAAACATAAAAATAGTGTAATGTGGGTCCTTTGAGTTTTGCTTGGTTAGTAAAAGTTTTGATCCTTAAAACCAAAGCATTTTACTAATATACCCAATATCACAGGATCTTGGTCAACATGGATGACAACATTGTGGAGCATTACTCAAATGAAGACACCTTTATCCTCAACATCGAAAGCTGTGCGAATGACTACAAAATCACACTCCAAGAAATCTGACGGACCAGGCCTCCGCGTCAGGTCAAAAATGTGAATTGAACGATCTGTTTTTGAGGCTGCTATTGGCTCATGAGCTGACAATGCTACGGGACAGTTCTATAGCAGCGAACTACTGTATTGGACCAAAAACCTCATCCCTCTCATCTGTTACACTATGAAGCACATTTTAGAAGACAAACATTTCAGACCAAAAATATGTTGTTTATGTAATACGCCAAAGCATTTCAGTTGTATAAATAATTGTCTTTTTGTACAGTTTTTGCCAAATGTACTTCAGGAGTAGCTCAAACTAGATGGTCCTTAACATAGCAACTCCTTTTGCATGCAAACTCTTTATTTTTGTCCGTAGTTATTATTTATTATCATTAATGTAAGATTATTTTAACATTTTATCCTTAAGATTTCACCTACTTTGTCTTAACATTTCAATGACACGTTTTCATTGTTACAAGTAAAAAGTACTCGTATTGTAATTGTAATTATGCATTTTAAGTGCCTACTACTGTACTGTGTAGTGGACCAGTTCAAAAGAGAAATTATGGCACTTGTTCATCATGTAGGCCTCTTGTATAGATGTGTAAAAATGAATTAAAAGTTCTGATACAATGAAAATGTTTATTAGATTATTACAGTGGAATGGCTACGTTTAAATAAGTTTTTACCATTTTTGTATTAGATTAGACCATACATTAGCAGTTTATAGCGGAAGGATTTTAATTTAATTTAATGGCGTGAAATTTACAATTGATTATCATCCAGAAATTTGAAGTTAAAAAGCAAAACAATGTTATAGATTAAAGAGAAGAAGAGGAAGGGAAGGTGCTCATCAGGATCACAGTGGAAAAACTCACTCACGGACATTAATAAGAAGAAACCCGAGGCACTCCGACTGCATTAAGTCTTTAATATATAAAACGGGACGAGCAATGTTACATCGCCTTAACTTGAAAAAGGAATTAAGATTAAAGGCCAGTCTTTTGTTAATACCTTTTAGCAAATGTGAACAAGACAAGAGATTTATCACAGCAGGCCTAAAGACAGCAGCCATTTACTACTAGTCTACTAAGATCAATAAATAATCAACATCTTTTTACCATTTTGTTTTTATTTGAATAACAAAATGGATATTCTACACAGAGCACACAATGAGAGTTATACAAAATCTACAAAATGATAGTCACAATGTTGTTTTGTTCGAAAGGTAGCCTCTGTACAGTATAAATGGATACAATACTGTTCTTTGTCGTCTACATTTGGCACTTGACCACAAGATGCTAGAAAGTGAAATGCTGGACTGTCCTGTTAATGGCTATTAGAAATTAGGGATGCAACAATAACAAGTCTCTAAATAATAATCGTGGGCCGTCACAGTATATCGAATTACACGTCTTTGTTCTTTCATTGTCATGGTGCAGCAATGGCTATAAAACAGGGAACTACATACACAATAATCCTTTGCTCCGTTTCAGTCCAATTTAGACGATGAAATAACTAAAAAAGTAATATATTGACAGTTTTGTTTGCCTCTACAAAATATCACAATATCGTACCATGGGATCCATATTGTGAAAATATCGTACCGAAATAATTTGGATCTCGTTACATCCCTATTTGAAATGAGAAAAAAATTAAAACTATATAAATAATTCTTAGTGGAAAAAGCAGCAGACGTCAATGATGAAGGAACACAGATGGAAACAGACATGACTCACTAAATGTCGTGGAAGCTCATGGTTCTTTCATAACATTGAACAATTATTGATTTTAGAATTATGTTAAAACAATGTACAACAATGAAATGAGAGTTCTCAAAATTTGGGTATCCTTGGAAGTTTACTGTGGTTTAGACCTGGTTTAGACCTGATTTAGACCTGGATTAGACCTGGTTTAGACCTGGTTTAGACCTGGTTTAGACCTGGTTTAGACATTGTGTAGCTTTTTTTTTTTTTTTTAATTATTATCTTGGTTGAGTTAAATCTTTTTGATGGTCCCAAGTTGTACTTAAAAAGCCAGATATTTTTAGTTTTAAGTTTGAGAACTACTGTTAAGAAAAGACATTATGCAAAACTGTTTAGAGGTGAAACTGAATATCTCCTATTTTTGAGTTTATGAGAAATTTAATCTCAGGGTGGCAGCTCATGTCAAGCCGCGTAGCCATTTCCTTCTTGTCAAAACATGTGAAAAAAACAATCTAAAAGTAGCAGCAGTTATTCAAAGCAGATTCATTAGCGATGCAAGTGGTCCTCTCCTTTCAACGCCCTCTCTAGCATTACTGTTTGAATATACTGTACACGTATTACATTTGTCAAGTAAAAGAAAAGAAAATGTTCACATTCAGATAATTGAAAAGTGAAATGCAGCCAATCGCCACATCATCTCAAAGTAAAGAGTATATGTCCTATATTAAGTATTCAAAGATCTAACTTTTGTTTATACTTTAGTTTTAACATTAGCTGAACAAATAGAACACAGTCTGGTTTATGCATATATCTTCAAATTGATTGTTTCTGTGCGTGTTCGTAACATCTCAAAACTTGACACAAAAGCCACTTCCCCAATAACTTTGTTGACAAAATTCCCCCCTTCATTTAAAATATTCAGTCAGTTTTGGTTTTTCGTAACATACTCCTCCAAAATACACAGTGTCCCTTCTAAAATCCTTCTATTATTTAAAAACTACATTTTCCATTTGTAAGTACAGCATACAACTTCTATCCAGTGTTTCCTTTTTTTTTTTCTCTCAGATGCAAAATGCTTTTCAGTCCATCAACCAAAGTTATACCAGCAGGATTCTCCTTCAGGAAAATGCTTTGAAAAAAAATAAAATAAAATAAAAACAGACTTCAAACTTGGATTCTTCTCTGCCGTGAGGTGATCTTGAGGATACATTGGATTATCCTTGAGTCTTGTACCTTTTTAGACCCTTTTTTCTGATCAGCCGTAGAGACACATGGAGACCACAAGTACTATCAATGCTTTGGTTTACGACTATTTACAACGGTGTATGGATATAAACAAGTATGGCTTCATGTGCCTCTAGAACTTCAGCCGATCGATTCAAAAAACAGTGGAACGGGTCAATGAGGAAGGATTGGTTTGAGTCTAATAATTAAAAAGTCCAGGAGTCTACTGCCCTGCGCTGCTCGGGTCACACTGGAGAAGTCTGACGATTGAGGGGTCATTCTTAGCGCCTTCCACAAATTCCTCCAGCGATAATTTACCTGAAACACAGAAAAACCTGGTCAACAATGAGCGCGTTTACATGCGCATGAGTATCCCAGTTATGACAGTATTCTGGATATGACATTTACATGCACTCAGAGAAACCAGGATACTCGATATCCCTGTATACGTGCGATATCAGAGTATACTGGATATTTAGACTGGTTGCTATGGCAACTATGGCACGGATATGGCAAGGAGCTAAACATGGAGCAACTTCGCCTAACTTAAGGCTTTTTAACATGTTTCTAACAACAAAAAAATAAGAAATACATTCAAGTAAGAACATAAGACTGGAGCTCTGTCACAACTTCAGTAAAAGGCGATTTTAACAGTTGAAAAATACAACATCAGTTTAGTTCAAGCAACACCAACAGCCACAGAAGTGAGCCTGGTGTTAAAAGGTGGTTGTATTAAACAGTAGACTTTTTTTTTTGTTTATAAGTATATTTATTTTATTTATATAGTTTATTTATGAGACAGGGACAGTGCACAATATACATTAACCTTAACAGGAGAGATGCATTGTTCCAGGTTGTAGCCCTGTGGTCCCTGGTGCATGTTTTTTAGGTTTGGTATAAAATGTTATTACTTAAAAAGTCCTGGTAGGAGTTTGAGCCGTGTTGGGAAAGTAACTGCTCCTACTATATCTGTTACTTTAGTCTGCACATGCTCAGTACAGCTCCAGTGTTGAGAAATCAAGATCCTGGACACTATCAGGAAAACCCAGTGAGAGTATCCTGGTTTGTCATCACCGGGATACTGACTCTTCCCGGATACTGAAACCAGGATACTGCGAATAAATGGACACACACATAACCAGGATACTCAAAAAATCTGTGTCAGTCATGTCAGTTTGAAATGTGGCCATCTAAAACTGTTATGCATATGTGGAAACAGGATCTTCTTAGACATTTTATATTCTTAATGGGATGTAATATATTTCGCCATCTCGTCATGTAGAGCAGTGAAATGTTTGGGGCAAATGATCCAAATCGGTCCAACGTATCGCCTTAAAAAAGAATATTGGTCAGTCTCTACTCAGAAGATGATGGGCGTTTTACACACAAAGTATTTAGACATTATGTATATTATAACAATAGTGCATGTGTATTTTGTTTATAATTTAAAAGGTTCGTACCATCTCTATTTGTGTCCATTTGTCTGAAAATCTTGTCTGTGCGTTTCTCTGGTGTGGACTCATCCTCAGGCATTTTCATCACAGAAGACACCATTTTATAGATTGCCTAAAAACACAAGAAAAGTGAGCAATTATAATAAAGTGCTTCAAAATGTCAGTGTTTGTCACATCCCAGAACAAAATGAAAATGTAGAATGTTTTATAATGTGCATAATTGATATATCGCAAAAGGGGTGCACCATAACAGTTCATGGGGCATTTTATATAACTGTGATAATCACCAGGAAAGATAAGATCACTGTCATTTTCACTTATAACACAGTACATTACTATAACAGTTGTTTAAATATGGAACTTAATATTAAAATTCAAATTATTTATATCCATAAATGAAAACTGTAAAAGTGTAAAAGGGGGGGGAAATCGCAAAACTTAATTGTGCAATTCTCATATCGATGTGTCCAAATCTATTTTTTAAGTCAAAAGTTCCGTTTACTGTTCATGATTTAAAAATTGTATTTTATCCAATTTTGTCCTCGGGAAGGTGTACTCAACCATAATATTATAATATTATACATAATTACTGATAAATCACAATATATCGTCCTTTGTTTTAGCATCGGGATATATTGTGATATATTGAATAGCGACAGGCATATCATAATCCAGATTGTATTGCCAGATTTATGGCAATGCACAGCCCAAGTAAACCGTCGTTAATCGCAATTTATTTATTTTGACCATGATAATCGTGACACCAAATTTCAACACAGCCCCATGCCTAGTGTACAGGTTAACGCTGCTTTTGACATGAGCTCTCTATAAACAGCAGCTCAAACTGAAAATGGGATTAGAGTTTCTTCTGCCCTGGCTCAGTTCTGCACCTTGATGTGTGATGTAACGACATGTGTGGAGGATGTTCTGTGCGTGAGCTGCCGACCAATCAGGCGCGAGCAGGAGGCGGAGACAGGTGTGCTCAACTGAAGGTGATCATTGATTAGATTAGGGTTTGGCGTTACAAAATCTATACATTTTGGCTCTCAACAAAATATGAAGCGTCTGTCACCTGCTTGTTTCTATGGATGTCATTGCTCTTCCTGGAATGTTCCACAGTGTGACATTACACCACTCTACCTTACATTTATCAAATTACAGTTGGTTTTATAGCTAAAAAAATACCTACAAAAACAGGCATTCTGACTGTGAGCACTGTTGCCTCTCCACAGATCTGTAACTTGGTCTGGTTTGGTCTCTATCTCCATGTAGATAGAAAGGTTTAATGCCATACTGTGAAACATTCCAGACAAACCAATAACATCTTCATGAAGAAAAGCATTTCACGCACCCTCCACCAGAAAAGTTACATAGTGCACCTTTAAGCAATAAAACTGAAGTGCAACCTAATAAATTCATGCACTATATCCTCTGCAACCGTCTTTTTTGACAACCATTTTTATTATTAGTTCAATTTGAGGAAGCTGTGTTTTTGTACTATTAAAATGTATTTGATCACCAATTTATTAAATCCACTACTCTAACCTTTCAATACTGGAGTACGTATATATTTAAATATAAAATACATGCCACTGCGAGTGAAAGAGCTCTGTGTATAATCTCATCATGGTTTTTTTTTCACTCTACTGTGACAAAGTATTTGATTTGAATATGAACTGAAACTGCAGGCCACTGAAAGCCTAAAAATTCATTATAAACATTGCAAAATTATGTAAACATTTCTGTATGGCAACATGATTTTTTTTAAAAGCTGCACTATGTAACTTTTTGGTTGGGGGTCTGTCACCTGCTTGTTTCTATGGATATGTCGTTGCTCTGCCTGGAATGTTCCACAGTATGACATTAAACAGCTCTACCTTACATTTATTCAATAGTTTTATAGTTCAAAAATCCCTAGAAAAACCGGCATTCTGACTGTGAGTGGGGTCGCCTCTCCACAGATCTGACGAGTAACTTGGCTTGGTCTCCGTGAAAACAGAAAGGTTTACTGCCATACGGTGAAACATTCCAGACAAAGCAATAACATCTCCATGAAGAAAAGCATTTTACGGACTCTTCATCATAAAAGTTACACAATGCACCTTTAACCATCAGTCTGCCATTGTTAATCTCAAGTATTTTTTTTATGATAAATAGCAATGATTAATTAAAAGACACTTTTGTTTTGAACTGTAAATCGTAATTGATATGAGGGAAAAAATATTCACCGTTACAATCTCCAGCATCTCCGCCTTACTAATGTACCCGTTGCCGTCAAGGTCGTACATGCTGAAGGCCCATTTCAGTTTCTGGTCCAGTCGGCCACGAGACGTGACGCTCAGGGCGATGATGAACTCCCTGAAGTCGATGGTGCCGTCTCCATTGGCGTCGAAAGTGCGAAAGACGTGCTCGGCGAACTTGGATGCGTCGCCGTAGGGGAAGAAGTTTGCGTAGATCTTCTTGAACTCCTCGAGCGTGAGGGAGCCGCTGGGACAGTCCCGCAGGAAGCCCTTGTACCACTCTGTGATCTCATGCTCAGTGAAGTCCGTGTTCTCCACCAAGTCCTGCATCACGTCGGGACGCAGTTTGCTGTTCTGTTTGCCCATGGCTGCTGTGGAGGTCGGTGCACTTCAGATGGCTGTGAAAACGAAAGAGAAGAGACACTGGTAAACAAGCTGAGGGGGTTATAAAAAGTATCTGGATGTACTGGGGGAAAAAGGCTAAAATTAGATCTTTCCTAAATAGTGAGGTCTATTTCAGCACTGAGACCACATGGTAATATTAAAGAAACTACTAATAAACAGCATTGTGTTGAACATTATATTCTATTATCTAGAACAAGTAAGGGTTTTATAAGCATTATTGTATTAAAATTGGTATTTAGCTCATTTCAAAATTTGTTTTTAGCAGACAAAATTTATTTCTGGTTTAAATCATAAATGGTCACATTTTTATAAAGCGCTTTACATCAAGAAACCACCCATTCACACATATTCAGACATTAGTGTATACAGACACTGGGGGCGAGGTGGGTTAAATGTCTTGCTCAAGGACACAACGACATTCATCTGTGGGAGCTGGAATTGCAACGCCAACCTGTGGGTCAGTGAATTTGACCACTAACAGTGAGGTTTATGTCAAGAGCGGGATTCAAACCGCCTTCGGATCAGAGGACAACTGAGCTACTGTGGTCCCAGTATAAGTATTAGTATTTTAGCATCAGAACATGCATAACAAGCATGAACAGACTAAAAATAAAACCAAGATTTCAAGTTGTTCATTAAAAAGTAAAAAGCAATGAAACTGTTACAGCTGGTACAAAAATGTCAGTAGAAAGCACCAAACTTGCACTATGTTCATTAATAGCCGTGTTGTGCTCATAAATTCCCCCTTCACCTTGCACTAATGTCTTTCCATTAGCCTTTACAGACACTTATGAAGCCACAGGGACATTTGATGTATCTGAAGGATTTTCACAGCCCTTGCAAAGGTCTCTCAGGGATAATTTATGCTGTTTTTGAGTGTTAACACCAAGGCACTACCTTCCTCCACTCATCTTTTGCATGTTACCTCTTCTTCCTGTATCAAACCAGCAGCATGCAAACAAACCATCACAGTCAGATTCAGATGAGCTGCGGTATCAGGCAGGTTCAAACCACACAGAAACACAAGTACACATGTTCATAGTAGAAGTTAAAATTATATCCTCACTCACTTCACTGCTACAAAATCTATTATTATTTGTCTGTCTACAACATTTTGTAACTACAGGCCTGAAATGTGAGTGAATGCAAAACAAAAATACATTTGCTCCAAAGATAAACAAGGCATAAATATAGGCAAATATAGATCAGTTAATGACACAAAGTATAGCAATAAAAGTTTAGGTTGGATTAATTGTTGTCTGTAATTTAATCTTATTGAGTACTAGGAAGTACTAGAAATAGGTACAAGTAGTTGTAATCATTTTCAATAATAATCATAAAGTGATAAAAATTATATGATGCTTAAAAGGTCCTATAGTACACAAAATTTACTATTGTGTGAGAGTTTAGCCATGTTATAAAGTTACCTCCTCAAAAAACTTACCCGGAGTTGTTTTGTTTCATTCGCACATGTTTGAGTAATCCTTTATTACTGCAGTCTTTGTCTCCAAAGCTCGAAATGCCCCGATCCACCTTGTGATGTAATGAAGTGGTAGTTTTCAAGTTAACAGCTAATTCAACCTTTTGTTCAGTAGAGATTAAATTATTTCAGATTTGAAATTGCCAAATGACTCTGTATTACCACATGACATCACAAGGTGGAAGTGTTTTCAGTCTGAGAGAAGACCTCAGCCCAAATATGCAGGGTTTGCGTGTTAAACATGTGTAAATTAAACAAAACACAACTCCAGGTATGTTTTTGATGAGGCCTGGTACCAAACAACCCACGGGCCGGTACTGGTCCGTGGCCCGGAGGTTGGGGACTGCTGGTCTAATGTGCACAGAGATTATTATTTGACAAATGCATTTATGAGAAAACCTTTATTTTGTTGAAATGACGTTTAAAAGTAAACAAGTAAAAAAAGTATCAGAAAAATTTAGTTTTCTAAGTATAAATTGTGCCTAAATTTTTGATAAAATTCTCCCAGTGTGATCATCAATATGGGACTCACTAAAATAGAACTCTTCACTTCATAATTTTCAACATATTTTTCAACTTTTCTTCATAACTGCTTCCTGATTGGTGTAAAACTATAATTTATATTTACAACAGGTTTTATCCCATCAAATAAAGTAGAAATTCGTCAAAACCAGTCAGTTTATATACACATGAAGCTAATACATTTTGCGCTTCTGTAGCTGCTACGCTTACGGCTGCTGCCGAGCTCTGAGGCTAAAGACGCGAGTGAGAGAAGCTCCTGGGCTCACAGCGGATGAAGACAAATCAAATTAGACCTGGCAGACTACAATATTCACAACACACTCTATGCTGCATGTGCATAGAATAGGGCTGGTTAAAATTTGCACAGTATTTGAGTATTTATTTGGAAAAATATTGATACTGCAATAAAAAGTAAAAATCACAAACTAGATTTCTGAGTAATAAATAGTTCTCTGTAGTACTTAAAACATTTTAGCATTGTCCAATTGAACATTTCCTTACTTCTTCTGTAGTATGGCCAGATTATATTGAAAGAAATACCACTCATAAATAAAAAAATATATATATGCATAATGCCTATAATTTAATATATATATATATTTTATCAATTAACACCATTTGCTCACTTACAAGATTTTATGAAGGATACAAACTTAACAAAAAAATAAAAAATACAAATAAAATTCTGCCTTCACTCTAACACTTTTGTTCAGTTGAGAGAATTGAATTTCATTTTTATTTGGCTATGGATCATACCTGGATGACTGAGGGATTACACAGATACAAACTTAAGCAACAAGGGTCCACTAAAGTAAGAAACGATCTTTATCTTAGTTATGTCTCATTGAAGGCCCATTTACCCCTAAACTAGAAAAACAACACTGAGTTCTGAGAAAGTTGGTGCAGTTTAATTGTGAACTGTAATCCAAGTGCTCCCAGTGCAAGTCATTCAAAACCACTCATGTCAAAATAATGGTTTTATGTGTGGACTCAATGTCTCTCACTTAACCCTTCCACAGAAATCCCTAACCACCATTGTATTTGTAAATATTACTAAGCAGAAAACAGGAGTTGTTATGTGTTCTTTTTAGGGCAGTGCACAATTTAATTTCAATTTTGTCAATCATATGCTTGGGTCCTTTTAAATCATGAGATCTACAGCCAGGCCCGTCAACAGAAATTTGGGGGCCCGGAGCAAGACAATTCACTTGGGCCCCCCACTAATATTAATTCATAAACAGGGGTTCCAACTGTGGGCCTCCAAGACTCTGGGACCCGGGACAACAGACCCCTTTGTCCCCCCTGTCGACTCCCCTGTCTACAGCCAGTCCTCTGTCAGTAAAAACATGTGGTTTGGAGTAGATTTTTTTGGTGAAAATAATTTGACTGCTGCAAATTGGCCACCTCTCTTCCATCAGCCTACACCAGGGCAGCTGTGGCTACAATATTAGCTTATCACCACCGAGCGTGACGTGAAGGAATAATGCAGTGTAAAACGCTTTGAGTATCTTGACATGCACTACAGAAATCCAGTGGTTAATTAATTAACCGTTTTAGTGAAATAAAAGTGTGTTGTGTTTATGTTCAAGGAGTCAATATTAAAAACGTTTGTCTTTTTTTAAGGATGTGCAATGTGCAACACTACTCCTTGACTTAACAAGAAACTACTGACTAAATTGTAACAACCTATTTAAACACACCAGAGACTGCTATGACTGAGCGACATGCGTGTCCTCATGTTACTGTATCACAAGAGCAACAAGAAATGAGTTCACACACATATTTGATTAGGGTGTAAATCAATTATGTTTTGACACATGAGCAAATTAGCAGTGTTTCACAAACTGATTACGCCACACTAAATGACGGGCAACTGGTACAGAGACTGTAATTCAGTGCAGTATATGCCAGTGTACGAGATTAAAGTTAATGCTGCCATGAAAAAAGTGTAGCTTCCCTCTTCATAATCTTAACATAAAGCCACAATCATCTTAATACTACGAATCTCAAGAACATCACATTAGACTGTGATATAGACCAAAAACTGTTGATGCAAACCTTATTAAAAAGATACTGTGGCTCTGTCAAAGCTATGTAAAATGCACCCATCTGGATGATTCACTGTGACTGTACTGATCCCCTGTCTGTCAGTGAAAAGACTGGTATTCGCCACATGTTGACAAATAGGTAAATTAAATAACATCGACAACCTAGTAGAAGGGTTCCTTTAAAACAACATTCAAATTTACATAGGATAATGTAATGGGAAAAATATCAGTATTATCAGTTTGCCATCATCTAATACATTCAATTAACCAAAACAAATGAACTAGAATACAAGGTCATGACAAACTTTCACTTCCTTTGTCCTTTCCCAGGGGGCACCCACTATGTGACTGAAGGTGCTAAGTGAATGGTTGGCATACAAGTGTAAATACCAGGGACATAGTTCACCATTAGCACAGCGGAGGATGCCTTTGCTGTGACATGGGCCCTTCCCATGTTGTTGGCATATCACAAAGCCCCAAGTCCAGCTGCCACTAATTGAAGTTTATCTGCACCTGAGGAAGGTCAGAGGGACCGAAACGTACCAAGAGTGAGACGGGGTGCAGGAGTCTTCTTTAAAGTTTTCTGCACCTGAAGTTTTCATAAGCCACAAAAGTAAATTGGCATCTTTTTTTTTTTTTTAACTTTTTATTTTTTTACAAGGACACATTTATTGTGTATTAGCAGTCTCCCCCAGCCTTTCGGTGCAGTTTGTGTCTCGCAGTATCCAGATGGGTTTCCTCCAGGCACTCCAGTCTCCCACATCAACCCAAAACATGCACCACACGTAAAAATCGTACAACATAGTCCTGACCTAGACTAGCTCAAGGTCTGGAGATGGGTACTCTGGCGCCGTGAAGTGGCACCCACTGCTCCAGTCCAGACTGGTTGCCCAGTGGCATTAAAGGATGAGTGAAAAGCAGAGGAAAATTTCCCTATCGGGACAATAACAAGTACCTTAATTTTGCAATTTAGGCTTAACAACAAAATAAAGACCACTGAATACACACTTTGTTTAGTTCTGGTTTTAGTCCTGGTTTTAGTCCTGGTTTTTTGTCCCAGAATTTGATGTTGACCATTTTTGTTCACATTTTCTATGTCATACTTGCTATGCAATGTTTGATAATCCACATTAATCACATCTTATTGCATTTTTAATTAAACTACAACCACAACAGGTCATGACCAAAGACACAAGGACAAAAACATCTGAGGCTTCTTCACAAGTCTGATTATTATGTTCAACAGACAAAGTGTGTTTAGCTCTGTTTTAACTAATTAAATGAAAGCAATTATGTTTTTCAATAAACAATGACACATCCACTGCTAAAGAAATACATGGGCTACAAAAGTGGTCACTTATGGGCTAATTAATCTTGTTTTCAGTTTGGAGGTGCTGTTATAGGCAAATATGGTCCATCTAAATCCGATTAGTGTAGATTATTTGAAGTGTAGTTTGATCAGTCGGCAGACACAGGCAATGCCGCTTAAGGCTAAGATAAAAAACAAAAATTACATCTAAATCTATTTGTTAGCAGTGAAATTGATAGGACAAGACAGCAACTCAGCATCCTCTGTCCGTGGTTAACTTAAAAGCTCGGGGCTATTTGTAGGCCCTGACATCAGTGTCTACAATTAAGCTAAGGCTCTTACCTGCCTCTGCTTCTGGCCACTGTTACATAACAAAGGTCCAGAGCAGAAGCCACGAGATCCAGCCCAGAGTGAAGACAAGGCTTTGGTACAATGTGAGTTCTAAGTGGAGTCTAGATGAGCAGTAGTGAGGGGACGAAGGGCGTGGGAGAAAGTTCTGACCTTTGTATGGCTGAGTGAAGAGCAGATGCAGAGGGAAAAAAACCCCAAAACAAAACAGTGAACCCAAAACCTCTGATCACTCCAAATAATGTTTCCCATATATTTCATTTATACTATGGTGGCACAAATACTTTCTAGATTAATAATTTTGTTTCATACAATTTATGGAGTTAAAATTTCACTTATTGCCTGTATTTCATATTTTGAGGCGTCTTTTTGACTCCAAGTGTATTAATATTATGTTAATGACAATACAAGACGCAACAAAGTGAGATTTTGTTTTGACAATGTTTAGTCTTTGTTCTTTTTAGACTATGGGGGGCCACTGTAGTCTCTTTATTAATGGGAAACACTGATAATGATGATTGCTAATGGAGCCACCAGGGGTGTTCCTAAGGAGTGGTCAAAATGGTACAGGCCACCCATATTAGATTTAAGTGTCAAATTCTAACAACCTTTGCATCAAAGAGTTGGGGTGACCATGGTGCTACCCTAGGATCATCCCAGTGGAAAAAAGTCTGGACATACCGTGACAGCAATTTTTTTCAGCAATATTTATGTATTCTATATTTCCCCATCAAAATTCTGGCCTATTTCCTATTCACCCTTCTTTCTAATGAAAGTGGACACAAAGTGATTTTTAAGAGCCTCCATATTTTATCCAATTTGGGGTAATGGTTTAATATAATTTTATGCCTTTTCTAAGAGTCACTTTCCCCTCTGGGCCAGTAGTCAAGATAAACAATACAGGCCAAAAATCACTTGGCTATATTTGTTTGACAAACATTTGAAACTTAAGACATTAAAATGGCATCTGATACAAAAATGTGGGTCTAGTTTATCTGATTAAAACCTAAAAGCAAACATCCTGCATTTCAGTACGTTTTAATTCATTCTAATACCTTGGATAATTGCCAGTAATATTTATATTTTCTTCAGTACAGTTATTTGTATGTAGTTCTCACATTTTAATTTGCATTGCTTGAGGCTTAAAGCTTGATTCAGTCTTTACTCCCTGATCTGAAGGCACCGTGCACAGCCTTCATCCCAGAACATCTTGTTGTGACCGTTTACGTAAGTGAAGTGTCCATTTATATCCGCAGGTAAATCTCAGCCTAGGAGTCGCACAGATAATCCAAGACCAACGCAGAGCAATAGAGGAGCCGGGAGGGAGAATCCAGCCTAAGTAACTGACCTGATCACAATAGACCAGGGGTCTCCAACCTGAACTACCTTTACAAAACAAAAATGCCAGAGAGCTACTCATTTTAGCAGCCGGAAGAAATTGAGACAAATAAGAAAGAGGGCAGCCTTTGGGTACAGTTAGATGCCCATAAAAAATAAAACATTGTCCATTTCTTAGAGCACAAAGTTGGGCTTCAAAATGATAGATTTGCAATGGTAACAGGCATTTTTGTTATTCAACACAATGGTATAATTGCAAAATGCCCTGGCGAGCCACTTGGAAGGGGGTAGAGAGTTACTGGTAGCTCCCGAGCTCCTGCACTAGACCATATATAAACAACAGGGGACATTCTGAAGCTGCCAAAAACAGTAAAAACAATAATATTCAGTTTATTATACGCATTCAGCATCCTAAGATATAATCAAAGGCTAAATCAAATGTTTTCATTACACACACAACTAAACGTTGACTTTTGTTTAGTATGTCTCTTTCCCATCCGATTCTATTATGTTGTCACCTAAAATCTATACTTCTATAAACATTTAAAAATGTATATATTTCTTTAAAAGACATACATTATTTTAAAATCAATAATGTGCAATGTTGGGAAGATATTGTTAAATAACTCAGTCACAAAGTGGTCACTAGCAAGTCCCAAGAGAAGATACGATACGAATATGATACAAAATACAAGAAAGTTTGAATGTATTATGGTAATGATCCCAGAAGAAAAGAAAGACAAACATTTATACCATCAGCAAAGTGCACTACACCTTGAGCTGGAAAAGTTTTCATGCTACATCCCCATGCAAATGACCACAGGAGCCCATATCTATAAAGCACTGCAGTCAATAAAAAACACCAGCCGCCTAAAACGAGTCAAGTGGATATATGAGCCGTGTACAGGATTACTCATATAATGCAACATGGTGACATGCATCAGAGGTGAGTGACTGGGCTTCATATTCAACATGGTTTAATTTAATGCCCCAGATTTGTACTTAATAGAGATTAAATTGCTTGCTGTAATTAAAAAGGCTTCAAACTGAATCCTAAAGCAAAACAACACCTCTGTCTTAGCCAAACAATCACATATCAATGTTAAGTCAAGGCTCATTCCTGACTAGACTTCGTTTTAGCATATCGCCATTACTTTAAGCCTATACTGAATACAGACCTTGACACACGGGACCTCTGGCTTTGTCAACATTTTAACACTTACTTTTGATACCCACTAAAATTACCCACTAAAATTACCCTTACCCTTTCTCGCTGCTTCACATGTCCACCATCACATGCCCGATCACCTGGTCAACTTAAAGACTGCGCTGGCATAACTGCGTGGGGAGGTGGTACTCATGTTTCAAGCATGGAGGGAAGCACCGTTCAGTGTAGCGTGCTTCACTGGCTCCACGAATATCTGACTGCAACCCTATCTGAAGCTGTTATTTGGTGTAAGGTCAGGGCTGCTACTGTGGCTTTAAATGGGAGGCACATTTTGTACTGACATAAAATGAGGGAATCACAAAATGTTTCACTAATTAATGCGCTATATAAAATACAGTGAATCATTTTAATGCTATGAGTGATATGCGGTGCCGTAATGGGTTAATAATTGAAAGTAAAAGCTGTGGGTAACCAAAATCATAGGCAACTATTACTAAAGACATGCTCTATGCACCAGTCAACTAAAAGGGAGGTGACATGACACTGGCACAATCTCAGATTTATTAGGGTTTTTAACTAGAAAACTATGTATACAGAGAAGAACTAGTAAACAGCAACAGCAAGCGAAAAAGCAGATTTAACTGTTCCAAACCCCCACTTCACTCAAAACTCCAGCTAACTCACTCCCTGCTCTGCCTTTTACAATAATAAAATGTTTGACCAACTTATACACATCATTGCTATGTTAATCAAGCCATGCGTTTGTTGTGAACACAATCTGGCATGATAACAAGTTTGGTGATGGTTTATGGGCTTAAAAACACATAAGTAGTTCAAATTTTTAAGTGTGATGCAACAATTTGAGCAAAATGCAAATTTGGGCATTTTTGGACACTCAGAGAAGACAACAGATATGGTTTTGATGAGGAAACAACACTGAACAATAAACAGTGAAAATAAACTCAGACTTTCAGAGTTGGACTAGGCACAATTACTAAACTTATTTCTAAATGCCATTTTAGATTAAAAACAGGACTACTGACGCCAAATTCTACACAAAAAACAGGCACCATTGACATAGTTTGACCAAGTTTTCATTCCATTCAAAACACTGGCCCCTCTTAGCCTACCCATCCTCCCATTGAGAGAGAGAGAAAACTGCTGGGACTTCATCATAATGCAGTACACATGAGCTTGTGTTGTCAGTCTGAGGTCTTTGTGCGTCAGGACTCTGCAGAAAAACCACAATCATGACAGAGGATCCATTATGAGGCTGCAGACTCCGACCAGCCATAGACGGTGTAAAGAAGTATATACAGCCTATGCGACCAGCCAGATAAAAACTGTCCGTGGCATCCAGGAGGTGAGACAAGACTGGACAAACACTCACACCCAATAGTCAGTGATTACATGAGGAAGGAGCCGTTTGCTCAATGGACACTGAATATCTAGCTTTGTTGTTAACTTAGCCATAGGGGGTCACAAGTAATTAGTTGTAAAGATAGTTCCTAATCTAGATAGAAGAAGTTATATTAGGGAGGGCATCTGATGTCTAATCAAATGTTTAGAAATTCACTTTAGAAATTCTTGAGCATGTGAATGATGATTTCATTTGGCAATCTCTGAAGGTAAAAGAATTCAGATGCCCTACCCTCTTTATATTTTGCATATTGCATAATATTCAAACATTTCCATTTGTATTTATCCGGGTTATGTTCCCATCTTCTTCCTCTAAAAGCTCTAATTTAATTCAAAGTACTGCTGCTGAGACGGATCTAACTACAGAGGATGCTGCAGTGTGGTCAGTCTTGCCCCAAAACAAACCCACAAGACACCCACGCTGGCAAAAATAGAGCATGTTTTATATATAGCGCACATTTGTAAGAACACAGCATCTTGAAATATTTTGACTTTTGCCTTTGATAGCTAACGGCTCATTACACCAGCTCCACCCAAAAACAATTAGCATGTGTACTCATAACCATTTAAATGCCCTACTCGAAGCCTCAGGTAGAAATAAGTGATACAACCAAAATGAAGTTGAATCATACGGTTTCCCATTTACAACCCACATGAAACCAAATCATGCAAACACCGACCACGGGACACCAGCCAAAAGTATAAATAATTTACTCTGGTCTCAATGAGGATCTCCTAATACTCAAAGTCATTTTTAGAGTCTTAAGCCATTTAATCCTCACGTCTTTTGTCGTTTACCTTTTCTTTATGGAATCAGAAACAATAAAACATCAAGCATGATCAAAACATTAAAATTTTTAAAGCATTAAATTTTCATTGCATTTTAATAAAAAATTGTGTAGGGCAGCACAGCACCTTGTTTAACAGTTAAAACTATTTTCTTATTGAGAGAGATGTACTTTATTGATCCAAAGAGAAGTTTAATGAATATTTGATACTATAGTTATTTCCTTAACTTGAAATAACGATTAAATTAAAAAAAATCTACCCTACCTAAACAGGCATCACCACATTGAAACTCTAGGCATGCAGACGGATACAACAACTTCTGTGGGAAAATAGTTTTAGTTCAAAGAATTCATAAGCCTAATATCACATTACTCCTGAATGAACAGTGATGCAATGCACAATATTGGCTTTGAATTATTCACATCATGAGTCACTCTATACAACAGCACAGCGTCACTGAATGAACACCCAAACATTTGACAAAAGACATTAAATCCAGCATTGATGGACAGTTTAAAGTGGATGCTAAAAAAATGAAACCACGTTGACTCACACGCCCAAAGCAGCAGCTGCCTCCATCGACCGACAGTGTTTGAAACGAGATACCCACTTTGCATTGCACAACTATGTACTGGCAGAATGCGGTTTTTTGTTTTTTTGTTTTAATCTTCTTCTTGTCCATGTGCAATAACGTGCGAAATTAACTGCAACAAGCTCCCCTTATGTCTCCCTTCAATGACTTCATTTAGGACAAGACAAGCAGCTTCATCCGATTAGAAATGTGGGCAAAGCTTTATCCACTGCTAGCATCTTGTTTCTGCAAAGTTATCAAAGTCCATACATAAAATACGGTTATGCCTTTGATATTCCCGAGATAATATATTTGCATGTAAAATGTGACACTTTACAAAATCATCTTGCAAACTCGACTCACCTGAGCAACAGGAAATGGTAAAATAGATATATATTTATACGCCCGATGGGAGCTGTGGCTGTTTTGTTAGCGACAACTTACCTCGCTTTGAAATATAAGTGGAGGATGTTTTCAGATTGCGTTAATAGTCCATCCCTTTGAGTTTGGCGGTGAAGTGAAAAGTGTGGCCGTGGACTGTGGACGCCAACAGGTTGTCTCTCGGGCTGCTCGCGGTCCAAACTCCAGCAGGTTTTACCGAGATCAGCGGCACAAACTCACAGTTCAGCCCCGCAGGCAGCCACGCACAATGACGTCAGCGCGGAGCCAGGTCACATGGTACAGCCGCGGCCAATCACAGCGCGCTTCTGTTGTCCTGGTAACAGCAGCAGCAGCGACGGCGGCGGAGGCGGCTAGTACTAGCAGCAGATTTGATTAGCATGTAATATGTACCTCAAAGTTTAATAGTTTTATGGCTAATTAGGTCGTGGTAATGTTCCAAGAAAAGGATGCTGCACAGTTTATTATATCTGTCCACAGTTGGTAAAGGCTGATACAGGAGGCCAGGGTCGGGAGAAGGGTAATCTGATCTGCTGTGTGAGAAAAACATTGCAGGATAAGGTGCTAATTGCAGGTTAAAATGATTAGACAAACAATGTGCGTGCAAAAAGAAATGATGCAAAAGAAAAGTTAAATAATGGTCCAAGTAATTTCCCTTGTGGATCAATAAAGTCTGTCAAAGTCTAAGTAATAATGATAAAAACTACTATGAAAAATAATGTCAAAAGGGAATATAGTAGATAATACATAATTTCAGCAAATAATACCACACCCTTAAATGAACACAAAAAGAATACATATAAAATGTGCAAATGGAAATCTTATAAAAACCTGCATGACATTACTTATAATCCTACTGTTTAGAAGGTATAAAATAATAATTGCCTGCTGTTATTGAAGAGCATCAAACACCATTTCTCAAATAAAGTTTTATGCAAATGTAGGCTTATTTGAGGGGAAAAGCTTTTACATTTCGCATGAATTAATTCTAATTTGTTTGTTTAGTCTGCATTTTGTTGTGCATTTGCAAACCCGCTGCTTAACAAAATCATAAATGCCGTACATGGAGAGGAAATCAAAGGTTTCCTGTGGTTTATTCGTATTTGACTATAGATCTCATCTTTCTCATATATGAGTGCTCAAATAAACACATAAACACTGCAGTTGCTTATGTGTGTGGAAATAAAAGAAATACAGATTACATAGCAGCAGTATAGCACAGGTGTGCTCAGGCACATTGGGCGCCATGCTTTGCTTAAGATGATTAGTAGAAGTCAAAGCCACACTGTCCCTGGGAGCATTTTCTTAATGGCCTTATAAAGCACACCTCTGTTGGGCTGACTCAGCAAAGCCCTGTCACGGACAGACAGGAGTGAACACTGTTGGGCATCTGACATTTTAGAACCAATCGATTTCAGATCTAAAAAATACAAAATAGGAGGAAAACAAGCAATATAAATTAATATACTTTGTCAAACAATACCATTGCAGGATGTAGAATAACCTTTTGAGTAATCATGTATGAGTAGAGTTTATGCTATAAAATAGTCAACATAATTGAGTGGTGTAACTTTTTGAGATACTACAATGTTTTTTATGATTATGTTTATTTATTTATATGGGGTAGTGTGATTTTAAGATCATAAATAATCCTGCTGCGTGTTTGGAACAGTCCCTTCTGGGTTGATGCTACAACCCTCTCACTACCTTGCATAACACTGATCCGTTCAACAAAAGCATCTACACTCAAAGGCCAGTCCTGCTGAAGCTCAAGAGGCTTTGAGTGAGGCGTCCAAGTCCCCATGTTTCTGCACGGGCTGCACTGCCATTAGGTAACGCAGCTTTAAGCACAGGGATAAGGAGCTGGTGTTGAATGAAGGAGAGGACCAACAAACTGGCTCTCACTGATTACACCTGTTACCTAACTGGACTAACCTTACTCTGAGCCCTCAGGAACACCATGGACCAAGACCAAAGTTTCAAAGGTGATCTAAGCTCCTGGCAGCCAATACCTCGATCAAGAATGTGATAGAGGTGCATTCACTGACAAACAATGCAGTGTTTCTAACTAAAATTCTTATCTGACCACACCTTAACAAATACTCCACCAAAGCCACCAAACAAACACCAAATCATAATTAAGCACAATTATTTGAGGTGAAATATTTCAAGAATTAATTAAATGGTGAACATCTACGTTTGGATTTATAATACTGGGCAATCCTTTAATCATTTTTTTTTGTCTCCAAATGCTGACAAAAGTGAAGTGCTTTAAAAGTTTGCATACAGTGCGTGGAGTATGAGATGTGTGCTATCCTCTCACAGTCCCCTCGGAGTCTGTGCAGGTGACCCTCTCGTCTGAGTACAGCTGATGCGTCATGAGCAGCAGACTAAAGGATTAGCAGCAGGTGAGTTTATTCTCAACCAGGACATGCTCCAGGCTGCTGTCCACTGCCAAGACAGCAGAGACACGCAGCATAGAGATAAGGACAGAGGGAACCCATGGGGAAGCCCTGTCACTGCCCAGTATAGAATTATTGGCTATTTTTAATAATTCATGTCAAAGTTATAATACCAATGAGGCTGATAAACGCATTTGAGAAATCCTCTAAATAGATTCACTAATCATTGGACTCTATATTTGCAGTCACAAGCCTGCGGCAGAGGGATGTAAAAGTAAATGCATCTCAAGTCAAATTTACAATAATTTATATTCAAACAAAAGCTTTGCCACGGTGACCCTGAAGAACAAATGTCTATCAACAGTTATGACTTGTTTTACGTAATTAAAATGCACAAGTCAAGTTCTGCTACTCATCTGCTCTTCTGTTTAAGGCCTGGTGGTATGGTTTCAATAGGCCTGAAATTATACATTTTACAAAGTCAAGCTTGCCAATGATGCAGCGCAATATTTGTGCCAACTGGAATATTGTGTACTTTGCATCTGCAGCCAATATCCTTTGAATTAGGCACAGATGCAAATGCAGACAGATTAATTACACTGTTATTTTAAATTGTAACAAAGGAGAAATTCAATTCTGTCAAATGGACAAACGTTTTTGATTGAAAATGTATGTATGTATTTATTTATTTATTTATTTCAATTATTTGTACAGATCTGCAGTTATATCTGTTTTTATCACAAGTAGTCTAATTTATTTTTAATTGTTAACATTGCATGGCATCTCTATGATATCTAATCCGGCCCATGTCTATCTGTATATAGGTCGTTATGTACGCTCATACCATGTCCCTGTGTTCATAAACAAATATAAGGCAATAATATTTACACCTCAATGGCACTTGCATGTCTTAATTTAGCTGTTGATCACATACAGAGAGCTTGGCCCTCTGACTATAATAATACAGACTGCAGACACATGTTGGACCTAATCCAAAGTCTTTTTTTTTTTAAATGGTGGTTCAGTGTGAGCTGTGAAATTAAATTCAGTATAGTTGACATTTCAGACATACAGAATCAGAATCAGAAACTTTTATTGCCATTGTCAGTGAACACAATTCGCAAACTAGAAACTTGCTTTGGTGATGAGGTGCAACATAGAACACTGAATAATAATAATAATAATAATAATAATAATAATAATAATAATAATAATAATAATAATAATAATATAAAGTAGAGATATCACTATTAAAAAAATAAAGTATCACTATTTAAAAATAAAGTAAGGGCATGCAAAAAAAAATTAAGATATATAATAAAAAATATTATATATCTTAAAATAAAAAAGAACTAAATAAATGTAAAAAACAAAAGAAAAAAAGGAAAATGTGTAACTTGTCTGGCTTGAATTATTTTATTCATGTATTTATAGATTCATGATTTTGGGTTTTATACACGTTCTTGGGGGACCCTTGGTTTGTTTTAACTCTAGCTCCATCTAGTGGCGTAACAATAAACTTAGCCTTAAAGTTATTTTAATGTGAAGCTCTTCCGGTCACACGATGAAAATAACTAGTGCTCTCGGTGTTCTTGTAACCGGCTGCAACCTGCAAGAAGTTTTGTGAGTAATTTTGGTTGATAATTGTTTATTTTTACTTAGGGCCGCCGCCAATGAATGCATCACGTGCAAAGACTTTCTATGGTCAGCTGGTCACATGTTACACAGGTGAACGACCTATAGCTCCAACATGTCGAAACGTATATTCACGGCAATTTACCAGAGGGTTGTAAATAACGCGTTAAAAAACTATACAAAACCTACTGCAGGTGTATGTTTTTCAGCTCTGCAGCAAAGGGAAACCAAAATGCACCGGGTAAGGAGGAGTCTGTTTTCTCAGTGATCTAACATTTTCACAGTGAAGTTGTTAAACTTAGAATAATTCACAGCATGGCAATAAAATTATCTCTGTGTTTATTAAATAACAATACAGCCTACCATAAAAACTTTCATGCACTATGAGCAGGGGTGAAAAGTCACAAAGTACAAAAGTAAGCGTATTTTAGGTTTTTAGGTACTTTTACAGTAGATACTTTTTACATTTACTTAACTACATTTTAGAGCAGGTATGTGTACTTTCTGCTTCACTACATTTTTTTAACTGGACTGAAAAGTAAAAAGTACTTTTTTATGTGATTTAAGTGGTAACTTCCTGATAAAAGGTTTTGAGTTTCGGCTTTGAGCAAACTAAACATCTACATATAGTTCCACAGAACAATGAAGAAACTGTTACTACACAGTTCTTTATCAATATAACTACATTTAACACTTTAACAGTTCTCATTATCTATGTGAAATACCTTTACCTTTTACTCTAAAAGTACATTTTCAAATGGATACTTCGATACTTTTACTTAAGTAGATTTTTATATATGATACTTTTACTTTTAATTGAGTAATTTTCAGCCCCTGTATCTGTACTTTTACTTACAAAATTGAGTACTTCATCCACCTCTGACTGTGAGTGAGCTTTCTCTTATCTGACCTGTATTTTGGTCACCTGTTTGTTTGAAAGAGGGACAGCTAATGAGGAACAACGCAATAAAAACAATATTCCATGATATGAAATTACTAAACTTATCCATTTTGCATCTACCCAATTACAGATATTTTATATATGTATAAAAATAATAATGAGCGACAGACTGGCCTCTTTGCAGATCTGACCTGTAAACTGACCTGGTGATTTCCCTTGTCTAAACAGATATGTTTCAATTTAATGCCATGCTGTGGAACATTCCAGGCAAATAATAACATCTCCAAGGAGTCAAGCGGATGGCAGAACCCCCACCAGAGCACATTTAATGCTGTCACTTTGCTGTCAATGTCAGTTCTGAAGATGAGTTTGTACAATCAGGCCACAGATGCAATACATAAGCATCAGATGAAAAAGTATTGTGCTGTATTTAGATTTAGGAAAACATTGATCCACAAGGGAAATTATTTGGACACAGTAGCTCACAGCATATTATAATAACAAAGAGAAACATATGAATGGTATAATCAATTCTAAATAAGTTGCAGAAATAGCAATAAACTGATGTCAAATAAGGCATAATTATATAAATGTATATGTACAAGTAAAAATAAATAAAATATATAAATAGTAGTAGTAATAAAGCTCACAGCCGATCACGTGACCAGCTTTGTGAATCAGTTTGTCAGTCCGCCCAGTGTCCTTTTTACTGGTGCCGCTCCCCCAGCAGACCACAGCAAAGTACAGACTGGTAGAAGACCTCCAGTAACTCGCTGCAAACATTGAAAGACCGGAGCTTTTTCAGGAAGTAGAGTCTGCTCATGCTTTTCTGTGTTGTGTTGTGACAGTATTGGAGTATTTGATAATATTGTATTGATTTTTGTTTAACAGGCAATGGCTCAGGACAAACCCTGTGCTCTCATCTCAGAAGTTGGTGGAGAGGGTCACATCCAAGAAGCTGTTGACGTTATGAGGCAACATTTCCAGATTATCACTCATCAAGAATTCCTCCAAACCCCCTCTCTGAGCTCCAAGATCCAGGTTGTGTTTCTGTGGGACAATAAGCCTAAAATCGAGCCGTCTCTCATTAGTTCACTGCCAGCCTTAAAGCTAATCGCCAATGGAGGAGTGGGCATTGACCATTTGGACGTCCCCCACCTGAAGACTTTGGGCATAAGAGTGAGTAATACGCCTTATGTGGTCAGTAACGCTACGGCTGATATGGCGATGGCCCTGCTGCTGGCATCCGCACGCAAGATTGTAGAAGGTAACTTTTATTTTATTTTCATTTATTTTACCTTTATTTAACCAGAAGGTCCCAGTGAGATTCAGAATCAAATAATCAATACAAAACAGTAAAATCACAAAGTATCACATTATAAAACCATTTGCATCTCTCAAGTGGCACCATAGATTCCAGTTTAAAGGTGCATTGGGTAACTTTTCTGGTGGAGGGTCCGTCAAATGCTTTTCTCCATGGAGATGTTATTGGTTTGTCTGGAATGTTTCACAGTATGGTATTAAACCTTTCTAGCTTCATGAAGCTCAAGCCAGACCATGTACCAGGTCAGATCTGTGGAGAGTCAACCCCGCTCACAGTCAGAACTCCTGTTTTTCTAGGTATTTTTGAGCTATAAAACCACATGCAGTTGAATAAATGTAAGTTCGAGCTGTTTAATGTCATACTGTGGAACATTCCAGGCAGAGCAATGACATATCTATAGAAACAAGCAGGTGACAGACCCTCCACAAGAAAAGTTACACAATGCACCTTTAAGATCTTTCTATTGATGATTCCAAGACTACGGAGCTGCATAGGAAAAGGCAGTTTTTCCCAGCTCAGTGAGGCACAGTGAAAAGTAAGTGTGAGAAAGAGTGAAGCTGGTAACTACCTGAGCTGAGCTTTGTAAATAAATATTAACCATATTAACTGTTTTCTGCAAATTGTTAACGTGTCAAGTCAACTAAACCATGTAGGATTTAGGAGACACAGTTTAGACAACAGTTATTTAAAAAAACAAACAGTATTGTAATACAGTGGTGGAAGAAGTACCGTAATTTCCGGACTATTGAGCGCACCTGAATATAAGCCGCATCAACTAAATTTTCAAAGAATTTTATTTTTGTACATATATAGGGCGCACCTGTCTATAAGCCGCAGGTGTCCACGTCTTCAAGAAGTTTTCAAGTTCCGAGCATCTGCTTGTATTGCCTCTAAAGCTTTTGTCGTCTTTTTGCATTGAGTCAGTTCGTCACGCTGCCGTCGCCAACGTCTCTCCATCGACTCATCGATGCCGCGTTCACGTGCAGCAGCTCTTTTTCCTTTGACAGTCAGATCAATTGTCTTTAACTTCAAAGCTGCATCATATGCATTTCTTCGTATGTTTTCCATGAGGAGGGTGTGTGCATGAAGCACAAAATAACTGTTCAAAACAAAATCAAACGAGCATCTTCCTCAGTACATCATCTCTTCACCTGTCTCGCTCTTGCGCCCCGTCACTTGGCGCTCTACAGCGCATGTCTCGAGCAGAAAGAGCCGCTGTCCTGTCTGGGATCATGTCAGTGTCTTGTAGGATTTCAGCAGATTTCAGGCTCTCCGGGGGTCGGGGTTAGTTGTATCGATCATGTATGAGTGGATGTCCCGCTACTGAAGTTTGAGACGTTTCGTCTCGTCATTTACGCTTCACCTGCATTTAACACATACGGGTCATTAAGACGTATCCCACTCACTAATGTTCATTTAGCAGCAGAACTTATTTTATCACGCAGCGATAAACTGTTTTAGTGCTGACAACAGCGCTAGCGAGTGTTCTAACTAACCCTAACCCATGTTCACCGCACAGACAGCGGCGCTTTCTGCACTCAAGCTGCGCGCGCATCCGCTGTGTTCATAGACGAATAATCCGTCCATATATGAGCCGCATCGGTGTATAAGCCGCAGGGTTCAAAGTGTGAGAAAAAAGTAGCGGCTTATAGTCCGGAAAATACGGTACTCAGTTTTATTACTTAAGTAAAAGTACACATACAGGAGCAAAAAAATACTAAAAGTGTTAAAGTACCTGTTTAAAAATGTAGAAGTGATGAATTGATCGTAACTAAATGAATAATATACATACAGATTTAACTAATGCTCTTGTGTTTCTTTCCAAGGTCATCTGATCTGTGTAGATCCAAACACGACTAAATTTCCCCGCACTCATATGGGTTTTGAGGTGACG
Source organism: Taenioides sp. WSHXM2023 (assembly GCA_029959045.1). NCBI lineage: Eukaryota > Metazoa > Chordata > Actinopteri > Gobiiformes > Gobiidae > Taenioides > Taenioides sp. WSHXM2023. Next base: position 23,436,113 of record CM057097.1, read on the forward strand.
GGCTCCACACTCGGTATCATTGGGATGGGGCGCATTGGATTCAAAATCGCTCAAAGAGGAAGAGGATTTGATATGAAGATTTTGTACCATAACAGAAATAGACGGTAAAAGGACACTGATATTATGCACTTTTTATTAGTTTGCAAATGCATAAGGTTTATAGTTGCGAGAAAACACCCAAATTTGCGTGAAAAAATCCAAACACTCAAATCTGCTGATTTCTTTTCTCATATATTTATATAATATTACTTTTAGATTCTGATAACTTCAGAAAAATAACACAACATTGATTTGAGCACATTTTCAGGGGCCTGTGATTAAAATGAGCATTCGCAGGAGTTTAGGTGTTTGATTTCCAAATAAAGCCTCTAGTTTAGCTTTTCAGGGAACATTGATGACACCATGAGCTGGCTGTAGGCTACAGTAAATCTACACACAACAGCTTAACTTGGGACTGCTGAATATGAACGATTATAGCTGATCATTCTCATAAGTGATCATAGTCTGTGGCTCACTGTTACATCCACACAGCTACTGTCTATAGTCTGTCCTCAAACTTTTCATCAAAATTGGCAAAATGGCAGTTTATCCAAAGACTCAGAATCAGAATTTATTTGTCATTTCAGTATAAAAATTGCACAGAAACGAAACGCTGTACTCAACTCCAGATTATTACCAGCATAAAAAAACAAAAAGTAGTTTAAAATATTGTATGTGAAATACAACAGTCTTTAAAAACAGCATAAGTATCAGGGCTACATGACAGAATTGATCCATGCAGCCATAAGTGCCATACCAAAGTCCAATCCTATACTACACCATCGCAGTCAACCTACATAAACTAGGACTTCAAATCAAAACTTTGCTCATGTAATAATATGGACGGTGTTTTTTGTCAGGTCGTATGAAGATGAACAGGCTGTAGGAGCTGTGTACTGTAAAAACATGGAGGAGCTGCTCGGAGAGGCTGACTTTGTGGTGCTGGCGGTGAACCTGACCCCACAAACCACGGGACTCATCGGGCACAAAGAGCTCTCCCTCATGAAACCCACGGCAACGCTGGTCAACATCAGCCGAGGTCAGTGATAAAGTCCACCATGAGTTTTAGAACCATGAGAATCTAGGGCCCATATGACTCTTTTTTTCTGATCTATGTTATAATGTTGTTTCCTCATCACAAACACACCTGGAGTTGTGTTTTGTTTCTTTTACACATGCTTAACACACAAATCCTGCATATTTAGGCTGAGTTCTTCTCTCAAATTGAAAACCTTCTGTTCCACCTTGTGATGTCATGTCCAGGAATTCCATACACCTTCATTAGAATCATTTGGATAATTTCAGTCCTGGAATTGCCGATCTCTGCTGAACTAAAGGTAAAGGGTAGCTGTTAATGTGAAAACTACAGCTTCATGACATCACAAGGTGGAACAGAGCATTTTGAGCTCTGATGTAGACAGATTAATAATAAAGGGTTACTTAAATGCCCCTCCTTGAACTGCCACCTTAATGTGGTGGAGGGGTTTGAGTGCCCGAATTATCCTGGGAGCTATGTTGTCGGGGGCTTCATGCCCCTGGTAGGGTCACCCAAGGCAAACGGGTCCTGAGGGACGGGTCAGACTAAGAGCGGTTCAGAAGCCCCTATGACAATAAATAGACCAAGGCCAGTTACGTCGCCCGGATTGGCGTTACCGGGGTCCCACCCTGGAGCCAGGCCTGGGGTGGAAGCTCGACGGCGAGCGTCTGGTGGCCGGGCCTTCCCCCACAGGGCCCGGCCGGGCACAGCCCGAAGGAGCGACGTGGGGTCGTCCTCCCATGGACCCACCACCTGCGGGAGGATCCATAGGGGACCGGTGCAGAGAGATCTGGGCGGCAGTCGAAGGCAGGGGCCTCGACGACTGGATCTCCGGACATGGAGACTAGCTCTGGGGACATGGAATGTCACCTCGCTGGGGGGGAAGGAGCCCGAGCTCGTGCGGGAGGTTGAGCGTTACCAACTAGATATAGTCGGCCTCACCTCCACGCACAGCTTGGGCTCTGGAACCCAACTCTTTGAGGGGGGCTGGACTCTCCATTTCTCTGGCGTTGCGCGTGGGGAGCGACGGCAGGCTGGTGTGGCCTTGCTCATTGCCCCACAGCTCAGCCGCTGTGTGTTGGAGTTCACCCCGGTGAACGAGAGGGTCGCGTACCTGCGCCTTCGGGTCTCTCACTGTTGTGTCGGCCTACGGGCCGAGCAGCAGTGCAGAGTACCCGGCCTTCTTGGAGTCTCTGGGAGGGGTGCTGGACAGTGCACCGACCGGGGGACTCCGTTGTTCTACTGGGGGACTTCAACGCCCATGTGGGCAACGACAGTGACACCTGGAGAGGGGTGATTGGGAGGAACGGCCTCCCTGATCTGAACCCGAGCGGTGTTCTGTTACTGGACTTCTGTGCTAGCCACGGTTTGTCCAAAACGAACACCATGTTTGAGCACAAGGGTGTCCATCAGTGCACATGGCACCAGGACACCCTAGGCCGGAGATCGATGATCGACTTTGTTGTCGTGTCATCTGACCTCCGGCCGCGTGTCTTGGACACTCGGGTGAAGAGAGGGGCAGAGCTGTCAACTGATCACCACCTGGTTGTGAGTTGGGTTCGTATAGTTCGTATAGCGTATAGTGAGGGTCTGTTGGGAACGTCTGGCAGAGCCCTCTGTCAGGGGGACCTTCAACTCACACCTCCGGGAGAGCTTCTCCCAGATTCCGGGGGAGGCTGGGGACATGGAGTCCGAGTGGGCTCTGTTCTCGGCCTCTATTGTCAATGCGGCTGCTCGTAGCTGTGGTCGTAAGGTCAGTGGTGCCTGTCGCGGTGGCAATCCCCGAACCCGGTGGTGGGCACCGGAAGTAAGGGATGCTGTCAGGCTGAAGAAGGAGTCTTATCGGGCCTTGCTGGCTCTTGGGACTCCGGAGGCAGCTGACAGGTACCGGCGGGCCAAGCGTGCTGCAGCCCGGGCAGTCGCAGAGGCAAAAACCCGGGGCTGGGAGGAGTTCGGAGAGGCCATGGAGGAGGACTATCGGACGGCCTCAAGGGAATTCTGGCAAACTGTCCGGCGCCTCAGGAGGGGGAAGCAGTGCTTCACCAACACTGTTTACAGTGCGGGTGGAGAGCTGTTGAGCTCGACTGGGGATGTTGTCGGACGGTGGAAGGAATACTTTGAGGATCTCCTCAACCCCACCATCACGTCTTCTGAGGAGGAAGCAGGGGCTGGGGACTCGGAGCAGGGGCTGGGGACTGGGGACTTGTCCATCACCCTGGCTGAAGTCACTGAGGTGGTTGGCAAGCTCCTCGGTGGCAGGGCTCCGGGGGTGGATGAGATCCGTCCCGAGTATCTTAAGTCTCTGGATGTTGTGGGGCTGTCTTGGCTGACACGTCTCTGCAACATCGCGTGGCGGTCGGGGACAGTGCCTTTGGACTGGCAGACCGGGGTGGTGGTCCCTCTGTTTAAGAAGGGGGACCGGAGGGTGTGTTCCAACTATCGGGGAATCACACTCCTCAGCCTCCCCGGTAAGGTCTATTCCAGGGCACTGGAGAGGAGAATCCGGCTGATGGTCGAACCTCAGATCCAGGAGGAGCAGTGTGGTTTTCGTCCTGGCCGTGGAACACTGGACCAGCTCTATATTCTCCATCGGGTGCTCGAGGGTTCATGGGAGTTTGCCCAACCAGTCCACATGTGCTTTGTGGATCTGGAGAAGGCATTCGACCGTGTCCCTCGTGGGGTCCTGTGGGGAGTGCTCTGGGAATATGGTGTCCGGGGCTCTTTGTTAAGGGCTGTTCGGTCCCTGTATGACCGAAGCAGGAGCTGTGTTCGCATTGCCGGTAGTAAGTCGGACCTGTTTCTGGTGCATGTTGGACTCCGCCAGGGCTGCCCTTTGTCACCGGTTCTGTTCATTGTATTTATGGACAGAATTTCTAGGCGCAGTCAGGGGCCGGAGGGGATCCGGTTTGGAGACCACAGGATCTCATCTCTGCTGTTTGCAGATGATGTTGTCCTGATGGCTTCATCGAACCGGGACCTCCAGTGTGCACTGGGGCGGTTTGCAGCCGAGTGCGAAGTGGCTGGGATGAAGATCAGCTCCTCCAAGTCCGAGGCCATGGTTCTCGACCAGAAAAAGGTGGCTTGCCCTCTGCGGGTGGGTGGAGAGTCCTTGCCCCAAGTGGAGGAGTTCAAGTATCTCGGGGTCTTGTTCACGAGTGAGGGGAGGATGGAGCGTGAGATTGACAGGCGGATTGGTGCAGCGTCGGCAGTGATGCGGTCGCTGTACCGGACCGTTGTGGTGAAGAGGGAGCTGAGCCAAAAAGCAAAGCTCTCAATTTACCGGTCAATCTACGTTCCTACCCTCACCTATAGTCATGAGCTTTGGGCAATGACCGAAAGGACAAGATTGCGGATACAAGCGGTTGAAATGAGTTTCCTCCGTAGGGTGGCTGGGCGCACCCTTAGAGATAGGGTGAGGAGCTCAGTCACACGGGAGGGGCTCGGAGTAGAGCCGCTGCTCCTCCACGTCGAGAGGAGCCAGCTGAGGTGGCTTGGGCATCTGTTTCGGATGCCTCCTGGACGCCTCCCTCAGGAGGTGTTCCGGGCATGTCCCACCGGGAGGAGGCCCCGGGGAAGACCCAGGACACGCTGGAGGGACTATGTCTCTCGGCTGGCCTGGGAACGCCTTGGGGTCCCACCGGAGGAGCTGGAGGAAGTGTCCGGGGTGAAGGAAGTCTGGGAGTCCCTGCTTAGACTGTTGCCCCCGCGACCCGGCCCCGGATAAGCGAAAGAAAATGGATGGATGGATGGATGGTTACTTAAATGTGTGAATGAAACAAAACAACAACTCCAGGTATGTTTTTAATGAGGAAACAACATTATAACATAACTTAAAGCTCACAAAAGTCATTTTTATCAGGTCGTGTTGTGGACCAAGATGCCTTAGTCGAAGCGCTACAGAAAAGGACAATACGAGCAGCAGCGCTGGATGTGACTTACCCAGAGCCTTTACCGAGGTACCAGAAATAACGAATACAGAGGGTAACAATAAACATTATCATTTGTAGTTAGGGTTGCAAAGGGACAGAAAATTCCCAGAAAATTTACCACAGGAACATAACTCAAAAATTTTGGGAATTTTCAAACTACAATTATTATTATTTGTAGCTCTTACAATTAAAGTGACCTGAATAATCGTGAATAATCTGTCACTTTTTGACAGCTACTCTTGAATACCAGAAAAGACTTTTATACCATGACTCCCATCTGTACACTATTGAGGACCAGTTACACTACCAGTCAAAAGTTTGGACTCCTCTGATTTAATGTTTATTTCTGTACGTTTAATAATTTCTACATTTGATATACATACAGAAGACATCAGATGTTCAGTTATGCAGCAAAAGAAAAAAAAAATAATACGTGAAAATGTTATATATTTGTTTATATTTTATAACCAAGTCCTCAAATTAGCTTTCCTTTGCTTTGTTGAAGTTATTTACTTACTTAGTTATTTTTCTTAACTAAATAATTCCATATATCTTGCTTCATATATTTGATGTCTTCTGTATGTATATATAAAAAAAGAAACACATTTATGTCTACATGTCTATACTTTTGACTGGAAGTGTGCATATTTAACATTTTGATGGTTTCTGTTATTAATTTATTTTTTTCCTCTAGAGATCACCCTCTTCTGCACCTGCCAAATGTCATCATCACACCCCACGTTGGGACAGACACTCTCGCCACAACAGTGAAAATGGTGCAAATGATGGTAGACAATGGGCTCGCCGCTGTACAAGGCCAACAGATCCCAAATGAAGTCAAGCCTTGATGAAATCACTAAGTCACCTTGAGAAATGTGAATAAAAATAATACTTCAATGTGAGTTGATTATAACTATAAACTTGATTAGTAAATAACACAAAAAAGTCATAACGTAAAAGTAATATAATAAAAGCGATCCAAGATGGCAGCGTGAGTAGGAGGACTTTGTCGAGCTCTCAGCACAAAGTCTAAATATTGTCACTTTTCAGCCTATATGACATAGAAACTTTGTGGAACACCCAAAGCACTTTTTTATCCTGACCACTACTGAACACCGTTGGCACTTTTGCAACTAGTTCTTGTCACTACACAGACTTGTACTCTTCTTCCCAGGCTGTGTATCTGTCCATGAGGCTCCTGGCTGAGGGTTTGGTGTGGGCGAGAACTTCCATGAAATCAGCCGTGGTCACAGTGTCCAAGCAGATGGCAGGAGTGTCTGTATCACCTAAGGAGGAATCAGCATTTTTTTTTTTTTATGAATGAGCTGAAGATATAGCCAATAGTAGATGTGTAATGTGTAGTTCTCACCATTGTGAATTGACTCGAGAGCGTCAAAGATCTTCCGCACAGGTCTCATAGCAGCCTCCTTACAAACCAATGTGATATCAGAGCCGGAGTTTTGGGTTTTATACACGTTCTTGGGGGACCCTTGGTTTGTTTTGACTCTAGCTCCATCTAGTGGCGTAACAGCAAATTTAGCCTTAAAGTTATTTTAATGTGAAGTTTTTCCGGTCACACGATGAAAATAACTAGTGCTCGGTGTTCTTGTAACCGGCTGCAACCTGCAAGAAGTTTTGTGAGTAATTTTGGTTGATAATTGTTTATTTTTACTTAGGGTCGCAGCCAATGAATGTCAGTGACGTGCGGTCAGAGGAGGCAGGGGAGGCAGTGCCTCCCTTGTCAATCATGAAAAGAAGAAAGGATTTATTATAAATTCAAATAAAAAATAATAATTATCAGCTTGTATGTATTTATTATTAACCCCTTCTCCAGTCGAAAAAATGTTTTTTTTTTTTTCTTGTTTCAATAATTGAATATGGCAGAATTTTCGTTTGTCCCGTTCAAATGCAAAGAGAAGATGCGCCGTGAGGCACCAGCCTCCAGTGTCTCCAGCCGCTCGATCTCTAGCAAAGTGGCCAAGTTGGCTAACCCACTGTATATTGCCGATAAATGGCCCTCAAACTCTCTGATTATATGCTCTGTCTTTCCGGAATCTTTATAATGTATGAAATGTATTTCTGTAATGTGTTCAGGCTCGCAGATCAATCATAAAACCTCAGTAAAAAGCTCACCAGGGGAGGCAAACAGTACTCGTGCCTCAACATAGAGGGCGCTTGTGAGCACAGAGATTCTTGGCCTGCCGCCGCTATGCGCCGAAACAACTACATCATCTTCTTCGTTCTTTTTTATATTGCATTGGGACACCTGTGTCTTTGATGACAAAGTCCACCAATGTGCAGAGGGATTGTAAACAGTGGAACAATTTTCTTTGAGACGTGCTTTATTTTGATTTAGCCTAAATGAAATTAAAAGTCCTGCTCACGATATGCGCGAGTTGACCCAGGACCCGCGGATCGCTAAAAGCGCAACTTGAGGAAGAGAAGAGAAATAGAGAAGGAGCGTGCTGTTTTCCGTGCTGATGAGCACCTACATTTTGTACAGTTTGTCCACAGCGTATCAATGAAATAACCAGCGTTATTTCGTTCACGCTCGCCAGCGTGAACGAGGCGAGCCGCGTGCCTTCATGGATTTGTTTTCACCTGCTGCAGTGCACAGGAGAGATGAGGGTGCGCTCACGATGACACAGGTAGACTCCCAGCATGATCCATGCTTATTTATTCACAAACTTTCTTAAAAAGCGTGTTTTTCATGAGTGATTTGGAGATTTCAGGCAAGATACAAAAAATCCAAGTATGACGCTAAATGCACAGCTACAGAACGCGCGCGGGAGCTGCTTTGCTAAAAAGCATATAAATTAGTCTATTTATTGCAAAAAATACCTTGTTCCCAGTTTTGAAATACTGAACAACAATCATATTTTGACTCATCATATGATGAGTTTGTACAATCAGGCCACAGATGCAATACATAAGCATCAGATGAAAAAGTATTGTGCTGTATTTAGATTTAGGAAAACATTGATCCACAAGGAAAATTATTTGGACACAGTAGGTCACAGCATATTATAATAACAAAGAGAAACATATGAATGGTATAATCAATTCTAAATAAGTAGCAGAAATAGCAATAAACTGATGTCAAATAAGGCATAATTATATAAATGTATATGTACAAGTAAAAATAAATAAAATATATAAATAGTAGTAGTAATAAAGCTCACAGCCGATCACGTGACCAGCTTTGTGAATCAGTTTGTCAGTCCGCCCAGTGTCCTTTTTACTGGTGCCGCTCCCCCAGCAGACCACAGCAAAGTACAGACTGGTAGAAGACCTCCAGTAACTCGCTGCAAACATTGAAAGACCGGAGCTTTTTCAGGAAGTAGAGTCTGCTCATGCTTTTCTGTGTTGTGTTGTGACAGTATTGGAGTATTTGATAATATTGTATTGATTTTTGTTTAACAGGCAATGGCTCAGGACAAACCCTGTGCTCTCATCTCAGAAGTTGGTGGAGAGGGTCACATCCAAGAAGCTGTTGACGTTATGAGGCAACATTTCCAGATTATCACTCATCAAGAATTCCTCCAAACCCCCTCTCTGAGCTCCAAGATCCAGGTTGTGTTTCTGTGGGACAATAAGCCTAAAATCGAGCCGTCTCTCATTAGTTCACTGCCAGCCTTAAAGCTAATCGCCAATGGAGGAGTGGGCATTGACCATTTGGACGTCCCCCACCTGAAGACTTTGGGCATAAGAGTGAGTAATACGCCTTATGTGGTCAGTAACGCTACGGCTGATATGGCGATGGCCCTGCTGCTGGCATCCGCACGCAAGATTGTAGAAGGTAACTTTTATTTTATTTTCATTTATTTTACCTTTATTTAACCAGAAGGTCCCAGTGAGATTCAGAATCAAATAATCAATACAAAACAGTAAAATCACAAAGTATCACATTATAAAACCATTTGCATCTCTCAAGAAAAACATTGACATTAAACATCTCGGTCACTGCACATTTCTCACAATTTTCTTGAACTTATCAAGTGGCACCATAGATTCCAGTTTAAAGGTGCATTGGGTAATTTTTCTGGTGGAGGGTCCGTCAAATGCTTTTCTCCATGGAGATGTTATTGGTTTGTCTGGAATGTTTCACAGTATGGTATTAAACCTTTCTATCTTCATGAAGACCAAACCAGACCATGTACCAGGTCAGATCTGTGGAGAGTCAACCCCGCTCACAGTCAGAACTCCTGTTTTTCTAGGTATTTTTGAGCTATAAAACCACATGCAGTTGAATAAATGTAAGTTAGAGCTGTTTAATGTCATACTGTGGAACATTCCAGGCAGAGCAATGACATATCTATAGAAACAAGCAGGTGACAGACCCTCCACAAGAAAAGTTACACAATGCACCTTTAAGATCTTTCTATTGATGATTCCAAGACTACGGAGCTGCATAGGAAAAGGCAGTTTTTCCAAGCTCAGTGAGGCACAGTGAAAAGTAAGTGTGAGAAAGAGTGAAGCTGGTAACTACCTGAGCTGAGCTTTGTAAATAAATATTAACCATATTAACTGTTTTCTGCAAATTGTTAACGTGTCAAGTCAACTAAACCATGTAGGATTTAGGAGACACAGTTTAGACAACAGTTATTTAAAAAAACAAACAGTATTGTAATACAGTGGTGGAAGAAGTACCGTAATTTCCGGACTATTGAGCGCACCTGAATATAAGCCGCATCAACTAAATTTTCAAAGAATTTTATTTTTGTACATATATAGGCTGCACCTGTCTATAAGCCGCAGGTGTCCACGTCTTCAAGAAGTTTTCAAGTTCCGAGCATCTGCTTGTATTGCCTCTAAAGCTTTTGTCGTCTTTTTGCATTGAGTCAGTTCGTCACGCTGCCGTCGCCAACGTCTCTCCATCGACTCATCGATGCCGCGTTCACGTGCAGCAGCTCTTTTTCCTTTGACAGTCAGATCAATTGTCTTTAACTTCAAAGCTGCATCATATGCATTTCTTCGTATGTTTTCCATGAGGAGGGTGTGTGCATGAAGCACAAAATAACTGTTCAAAACAAAATCAAACGAGCATCTTCCTCAGCACATCATCTCTTCACCTGTCTGTCTCGCTCTTGCGCCCCGTCACTTGGCGCTCTACAGCGCATGTCTCGAGCAGAAAGAGCCGCTGTCCTGTCTGGGATCATGTCAGTGTCTTGTATCATGTCAGTGTCTGGGATCATGTCAGTGTCTTGTAGGATTTCAACAGGATTTCAGGCTCTCCGAGGGTGGGGGTTAGTTGTATCGATCATGTATGAGCGGATGTCCAGCTACTGAAGTTTGAGACGTTTCGTCTCGTCATTTACGCCTCACCTGCATTTAACACATACGGGTCATTAAGACGTATCCCACTCACTAATGTTCATTTAGCAGCAGAACTTATTTTATCACGCAGCGATAAACTGTTTTAGTGCTGACAACAGCGCTAGCGAGTGTTCTAACTAACCCTAACCCATGTTCACCGCACAGACAGCGGCGCTTTCTGCACTCAAGCTGCGCGCGCATCCGCTGTGTTCATAGACGAATAATCCGTCCATATATGAGCCGCATCGGTGTATAAGCCGCAGGGTTCAAAGTGTGAGAAAAAAGTAGCGGCTTATAGTCCGGAAAATACGGTACTCAGTTTTATTACTTAAGTAAAAGTACACATACAGGAGCAAAAAAATACTAAAAGTGTTAAAGTACCTGTTTAAAAATGTAGAAGTGATGAATTGATCATAACTAAATGAATAATATACATACAGATTTAACTAATGCTCTTGTGTTTCTTTCCAAGGTCATCTGATCTGTGTAGATCCAAACACGACTAAATTTCCCCGCACTCATATGGGTTTTGAGGTGACGGGCTCCACACTCGGTATCATTGGGATGGGGCGCATTGGATTCAAAATCGCTCAAAGAGGAAGAGGATTTGATATGAAGATTTTGTACCATAACAGAAATAGACGGTAAAAGGACACTGATATTATGCACTTTTTATTAGTTTGCAAATGCATAAGGTTTATAGTTGCGAGAAAACACCCAAATTTGCGTGAAAAAATCCAAACACTCAAATCTGCTGATTTCTTTTCTCATATATTTATATAATATTACTTTTAGATTCTGATAACTTCAGAAAAATAACACAACATTGATTTGAGCACATTTTCAGGGGCCTGTGATTAAAATGAGCATTCGCAGGAGTTTAGGTGTTTGATTTCCAAATAAAGCCTCTAGTTTAGCTTTTCAGGGAACATTGATGACACCATGAGCTGGCTGTAGGCTACAGTAAATCTACACACAACAGCTTAACTTGGGACTGCTGAATATGAACGATTATAGCTGATCATTCTCATAAGTGATCATAGTCTGTGGCTCACTGTTACATCCACACAGCTACTGTCTGTAGTCTGTCCTCAAACTTTTCATCAAAATTGGCAAAATGGCAGTTTATCCAAAGACTCAGAATCAGAATTTATTTGTCATTTCAGTATAAAAAATTGCACAGAAACGAAACACTGTACTCAACTCCAGATTATTATCAGCATAAAAAAACAAAAAGTAGTTTAAAATATTGTATGTGAAATACAACAGTCTTTAAAAACAGCATAAGTGTCAGGGCTACATGACAGAATTGATCCATGCAGCCATAAGTGCCATACCAAAGTCCAATCCTATACTACACCATCGCAGTCAACCTACATAAACTAGGACTTCAAATCAAAACTTTGCTCATGTAATAATATGGACGGTGTTTTTTGTCAGGTCGTATGAAGATGAACAGGCTGTAGGAGCTGTGTACTGTAAAAACATGGAGGAGCTGCTCGGAGAGGCTGACTTTGTGGTGCTGGCGGTGAACCTGACCCCACAAACCACGGGACTCATCGGGCACAAAGAGCTCTCCCTCATGAAACCCACGGCAACGCTGGTCAACATCAGCCGAGGTCAGTGATAAAGTCCACCATGAGTTTTAGAACCATGAGAATCTAGGGCCCATATGACTCTATTTTTCTGATCTATGTTATAATGTTGTTTCCTCATCACAAACACACCTGGAGTTGTGTTTTGTTTCTTTTACACGTTTAACACACAAATCCTGCATATTTAGGCTGAGTTCTTCTCTCAAATTGAACACCTTCTGTTCCACCTTGTGATGTCATGTCCAGGAACTCCATACACCTTCACTAGAATCATTTGGATAATTTCAGTCCTGGAATTGCCAATCTCTACTGAACTAAAGGTAAAGGGTAGCTGTTAATTTGAAAACTACAGCTTCATGACATCACAAGGTGGAACAGAGCATTTTGAGCTCTGATCTAGACAGATTAATAATAAAGGGTTACTTAAACATATGTGAATGAAACAAAACAACAACTCCAGGTATGTTTTTAATGAGGAAACAACATTATAACATAACTTAAAGCTCACAAAAGTCAATTTTATCAGGTCGTGTTGTGGACCAAGATGCCTTAGTCGAAGCGCTACAGAAAAGGACAATACGAGCAGCAGCGTTGGATGTGACTTACCCACAGCCTTTACCGAGGTACCGGAAATAACGAATACAGAGGGTAACAATAAACATTATCATTTGTAGTTAGGGTTTCTACATTTGATATACATACAGAAGACATCAGATGTTCAGTTATGCAGCAAAAGAAAAAAAAAAAGTGAAAATGTTATATATTTGTTTATATTTTATAACCAAGTCCTCAAATTAGCTTTCCTTTGCTTTGTTGAAGTTATTTACTTACTTATTTTTCTTAACTAAATAATTCCATATATCTTGCTTCATATATTTGATGTCTTCTGTATGTATATATAAAAAAAGAAACACATTTATGTCTACATGTCTATACTTTTGACTGGAAGTGTGCATATTTAACATTTTGATGGTTTCTGTTATTAATTTATTTTTTTCCTCTAGAGATCACCCTCTTCTGCACCTGCCAAATGTCATCATCACACCCTATGCTGGGATAGACACTCTCGCCACAGCAGTGAAAATGGTGCAAATGATGGTAGACAATGGGCTCGCCGCTGTACAAGGCCAACAGATCCCAAATGAAGTCAAGCCTTGATGAAATCACTAAGTCACCTTGAGAAATGTGAATAAAAATAATACTTCAATGTGAGTTGATTATAACTATAAACTTGATTAGTAAATAACACAAAAAAGTCATAACGTAAAAGTAATATAATAAAAGCGATCCAAGATGGCAGCGTGAGTAGGAGGACTTTGTCGAGCTCTCAGCACAAAGTCTAAATATTGTCACTTTTCAGCCTATATGACATAGAAACTTTGTGGAACACCCAAAGCACTTTTTTATCCTGACCACTACTGAACACCGTTGGCACTTTTGCAACTAGTTCTTGTCACTACACAGACTTGTACTCTTCTTCCCAGGCTGTGTATCTGTCCATGAGGCTCCTGGCTGAGGGTTTGGTGTGGGCGAGAACTTCCATGAAATCAGCCGTGGTCACAGTGTCCAAGCAGATGGCAGGAGTGTCTGTATCACCTAAGGAGGAATCAGCATATATCAGCATATTTTTTTTTTATGAATGAGCTGAAGATATAGCCAATAGTAGATGTGTAATGTGTAGTTCTCACCATTGTGAATTGACTCGAGAGCGTCAAAGATCTTCCGCACAGGTCTCATAGCAGCCTCCTTACAAACCAATGTGATATCAGAGCCAGAGTAGCCCTCCAACTTCTACAAAAAATGATAGAATAATACAATGCAGCTTTTTTATTTATTACGGTTATGTTTGAGTTTATTTTGAGAGTTGAGAATTAAAAGTGCAACAGTAACAATTTGAGTGAAAAATAAGTTACAGATCAAATCAATGTCCTATATTTTAGCATTAGGTATACAATGTATAGGGATGAGATTTAAGGTAATCCATTCTTGCAAGACTTCTCATCCCTGTGGAGAACAATTTTGTTATTTTATATATCGATTTAATTTGCCACCAAATCTGCAATCTCTGTTCCACCTACTAAATCTGAAATGATTCTCGTGTATGGAGTTTATTACACATACGAACAACATCACAAGGTGGAACAAAGTATTTCCTAGATATGCTGGATTTGTATGTTGCAGATGTTTTTATTGCAAAAACATTCATTGTGAGTGGGCTTGCTTCTCCACAGATCTGATCTGTAACTTGGCCTGATGGTGACACCTGCTTAACAAATTCCCCAATAATTTCTCAATAAACCTAACCTAACCTTAATCTAATCTCCATGGAAAAAGATATTTTTAATGCAATACTATAAAGCTCATAGAAGTGAAATTTGCATACTATGTCGCCTTTAAATATTGCATGTTTAACAGTTGTGTGTATAGTGTATACTGTTGTTGTATACTCACTGCTCAGAATCAAAGACACTTATTGTGCAACGTTCCTGCGCCTTTTAGCTTTACAGCGTTGTGTTTTTTAGTTGATTGTAAATACTTATTATTATTTATCTTGATTTTGATGCATGCTCTTACTGTCTACTGTTTCTGATACTCGCGTTGTGACACTGCAATTTCCCCATTGTGGGACAAATAAAGGATTATCTTATCTTATTTTATCTTGTTATTGGTGTATACTACTAATGGTTTTTTACAAGTTTACACATGTAATCTTTGCAAATGATCTAAAATTATTCATGTGAAGGTGTATGGAGTTTATGGAGTTTAAAAACACAGTATTACCATATGCATACCACACATACGACATCATAAGGTGGAACAAAATGTTTTCTATTTGAGAAGAATTTTGCCTAATTATGCTGGATTTGTATGTTGAATATGTGTGAATAAAACAAAACACAACTACGATCATGTTTTTGATGATTATAACAGATCAGAAAATAGCGTAATATAGACCCTTTAATGTCCATGATTAAATTATTATAACATTAATCATTATTTATGTATGTTAGATAATTGGAATCAATGGTTTTGTCTGCACAGTGTGTTAGCATTGAATATTTTATAAAGATATGCACAAGCAGATGACGAGCATTTGATTCCTTTTGTGTGACAGACCTTGGCGAGTGTGTGATAGTCGAGCTGAGTGCGCAGTTCCACCCCGCCCTGTGTGGTGCGGAGTGGGGGCAGCCAGTGTGAGACCATGGCCTGTCGAGCTGGGGCAGAGGGGAGGCCCACCAGAATCCTCTTCTCCAGCCTCCTGAGCATCGCATGGTCCAACTCCCTGAACACAACACCAAAAAGAGTCGTACCTATTTATTATAATAATCAGTCTGTAACGTGTGCAGATAAATGTTTCTGTTTTTCAAGAACAACTCCAACATGGCATTGACCCACAGTCTGTGATAGCCTCAGCCTCAACATAATGGATTTTACTGTTGCTGGGGTCGGCACTGTGCCAGAGGTGTCTTGCCCAAGGACACAACAGAAATCAAAGCGCGACTACGCTCCAAAAATGTAGATAAAATAAATTGCAGTTACTACTTCAGCCAGCAGGTGTCACTGTTAACTCACATTTGCGAATAATGATTATTGTTATTGACCTTTATATAACCATTATAGTCCCGTTTAAATTAAAAATAAATTTGTACTATATTAGGCAAAATTGTTTTAGTAATGCAATGTTACCTCATGAAAACATTGCAGTTGTGTTTCGTTTCAATCATACAAGTTTGAGTAACTCTTTATTTTACATCTGTCTACATCTCCGAAGCTCAAAATGGTCTGTTCCACCTTGTGATAACATGAAAACTAACGCTTCATAACAACACCTACATTTTATTTTTAGTTTAGTAGAGATTGGCAATTCTGAAACTATGTAAATGGTTTTAGTGAAGATGAATGTAGTTTAAAAAGAACACCGTGGAGCACTTCGTGTAACTTCACAAGGTGGAACAGGGTTTTTCAGAGAGAAGAACTCAGCCTAAATATGCAGGGTTTGTGTGTTAAACATGTGTGAATGAAACAAAACACAACTCCAGGTAGTGTATGTTTGTGATGAGAAAACTACATTTAGTGGCAGAAAAAACAAGAGGACCCAGAGGAAATATACACAGACACGGACAGACCGAACATACACACTCCACAAAAAATGGCCCCGCACTGCCTTGGAGTCGAACCCAGGACCTTCTTACTGTTAGGTGAAAGTGCTAAATGTCTCACAATAATGTCTAAATAATGCAGTGATTTACCAGGGCAGGTTGGAGGCAGCCAGCACAAACACCAGGTCGTCTGATCTGGCCAGTCCGTCCATCTGAACCAGGAGCTCAGTCTTCATCCTGCGACTGCCCTCATGCTCCCCTCTGGAAAACAACACACATTTTACAGCACCAGACAGAAATGTTCCTCACAAGAGCTGTGAATAAAGTATACCTTAACCTCAACAGAGTAGGACAATGGAACTCATCATTTTCTATCATTTATTTATTTTATTTTCATTGAGTAATCCTGTATTGTCCTTTATTTGGGGCATGAGTGCTCAGAAAATGTCTGTTTTCAACCACCCCCTATCCCCGTCCGCTGCTCTGTGCTTACTCGTGAATATTTAAAGCATTCAGGCTTCAAATATGTCACCTATCCATTTTTCAACAATAAAAACAGGTAAATGAAAATCAGCTGGTTTCTGCAATGAAATGACACATCAAGAGGCGGGTCTAACAGTTCCGTTTTGAACACAGTGGAATGTTTACAATGAACAAAATGTGAACTCATAATTCAACTAAATACCCAGAAAAAAAGCATAATTTCTTTAAGGTTTGCATACCCCATAATGGACCCTCTCTGACTCATCACGGACTCCAGTTCATCCAGGAAGATCGTGGATGGAGCGTGATACCGGGCCAGCTCAAACAATACCTGCACAGAGAGAGGATTTGTACAGAGGTGAGAAGAGAAGCCAAAACTACTACTACTACAAGTGCAATTTCTTCTAAAAATTATGTGACTGCTAAGGTAACAAACCACTACACATCTAATAGAATATTTAGTCGGTACATACCCGGACTAGTTTCTCTGAGTCTCCTCTCCACTTGCTGACGATGCTGGAGGCAGAGATGTTGAAGAAGGTGGTCTTGCACTCTGTAGCTACAGCCTTGGCCAGCATAGTCTTCCCTGTACCTGCATAATAGATCAGAAATATGTAGACAAAATATTCTAGCTAACAATATATTTTACTGTCTACTGTGGTAAATGAAATACCTGGAGGTCCATAGAGCAGTAGGCCCTTCCATGGTGACAATATCCCAGTAAATAACTGGGGGTACTGTAGAGACAAAGATGTTACATGTCATATGTATATTCATAGACGATTATGTGGGTGTTTTTTTTATTAGCGATCCACCACCTGCGTGCCTCTGGAGATGTTACGCCTAAGCTTTGCCTAGAATACTCCACAGTATGGCATTAAAGGGCCCATATTACTCCATTTCTTGATCTATGTTATGTTGTGTCCTTAGCACAAACATACCTGGAGTTGTGTTTTGTTTCATTCACACAAATCCTGTTTGTGTGTTAAACATGAGTGAATGAAACAAAACACAACTCGGGGTACGTTTTTGATGATGAAACATTATAACACAGATCAAAAAAACTACAATTGTCTAACCATAATGTTTTCATTTAGTGGTGTGAGGCCACAAGGAGCATAGACCGATCAATAGTGATTCTTTTTTTCTGGTGATTCATAGCCAACGTACTTTTACATAAACATCACTGATTTCCCTGTCTTAAAACTACACCACACCACAAATGCACGCGTTCTCCACTCTGACCATAACTTTCCGATTAAATTATAATGCCGTACGAATTCGGGCATTGCGAGAACACCATTATTCAATAAAACTACGCCGAATGGAAAAGATCGCCACATCCATTTTCATCTCCCCCCACAAATGTCAAAGAGGATGCAGACCGCCTGATTTGCTGTCACCGTGATAGAGATTTGACGCTCCTGTCTACATAATGCATACTTCTATCTATCCGTCTGTATTCTACCCCCAGATATGGATTTCACATCAGGCTAAAGGAGCGGCTTGACCCCTCCAGCCCACCGTAGCCCTTGCCCCGGCTAAAGGAGATGTATTCAGAATAGATCCATAATTCAGAATCGAAGTGGGCCAAATACCAGTATTGAAATCACGCGCACCTTAATGGGGTAGACGACAGCCTCTTTGACTAATCGTTTAGCGTCTTCCAGCCCGATGATGTCCTTCCAGCGCACGTTCGGGCTGTGCAAATATATGTCCTAAGAGAGGGACACACACATATACACACACACATACACACACAAACATACACATATATACGCAGAAGGTTAGGTCAGTGAATGGGGCGCGTAAATAGGTGCGCTTCAGGATGGAGCAGGGCATAAAGGAAATAGACAGAACAAAGAGCTTCATTAATACAGTGGATAAATTCATTTTCAGAAAGGTTTTGTGCTGCTCCCTAGTGCTCAGGCTAAATATTGCCATGTGTATGTTCAGAGGTGGGTAGAGTAGACGAAAAATGGACTCAAGTAAGAGTAATGTTACTTCAAATAATGTTACTTGGGTAAAAGTACAAAGGAGTGCTCCATGAAATTACTCATATTGCTAACTTGGAAAGAATAACTGTCAGGACTTAACATCTCATTTATATGTTGAGGTTTATGCAATTTGAAGGACAAAATATTAAAGAATACACAGAATCTGGCATTTCTGAGTCCATTTTAGTCCACTTCTTCATACAGTATTGGGAGAGAGGCTCACTGTAATATTCTGCAGTACTGCATTACTTCAAAGTTAGGGTGACCAGACTTTCAAAATAACTGGGACACCCCTGGTTTGGAGTGGTTGGTAATAATGAAATTGTGAAACGAGTGCATAATTAAGGAAAACTGTTATGCACTCAGCCCATTCATGATTAACATGTGAGTCAGTATAGTCACATTTTCTTTGAGTTTTGGTCATTTTTAAGCAGCTTTTCTGGATTTGGCAATTTATGCCTCTCTTTACTGTTGGCAGGTATCAAATTGGTCAAAAATGGGGACACTTGGAACATTTTATGTATAAAACTGTAAAAATCAATGGTTTTGGATAAATCGGCTGAGACAGGGGACACAGGGCTCAAAACTGGCATTGTAACGGGTAAATAGGGACGTCTGGTCACCCTATTCTAAGTACATGACAAAATATTCCCACGTAGTTAAATAGAAAAGAAAGGGGATTTGTTTTATGCAATAAATAAATGAAAATTATATCTGAAATATTATATTTACCCTACTGATGATGGTAGCGAGTTCTCTCATTTCTCCAGTTATGCCTGAGAATCCGCTGAGAGGCTTTAGCAAACGCTCCTGTGTCATTATGGAAAAGTGTGAATTCAGTGTCATGTTTCATGTAAGCACTTTATACCAACTTTAATATCGGTCATATTGTGATAGAATACCATATGTTCCGTATCACTGATGCCTTTGCCTCCATCTACACAGCCTCGGCCTTCAGCCTTACCCTGGGAACAAAAAAAATGTGTTAAAGTCCCTATGACAGGTCTACTTTTTTCACTCAAATGTTTAGATAACATAATGATATCAAGAGTTTGCTTCTGGTAGTTATTCACTGACTTAAATATGTGTCTGAAGGCCAACGCTAACACTAACATGATAACCTCTATTGACATACTCTGATTAGCCCTATTGTATTCTTTGTTTTGGGTCTGAGGATGGAGCTGTGACTGCGTGACAGTAAATTTCTGTTTAGAGATGGGGGGTGCAATCCTTATTCCGACAGACCCCCACCCCAACATGCCGTCATTCCGACATGCCCCCATTCGGACACTTTTTGATGCCGTCATTCCGACAACCTACTCATAGTTTGAGGTTACATGCTGCCATTCCGACATACCACCACTCCGACATTGACGTCTAATTGCAAACTGTACTCTGTACTTTTTTTTTCCTTGGTCGGAGTGGCAGCACTTAAGCATTTTTTTCAACATTCCGCCATCCTGACAAACAAGGTAATTGTTAAAAATACGTGGGCCTACTAGAATGAGCTATATGTATGGAGTACGAAAACTTTCAGAAATATTTGTGTGGATAGGATAGAAATCTGTGCATATTTGGGAAATCCATGCATAATTGGCTGTAGTTGAGCATAAAATACATATTTGTAAACTCTCGAATGAGTCCAGTCGTACATAATATGTATTGTATGTATTTTATCCATCAGAATATGAACTGAAAAGTTAAGGCATCAAGAATTACAATCACAAAATGAAAATTTGCGATTACGCTTTCTTCAGTACGAATACGAATTCACAGACGTGATTCTACTGTCAAAAAGACATATCTTCACTTCACAGGCATTATTTATTGAGCAGAAGAAACATTAATTGAGATGCAGGACTTTTGCACCGCGTACGGACTGAACCAGGACTGATCCCAGGACTGATCCCAGGAGGACTAAACCAGGGCTGAACCAAGACTAAAAAGTGCTGCTACTCCGACCAAGGAAAAAAAAAAATGCAGAGAAGTTTGATAAAAAATGGAAATGCTTTCACTCAGACAATTAGACATCAATGTCGGAGTGGCGGTATGTCGGAATGGCAGCATGTAACCTAGAGATGGATTGACTTCCCTGTTATATGCACTTAAGGGGAAACACTTCAAAATTTTCTTTTTTCAGTTTTTTGGGTCAGTTTGGTCTCTTAGCAAACAAGCTTTCATGTAGAAACAACTTTACTATCCACTCTGCACCAAAAGATGTGTTAATATTTAACTTAATCCACTTGCAGCCATAGAGTTAGTGTCATATGCTTCGTACCCCCGACCGGGTGGGCGGGTCTGTTGCATCCAGCGCCCCAGTGGCTGCAGGATCCGGATGGCTGCTTGCCTACGTTGGGCTACTTCCACACACCTCCCCTACCCTGTTGCTAGTCCTGTGAAAATGTTTGTATTGTGTTTTGACTGTGGTGCTGATGCTCGGAGGTGTTTTCTTATTTGTGCTCTCACTCCATACTATGCTCCGATAGGAGCATGGTCTGGGGGCAGTTCTCTTTTTTTTTCTCCTCCCTCGACCCTCATGTTACACTGTTTTTTTTTGTTTATTCCTATCTGCTACCTGTCTTCCATGCAGTCTTCCCCATGTCATATTGTTTTTTTTGTATGTTGTAATGTACGGACGGGGCGATAGGTCCAATTTCGATTGCTTTGTATGTCTTGCACATGTAAAAGAATTAACAAATAAAGGCATTCATTCATTCATTCATTCATATGGATCACCCCTTTAAGTAGCACCTACATACACTTTACAATGTTGTACTTAACAAGATTTTGATAACATATACAAATATATATTTTTATAGTTATAGTTTATATACTATGAAAACAGCACATGATGAAAATCTTGCTATACATTTTTCTTCCACTTATGTGAGTAAACTACAGAAGACGTTTCAAATTGGTATCTCTAAATGTACGATTTTCTCATGTTCACCTACAGTATCTCACCTTAAGGGAAATTGTTAACTTTCTCACATGGTATGCCATATTTCACTCCATTTGCATTTTTAAATCATCATTTATTTTCACTTGATAAAACTGTTTTCCCCATTGCTAAATAGCATTTCCACATCCCTACCTTTTTATTTGTCACCTCACCACTGGGACCATGGCCAACTGATAAAACATTGAGACCAAACTCAGAAGAATCGACACCATTTTCCTGAAGCATAAATTTAAAGCACACTTTTAAATGCCACGTATATAAAACAAAAAGTAAAATGTTTTCATATCTGTCTCACATTTGGCTGTGCACTGGCTGCGGTCTTCTTCCCTGGGTTAGGACCTTGAGAAGATGTGGTTTTTGACAGAGGTTTTGACGCTGAGCCGGTATTTCTACAGAAAAACAGTGAAACAAAAATATATTGGTGAAGTTACAGTAGGATCAATGAAGGTGGATAAAAGAGAGGTTAGAGGTTCTCAATAGTATAATAGTAGGAATATAGAGAATCCACTTACCTTTTAACACCAGGAGGCTTTCCACATCTGTTTTCACCTTTTAACAAAATACAAATACATGTATTTAATACTGACTAAAAATTGCATTTTCTCTCACCAACACTCTTATTCATACAACTGTGTAGTTTAACACTGGAGGCATGTGTTTTGCCCAAAGACATACAGTCCCCTCCAAAGGTATTGGAGGCAAGGCAAATTCCCTTATTTTCGTTGTTCACTGAAGACATTTGGGCTATAGATCAAAAGAAGAGTATGAGACTTTCCTGGTATTTACATTTAGATGTGTTAAACAACTTGGGATATATCACCGTTTGTATTGCACCACAGCATTTTTTAGGTGAACACAAGTAAAGGAACAAAAAATCTTGAAGTAAATAAAATTTAATATTTGGTGGTAAAACCCTTGTTTGCAATAACTGCCTCAAGCCGAGCCATCAACATCACCAAACTGTTGCACTCGTCATTTGTGAGGCTTTTACAGCAGCTTCCTTCAGTTCTTGTTTGTTTCGGGGGGGTTCTCCCTTCAGTCTCCTCTTCAGGAGGTGAAACGCATGTTGTGTCGGGTTAAGATCAGGTGACTGACTTGGCCAGTCTAAAACCTTCCACTTTTTTCCCCTGATGAAGTCCTCTGTTTGATTGGCAGTGCGCTTAGGGTCATTGTCCCGCTGCATGATAAAATTCCTCCCAATTAAGTTGGATTCTCCGTACATTGGCAGACAAAATATTTCTGTACACTTCTGAATTAATTCTGCTGCTACCATTATCAGTTACATCATCAATAAAAATGAATGAGCTTGTTCCAGAAGCGGCCCTGCACGCCCAAGCCATGACATTACCTCCACCATGCTTCACAGATGAGCTTGTATGCTTCGGATCATGAGCAGTTCCTTTCTTCCGCCACACTTTGGCCTTTCCATCACTTTGGTAGAGATTAATCTTGGTCTCATCAGTCCACAGGATTGTGTTCCAGAACTTGTGCAGCTCATCTCTGTACTTCTTTGCAAATTCCAATCTGGCCTTCTGATTCTTACTGCTGATGAGTGGTTTGCATCTTGTGGTATGGCCTCTATACTTCTGCTCTCGGAGTCTTCTTCAAACAGTGGATTGTGATACCACCACCCCTGCACTGTGGAGGTCGTTGGTGATTTGACTTCCTGTTTAGACTTTAGACTTTTATTGGCCCTAAAGGGGAAATTCATTTTCACACACACAGAGCTTGTTTGACATATACAGCAACAACACAACAAACACACACATTACAATCGACATTACAGTTCACTCAGCGGGGCCTGTTGTTCAGAAATGTGATGGCCGAGGGGATCAGCCTTCTGCTAAAGTGAGCCTCCTGCACCTGAGCGCCCTGTACCTCCGTCCTGAGGGTAGAAGGGTGAGGTGTTCCTCTAGTGGGTGACTGGGGTCCTGTTCTATGGAGAGTGCAATGCCAATGGCCCTGTTGAGATCTTCAAGGTTGGGTGTGGGGAGTCCTATGATTTTAGCAGCTGTATGTGTTACCTTTGTGAGTTTAGACCGTTTTTTAACAGTGAGCATCTTGAAAAAGTAGGTGGAACAATAAACCGGATGGATTGGATGTTTTGGGATTTTTATTCATAGCTCGCACATTATTTCTGTCATCAACTACTGTTGTTTTCCTTGGCCAACCTGTTCTGTTACTCAGAAACTAGTTTCTGAATAGTTTCTCAGAAACTAGTTTCTGAGTAACAGAACAGGTTACTCAGAAAACTACTGGTGTTCTGAGTAACAGACTCAGAACACCAGTAGTTTCTTTCTTTTGCAGGACATTCCAAATTGTTGTGCTTGCTATGTCCAATGTTTGTCCAGTGGCTCTGATTGATTTTCCTTCTTTTCTGTTTCAAAATGGCTTGCTTTTCTCCCATAACAGCTCTCTGGTCTTCATTTTGATTTATGCTCTTTAACAAGAAATGCAGTCTTGCAGCCAAGAAGTAGACTAGTCATGCAGACCTATTTAATGCATGAACAATCAACCTTAAAGGCAACACCTGGCCAACGAGAAACACCAGTGAGTCACATGTTCCTGTAGTTTTGCTCACTTGAAAAATGGGCGGGTTTAAACAAAGGATGGTATGTTTTTTAAGGTGACATTCTGACGTCTTGTCTAAACTCATCTTTTGATCTTGAACTCAAATGTCTTCAGTGAACAACAAAAATAAGAGAATTTGCCTTGCTGTTTCAATACTTTTGGAGGGGACTGTAACAAAAGTGTGCACTGGTCTAAGGGAGGTTCCTATGACGCGAGTTTATATATGTTACAGGCAAAAATTAGACATTTTTTATTCAAAGTAGGAAATAAATATTTTATTTTCTACTTTACCTAGCTACAATGCCTGATTTTCAAGTTTGCCTGCAACATATATATATATTTTAGTCCTCACAATACACACACACACACACACACACACACACACACACACACACACACACACACACACACACACACACACACACACACACACACACACACACACACACACACACACACACACACACACACACACACACACTTCAAACCTAAATTTCCCTCAAACTAGGATATTAACTTCACTTATTTATCTACTAATCTTTCAAAAAAGATTCCTCACACACCATATGCACCAGTTTCTGTGGCCTTCCTGATGAGTTTGGGGTACTTCTGATACTTGACATAGTGGTAGCTCTCATACTCCATCAGCACCATCTCCAAGTCAATGTTGTCACACACCTCAAACCTCCTCAGGCCCAGGTTTGTCTCCTGGTCCAGAGCCAGGGCGGCCTCCATGTACCTGGGCATAGGGGACACACATTCATCAGACAGAGCCAAGGTCCATGATGTTTTAGTTGTCTGTTTTTCCCTTGTTCTTGACTAAATGAGCATAGAAATCTTATCTAATAAACATGACCTATCTGTGTCCCCAGCTAACAGGTAGTCCTAATGCCTGCACTACGCGACACTGTAGTCATTATTCATTCATTCCAAACTCAGTGGTGTTAAGCTGCTACTGTAGCCAAAGCTGCCTTGGGACAGATTGGCAGAAGCAAGGCTGCCGATATGTGCCATCGGCCCCTCCAACAAACAACAAACCAAACTACTAAAGCACTGCTCCACTGTCACCCCAAATAATGTTGAAATCATATATAGCTGGTAACAATTCCAATGCCGATTTATTCTTAATTCCAAAAACATTGGGCATGATGGCCAAGTTGTTTAAATTATAATTTGATGTTTTAGGTCTCAAGGTGATTATCCAATCAGAAAGCAGAATGAGCCTGACATGAGTCTCTTATTTGGGTTGCCAGTGGTTTAAACCTAAAATGCCTCTCTATGATCTGATTGGTCACTACCTAAGCCCCAGCACCTACAGCCAATCATGAATCAGTGCTAGTGCGGCCTCTGCAGCTCAGTGAGGGAATTCTGGAGGTTCTGAGCTTTCACACGAGGCATGGTCTGTCCATATACTGAGAATGAGAAAAATGTGTATGTGTCCAATGTGTCCTCTAAATGCAGATTAAGGCACTGGTAATCCAGGCTCAGTTACATTTTTAAATTAAGTAAGAGCATAGGATACATACTGTTTTAATTTTAGCACAATTCTAGCCTTATATTAAGCATTAGCCTCCTGTCTATTTATAACAGCGATTAAAAAAAACCCTCAGGATCCAGTTGGATGTAAACCTTGTCCCTACAGCTTACCCCTGTCTCATGAGGTGATGGTAGATGAGGACTAGAAGACCCTTCCTCCTCATTTCTGTCCTCTCCTCCTCCTTTAACATGCAAACAAATGTCAAAATACATGTTCATTGCTGACATTTATAGTACAGTACTTTCTACTTTTTGTATACTCAAAGCACTTTACATCAAGAAACCCATTCACTAACACAATCAAGGTGGACTGGGTGTCTAATAGAATACAATGGCAGCAGGGATTGAACAGCCAAGTAAAGTAAAGAGTCAGTGGAGCTACAATTTAGTCAGTAAGTAAGTTTATGCAACTAAAACATAATTGGAGTTTAGGTTTAAAGAATTTAAAACAAAAAGGTTACATCTTTAATTGCCTGATACACCATTTAGCCCATAACTGATTGGGAATTTGGATTATTTTGGCCCAAAGTTCTCAGTGCATTCTCTAGTGTTTTTTGGGCCATGCTGCACGCGGTTCAGCGGTATCCAGGCAACCAGGGACGCCGAATAAGCTAGTGTTAGTTAAACGCTAGCTAACTGTGAAAGAAATGCACGAAATAAAGAGTTTAAAGGCTACATTTATTCAAACCTTGACTTTTATCTGCAAAGAGAGCATTAAGATTAGAGGCATAGTTCTTCTGAACATAACTTATTTTGGGTAAGGCTCAACCTTTCACAAGAATGAGCAGAAAAAAAAAAAACAGACACACACAAAATAAAAACATGGCCAACTAGCTGGGTACTCACAGCTTCCCTGGCCTGATGCGCTACTTTCATCGATTGGTAAGTTAAGTCCATTATCGTGACGTCTGTTCGGGAGACAGTCCGGTTTTTTCCCCCTAATGTTTCTGGGGTTTCTGCACCTGTCGCCCGCTGAACTCACATGTAATACCGTCTACGGCCACTAGGCGGGAGTGAAGCTTCATAAAACATGGATTTTATAAAAAGCAGCGAGGAAGCTAACGTTTTTTTACATCTAAAAATAAATTAATACATACAAAAATAAGAATAATTCTAAATAAATAAATAAACGACACATTACAGTAAATCCCTTAAAATCAGTTCACAAAATTAGATTACCATAATACAAAAAATAAATCTGAAGTAATGGAGAAGGCTGTTTCAGTGGCTGCAGTTACATGCATTCAGACTCTGATTATGAAGACATTTCTGGCGTTATTAAAACAACAAAATCATGATTTCTTCTTTCTGCTTTAATTTTTCCCCATTCAGCATGACTCTGAATGTAGTGCCTTATTTGTAAATAACGAAAGTGGTCTGTTGAGGGTAAAGAAAACTGTTTTTGTATTTGAGTAAAGGATTTTAAGTTATTGCCCTCAAAAAGCTGATTAACAGTCCTTAGGCCACTATTCATCCACCTTTTGAACCTACTGTTCCACATAGATGGTTGGAAAGCCATGTTTCCAGGTATGGGCGTGACTCTTGTTAGGCAAGTTGTACCGCCAAGTTTCTTTCTCACACAGTTCCATATACACAAAGTATGTTTAGTCTACACATTTTTCATCTTTAGTTTTTTCCAGAGTGTTTCACTTAGAAATGGCAACACAGACAAACCAACTTCTGGTATAGAATTTTGTTCTATTTGGACCCAGCCCACCTCCTGGTCGTTATAAGTCCAGTGTGTTACAGTAGTTAGCTGAGCAGCCGAGTAGTAGTACTTATGAACAATGAACAATGAACACTGTTAACACTGAACATGTGTCATTCAACTCTATCTATGTGCAATACTGAAGACCTCTGGTACAATTCACTCATGTCACTTTACTGATATTTATCCTGTCTGTACATAAACATAGTCATTACTGTAAATAACATAATATACTGAAGTCAGTTTACTGAGATTTACTCTGTTCATATGCTGCACTGTTACTTTTATTGTATATAATAGTATTTTTTTGGTATTTTATATTTTGTATTTTATATTTTTGCTCCACCAAAACAAAATTAGAGTCTATCTTTAAGTCTATTTCTAAATTATTCTTTTTTTAGCCATTATCTATTATCTTGTTTTATTGCATGTTCCATTTTCCTGCTGTTCTTGAACTGTGCGTTGCAACACTGGAATTTCCCCACTGTGGGACTAATAAAGGCATATCTTATCTTATCTTATCTTAAGGTTTGGGAGAGAGACTCCACCTCTGTCCCTCGCAGAACACAACAGTTTTAGTCTGATTCTTGGCCTTTTATTTTGCCATATAAATTTAGAAAACATTTTGTCTAGCTGAGTAAATGTGGCCAAGGGGACCCATACAGGTAAAGACTGAAATAGATATAGAAGCCTTGGCAGAATGTTCATTTTGATCGTCTCAATTCTACCAAGCAGAGACAGTGGCTGCATCTCCCATCTTAGTAAGTCTGCTTTAATTTGGGTGATCAATTTATTGTAATTTGATTTGAACAACTGAAGTGGGTTGGGTGGAAGGGTGATCCCCAAATACTTAAAACCTTGGTCATTATGCTTAAATGATGCAAGTTGTATTGGCCATGTTCCTAATAGTATCATGGCTTCAGACTTGCTCTCATTAATTTTAAATCCAGAGATGGAGCCATAACACTGGGGAACACTAAAATTTTAACTTTCTGATTTCAAATCTGAAATTAGTTTTTCTCCATAAGCTCTAGTTTTCATGCAATTTGAGATAGATGAAATAGTCTAAATATGAACTTACGTAACCCAAATCTAAGCGTTTTGAGATTATATACATAGATAGATTCTAATATTTTTATCATGCTTCTTTTTTCCAGATCAAACATGGCTTCCTCATCGAGACATTACTGTAGAAACAAGCCTGATGCCTTCTGTTACATCTGTGGTTGCTACACACTCCATCAAAAATCAATCATAAAAATCAAAGATTGCATAAAATCTGTAGTTTGCAGAAAAAAACTAACTTCAGATTTGAACTCAGCACACTTAAATTGACTAAAAACAAGTCTTTCTTTAAATGCAACATATAGAGTGTTCCCCTGTGATCATGATGTTTGTTTTCTTGAAATAGCAAGTGATTGTAGATTTAGAGTCCTCCTTATGTTGTTTGAACCATAACGACCATCGATAAAACCAGTCTGATCTGGTCTCACCAATGGTTAATATATTTTTGTATTCTTTTGGCCAGGATACTAGTTAAGATTTTGACGGGCCACTCCTTTGAGGACAGCGAGGTCCAGATCTTGGCCAGAGAAAAGAACTGGTTTGAGAGGGGAGTTAAAGAGGCTATTTTTGTCAAGAAAAAGAATCCTTCCTTGAACAGAAATGGAGGTTTCAGACATAAATTTCAAAAGGTAAAAGATAGATGTTACCTTGAACATTATTGCTTCATGACATCACAAGTTGGAACAGAGCATTTTGATCTTTGGAGATGTAGACGGACTAACGTGTGAATGAAACAAAACATAACTCCGGGAATGTTTTTGTTGAGGTAACAGAATTCTAACATGGCTTGGAAGCTTACAAGAATAAATTTTGTGTAATATAGGACCTTTTTTAAACTAACATGAAAGTCTGCATTTGTCTTTTGTAGTTGGAGGGTTGTTTCCCAGACACAATGACAAGACATGCAGAGCTCATCAACAGCAACATAGAGGTCGACTTTGTGGATATAAACTCTGAATGCTCCATTGATCTTGTTTACAAAAAGGTGCAAACAGTTTGAATGATAAAGATGCTTGTGTAACGTGCAGGTGTAATGTGTGTGTGTAAGATTAAAAGATAAATAAATAGAAAACAAAATATACAAGAGAACAGAAAATATGTAAATGTAAATTTGATTTGACAGCCCCCCCCCCCCCCCCCCCTTTTGTTTATAATTATTTTGTTTTTCTTGTTGTTGTTGTTTGTATGTGTGTTAATTTTATCTTTTATATCTGTATGTCTTATGTTTATTTTGTTATTAATGTGCTGGGTATACATACCCTCAAAATGAAAAAAATTTATTAATAAATAAAAAGCCTTGATTTTTAGTAGTTTTGTTTTATCTGTTTCTGGTAGGGTGGCGGTTGTGGTCTGATGACACAAACCAGGAAATTTGAACAGATAATCAGAGGAATGAACTATGTAATATTATTTTATGTTTTATGCATAATATTGGCTTATCAATTATATCAAGGGTTAAAGTAAATGTCTGTACTGTTTAAAGGTTCTAGATGTCCCTCTAACACTGAGGATAACAACTAGTGTACAGGAGAAGTGCAATATCGCTCACAATCTCATCCCAGAATTCCAGAATTGTCCTGGGTCTTCCCCGGGGCCTCCTCCCGGTGGGACATGCCCGGAACACCTCCTGAGGGAGGCGTCCAGGAGGCATCCGGAACAGATGCCCGAACCACCTCAGCTGGCTCCTCTCAACGTGGAGGAGTAGCGGCTCTACTCCGAGCCCCTCCCGTGTGACTGAGCTCCTCATCCTATCTCTAAGGGTGCGCCCAGTCACTCTGCGGAGGAAACTCATTTCGGGCCACTTGTATCCGTGATCTTGTCCTTTTGGTCATTGACGTGGGGCCGTCCTCCCGTGGACCCACCACCCACAGGAGGATCCATCGGGGGTCGGTGCAGGGAGATCTGGGCGGCAGTCGAAGGCAGGGGCCTTCGGACATGGAAACCAGACCTCCGGACATGGAGACTAGCTCTGGGGACATGGAATGTCACCTCACTGGAGGGGAAGGAGCCCGAGCTCGTGCGGGAGGTTGAGCGTTACAGCGCCCATGATGAGAAACACAGCAAGGCCAGTTACGTCGCCCGGATCACCGACTAGGTCTCACCTCCACACACAGCTTGGGCTCTGGAACCCAACTCCTTGAGAGGGGCTGGACTCTCCATGTCTCTGGCATTGCCCGCAGGGAGCGGCGGTGGGCAGGTGTGGCCCTGTTCATCACCCCACAGCTCAGCCCCTGTGTGTTGAAGTTCACCCCGGTGAACGAGACGGTCCCTGTGCCTTTGGGTCGGGTACAGGTCTCTCACTGTTGTGTCGGCCTACAGGACGAACAGCAGCGAAGAGTGCCCGGCCTTCTTGGAGTCCCTGGAGTCTTTTGATCTTGATGTTCACTGTAGTAAATTTTCAGGCAAGAAACCATGCTTCACTGCTTTTCACAATAATTTAAAACAGTACATTCTTTCAATTCAAGTGTCTGAAAATAAAAAGGCACACAAAATATAGAGATCTGCAATGCATTAAATGTACTCACATGAGCTGTATGATCCACTGATGTATAATCTGTCCTGTCCTCTTCTTTTTTTCCACTTTCTTTTCTCTGTCACTCTATTCCCTGTATAACAATAAATGTATGATTGGTATGTACTCACTTTGTACACATAAATTGCACTAGCCTTTTGTACTTGTATTACTATCAGCTGTAATATAAATAAATAAATAATACTGTCTATAGTGTTGATGCCTGTAAAAGTCAAGTAAAGTTATACGCTTTTATTTTGGTAACTTCTGGTGTGAGCGGAAGTAATGGCTAACTACGCCTACAAAAAATGGATTTATTAAAATAACGGACACTATAGAGTGTATGCAGTCACGTGACAGGAAGTTGTCAATCCGCCATATTGACGGTCTAATCATGACTGACCGCCAGTGCTCTAGTGACAACAAAAAGCCGTCTTTTACTCATACTGACTTCACTAATCACCTAGATAGTAATCAGAAGAAAAGGTATGAGGACAAGCTTGCTAATCTGAACATATCGGACCCCTACAGTGTGCCCCAGGTCCTTTTTACAGCCCTAACAGCGGTAGATTCTGTCCCAGACCTTCAGTGGCCAGATATTTACAACTATCTAATAAATTTCCCATCACACTTCACCGGGGAGTATAAATTTATAGTTGTCATATGGCTAATTATTAACCATTAAATGAATAATAAATAAATATATAATAATACAAACATACACTAGAAAAGCACTCAGAGAGCGCAGACCTCCGCCAAGCCCCATTTAACGCAATGCTAACGAAATTTTCAAAGTGATCCAGAATCCAGGATTTCTTCTGGATCATCACCAAAATTTAATCATCTGTTGGATTTACCATTAGGAACATTTCCTAATGGTAAATCCTTCATCAAGATCCGTCCATAACTTTTTGAGTTATCTTGCTAACTAACAAACAAACAAGCTAACTAACTAACAAACAAACAGACAGACGCAGGCGAAAACATAATCTCCTTGGCGGAGGTAATGATATGTTAAAACTTTGTGAATAAAGACCAATAAAGTGATAGCTATGTGCAAAAACATACAAAAACACTGCAACATCTGATAGTTACACTGTATTAATAGTAATTAAGTCTTCTTGCTTACAAATGTGAAACCACTCAATGTGATTGACCTACTAGTAAAATTGTAAAGATCAAATCAAACCACACCTGATATGAAGTGTCTGCTACAAAGCCTGGAGTGTTTGGTTGGTTCCCAGGGCTTGTCAGCAGTTTTATGATGGGCTCGTCTAATCGCAGCAATCCACCTACTTCTGCGGTCAGGATCAGACTGAGCAGGAATCCTGTACAGCTGAATGTTTTTATCTTTGTCCCTTGTCTGAGAACACTGATAGGCACAACATTTCTCGGGCATTTTGTGACTTTATGACGCGTAATTTAGAATTGGACAGTGTGTTTACTATGGCGGCCTACGGAGATCTGGACCGCCGGAAGTGGATCAGGGGAAACCTGTGACGTCAACTGCATACACTCTATAAACCCTGATCTGTCACACACCCACACACACAAACACAAACACACACAGAGACACACTACGACTCTGCACGGGTATGTGAACCGGTAAAAGGTCATACAAAAACCAAAAGACAGCAACACTCGATACGGGAACAAGGTTTGTCTTATTTATGAATGTTTATTTGAGCAGCTTGTAAACTTGTACTGTAAATATTGCATAGTAATACGGTGTCATATGGTAAGGTCTGTTATTTTGTTCTTGTCTGGCTCTTACATTGGTTTTATGACACGACATGGGAAAATTAAAAGTCATTTAATCATCAGTTCAATTCGACTGGATGCTACAAAGGATCTTTAAGTTGTTATATGTTTACTAATTGAGTTGAATCTAAATCTAGGTAACTTGTAGTTATAAAGCCCGTATAACTGTAGGGATAGTTAAAACCATTCCCTCAGGAAATTCTCAGTTAAAAATGTATAAATATGTAAAAGCCACATACACATTAACCGAGTTTGTTAAACACAGCCAAGCCTGAAGTTAGCAGCCTTACAGAAGAACTCTAGGGTTAGTCATTACAAAGGGCGTCAGGTCTTCTGGTGTTTTCTAGGCCTGTCACTATATATATATTGTATTTTTTTATGTTAACTGTAGAGGGTTAAAACAGTTACTTCTATGGCTAATAATTGCTTTATTCTGCTTTTTACCAACTGGATTTTAGCATTGAAACATTCTGCTCTCTGTTTGAGTAATCGTCTAGATTACCAAAACACCAAATTGTAACATACATAAGAGAATATTATGCCCAAAGTTTCTGTAATCGAGTGCCATGATTGCCAATACATGGGCAAGTGCTGGGCACTATAATGTAGTGTACACAGTTATTCACTGTTATAAAATTAAAAAGGCAGAGCCTCCCGTCCCTCAGGCATGTGAGAGCGGCAGTAATTGTGGTTACCAGCTAAAAGGTTAAGTAGTATATTTGCTATCTTGGTGAACTATCAGTATTAACTCTGTAAAGATGTGTACACAAGCTGAGAGCTAGAGAGTGACCCTCTGCAGAAGATCCAACATCAAGAATAAATTAGCATTAGAATAGTCATCAATAAAAGCTGTATTTGAACATTTGAATATGTTTAATAAAATTTAAAATAAAAATCTCACATTCAGTTCCTTTAAACTCCAGAAAAGTTAAATATAATTTCTCTGCTGCAGGTAATGGCTGATGACAAGCCTTGGGCGTTGATCTCAGAGGTTGGAGAAGATGGTTACCGTGAAGATCTTGCACTTATAATGAAGGAGCATTTCAATATAGTGCCCCTTTCTGATTTCCTCCAAAACCCTGATTTTTATGGGCCAAAGATCCAGGTTTTGTTTATATGGAAGTTTTGCCCTGAACCCACGCCCTCTCTGCTGGCTCTACTGCCTTCACTCAAGGTGGTGGGCAGCTCAGGGACTGGCACAGACCACCTTGACATCCCATACATTCACAGTCTTGGGGTAAAAATTTCCAGCACGCCACATGTTGTCTCAGATGCTACTGCCGATTTCGCAATGGGACTTCTTCTGGCATCTGCTCGCAAAATATGTCAAGGTAAGTAAATTTATTATACCATGGCTGTAGCTTATCGTATTTATTCTTTTCTTCTCTTTTTATCTTTGCCCCCACATAAAGGCATAGAAATAGCCAAGGAACCTAATACTACAAAAGTAGCCCAAAGCCTCCTGGGAGCTGAAGTCACAGGCTCCACTCTGGGAATCGTTGGGATGGGATCAATTGGATACAAAATCGCCCAAAGAAGCAAAGGATTTGACATGAAAATTCTTTACCACAACCGAAACAGAAGGTATAAACTAACGGACCAACTAAATCTAATGGCGTTGAAAATACTACTAATGCTGAAAATACAGGTGAACAAGAATTTTTTACTTGGGTGCAGTCACATGTGCACGTCGACCACATCAAAAATGGGACTAAACTGCAACTAAATTTGGAACTAATCCTGAACTAGACCAGGACCTTAAAGTCTTAATATGGGCTAAACTGGGCTTAAACCAGGACTCATCAAAGACAAGTGTGAATGAATTCTTAACACGGAATACAGAAATCTTAGTGTAATGAATAATTTACTGGTATTTTAAGTAGTGTGAATTTGAAAAAAATACAATTAAATCATGTGGACATAACATTGTATCCATCAGTTGATATTTCTACTAATACATGTAATGTAGATATAGCAGAGTTAGAGCAATATTCTCAATATTCTGTAATGCTGCTTGTACATTTCTGTTTTTAAGGAGTGTTGAAGATGAGGCAGCAGTGGGGGCGACTTACTGTGAGAATCTGGATGACCTGCTAAAGATGTCCGACTTTGTCATGTTATCTTTGAGATTTACTCCTGAATCTGTTGGCCTGATTGGACATAGGGAGCTGTCACTGATGAAACGGACTGCTATTCTCATCAACGTGAGCCGAGGTGGGAAAGAATAACACATGTTACCAAGATAAGATAATGAGCCATTCTTTATTGCAGTTCTACATGATTATTATATTTTTTTTTATATATAGTTGAATTTCTGGTTACAATACCCAGATATTAGCTAGAAACTAAGAAAATGTGTTTCTTAGAAAACTTTCAATTCATTTTTTTCATCTTATTATCCTAAGATACCAGGAATACAAGCTTTATTTTTTTTAGGGTTAGGGTCTCTCTGAAGATATTGTCCCTAAAAAAAAAACTCTTTTTTTTTGTTTTAGGCCTTGTTGTAGATCACGAAGCCTTGGTCCAAGCTCTTCAGTCAGGAACAATTCAAGCTGCAGCATTAGACGTGACTCATCCTGAACCACTACCAAGGTTTGATCAATTTAATATAGCCAAAAACTATCCTATAATTAATACAGCTTGGACATAATATGTATTTCATTAAATTTTTATACTTTGTACAGTGATCATCCCCTTTATCGCTTGCCCAACGCCCTGATCACACCTCATATGGCAGTATATACAGTCAACACTGCCAAGAAGGTTTTACAGAAAATGTTGGACAGTTCTTTGGCTGCTATTAAAGGTTTACCAATTCCTGATGAAGTGAAACCTCAAGGTGATGCATGAAATTTCAAATATCACTAATAAAAAAAAATTCACTTGCAATATTTTGTATTTATTTATTTTATGTTATTTATTTTTGCCATAACAAGAATGGTACCATAAGCTTTACTATTCAGTTTAAGAGGAAAAATGAATGAAGTGAAGTTGTGCTGATATGGGGGAAAAAAAAAAAATATATATATATTTATATTTATATATTTATATATATTTATATATTTATATATTTATATATATATATATATATATATATTTATATATATATATATATATATATATTTATATATATATATATATATTTATATATATATATATATATATATATATATATATATATATATATATATATATATATATATATATATATATATATATATATAATATATATAATATATATCAAGTCAAGTATATTATTTATGGTCTATTATATGGTCTAATTATTATTACTTATAATTATTATTACTTATAATAATATTACTTATAATAATAATTATTATTATTACTATTGTTATTTTAATAGATCCATGTTCTAAGATCATAGGTTAATTTTATATTTTTCATCAGGCGCTTTCTAGACGCCAAAAACGTCACACTCGGTGGACACAGTGAACAGAAGGACCACAACACCGAGCTGTAAATACAAAACACATGAGAAAACTTTTTAAACTCTACTTTAAAATTAAACTCTATTTTTAAATCAATATAATACACTGTCAAGTATTTCGCTAAACTTCACAATGTTCATCCCGTCACAAAAATCACCACCGGATCTGAAAGGATTTACCCTCATCATGGTGAGTCCACAAACTATGGTCATGTCCCATTTGGTTTCATTTTAAATGAGCACTTATAACACTGTTGCAATTTTACTAAAAATATGCATTTTAGCATTTTGTCCTAATCTATTTCACAGTGACACAATATACAAAGATTTTCAGTAGCTCAACTACATCCAAGGCGGTTGAGTTGAGTCAGTATAAAACGAGATTGTTTTTACAAGTAATTGGAAAAAATATTTATTCTCATTAACTAATTATTGTTCATCTTGTTCTTAAAGGTGCATTGTGTAACTTTTCTGGTGGAGGGTCGGTTAAATGCTTTTCTTCTTGGAGATGTTATTGCTTTGTCTGGGATGTTTCACAGTGTGGTATTAAACCTTTCTATCTTCATGGAGACCAACCCAGACCAAGTTACAGGTCAGATCTGTGGAGAGGCAACCCTGCTCACAGTCACAATGTCTGTTTTTCTAGGCATTTTTGAGCTATAAAATCTCCTGTAATTGAATAAATATAAGGTAGAGCTGTTTAATGTCATATTGTGGAACATTTGAAGCAGAGCAATGACATAGAAACAAGAAGGTGATGGATCCCGACCGAAAAGTTACACAGTGCACCTTTAAATGAACACATTTTGTTAAAATAATTTTAAATCAATGCACTAGTGTCATAGATTGGTTAGTAAATGTTTAAACTAAATTATTTTTATTATAAGTTGATGGCATAAAAATACTGCAAAATTTTTAACTACGCAACATTCGAGTGATAAAATGTTATGTCTCTCGTTATGTCTAGCCCGTGGTCGCCGTGGGTAACGTGGGGCAGTTGGCGGTAGACCTCATCATTTCCACCTTTGACATGTGTCGGGTGGGCCACATCCACACGGACTGCCTCATCCCGATGGCAGGAACCAACCCGTACAGCACCAGAAAAGAGGATGCAGACGGAGTGCACACAGCCGCAGAAGGTACCCGGGAGGATGGGGTTCATTTCTCATTTGGACCTAGATTGTAAACATAGAGGGCAATGAGGGACCAGTGCCAGTACTGTAGAATTTACAAGGGATGTAGCAATAACTGAAATATCATGATATTGTATCGTCAAAAGTCTCACAATAATATCGTGGGCCATCACAATATATCGAATTACAAGTCTCTTTACTTAAATTTTTTGTTAGGGTTAGGAATGGTGCAGGAATAGCTAAAAAAACAGAGGGAACTACATAGACCATGATCTTTTCCTCCATTTCAGCAAGAAATTGTGTTATTAAGCACTTAAATGTTTGGATTATGACAGAACTAAAGGACTGTCAAGGCATTTTAAATGGAAAAAGCAGCATATTCACAATTCAGTTCAATCAATATCGTACCGTGACATGCATATTATGAAAATATCGTATTGAGGGATTTGGATATTGTTACGTCCCTATAATTTACCTGATTATTTTAGCATGTGTGTTGGTCCACTAATTTGCCAGAGACTGAGTAAAAGTTCATAAGAGCTTTGTTCCACTATAATATACAGCAGTATTCTGTATATTCTTTGATAAGATTAGTAATTACAGAGCTGTTGATGTCTGTATTTTGATGCTTTTGAATTGTGGACTTACTCTAAATTTAATGTTATGATCTGCACCTATGGGTAAATTCATGAACGTTTGTGTTAGAGGAAGTAAAGTAAAGTACAATTATTTAAGTATTCTAATGCTGATACTAATCTTCTTCACAGTTTACATGTCCAGAGAAATGAAGCTGGCAGTTCTTCAAATCAGGTCCCCCGTCATTCAGGTAAGTGTTACAAAACAAAACAAAATCTGGACTAGTCTGTTATAGTTTTATCAGTTTTATGTATTACTGTAATTGCAGAAAAGAACCAAAGCGTTTCGTCAGGTGCTTATCTCTTGGATCAAAGCCAGTGGTTTTTCCAGGACAATAGTGCTGTCCAGTAGTCAGGCTTATCAGAGGGATGACAAACAGCTGCAAGGGTAAGTAATACTGACAATATACAGATTTGTACTCAATCAATAAAACTTGTACTAATAGTCCTCAGGTTTAAAGTTTATCTTGATATCCCAGTCTATTTCAGTACTAAATCAAGGGGTGCCTTGCCTTTAGTCTGATTGGATATATCCCGATATATCTCGATAATAAAACAATGGATGATACATTGTGATTTATCAATATTTATCTAATTAATTATATATATATATTCAACTACACGTTCACAAGAACAAAATTGTATGAAATATAATTAATTAACTTTTGTAAATCATTAGAACAGTGAATGTAACTAATTAATTGTTGTGAAAAATATTATTTAAAAAATCTATTCGGATGCATTTTTAATTGATTCGAGAATTGTTCAGTGAAGTATCATGATATATCACTGAATCTATTTTTTTCTTACATCTCTGTCCAGAACAGAACTACCAAAGTCCACTTAAACACTGTTCAAAGCAGTCCTAAACTGGTCTTAATGTAAGTCTTAACCAGGACATGCTCCAACTAAAGAACTAAACAAAAACATTTTCTATATCTGCTCTAAATTAGTGTTGTAGTCGAGACCGCTCTAATCGAGACCAAGACCTGTCCGAGACCACAGGGTCCAGAGCCTGAGA
This sequence comes from Taenioides sp. WSHXM2023, assembly GCA_029959045.1. Taxonomy (NCBI): domain Eukaryota; kingdom Metazoa; phylum Chordata; class Actinopteri; order Gobiiformes; family Gobiidae; genus Taenioides; species Taenioides sp. WSHXM2023. The sequence goes on from CM057097.1 coordinate 23,474,960, forward strand.
CAAGACCAAGACCTTAAAAAAACTGTCTTGAGACCAATCTCGAGTACTACAACACTACTCTAAATGTAACAATATCAAGACTACTAAACACCCCTGATTAGTTTGAGAACCAATGCCTGAGAATATAATAAATTTCATGTTGTTGGGTAGGTCTCCTTTGAGGTATCTGGTCACCCCTTCCATGCTGAAGTTGAGTGAGGAGGCGCTGAAGGAGCTGGGGTGGCTGGAGATGGAGAAAGTTCAGGCTTTTCCTGGTTTAACAGATGGAACTTCAGAGCCACGACTTTACATTCCAGGAGGCGGCATCACCAAAGGGCTCTACACTGACAGGTACGAAACCTCATTGAAAATAATATCTGCTTTTTGCCAGTATTGTTTTTTTTGTTTTGTTTTTTTTCCCCCCAAATGTTACAAACGATCAAAACTAAACCAAACTAAACCATTTGCAGGACTACAGCCAAAACTAAACCATAATTTAACCAGGTTCGAACAAGATCTAAACCAGGATTATAAAAAGTACATAGCAGCGAGTACTGATACTTTGCAGTGACGTCATGCTGGGCTTGTGTCTGTAATTTTATGAGATTTGTTTAACAGTGCAAATCATCTCACCTCTTCCAGCTAAATCAGCTCTTTCTGGTCAGATTGTGTTAAAATAAAGCTCAGATTAAGTCTAACTTGAGTAACAGAGCTTCAAACAGAGCAGTGCTTTCAGTTAGCTTCACACCCCCAGAGAATGTTGACGACATTAACTGCAAAGTATCAATATCTTGTCTAATCTCTATAAATCTGGAATACACTGAAGCCAAACTGTTACATTTATAGTAACATTAGTGTACAGAATATTTTAATGTGTATTTTTATTCTGACCCTGTAGTTGTGCGGAGGACCTCCCTCTGGCTGTGCTGCTGGTCTTTTGTTCAGAGGGAGACAACATCCCAGACGCCTTCGCATTGATCAACCATCTTAATAACTGGCTCCACCTGCTGGACAATCCTGTGAGTCACACCCTCATACACATAATTGACAGCACAATAGGCTATATTCACGCTTACCAGAAGACGATTGGAAACATGCGGATGACGACTTATGGTGTAGTTACCGACACTGGACATGTGATAAAACCATGGATCTATTAAAATAATAAAAAATAAATAAAATCATGGATTTAGCAGCAGCGGTCTTCACAACCTGCCAAAGCTTTCCATGGGGGACATGACTCTTAATTGTATCTTCGACGTCACTTACAGGCAGCTGGTTGTAAGTGTTAATCTGCCGAACATAACGCTACAATGACATCTTTTTGTTTTTTTTTAATGAAGTTAGACAAATTATACACAAATTAATAGTCAATTTATAAAAGGAAAAAAGAAAGAATACAATGACATCTAGATGAAAAAAACCGGCCCCTCCATCGCCAACAGAGCCCAAAGGAAGTCGTCATCTGCATGTTTCCAAAAATCTTTCGGGTTTGTGACATAAGCGTGAATAGAGCCTATAGATCTGTTTTAATAGATTTAAATAGATTCATAAATAGGCTCTATTCACAGAGCCACCTGGCTGCCCTGCTTCTCTCAAAACTGTGGAGCTGCACTTCCTGCTCCATTCGTTGTGTATTAGGAATTAGCCGAGTCGTGCTAAAATAAATCTATATTTAAATATCAGACAGAGAACAGCAGGTTACAGATGCATAATCACAGACAGCGTGTTAAAACCTTTGCTACGATGTAAATACTTCACCGGAGGAAGCTTTTGTGTGTATAAAAGTAGGTGTTTGTGTCTCGAAGCTAATGCTAACTGAAATTAAAATGAATTAGTGATGTTAAAATAGTGTTATGATGAATGGTTTTGCACAGAAAAAAACTGACTTGTCATTACATGTATTTTCATAAAGTTGTTTTGTGTTCTATTTTGAGATTTAGATTAAGTTAGCATTAGACACCTACTTTTATACACACAGAAGCTTCCTCTGGTGAAGTTTTTACATTGTGATAAAGATTTATTTTAGCACAACTTGGCTAATTTCCATTACACAATGAACGGCGAAGGAAGTGCAGCTCCGCAGTTTTACATCTTTTCAGTCCCGCTGTACTGTACATTCATGAGATTGGTGCATATTATAAAATCCACCCACACAAGCTTTGTATATAGAAATGTCTGTTAGAATCTGCAACAACTCTAGATTTATATAGAAATTATAATACATTATTTTTGGATTTTAGGGTGAAGATCAAAACAAGTGGAAGATCCCACCTTCCTGGACTCTTATGTTTGGGGGCGGCATCCCACCTACACTTTTCTAAAACACAATTCATTCCCAGATGTTGTGGCAACCTATAAAATCCAGTGCCAATGTTTGACTCAGACATGACGTGACAGACACAGAGATGTTCTTTTTCTTCTTGTAAACATCATTACACACAACATTAAAACTCGTGAAAATTGGCCTCATTTAATCATTCAGAGGTGATCTAAATGTCACTGGTTTACGTCATCTTCAACTGGGATTATAATGTGAAAGAATGAACTCATCTCCTGGAAAAATAGGGCAACATATTTAGTTTTTATTGGTGAAAAAGTACGTAGGTGAGAGTTGCGTAGTCAAAACATAGACTGTATAAAGAAGTGTGACGTCACTAATAGTGTTTGGCACCAGTCAAATGAAGTTCACCGAGACTAAATTTAGAGCCAGTTCCATATTAGGAATAAGAATTTATTTACAGACAAAATAGTGAAATAAAAACACCAGGATGTTCAATGTAAAGTCTATTTGGAGCCTATGGAGCCGGAAGTGCCCCCATGTTCACTTCCTATTTGGGAAAATACTTATAACATGAATTTTATCCATTGGGCTATACAATACATTTACACAATCCTCTGATGACAATACACAGACAAGTTTTTTAATATTGCATTTTTGCTCATGCTAATATCAAAATGTGATCAAACTTGTCATGCCCTGAATTAGCCCAATTGAACGAAACATAATCACTGATAAGAGTTGCCGTGGTGATTTTGTACAGGAACATTTTAATTGGTCACAGCTGTCTTCATGAGTTGACTGTCTCTACTCCCCTGTAACAGCCCCTTACAGAACCATAGGGGATACAACAAACTCATTAAAACCCAGAGAAGCTGACATTAGAGTTTACTTTCAGAGTTGTAGTAGTTGTACTTGTCCAGAAGGTGGCACTAAAGTACTTCAAATTATTTTTATACGGGCATTTTCAGATGAGAACGAATTTACGGGAAGGTCCACTGATTCACTGACTGAAATTTAATAATCAAACCACTGATTTGAAGGTTGGATGATCGATTCTGTTGTTGTGCCCTTTGGCAAGACATTTCACCCATCTTACAGTGTGAATGTGGGGTGAGTGATTGGTGGTGGATGGAGGAGTGGCACAGATTGGCAGCCTCTGTACTGTCAGTCTGCCCCAGGGCAGCTGGAGACAGACAGCAGATCATCAGAGTGTGGAGGGAGTGAACAATGACTACAGTGTAGAGCTTTGAGAGACTTTATCGAGCCTGTAAAGGGCATTACAGAATTAAGGCATTATTATATCCATCCATCCATTTTCTCCCGCTTAATCCGACTGGGTCGCGGGGGCAGCACGCTGCCCATTACTCTGTGCACCAGACCCAGACCCCTATGAACCCCTCTGCAGGTGGTGAGCCCACAGGGGGGAGGAATTCCTTGACGGTCCTTGATTGTAAACTGTTCATAGGGGTGTTGCATGTTTTTGGTTGATGGGGGGGAAACCGGAGTACCCGGAGGAAACCCATCCAGACACGGGGAGGAAACATGCAAACTCCACACAGAAAGGCCCGGGCGACCTGGGGATCAAACCCGTAACCTTCTTGCTGTGAGGCATGAGTGTTGCCACTCAGCCACCGTGACGCCATTTATATTATTCTAATGTATGTTTAATACTATAATGTGTAGCTATACATGAATCTCATCTAATCTGAAGATAAACAGGGTTAAGCCTGCTGGAGATGCCAGGTGCTACAGTGGGCACCACAGTGGGCACCTTTAATGTACTGGGGCTTAATGTTGTTATTATTTTTATTTATTATTATCCTTTATTATCCCTGTAGGGAAATTATCCTCTGCATTTCACCCATCCTTTTCAGGAGCAGTGGGCAGCACGTGAGGCGCCTGGGGACCCATCGCCATGATCAAGTTGCTAGGCTTGGTCAGGACCAGGATTTTTACCTGTGGAGCATGTTTTTTGGGTTACTCTGGTTATTAAGAGCACTATCGGCTAATGCGATGTGTGAATAATTGGAGCGCTTTATGCTTTATGATCATATCTTTAATTTACACCAGAGTAAGTGGAACAGTAACAGAACACACTTGTACTGACTGACCTGTCCTGAGTCTTGAGACATGATCAGGGCCGTATAAATGCTGATAGTTACATAAGCTCCTGTTCCACCTGCTCCAGAGCCTTCATGGACACAGAAAACACAATGACTGAAATAGTGCAGCTTTGGCTCTATGAGCTCATCTGGCGGAGCACAGTTGGTGTGGAGGAGCGCTCCCACCCCCACAAACAAACTGATTTTCTCACGTTTTTGTCCCTGGACTGAAGACATCCGGGCTTCATGTATAGGCTACAATATTATAATAGAATATGGACAATGTACAGCATGGCTAAGCAAGTGTCTTTATTTATGCCTATGAAGTGATGGTGGTTGAAAAGCAACACTACCCTGCAAAAATGTTCTTAAAGATGCACTATGTAACTTTTTGGTTTGCTTATTTCCATGGTGTATATTCTAAATATTAACTCTATCCAACATGTATTAAATTACTACTCAAAATACATTGAAAAACTGGCATCCTTACTATGAACAGGGTTGCCAATCCACAGATCTGTGCCTTTAACTTGGCATAGTGGTGTAACCTGCTTGTTTCCATGGAGATAGAAAGGTTCCTTACTATGGGCAAAACAATGACATCTTTATTATGACAGGTAGGTGGCAGATCCTCCAGTTACCTACTACTTTTAAGTAATAAAAAAAAGAAAAATTAGTAACAATCTGAGGTGCCATTAGCTGTCGTTTACTGTGGACACATTTTAAAACGCTCTTATGCAAACTAGTTTTAGTCTTAGGATCTGGTAACCCAAAGCAAAGGGCTCATCGTGCACTGCTTTCAGAATAAATAATTTACTGCTTAACCACAAAACGTCACTCATAGCATTCAGGTCCAGTCAAATGAAGCTCACGAGGCTAGCAGTTATAGGAGAGAATTTGGAGCTGAGTTTTATATTAGAAATTTATTTGCGGACAAAGTTAGCTAAATAAAAACACCAGGATCATGTAGAGCAGGTTAATGCAAACATTTTAAGACCAAAAAGAGGAGCCTGACAGCAGCAGTTACAGAGAGGAGTGACAGTTTTTCAATGTAAAGTCAATTGGAGCCAGAGTCGATGAGCTGGAAGCGCGCCCATGCTCACTTCCTATTTGGAACGCAGCAGCTGGCGGGTTAGCTATGTCCATTTATATATACAGTCTATGGTTTAGATAGAAGATGTTGTGGTTGTGAATAAATCAAGACAACAACATTTTTGTCATCATACTGATAACACAAACTTTTTAACATGAATTTCACTGTTCCAAATATCTGGTCTTTTGTGGTGGAGCTGAACAATTTTGTCTCATCAAACCCTGGACATGAGCAGAAAGGGCCCAGCTGTGTCTGTGTCCACACCATCCACATACGCTGTACTGGTGATGATGTCCTCAGTGTGAATTATAGACTGAATTATGTAAGAGGTCTATTCATTTATCATTAAAGAGCCCAAATTACGCTATTTTATATCTATGATCTATGTTATAATGTTGTTTCCTCATCAGAAACATACCTGGAGTTGTGATTTGTTTGATTCACAAACCCTGCATATTTAGGCTGAGTTCTCTTAAACTGAAAACACTCTGTTCCACCTTGTGATGTCACGTGGCAATACAGGAAGTGCTCCACTGTGTTTTTAAACTCTGTACACCTTCACTAGAATCATCGTCATAGAATCATTTAGATCATTTCAGCCCTGGAATTGCCAATCTCTACTGAACTAAAAAAAAAGGTAGCTGCTAACTTGAAAACTACCGCTTCATGACATCACAAGGTGGAATAGAGCATTATGAGCTTTGATGTTGTACAGCCCAATAATGCAGGATTAAGGATTACTCAAACATGAATGACACAAAACGCAACTCCAGGTATGTTTTTGATGAGATAACAGCATCATTACTTAAAACTCACAAGAGACAATTTAGCGTAATATAGGACCTTTAAGGACACTTGAGACACCCACACAATATATGGCCCAAATACTCTTAAGAAGGAAAAATGCTGTTGTGTGATTAACATGTGGGCGGAAATCCAGAAGTGAATGTATTTCATTTACATTGTTAATTAAATTATCTCTGCTCTGTTTGATGAGGGCTTTGTAATCTGCAGGAAATCATTGCTCTTTCTCAACATCTGCAAAACTAAATGTACAGTTTGTTCTGATAATTGGGACTTGGTGATTTTTAAAGGTGCACTATGTCATTTTTCTAGTGAGGGGTCTGTCACCTACTTGTCTCCATGGATATCTAATTGCATTAACTGGAATGTCCCACAGTATGGCATTAAACTTATCTTTCATTTATTCAGTTAGGTGTACTAATTTACACCTAAAATTTACACCTCCACTCCATTTGACATGGCTTGTTAGCATCATCTCCTTGTCTCCATGGAGATATACAAGTTTAATGCTATACGGTGGAACATTTCAGCCACAGCAATGACACCTCCATCAATACAAGAAGATGGCGGACCCTCCAGCAGAAAAGTTACACAGCCTTTAAAACAGAAATACGGTGTGATTGCTTTGCATGAAAAATAGTTATTAATTTAGTATTCATATTTTTGCTGCGTTTGTGTTTAAATAATTTCATATAAAAATCAAATATTAGCAATCTAAATCACTTTCAACTTTCTGTTATATATTTGACGACTTTTTCCCATTATGTTTAAATGGTTAATCACTATGGCAACAGTCCTAATGTGTCATCATTCTGAAATCTATGGACCAGGCCAAGTTTTAACGATACTTCATGGCCATCACTTTTTAAAAAACAGGAAATATTTATTATAACATGCGTCATATGTCTGTTACGCATCAACCAAGGGCACAGCATCATCGGAAATCAGTTATGTATGAGAAGAACGGTACCAAGCCGCTAAACACTCAAGACTTCACTCTCATCCCAGGTTTGTGAAAGGAAGGAGCATCACGGACATTTTTGGCGACAGAGGGAGGCTATTTGAGTGGTCTGACGGTGGTCTGTGGTCGGAAATGTCAGGATGCGCTTATCCGTTCGCATGCGTAACGAGCGCACGGTGCCAAGATCGGGACTCATAATCAAAGCGCCATCTGTCCACCGGCCACTCTGACCGCGTGCTCCGACGCAACAGGCGTCACACCGCTCCGAGAAACTGTCAGTTTTCATCAATGGACAGAATTCATATAGAACTGTCTCCAGTGTTTTAATAGTTTTGAGTTTGTTGTGATTTTGCCGTGCGTAACAATGGAAAACTCGACCACAGTAGCGAACCAGACTTTGGGTGTATGGATCGACTCCAGCATCCAGTACAAAGTGGTGAGTACTTTTTTACTCTTCCTCATCTGCGCTTTGGGGATGGTCGGAAACGTGATGGTGATCCTGGTTGTGCTGACCACGAAGCACATGCGGACCCCCACCAACTGTTACCTGGTCAGTTTGGCCGTGGCGGATCTGATGGTTCTCATAGCGGCAGGTTTACCCGCGATACCCGACAGCATCTTCGCTTCGTGGGTGTTCGGACACTACGGCTGCCTGTGCATCACTTACTTCCAGTACCTCGGCATCAACGCGTCCTCCTGCTCCATCACTGCGTTCACAATAGAGAGATACATCGCCATCTGCCACCCGATCAAAGCCCAGTTTCTCTGCACGCTTTCCCGAGCTAAAAAGATTATTGTGTCCGTATGGGTTTTTACGTCCCTCTACTGCGTAATGTGGTTCTACTTGTCGGACATTCAGGAGTTAAAATACGACAATATCATCATTACAACGTGCGGCTACAGAGTTTCCAGGAAGTATTATCTGCCAATTTACTTCTTTGACTTTGGCGTCTTCTTCGTGGTGCCTTTACTGCTGTCCGCGGTGCTGTACGGACTCATCGCCAGGATCCTGTTCTTGAATCCGCTGCCGTCGAACCCAAAGGAAAAGAAGAAGAAGAAGAAGAACGGGCAAGACAACAACCACGCGACCAACAACAACACAAGCTGCAAGAACTCGCGCCACTCCAGCTCCACCGCGACCTCCCGCAGACAGGTGGGTGGCACCGGGCCAGAGCTCAGCGCACTGCGGGCTGTGCCAAATGGTCCACTGCGGTAAGGTGCGCGTGGAGTTACAGAGAGCTCTTTTACGCATGGGATAGGCGCAGTAGTAACAGCAGAAATACCTGGCCCCGTATAATACATAACATATAATGAGAAATGCGGGGTTTTCTTGGATAATAAAAAGATTATTTTACAATTTTAATCAGTCTATAGGCGACATGGGTTTCAGTTTCCTGTTTATAAGGGATACTTTTCACAATTCAAGATAAATTAGTTTTGAACTGTTTATTGCTATGGCAACAGTGTCATTTGGTCATCAGTCTGAAGCCCATTATGGATTGCATTACACCTGTATCAAAAGAACAATAGTTTTTTTAGTAAGAATATTCAACTATTTGTTTTTGTCTAAAGAAAAGAATTGAATTTGGGTGAACTCGCTAATTAAAAATGACGTGCAAACAAATGAGTGGGTGTGAAAAATATAAACATTGCAAATATTAAGATGTGTGTAAAATCTCTCAGTCATCCAGGTAGAATCCATGGCAAAAGGAGAAATTCAATTTGTCAGCTGGACAAAAGTTTATTTGGTCGAATACATTTTGCAGCTAATCCAAGCTGCTTCTTCAGAACTGAAGATATTAAGGTCCTATATTATGCAAAATTGACTCTTGAGCTTTAAGCCATCTTAGAATGTTGTTACCTCCTCAAAAACATACCTGGAGTTGCATTTTGTTTCATTCACACATGTCTGAGTAATACTTTACTTTATATTTTATCAGTTTGCCTACATCTCCAAAGCTCAAAATGCTCTCTTCCACCTTGTGATGTTGTGAACAGATAATTTTCAAGTTAACAGCTGCCTTTTAGCTTTTGTTCAGCAGAGAGAGGGCAATTCCAGGGCTGAAATGATCCAAATGATCCTAGTGAAGACGTATGGAGTTTAAAATACAGTGGACAACTTCCTGTATTACTGCATGACATCACAAGGTGGAACAGAGTGTTTTCAGTTTAAGAGAAGAACTCAGCCTAAACATGCAGGGTTTGTGTATTAAACATGTGTGAATGAAACAAAACACAACTCCAGTTCTGTTTGTGATGAGGAAACAACATTATAACATAGATCAGGAAATAGTGTAATATGTGTAATATGGGTCCTTTAATATTATTACCAACACAGCCACTACTACCACCAGACTCTTACCAAAATGTACTATCACCCTACCTGAAAATGAATACAATATCACTCCACCATTTTAACCATGCTTTTCCTGATGCCCTTTTCAGGTAACCAAGATGCTAGCTGTGGTCGTGATCCTGTTTGCAATGCTCTGGATGCCCTACCGCACTCTGGTGGTGGTCAACTCCTTCTTAGACCACCCCTATTTGGACAACTGGTTTCTCCTTTTTTGCCGAGTTTGCATTTATCTCAACAGCGCCATCAACCCGGTCATCTACAACGCCATGTCTCAAAAATTCCGTGCTTCTTTCCGAAAAATTTGCGGTTGCGGTAGGAAAGGGTCTGATAAACCGGCTGCGTACAGTGTTGCTTTAACTTATAGCGCTGTAAAGGAGACGTCAATGGTAGAAAGCACGGATCACTATACTGAAACTGAATTAGAGGAGCTAACAGTTAATGATGAACTCCTAGCCGATCAGAAAATCATGTACCCAGATACTTGTGTTTACGGTAGGGCTGACTTCAACAGCGCTTGAAAATATGTTTTTTTTTCTTTTGTTTGTTTGTTTTAATTAACGTTTTAAATAGAAGTATAATGGTTTGAGTGACTGAGACATACCGTATGCTTTTAGCAGTGTAGTGAGCGTGATTAGCCATGTTTGATAACTTTACAAATAATGGAAGTTTATGTGTGTAAGTGGCTATAACAGGAAGGTAATGACATGTTTTGAAGCTGCATTTCTGGGTTTTCCTGATAAGCCAGACTTGAATTGCATTGTGAAGTAACATGGAAAAAGTATTTCAGATATCGCTGTTGTGCAGTATAATGGCAAGACCTGAACTGAACCAGTGACTATGTAGTTCAAGGGTATTTGTTGAGATACAAAGTACTATATTGCATCGCATAGGTTAACAATTGATTCATATGAGCAGGGCAGTAGACAGGGGAGGACAGAGGGGTCTGTTGTTGCGGGCTTTACGGGCCCAGAATTGGACCCTCTTCCTATTAATTTATATTAGAAGGGGGGCCATGTGAGGCTTCTTGCCCCGGGCCCCCAAATTTCTGTGGACGGACCTGTATATGAGAAGTGTTGTGTGGGTTTTATTCAGATAATTATTCAGGTAATAAATTAATGTTTTAAAATGCTTCAAATGCTGTAAAGAAACAAGAATGAAACAGGGATTTGGATACCTATCGCACATTTTATTTATTTATTTATTTTATTTTATTTTTTACTATGCTACCTCTCATTGTTGAAAAGATTAACTGACTTGTCATCAAACATAATTACATCATAAAAAACAGAAGGAGGAACATGAATATTACAATAAAATTAGACGTATTTCAAAGTAACCTAAAAGTACATATTAAAGATTCACTGTACATTAGATAATTCATTCATTCTTGACTAATATCACAGCTGCCGTTAGGGGGACCACCTCAGAAAGTTGTGTTTTTTAGTGGGACAAAAAAGCTAACTGAAAGCACTGCTCTGTCTGACGCTCTGTTACTCAAATTAGACTTTAATCTGATAGAACAGACTGAGCTGGAACTACAACAGGTGAGCTGATCTGTGCTGTTAAACAAGTCCCTCTTAAATAACATTATCACAGCTACGCCACTTAAAAGCATCAATAGTTTAGAGAAGAATGAGTTTCTTTTAATTCCAAGTAAAATACAGGACCAATAGAACCAATAATTGAAATACTGCATTTTTAATTAGACCAGATTGATGAACTGCCTTGCCGAAAGACACAATAACACAAAGTCGAAGCTGGGACTGAACCAAGGGCTGTGCAGCTAGATGAATTTTAAATGAAATTGAGAATGATTTTTTTTTTTTTTAATAAAGGGATCTACAGCAGTCCCCAGTCAAAAATAGCATGTAGTTTGGAGCAGTTTAGACTTTGGGGAAACACTATTATTCAACGGCAATGATTAAAGTCTGTATTATTTATATTTCAGGAAATATATATTGAAATATTAATGTTATTTTGCTTTTTGATAAAGAGTGGTGGAAGGTAACGAAGTACAAAAGTAAAAGTACAATACTTAAGTACAATTTTTAGGTATCTGTACTTAACTTAAGTACATTTTACAGTGGATACTTTTTACTTTTACTTCACTACATTTAAGATCAGGTATCTGTACTTTCTACTCCACTACATTTTAGATCTGGACTGAAAAGTAAAAAGTACTTTTCTTTATGATGTGAGGCCTGCTGAAATGGTTGTGACTTATTTTTAGCACATTTGAGTTAACGTCCCAACTTCAAGCAAACCAAATACACAAAAAAGCTAGAAAAATTAAGAAATCAGTTGAATCGCTTAAAATCAGATGAATTCTTGAATGTGATGCTTTAATTGTTTTTGTTTTAATTGTAAAAATCTCTGCAAAATACTTTTACTTTTTACTCTTAAAGTACATTTTTAAACAGGTACTTCAGCAGTTTTACTTAAGTAGATTTTTTCATGTGATTTTGCTCGAGTAATCTTTTGCCCCTGTATCTGTACTCATACTTAAGTAACAAAACTGAGTAAAACTGAGTACTTCATCCACCACTGTCGATAAAACAAAATAAACTAAATAAATCAACCACTCCACCACAGTGAAGTAGAATGTTTGAAAAGGGAGCCGCACTTTGGAGTCTGTAAAATTGTACTCCGGCCTTTTACAGTGACTCACTCTTGGACCTTTGGAGAAAAAAAAAATCCATTTCTACTGAAGGACCTGATCTCCAAAGTGAGATGGACTCCGTCTCTCTGTGACAAATGGAGCAAAAAAACTACCACTTTTCAAAAAAACAACAAAAACACTGATACTGCAGAGAGAAATGTACAGGAAACTAATGTAGAAAGTGCCGTTTGGGTGTATAGAGGATGTATTTTGTATAAAGTTTTACTGGATCTCAAAAATACATAAGTTGTAACTATTGCTTTTAAAGTTGTACTATGTCACTTCTACATGGGAGGGTCTCCTACTTGCTTGTCACCATAGAGATGTTATTTCTTTGCCTGAAATGTTCCACAGTAGGGCATTAAACTTATCTCACTCACATTTGTTCAATTACATGTGTTTTATAGCTCAAAAATACATTAAAAAACAAATATGCAGGCTTGTTTCTCCATAGATCTGACCATTACCCTGTTTCCATTATGATAACAATGTTTTTCATACTGTGGATTAAAGAAGTAATATCTCCATTGAGACAAGCAGGTGGCAGAAAAGTTACACAATGCACCTTTAACACATCAACTTATACCAGCAATGGCTTTTTCTGTGCTCAACTACCATTATAAACATATGGGGGAATAGGCACTACGGAAGCCCTATGGGAACAATATACAACTTATTATTATAAGCAGCTAATTAATGAATGCAAATTAATTACACTTGCATGGAGAGCCCTATACAATCTTGACAAATCTTAAAAAGCAGTTCTCCAGAGAATATATGACGATTACAGGTTACATAAACACACAAATGAAGCAATAGTTAGAGCCCATGTGTAATGTTTTGTACAGTGTGTTTTCTATCTGTACATATGGGACAGGGCCAGTGCCTCTTCACTATCATAGCTCCAAGCTCTTTTCTTTCTTTCCTCTTTCGCTCTCTCGCTCCGTCTCTTTGCTTCATGTTCAGTAAATGGAATGAGCTGCTATTTCTGTCCCTCCCATAGACTGTATATATAAATGAACAAAGCTAACGCACTAGCTGCCGCATTCCAAATAGAAAGTGAACATGCAGCTCTTCCGGCTCCTACAGACCCTGGCTCCCATTAACTTACATTGCAATATTGTCTCTCTGTAGCTGCTGCAGTGAGCCTCAGTTTGGTCTTAAAATGTTTGTATTAACCCACTCAGTTTTTTGTTTTTCCACTTTTTTGTTTCCTATTCCTATTCATAATGTGAGCATTCGAGCAGTACAGTCTATGGTCCCTCCTTTATATATACTGTATAAAGAAGTGGACTAAGGGAGTGTGACGTCACTCAGCTCCAGTCAAATGAAGCTCACAGTGCTAGCAGTTATAGGGGTGAATTTGAAGTCAGGTCCTTATTAGGAATAGGAATTTATTTACTGACAAAAAAGTGAAATAAATGCACCAGGATCATGTAGAGTGGGTTAATACAGTGTCTATTTTTATATACAGTTTATGGTCCCTTATGTGGAAGTGGATATGTCTTTTGAAGTTTGTGTGTCTTTTGATACATCTGTTTACAAGTGAAGGTGTATGTTCAGCCTGGCCAGTCATACTTCTACTCTTAGAGCCCATCCAGAAGCATAACTTGTTTTAAAAATGTTTCTAGATTTTTAGTTCAGCGGTAAATAGGCCTATTTTATTGTTTGATTGATTATGGCTGATTTTATTTTATTTATTTTTTGGCTTTTTTCATGTGGCATACAGACGCTGTGCATGTACAGTATTATAAGAAAAAAAATATAGTTAATGTCACAATTTTCAAAAATCTAACCTTGAGCTGTTTTTTCTTTGCCCATGGGTTTCCGAGTGAGACAGAATTAGCACTGTTGCCACGGTGATTAACAAGTGAAAACTCAAAATGTCGCTTATAAACAGGAAGATGAAACCCATGACTAGAATAGGATTTTCAAAAGACATAATTTCACTTTGGTGACTACAGATGAAAATCAGTTTTTGGTGCAATGTCTGTCAAATAAATAAATATATTAATAAACAAATAAATATATTGGTTAGTTAGTAGTAAAATTTAAGAACACACTACATATAGTCTCCATCTTGGAAAGACATATACAAAACATATACATATATATTTAAATTCATTCATATTTAAAATTCAAAAAAGGAGTAGGAAAAAGTATAGCTTATTTAATGCTACCCCTAATTTACAATATTTCATTTACGCAATATTCTTTAAATAAATAAATTAGTATTTGGGTGTGACTGGCCAGGCTGTGAAAGCACATTAATATTAAATAATGTAACAATGTGCAAATTTAATATCTTGATTTGTGAATTCAAATGTTTTAAACAGATATTTCTGGCTTAGTGTAAGTCAGCAAAGTCATTTTCTGTCATTGCCTTTGCCTTGGTCATGTTTTGTTTTTATATTGTGATGTTTGTGCAAATCTGGTTTAAATAAAGTTGTTCATGCAGAAATCTGTGGTCTTATTGAACTTATTACCCCAAACATTTGAAAAATACAGGAATAAATAAATAAAAAGTAGCCTTGTGGTCTTTGAGAGTCTAAAATTATCTGTTTGGTAGGGTCTTGATTTTTGTTCTACCCATTGTGACCACCAAAAATAAATCCTCCGCTAACTTTTATAATTGCTCATTATTAAACCTGGACAAAATACAAAAGAGAAAGTACACTGAAAACGCAGTACCACCTACTCACTCTCACACACTTCACTTATAATTATTTTGTACAGCACGGACAATTATCATGATTATTATGACAGTCCCACTTAAACTATGGCTGAGGTTAAACTATGGTTATGGCCAAGAAACCAAAAAGGTCAACAAAGATGCTCTGCTCAACTTTTGCTAGAGGTACAAGAAGTAGCTGTAACTGTTTTGCAGCCTTGTAGGAAGCCTTGTAGTAGTAGTAGTAGTGGTAGTAGTGGTAGTAGTGTAAGGAAAACAGCTTTTTCCCTTGTGTGTTCATTAGTTTCTGCTAAGACAAAAAATAGCCCTGAAACCAAGACACAATTCAGAGAAGAATTTACTCAATCAAGCAGTAAAAAGCAGTACAAGTACAAGGAGTCTGTGCAGCTGACATTCCCAGGCAGAGACTGAATGTTTACGCCTACAGTATAAAATGAGTTTTATACGCAAACAATAGTGGGAGGCTACCATGGTTTAGACTTTAGGCCAGCCAGGCCTCTTGGCACGTTGCACAATCAAGTGATCAGACTGCGACGAGCATCCCTCGGATTCATCTTATTCCCATTACTGGAGCATCTTTCCGGTCTGATCAGGGTGACGAGTCGTGAGTCAGCACATCCCTAACAATAAGTTCTTGCCCCATTTAGTTAATTAATTAGACTTATAGATAGAAATAGAATAGAAATGTAATCTAGTCCCTGTATAGTGAATTATAGCAGTACAATAAAACAACTGTTGGTTTTCAGATTCTTGAATGTGATAATGTCATACTCTCAGATGGGGGGCAAGGGCCGGTTTTCCCTGATCACATTGTATTTCATCATGACATATCCAAAAGGTAAATTTAGAAATATTTGACTCGATCATTTCTATTACTGACAAGGCCCAAGAACTCACTGAATTACAATAAAAATCAGCATTTTAAAACTATTATTTTCGCTGCCCCCCATCTGTATTAAATAATATAGAAATAAAGAATGTTTTGATGTCATCTGAAACACATAGCAACTACTACTAGCGATTGTAGTAGTAGTAGTAGTAGTAGTAGCAGCGATTGTAGTAGTAGTTGCAGCAGTAGAAGTAGCAGTAGTAGTAGCATCAGCTGTACTAGTAGTAGTAGTAGTAGTATTTTACATTAATATAATTTACAGTATATTAGAGGGGGCCAATTTGAGACTTTTTGCCCCGGGCCCCCAATCTTCTGCTGACGGGTCTGAGTAATAGTACAAGTTATTTACAAGTTTACAAGTAGTGTACATAGTCACTTTGTATCCATGTACTGGTAGTTTAGTAAGATTAAAAGTTTAGTATAAGCCTAACAAGGAATAGTTGGAGAAGTATTATAGTTTTTCACACAATATACGCAGATCATTTTACTGTACTTCACTACAGAACTGACTGTGCTGATTTGACCTGTCATTTTAATATCTTTGCTGTCTGGCCTGTAGGAAATCTCAAGTTTGTAGAGATTGAATTTAAAAAAGCTGATCATTTCCACACTCTTTTCTACTTGTGTTTTTTGTTTTTTTCCCTTTAATGTTCTCCACTTGTTGCCAGATAATTTGAACTTACTCATGCAGAGAAAAGGACTCATTAAGAATCATAAAACTCTCCCATTTACCATCATAAGGTCCAGGGACAGTACATTTAAAATCATTAAACACACATTTGCACATCTGCTCTGGCTCCATTGCTGTGACTGAGCGGACTATAATTATCAATACTTAGACTTAATATTTTATAAGCCCACAGTGTTTCAAGATTCACTCAGTCTTTTTAATGATCAGTCCTGGATTACTGTTGGTTGTGGTTATTATAGCTGTGTTATCCAATATTATGTGATCAAAATCTTTTGGTTCAGTAATACCATAATGCTCTAACATTAGCAATCAAATCATGTAGTTCTGATGAAATGGCAATAGCAATATGTAGAGATAATATGGCTTTAGAACGTTGCACATAAAGGCTTTAAACGATGCCATACTGTGGAACATTTCAGGCAAAGTTACATAGCGCACATTTAATTATTACGTACTGAAGCTCACTTAGTATTTGACAGTTTTATTTGGTTGAGTGATGTAGATGACATAATAAGGAGCAGATGAGAGGTGGAGGAGTGATTCATCTTTAAACAGAGGAGCGTTTATCTCAACACCTGTCAACACCACACAGGTCTATTCTCCAGGACTCCGCTGTGTAAGGGACAAACTCACCATCACACAACAGGGAAGTCCACTATATTCAAATCAGATCACAGTGGAAATACAGTTAAATCTACAATTCAGAAGTTAAAGGTTTTATCTTACACAAAATTGACTCTTGTGAGCTTTAAAGGTGTAGTTTTTCTGGTGGAGGGTCGGTCAAATGCTTTTGTCCATGACATCCTTTTCCATATTTCACAGTATGTTATAAACCTTTCTATCTTCTGGAGACCAAACCAGACCAAGTTGCAGGTCAAATCTGTGGAGAGGCGACCCCGCTCACAGTCAGAATGCCTGTTTTTTATGTATTTCTGAGCTATAAAACCACCTGTAATTTAATAAATGTAAGGTAGAGCTGTTTAATGTCACACTGTGGAACATTCCAGTCAGAGGAATGAAATCTCCATAGAAACAAGCAGGTGACAAACCCTCCACTAGAAAGGTTAGGTTACACAATACATCTTTAAGTCATGTTTGAATGCTGTTACCTGCTCAAAAACCGCCAGTCTACATCTCCAAAGCTCAAAATGCTCTGTTCCACCTCATGATGTCATGAAGCAGTAGTTTTCAAGTTAACAGCTACATTTTGTGTTTAGTTCAGTAGAATTTGGCAACTCCAGGGCTGAAATTATCCAAATGACAAATGGCAAAGGTGTATGGAGTCACTGCTGTATCAACACATGACATCACAAGGTGGAACTGAGTCTAATAAAGCTTCTACATTAAGTTTTATTAGACTTAAAAAACTGCACAAAGTACATTTTTAAACATGTACTAATATTATTAGTAGATAATTTTATGTGATTTTTTAACTTTTACTTGAGTATTTTTTATTTTTTTTTATATTTTTTTGCACCGTATCTGTACAAAATCAAGTACTTCCTCCACCCCTGTTCCTCAGTGTAAAACCTTATATAAAAGAAAGCCTCTTAAACTGCACTAAAGAAACAGTCTTTTATATTCTGCTCATGGTGGATCTGCACAACTTTCCAAACTCTCTCATGAATAACAAAGCTCCTCTCACTTTGACAGCTGCTGTGAGGACGACATCACAACACAGCGGAGATACAGCTTTAATCACTGTGAGTGTGTGGGCGGGTGTTTAACATGTTGTGGGGACCTGCCTCTCCTATAGGGACAAAGATCAGGTCCCCATGATATAACTACATCCATTATTATTACATAAACAGTAGGATTTCAATTTGGGGGGAATATTTACAGTTCTTTTTCTTTGCTCTATTGGGGAAATTTGTGTTATGCTAGCTGAAAATTTTTGAATAAACTTCTGTTACTCATCACAGATACAAATCAGCTACAAAAGTGTTTTATTCTGTCATTTATTTAGTTCAGTTAATGGCTTTTTTTTAATTTTTACAATATTTTTGGGGGACAATCCTGCTTTAAGGTGATTTTGTCAGTGGCGTAAATTAGATTCATTATTAGCGCTTATGTTATCGCCTGTATAGATCACACTTCAAAATTTGTTATCGTGACGGGCTTGGATATGGGTTGGTTAATAGGTTACATCTCCAAAGCTCAAAAAACAGCTACACTTTACCTTTTGTTCAGCAGAGATTGGCAATTCAAGAGCTGAAATTATCCAAATGATTCTAGTGAAGGTGCATGAAACAAAACACAAGTCCAGGTCTGTTTGTGATGAGGAAACATTATAACATAGATCAGATCAGAAAATGGTGTAACATGGGCCCTTTAAATGTTAGGTAAAGTAGTAATTATGGTTAAGTCTCCAGGAAATGAATGTAAGTCAATGTAATGTACCCAAGAAGCATGTGAACCCAATGTGCGTGTGTGTTAAAGCTGCAGTCTGTCATGAGCTGCTCAGAAGGAGCTGGAGATGAGAAGTGAGTGACATTTTTAATATGTGGACAGACTATATGTAATCAATACAGATCCAACCAAGTCCCCAGTGATCTTCTGCGTACAAGTCATACATTTAAAATACAGAAGAATTATACTGACATTAGTTAAAGTCACTGTAGCTGATTTTTACTGTCATGAAAAACAGATCTAGTTCATTGTAAACAGTTTGCAGTGGTCCAAAGTTATTCCTCACTTACCTTATGGATTCAAAACATTTTAATTATTCATAGCAGTGAGTTTACAAGCACGTTTCACCAGAGAGGAGTTTTGCTGTAAAGGTTTATCAGACAATAAAAACTTTTCTAATTAGAGGCAGGCTGAACACAGTGGACTTAATTTGTTATTTTTGCTCAAATACTTGGAACAAAATTGGGTACAGGCCCTTTTTCCCCAGGGCCTCCTCAGACATATCCAGAAGAGCGCCCCCTGGAGACTAATTACCTCAGCAACTCGTCAATGTGGAGGAGCAGCAATTCTACTCCGAGCTCCTCCCAGGTGACTGAGTTCTTCATCCTTTAGCTTAGATTTTAAAGGGTCCATTTTCTGATCTATGTTATAATGTTCCTCATCACAAACAGACCTGGAGTTGTGTTTTGTTTCATTCACACATGTTTAACCTTCAAACCTGCATATTTAGGCCGAGTTCTTCTCTCAAACAGAAAACACTCTGTTCCACCTTGTGATGTCATATGGTAATACATGAAGTGCTCCAATGTATTTTTAATTTCCATACATCTACTACATCACTACAAAAATGTGATTCATTTCTGTCCTGGAATTGACAGTCTCTACTGAATTAAAGGTAAAAGGAGCTGTTAAAAACTACTGCTTCATGACATCACAAGGTGGAACAGCATTTTAAGCTTTGGAGATGTAGACAGACTAATAATAAAGAATTACTCAAACATGTGTGAATGAAACAAAACACAACCCCAGATATGTTTTGATGAAGTAATCGCATTATAACATGGCTTAAAGCTCACAAGAGACAATTTTGTGTAACACAGGACCTTCAGAACTTGGTGTTGGAATCTGCATAATTTCTGAGTCTGTGTGAGTGTTGTGGGTTCAGACTGGGTCAGGAGCTGCAGACTGGAACAGACTTCAGACAGGCTCAGTTCACATGAGTGAGATAATAGAGCGGAGGTTTTTACGAGACAAAAACAAAAACACAAGGAGAATAATTACATCTCCACCACAGCAGGGGGCGCCAGGAGCCGAGAGAGACGACAGGTGTTTAGTGTAACGGATCATTAAACGCCCACAAGTCTGAAAATATAACACCACAGGAAACAGTCACATCGGCACTATAGACAGGTCAAGTCTTTTATGACCTGTTTTTCTGACATAGGCCAACGTCAGTGATCAGTCAGTTTGTGTTTAACTAAAGGTACAGAACTGTCTCACTCTCACTTGACACGTGTCTCTTACTCTTTTTGCTATACCATCTATTTTTGTTACTCTGTTATTATATTATATTGTGATGTTTGAGCTACTGTATCCAAATAATTTCCCTTGTGGATCAATAAAGTTTGTCTAAGTCTAAGTCTAAGTCTAAGTCTAAATGTAAGGTAGAGCTGTTTAATGTTATACTGTGGAACATTCCAGGCAGCGCAATGACATCTCCATAGAAACAAGCAGGTAACGGACCCCCAACCAAAAAGTTACATAGTGCACCTTTGTCTTGCCCAAGTACAGACATATTGTATAAGCAGCTCTTGAGGTCTGAATACGTCAGCTGTGTACTGTCTGCATTTAATAATAAACCATTTTATTCTCTGTCAACCAGGAAGTGCGCATTAACATACTAGTCACTGTTAGCATTACAGCCACTGCAAAATCTGCTCTGGTCTCTGAGTTGTTTATAAAGTGGTGATTGTTGTGAATAATAAAATAAAATGGTGAGAGGAGGAATCACTTTGGACCATGACAAATTGTTTAAAATGAACTAGTTCTTTTTTCATGTTTTTGGTCAAGGGCGCATCACCGTGGAGTTGTTGCTTTGTACGGAAATGTTTCACAGTATGGTATTAAACCTTTCTATCTTCATGGAGACCAAACCAGACCAAGTTACAGGTCAGATCTGTGAAGAGGCAACCCCGCTTACAAGTCAGAATGCCTGTTTTTCTAGGTATTTTTGAGCTATAAATCCACCTGTAATTGAATAAATATAGAGCTGTTTAATGTCATACTGTGGAACATTCCAGGCAGAGCAATGACATATCCATAGAAACAAGCAGGTAACGGACCCCCAACCAAAAAGTTACACAGTGCACCTTTAAATACATTTTAATAAAATCCTCATAATAAAGGTGAAGTCACATAGTTTTGAGTATAATATTTTACCACATATGAGGAAACATCATGTACTATGTCACTTTTAGAGACAAGCAATGATTCCAACTTACCTGCTAGATCTGTGGAGAGGCAAGTTCACCCGGTCCGAATGTATTTTCAAGGTATTTTTATTTGTTCAAAAAGTCTGCAATCAAAAGTACATCTTTAAATAAACTAAATAAATGTGCTTTTATCTAAACTAAATAAAATATGTTTTTATCCTGCATCATTTCAGAAACGTTTGTAGTGATTAACGTAGTTAATAATAAACACTTTGTTTACTCACAACACAGTGAAATCAGTTTTGTTGTCTCTCCTTTGAATACATAAGACCTTGATACTGTGGTGGCTAGCCTATGATTTTCATAATAATAATATCTAATTAGTTTTTTCACACAGGAGCTGGGTTCATTGCCAAATAATGTACAATCAAAGTCTCTCAGATTCACTGTGACCAGGAGAGATGTACCTCTGTTTGCTGTAATGGTTTAATCATGTAAAAGGCTCATCTCACTGGCAGAGGGAGGACAGAGGAGACAATGGGACAAAGATTGAGGATGAAGCTATTGTTTATCAAAAGGACTGGGTTCATTCAAAGGTGACCATACAAAAGTATTCTGGAAGTCGAGACCTGATAAAGCTGTTAGAATAAGGGTAAATTTAGAAAAGACACGGGGGAATGATTTACTATTTATGAAAGTGAATAAAAACAATGATTATTGCCACTAAATGGTTCAACTTAAAGATGCAATATGTAACTTTTCATTCAAGGAGTGGTTAGCTGCTTTTGTGGCTATCTGGTTCACATGAGCAGTTTTTGAAACTTTTTGGGGTTTTTTAGCTCAGTTTTTAACATATCATGAGATTTTCACCAACTAAACAGTGCAGCATGTGCCATGGAGACCGTGCAAGAGGCTAGCTAAGGAGGGAACACCTAATGTTATGTTATAATAATTCAGGTCAAAAAAGTTGCATGCCATTCAATTGTTTTGTCTGGAATGTTCCACAGCATTGTATTAAACTTATTTATATCCATGGAGACGCCACCAGGCCCATTTACAAGTCAGATCTGTGAAGAGGTGACCCTGCTCACAGTAAGAAAGCCAATTTATTATTTTGTGCAATAAAAACATCTGAAAAAAAAATAAACGCAAGATAGATAAGTTTAATGCCAGACTATGGAACATTCCAGGCTAATCAATGACATCTCCATAGTGGAAAGTTACCAGAAAACTTGACATTCTAAATCAATCAAATTTATCAGACTTGTATCATGTTTTCACAAGTTTTTCAAACATGCACATTTTCTGATTCAAAGCGCAGGTTCATTCACATATTAAACAGACTGCAGGGTCCATTTGTAATAACGTTGTTTGTGCTGAGGTGTAATTAATCTTTCTTAATTTAATTACTTTAATTAAACTGTGGCTGCAGTACTTATTCAACATTAGATTAAAGCTCCAGTAAAGGTAAAGTTTGATATATGGTTACACTTTATGAATGAAACTGTAGTTATGCAATAAGCAGTAAATCAGTGTTGTTCAAGATTGAATTTCTAAGATATTTTTTAATAAATATTAATCTTATTTAAATTTTTGCACTATTATTTACTTAGTCATCTTCGTGTAATTGTGGATTAAATGTGAATTTAATGACACTTTTGATTTAAAGGTGCATTGGGTAACTTTTCTGGTTAAGGGTCCCAAGTTCGTCTCCAAGGAGATGTTATTGCCTTGCTTGAAAAGTTCTACAGTATGGCATTAAACTAATCTCCATGTAGGCCAACAATCACTAGGCCAAGTTACAGGTCAGATCTGTGGAGAAGTGGTCCCTACACCGGAAAAGTTACACAATGCACTTTTAAGTAAAGCTTTGTTGGACCAATTATTCAAATGAGTTTAGGTTTTATGGAGTTTAAAATGACAGTGGCGCACTTCCTGTATTACCACATGACATCACAAGGTGGAACAGAGTGTTTTCTGTTTGAGAGAAGAACTCAGCCTAAATATGCAGGATTTGTGTGTTAAACATGTGTGAATGAACCAAAACACAACTCCAGGTGTGTTTGTGATGAGGAAACAACATGATAACATACTGTAGATCAGAACATAGCATAACATGGGCCTTTGAAAAGACTGAAAAAGTTGATTTTACATAACATGTCTTTTTTTAAACTCTAAAGTCGGCTGCACAAGATGAATAAGAATTGGATTTCAATAAAAACACAATGAATCTTAAACTCTAATCTGATCTCTGAGGTGCCACAGCCAAGCATATGTTTTCACTCTTATCACTCCAGCTCCTAGGAGATATTACCTTGTCTGTTTCTCCTCCTCATCCAAAACCACTACTGCTAATACAACAAACTCTACACACTGATTCAATTTAACATGCCCCAAAATCCAATCACAAATCAAACAAGCTTGTCCAAACCAAATGGACCATTACCCATGAGCACTAGGGGCGTCCAAACCAAAGCAGATGGACAGTGTTTCAGATTAAACTATATTCAACACCAGTGAATTCAATGTGAGAATGAAATATTCAGTGAAGCAATGCTGAAAAAAGGTGGTTATATAAAGGGTGTGTCCTGTGGGAGAGTCCTCGTCTGTGAAATAACGTCGGGTGAAAGATGAAAGAAAAAGATAAGAAAAGAACATTTGTTTCAGTGTTAGAAAATCCACTTAAAGGTCCTATATTACACAAAACAGACTCTTGTGAGCTTTTAGCCATTTACCTCCTCTAAAACATAACTGGAGTAATCCTGCATTAATAGTCTGTTTACATCTCCAAAACTCAAAATGCTCTGTTCCACCTTGTGATGTCATGTAGTGGCAGTTTTCAAATTAACAGTTACCTTTTATTTAGCAGAGAGAAGTCATCCAAATTATTGTAGTGAAGGTGTATGGAGTTTGAAAACACAATGAGCACTTCCTGTATTATCACATGACATCACAATGTGCAACAGAGTGTTTTCTGTTTGAGAGAAGAAATCAACCTAAATATGCAGAGTTTGTGTGTTAAACATGCGAATGAAACAAAACACAACTCCTAGTATGTTTTTGATAAGAAAACAACATAACATAGATCAGAAAACAGAGTAATATGGGCCCTTTAAAAGCAGCTGTGATATCTGACTTTTATGGAGATTTATGGAAACCAATATGTTTTTCAATAAAGGTTTTCATTTGCTCCTGACATCTCCCAGGGATAAGCCCAGAATGATGGCATCTTATGATAACTATTACTTAAAACCTGGGCCAAACACTAGGCCCTATCTCGCAATGGTTAAGGCATAGTTGCCAAAACAGGTGTATCTTTTAGTTCAGGGGGAGTTACAGGTCAGATCTGTGGTGGTCATAGAGTGGATATATAAATGGACATGGCTAACCCACTAGCTGCCACATTCCAAATAGGAAGTGACGATGGGACGTTTCCGGCTCCATCAACTTTGGCTCCAATTGACTTTACATTGAAAAATTGTCACCCTCTCTCTAAGTGCTGCTGTGAGCCTCGTCATTTAGGTCTTAAAATGTTCGTATTAACTCGCTCTACATCCTGGTGACACAGTGAGAGATTTATTTGTACACAGTCGCATGGAAACACATCGTTACGGACAGTTTTCAACAAAGCAACAACACTTTTGTGAGACTGGTCAGAAGAGCAATCGATTTAGTCCACATTTGGTCCATTAAGTTAATAATATCCAAAATTCTTAACTGTTTAAAGGGGCTGAACCCAGTTTTAAACCATGTCTTTTCTCACTGGTCTGGTACAGTTACAGGCAGTTGTTTGTACATGCTTCTCATCTATCTATATGTGGTTGGTTTGGTATAGTTCCACAAAATTTCACATAATCTGCGTGGCCTTGTCTCCATGGAAATATACAAGTTTAAACGAGCACTATGTAACTTTTCTGAAAGGGGGTCCTGCTTTTCTCCATAGAGATGCTGTTGCCGTTTCTAGAATTTTCTGTTATATATGGCTTTAAACTTGTCTATATCCTTAGAGAAAAGAAAAGCACCATCTAGCTAAACAGCATTTTATTTCATTTATTTAGTTTATCAAAGTGTTTTTGAGTAATAATATCACAATTAATGAAACAAATGCAAAAAAGATACTATAGCATATAGTACTGCTGAATTTTCCAGACACAGAAATAACATACTGAAGGTAGGCGTACCCTCCACCATAAAAGTTATATAGTACACCTTTAATACTATACTGTGAAACATTCAAAAAACAACAGGAGAGGAAAAAAAGTGGCTTACCTCCCGTAAACTGTATATAAATGGAATCAGTAAGGGGGCGCTGCTGGCTTCATCGACTCCATTTGAATTTACGTTGTACATTTGTCTCCCCTCTAACTGCTGCTGTGACCCTCATCATTTTGGTCTTAAAATGTTCGTATTAACCTGCTCTACACAATCCAGGTATTTTTATTTCGCTATTTTGTTGACCTGGCTCCAAATTCGCTCCTATAACTGCAAGCTTCGTGAGCTTCATTTGACTGGAGCCGAACGCTATAGTCGACAGAGAAACAACATATTGAAGGTTGGTGTACCCCTCACCAGAAAAGCTACATAGTGCACCCTGATTGTGAAACATCTCCATGGAGACAAGAAAGCAGTGTACCTCCACCAGAAAAATAACAGAGTGCCCCTTTAAAATCTAATTATTATTAACCTTGAGCACATGGAGGTTGCTGGAGGTGAGTATGTACAGTCTCTCGTTGGTGGCTCTGAATCCGAGGATGGGCCGGTCCGAGTCCAGACTTGACACCTGCTGTTTGGCCACCTGCCCCACCTGCCGCCCCTGCCGCCTGTTGAAAAGCACGGTCTCCACGGGGGCGGGCTGTCTGTAGATGAAGGCTCTGCGCAGGCATTCACACAGAGAGGCGTACGAGAAGTTTGGAGCACAGGTGGCAAATTTCTTATCCCGTTTGGACGCCTGGACGTAGCCTAGAAGAAGAGAGAGAAATGATTTTAGATTAGCTAATGAGGTTAATTAAGAGAGCTCTCTAAAGGAACACAGCAGACAAGCACAGTGGAGAGTTTTTTAATTACAAAGTTAATACAGTTTGAATATACAGTCAAGTGTAAACAGCCAGAGAAACTGATGTCGTTAAAGCATGAAAACTGAAGTACGCAATAATTACGTTTAAACGAAAAAATGTTCTCATTGTAACTTAATACTGTCTGATAGAGGGTCTGTCAAATGTTTTTCTCTGTGGAGATGTTATTGCTTTGTCTGGAATGTTTCACAGTATGGCATTAAACCTTTCTATGTTCATGCAGACCAAACCAGACCAAGTTACAGGTCAGATCTGTGGCGAGGCAACCCCGCTCACAGTCAGAATGCCTGTTCTCTAGGTATTTTTGAGCGATATAACCACCTGTAATTTAATAAATGTGAGGTAGAGCTGTTTAATGTCATACTGTGGAACATTCCAGGCAGAGCAGTGACATAAACAAGCAGGTGACTCCTAACCAAAAAGTTGCATAATGCACCTTTAATGTAGACAATGCTGTACATGCATTTTAAAAGCAACAATATTTCAATCACGTTAGTAGATAAGTAATTATAATATTAATATATTTATTTATACAAATTACCCAAGGTCACTTTACAAAGCAGCATAAAAAACACAATTTAAGTGACAACGAATTCCCTGTTGTTTTCCCCACAACTGTATTAAAGCAATTTAAGGTCCTGTGAGAACCAAGTTAAAGTTAAAGAACAAAACCCCTCTTACTTTCTAAACCAGTTTCATGACAAAAGCAGTTTTATTTCTTATCATCCGTAAAAAGTATCTTCAACTTAAGAGTCAAAGAAAATTAATCCAAATGTTAAAACAACCTGAATAAATCTGTTTGACTTCTCAAAACTGAGCTCAGGTCCCATTGAGGTAATTTACTGAGTGTGATCAAGTCTGTGCTCTCTCAGATGGAGCAGCAGCAGATGGGCAAAAAGCTTTCAGTTAAAAAAAGAGAAAAGAAAATGTCAGAGCAGTTAGTGACGGAGGAGAGACAGGAGCAGAGGTGGGACTAGTTAGTTTGAATACAGAGAAGGTAAATGTCTTTTCAGAACAAATATATATAATCGTATTAACAGATAAGTGACACTGGAGTCCCTGTGGTTTAACCTACAGCTGCACCAAGGCAATTTATATACAGGCTCTTTTCATACTGTCACCTGCCTAGTTCAGTTTCTCTCAAAAGTGCGGATCCTCACTTATTAATTCCCTGAGATAAATTAGCTGAGTCTTGCTAAAATAAATCAATATTAGACAGACAGACAGCAGATTACGGATGGATAATCACAGACAGCGTTTTAAGACCTTCACTATGATGTAAATACTTCACTGAAGGAAACTGTGTTTAGAAAAGTAACATACTGTCTGTAATTATCCAAGCAGAATCTGCTGTCTGCGTCCTGATATTTAAATATTGATTTATTTTGATTTATTTTATTTTTGTCTAATTTAACTGAGAGAACGAATAGTGAGGACCTACACTTTTGAGAAAAACTGAACTACAGAGAGCAGCTGGAAAAGGGCCCATTAGGCATTAATTCAGAGCGCCGTTACATGTTTTAAGGTTAAAAATGTAAATGTATGGAACAGGGTCTTTAACATCATTGTTGTGCTATTATAATCTGTATATAGTACTGAGCCTTTTCCTCAGTGTTGGAAATTAGTTTCAAATTTTAGATCACAAATCTGGTGAAGATAGATAAACCTGATTACCAACTAAAAGTTTAGAATAAGTTCAAGTTCAAAGTTTATTGACTGAGCCATGACTAGCCGTTCAAAGCACTTCATGATGATGGGTGTCAATGCCACAGGGCCGTAGTCGTTGAAGCAGGCACAGGTATGATGGTGGAGGCTTTGAAACAAGATGGGACAATGGCTTGGTCCAAAGAGGTGTTGAAGATGTCTGTAAAGACATCCTTTAGCTCCTCAGCACAATCCTTCAGCACACGACCTGGGGTGTTGTTTGGACCTGCTGCTTTGCATGGGTTGATGGTGGTGAGTGTCCTCTTCACGCTGGCGGCAGACAGACATAGAGTCTGGTCGTGGAAAGGGGGTGTGGTTTTCTTTGGGTGGGTGTTGTTTTGTGCTTCAAAGTGTGTAAAGAAGCTGTTCATGTCATTGAGCAGAGAGGTGTTGCTCTTGCAGCTCTGTGGCACGGGCTTGTAGTCCATGATGGCCTGGATGCCCTGCCACAGGCTCCGTTCTCTGCTGTCTTTGAAGTGAGAGGTTATCTTGTTTGTGTACTCCTTTTAGCAGAGGCCCTTGAAAGGTGCTTGCCGCTACTACTTGTCTCCATGGAGATGTTATTGCTTTGCCTGGAATGTTCCATGGTATGACATTAAACACATCCATCTAGCATTTATTCAGTATGAGTTTCTATTGCTCAAAATAAAATTATTCCTTCTGTGAATAGGGGGGACTCTCTACAGATGTAAATTGTAATGTAGTGTAGCGCTATAAGCTGCTTGTCCGTCGCATAATAGATGGGTTTAATCTATACTGTGGAACAAGCAATAACATTTCCATGGAGACAAGCAGGTGGCAGACCCTCCACTAGAAATGTTACACAGTGCAAAGGTGCACTGTTCCACTCAGATCTGCTCTGTGAAAATGTCCGTCTGTAAACTCTCTTACCGAGTGCGTTGAAAGTGGCCACGTGCTCCCACATGTGTTCAGGCTGTTCAGGGCGTGGTTGCCAAACCAGAGCGTCCACGTCGTGTCTGAGGCAGAGGCAGGGCATCTGGGTTGGGTCGGACTGCACCGTGAACAGGTACTGGTGACTCCCCAAATTCACCTGTGGAAAAAAAAAGTGTATTTACAATCTACAGTATGCTGCAGGATGGTCAAGGGATTTAACAGCAGAACCATAGACTGTATATATAAATGGATATAGCTAACCCACTAGCCGCTGAGTTCCAAATGCAAAGTGTGCATGGGGGCACTTCTGGCTCCATTGAGTCTGGCTCCAATTGAGTTAACATTGAAAGTTGTCGCCCCCTCTCTCTGTAACTGCTGCAGTGAGCCTCATCATTTTGGTCTTAAAATTTTCACTCTACATGATCCTGGTGTTTTTATTTTGCGGTTTTGTTCATGAATAAATTATTGTTCCTAATCAAGCTCGCCCCTATAACTGCGGGCAATGTGAGCTTCATTTGACTGGAATCAAATGCTATGGGTGACCTTACACTCCTTTATCCACTGCCTGGTATCCACTGCCTGGTATCCACTGCACGATTTCTTTTGTCTTATTTGACTGGATGTCACACTACACGACGTGAGGAAATTTAAATCGTATGACGTCACATAGTCACACTGTGCGATGGTACACACGATCAGTCGCGGTTACAACGAAAGTTTGTCTGAGCGAATATTAAGCTCCAGCTTCGCGTGGTGACGTCTCTGTTAGCTGAGGGATGCCATCCGTTACATAAAATGCCTAATCATTCCGTAACTGGAACGCAAACCTGTGTTTTTTGTGATGTAAATGAAATTTGCTAGTCTAAGGGATGACATTTCTGAATAAATACAAAGCTCCTCTAACCGCTGCTGCCAAGAGAGCAGCTCCAAACACAAAATATGTGTCTCCTCTGTCACAGCCCCAAGCTGTCAATCAAAGCGCAGACCTGACCAAGCACCACCAACACATTACTCCCTGGGTCTGCTATAATAGTGTGAAGTAATAAAGCTTTTAGTATATTAAGTAACAGTGTAAGAAAGATTTGAAAAAACTAAACAGTTATTATTGTTTTTCTTCAAAAAACATAACTATGCCTAACCATTATTAAAATGCATTATAATAAAAAATAAATAAATAAAAAAAAATGAGTAAAATAAGCGAAAAAGGCCCAATGCAGCAAATGTACAAAATCCTATTATGATTCACTGCCACGGAGTGATGAAATCCTTGATAACCTAACCTCCAAAAAAGCTATTGCAATACCTCTATTTCTGAGTCTGACAATACACTTAAAGTCTCTCTCGTCACATGTACGTCACTCTGTGTCTTGTTCCGTCTTATAAAACCTATGGGTAAAAAAGTATATACATGTAATAGAGAAATATAAATATAGTTAAAATCCAGTCATAGTGTTCACAGCATAGACAGTAGAGAGAACTATATCATTTACATATATATTGAACTTTGGACAATATTTTGATACTTGGTAGGAACTTGTTGGTTTATGATGAAGGAAGTGACTGAAAGTATTAATCTGAAGCCAACTTTGCAAACAGGATGTGATCGATGAGGTCATTAACATTATACATCTCATCTGAACAAACACTTAATCTCCCTGATTTATAAATTATACCTTATTAATTTAATATAAGACCAGTTTAACTTTCTTCACATCAGTCTCCCTCCAGTTTTCATGACACTGTGAAATACTCTGGATTCTGGGCCAATTCTTCAGAAGCCATTTTTGTTTTCTGACACAACATCTCTGTTTGTTTTTCTGCTGGTTCAGTTCAGGCCCTTTTAGCTCAGACAGTGCCAGGTACAAGCTGTAAAGTGTAGACAACAGAAATACTTCTCAAACAGGGAGATCCAAAACAACAAGACAATATTAGGGTGATTGCCAACATGTATGTATAATTCTTTGCATTGTTACTGATCCTGAAGTTAAGTTATAAAAAGTTTACCCGGGGGCCCAATGGAGGGAGGGGCCCTTAAGTCTGTAATGTGCATTTTTCATTAGACAACATAGAGTGCGGGCCCACGAATATTATTTTATCCAATGTGTATATTCAAATTGTAATACTTATGTAGTTCTTAAATGGTCCAATCTTTTATACCAAACTTTTCTAAAAAACAAAAGAAAACAAAACAAAAGCAAAACAAAAAAGTAATCTATTCTATTCTAATTCAGGGGACAATTTTCAGTACTGATACCTAAAATTAAAAATAATAAAACCACAGCACCCTTTTAGGTAATGTTTTAGTGAGCTGAACCCAGCCAGAATCAATTGAGTATTGAGTTTAGATATTGGAATCAATTTTAACAACGCTGATGGAAGCCCGACGGGGACAAAACAAACTGTCCCTTCAGAAAAAAGTCAAAAGCTCTGAACTCTAAACCCTGTGTGTCTGTGGCTGTTCATATGAAGCCATTACCTCCATCTGAAACGTAGGAGGATTTTTCAAACTGTCATTGATCTCCACCTCTCCCCTTTTCTAATCCTCTCCACCTCTCCTCCCTCTCCATCTTCCCTCCACCTCTCATCCCTCTCCATCTCCCCTCCACCTCTCCTCCCTCTTCTCTCCATTGAGGACTCTGCTTTCCCCCCTCCATTTCTGATTATTTCACAATGTCAGCCTTTAACAGCTCATCCCTCCTTATATTCCTTTCCACCTCTCCTCTTCTCTCCTACTCTCCTCCCTCTTCTCTCCATCTTTATTTCTGATGGTTTCACGGTGACAGCCTTTAACAGCCCATCCCTCCCTACACTCCAAACCCCATTTACTGTCACTGCACTTGGACTTGATTCAGACCTTAGAATAATGACTGCAGGGGAAAGATGGAGAGACATACACAAGTGAGAAAAACATTCAGGACTATAAAACTAAATGGGACACACAAACACTGGGTTTTAAATGACAACACTGTCATTATTAAAGGGCCCATATTATACTATTTTCTAATTTATGTTATAATGTTGTTTCCTCATCACAAACAGACTTGAGTTGTTGGAGTTGTGTTTTGTTTCATTTACACATTTAACACACAAGCCCTGCATATTTAGGCTGAGTTCTTCTCTCAAACAGACTCCACCTGGAATTGCCAATCTCTACTGGAAGATGAAAGGTAGCTGTTAACTGGAAAACTACCACCGCATGACATCACAAGGTGGAACAGAGCATTTTGAGCTTGTGGAGATGTAGATAGATTAATAATGCAGGATTATTCAAACGTGTGAATGAAACAAAACACAACTCTGGGTATATTTTTGAGGAGGTAACGTATATGATGGCTTAAAGCACACGAGAATCAATTTTGTGTAATATAGGACCTTTAAAAGCTTAAATTTGCATATGGTGTGGAGTATCCAGGCTTATTTACTCTAGAATATGAACTACAAAACTTTCCTTTTGTGTGGTCACAATATTATGGCTAATGCATGTGAACCTCCTGACACTGTTTTTCAAAAGAGGCCAGTGAAGTGGATTTTTCATTACAGCTCAAAGGAAGCCTCCATTGATCTAGTTGATTAGTTTCTCTGCACCAACGAAAAAGAATGAATCAAAGTTTGGACGTAAAATATGTTTCAAAATGCTGACGATTCATTGACGCCACACTGTATAATCCTGAAATGCAAAAAAATATTCCACTTCTTGCAATGCCTTTTCACTGTCTGTTGTGTAATCTTTGTAACTGGACACCGACCTTGAGAAAAAAAAAATGTTTTGAAAAATACAACTGCAAATGTGCACAAAGCTAAAAGTCTTCATTCACTAATCACCAAAATAATCACTGAACTCAAATTAAGATGTAATTTTAAAACAATTGGAAATGTACGATTACTAGTATGCCTCTAAATCACAACTACAAGCAAAGATTCAAATTATGCAAAATCGATGTTTGGAGCTTTCTACCATCTTATAAAGTTGTTCCCTCATCCGAAACATGCCTGAAGAGGTTTTATATGTCATCCATGCATGTTTGAGTAATGTAGCGATCTCTCCCAGGCCTTATTTGACCCCTATTTACAGTTGGCAGTAAGATTCTGTTTAATACTCAGCCCGCTAGCCTGCATCACCCATGCTCCCACACGACAATTTTATTTTTTCCATAAATATACAAAAATATTATATAAAACAATGCATTACAACTTCAAAAACGTGATGCGATGCTCAGTAGTTGTATTAACGGGATGCACTCTAATTGTGTTACTACAGTCATTGCACCAAGAGCAGAGGTAGGGAGGGACTCAGGATCAAAAACAAAAGCGACATTTTAATATGTTACATTTTCAGAATAATAAAAGATAACATGATAATCTAAATATGTTATGTGTTGGCAGTTAATACCCCACAGAAGTGTAATACCTCCTCTTTAAAGGTGCACTGTGTAACTTTTCTGTTGGGGATGTTATCGCTTTGTCTGGAATGTTTCACAGCACAGAATCTTTCTATTTTCAAACCAGACCAAGTTGTAGGTCAGATCTGTGGAGAGGTGACCCTGCTCACAGATAGAATGCCTGTTTTTCTAGTTATTTTTGAGCTATAAAACCACCTGTAACTTAATAAATGTAAGGTAGAGCTGTTTAATGTCATACTGTGGAACTTCACAGACAAAACAATAACATCTCCATGGAGACAAGCAAGTGATGGACCCTCTACAAGAAACATTGTGCAGTGCAAGTTTCTGCTTACAATACATTGGTAACCTTATCATAGGTATCAGATTTTTTGCAAAAACTGTGTAGAATAATATTAAAGTTGTTGCATACATATAAAAAACGTATGACTTCTTTTATGTGTTTTCAGTTTCTCTTGTTGGACCAGAATATTGCAGAGACTTGTATTAAAGTGAACACAACAGAACAGGGATTATCGGAGTTGATAAAACACATCTTTGTGAAACCTGCACAAAAGCTTCTTACACTGAGTCTATTTGATCGGAACACACTGAGAAACACATATCTGCAAACTTCAAATAAAGGAAGAAAAATGTCATGACCAAATGCAACTTCCTTCTCAAACAGTTGGAGCTTAAATGATGGTTATGCTGTACAGAATTATGTAGTATTCTTATTTTGCCTGACCAAACAAGATTATTTACTTGAACTTCAGGAGGAAGTTAGATGGTGTACCAGACAAGTTTTATTGATACTGAAATAAACAAAAGATTAAGCAGCTAAAAATATTAAGGTGCTACATTAAAGTTCAAAGTGCATTCAAGTTTATTACAGTTAAAGGTGCATTGTGTAACTTTTCTGGTAGAGGGTCTGTCAAATGCTTTTCTCCATGGAGAAAACAAACTGGGAAGTTTGTACGAGGCCAGGTCTCCATGAAGAACGTGAAACTGCTGAGCGTGTATTGGAACGATCCACCCACAGACGCCATTTTGTATCATGTGTTGCGGAAGACGTCTCAGCTCGAAAACATACATTTTACCTGAGAAAATTGTATTTGGTGCCTCCATTGTTGGTTCTGCAATAATCTGTGTTGTTTCTCAGTTTTCCCCTTTCTATGTGTAGGCCGCCATGTTTGTTTGAACAAACCACGTGCCTCTCTGATTGGTTAATCTGCCTGTCCGTCACACCCAACTGAATTTGTAAAGTTCTGTCAAAGTGTGTGGTTCTGGTTGGACCGGTAACTCACATGATCTAGACTGACCAATATGCAGTGGTGGATGAAGTATTCAATTTTGTTACTTAAGTAGATTTTTACACATGATACTTTTACTTAAGTAAAAGTACTTAAGTACCCATTTAAAAATTAATTTTAAAAGTATTTCACATAGATTATGAGAACTGTTAAAGTGTTAAATGCAATGATATTGATAAAGAACTGTGCAGATTTTTTTTCTCAACAGTAACGATTTGTTAACTGTTCAGTAGAATTGTATGTAAATAGTTTGCTCAAAGCTGGGACTTGATCTCAAAACCTTTTGTCAGGATGTTACCATGAATGTGCTAAAAAAACAAAACACTCAAATCATATAAAAAGTACTTTTTACTTTAGAGTAGAGTTAAAAATGTAGTGGGGTAGAAATTACAGATACCTGCTCTAAAATGTAGTGAAGTAAAAGTAAAAAGTATCCACTGTAAAATTCACTTAAGTACAGATATCTAAAAATTGTACTTAAGTAGAGTACTTTTACTTTTGTACTTGGTTACTTTCCACCACTGCCAATATGAGACGTGGGTTATGTAGATATATCTGTAGCATTGAAAAGAAAAGGACTTATTCACAACATAAACCCTGCAGATTGGGTGATCATCCACTGTTTGCCCAATTTATTTTGAAATGTGTATTTGAAAGTAAAAAAGCTTGGGTTATGATGAGTCTGTTTTTACTGAAGAGGTATTGGCTGTGTTAAAAATAATATTCTACTTTTCACAGTATTTGCCGCCTGTTAATTTTCTCATTTTGTGATTAGGTTGAATGTCAACATGGTGAGATAAGAGGCTCTCCAGGTTTATCAGGCCCAGACGCTGTAGTATGAAAGGTGTTCTAAAGGTGTGAGAGGCTGGAATAATTAACAGATAAACATATGGCAGGAGAGAGTAAGAGGAGAGTGAGAGGGATTCAAATACAGGATCAAATAGTCTACGGTTTATAGATATCGTGACAAGGAATAATGTCCTAATGTATTGACGTAGATACTACTTTTCATATTATGTGTACATTTATTAGCATAAAAAGAAAAAAAAAGAAAAATCAATCAAACTTTTCAATCTCTATAGAAACAAGCAGGTGATGCCACCAGGACAATTTACAAGTGAGATCTGTGAAGAGGTGAACCCACTCACAGTGAGAATCCATGTTTTTAAAGGTATTTTTGAGCAATAAAAACCGTTAAGCATTACTTACTTGTTGATTACTGTTGGAAGATGGAACATAATGTATTTTATCAAATATCCAAATAAACATATTTTTATTATAATCTGCAATCTGTATACAGTAGATGAAAAGACTGGCAGCCTTGCTAGTTTATCACCACGAGAGTGAATGAATAATGTCATGTGATCCGCATTTGGTGTCTTATGAGATGCTATACAAATGGATTTCTTTAAAATCTGTGAAAAATTTCTGAAATTCACATATAATTAAATTCACATTTATAAAGCAGTTCCAATGGGCACTCAAACCACTGCACATAAAGAAACCAATCTTCCACTCGTACACACATTCATACAGCAGTTTATGCAGAGACTGAAAGGACACAATAGATACACAGTACACTGGTATGACCGCCAACCGATATATCGGTCTGTCTCTAATGCCGAGGTGTTTCGATGACGTGAGTGGTCTTATTTGGAGCGGACAGAGAGATTTAAAAATCCACCAGATGGCCTTAAATATAAAAACATAGAGGTGGTCATGTGAAAATACCTGGAGTTGTGTTTTGCTTCATTCACACATGTTTGAGTAATCCTTTATTATTAGTCTGTCTACATCTCCAAAGCTCAAAATGCTCAGTTCGACCTTGTCTTGTTATGTAGTGGTACCTTTTACGTTTTGTTCAGTAGAGATTGGCAATTCCAGGGCTGAAATCATCCAAATGATTCTACTGAAGGTGTATGGAGTTTAAAAACACAATGGAGCACTTTCTGTATTACCGCATGACATCACAAGGTGGAGTGGAGTGTTTTCTGTTTGAGAGAAGAAATCAACCTAAATACGCAGAATCTGCGAGTTACAAACATGTGTGAATGAAACAAAACACAACTAACTCCAGGTAAGTTTTTGAAGAAGAAACAACATTATAATAACAGATCAGAAAATGGCGTAATATGGGCCCTTTAACATCCAGCACACTGAAAGCCTTCTCCCATAAAAGTAAATTACCAGTTCTAGTCTTCTCCTCTCTCAGTCCATTAGCAGTGTTTGTCCCTGGTATCCTCCTCACAAACAGCACACACGAGACAGACCGAGTAAGTGAAAGTACATACGTATTTCTCTTTGGATGTGAGTGGTACAAAAGCAGATGTTTGGAGATGTCTGAAAATGCCAAACTCTCCTCAGTCTGTGTCATCCTCAGCTTCCTCTGGCACTTATTCACAGGAAATAAAACCCTATTCACTCACAGAGACACTGGACTCAATACACAACTCAATACACAAGGTCAACTTCAAAATGAGGAAAGAACTACAACAGAACAGGTTATGTCGTTTATGGAGTAATCTGGATTTTAACTTTCATTTTTTTTAAAGCGCCCATATTTCACCATTTTCTGATCGATGTTGTAATGCTGTTTTCTCATCACAAACATACCTGGAGTTGTGTTTTGTTTCATTCACATGTTTAACACACAAACCCTGCATATTCAGGCTCAGTTCTTCTTTCAAATGGAAAACACCTTGTTTCACCTTATGATGTCATGTGGTAATACAGGAAGTGCTCCACTGTGTTTTTGAACTCCATACACCTTCACTAGAATCATTTGGATGATTTCAGCCCTGGAATTTCCAGTCTCTACTGAACAAAAGTTAAAAGGAGCTGTTAACTTGAAAACTGCCGATTCATGACGTCACAAGGTGGAACAGAGCATTTTAAACTTTGTAAATGTTGACAGACTAATAATAAAGTGTTACTCAAGCATGTGTAAATGAAACAAAACACAACTCCAGATATGTTTTTGATGCGGTAACAACATTCAGCAAGATGGGTTAAAGCTCAAATAGTAAATTTTGAGTAATATAGGATATTTAAAGTATCAGTAGGCCATCAGTGTAAAAGTACTGATACCACTGCAATACTGCTACTTAGGGATGGATTACAAAATATATATATCTTGATTTGTTTGTTAAACAACTGTTACAAAATACATCAGAATTAATAAAAAAAACTGTGATTATGTGCGCAGAAAACAATAAAAAAATAAAAAGATGTCTTTATGGAAATGGATGTGTTTAATGCCATAGCGTGGAACATCTCTATGAGAACAAGCAAATGGTGGACCCTCGACTACAAAAGTTGCACAGTGAACTTTTAAATAAACAAAACTGCGCCGTATGCAGCACTACTTGTTCCAACAAAGATTACCATATAAATCAGAGCACAGACACTTGGGTCATTTGAGGAATACAAACTAAACAACAAGCTTCACTGAGACCATAGCCTTCAATGTACAGAGTCACATCACATGGTGATATATGTGCAAACTGTCCTTTAGAAGTATTATCCACAGAGAAACACTAAAGTCCATTTATTCACTTCGGTTCAGAGCAAAACACTGCACCTTATACAAAATAGTCATTAAAAGGCTTTCATTAAAATCAAAGGGTGACGTGTATTGTATTGACGAGGAGTAATTCTAGGGGCATAAAAACAGAAATGAAACAGCCATAATGGATCTGAACTGTGTGACACCTGAATACTCTGTCTCATCACGCCGACTCCTTCTGAAAGAAAATATTGTGTAATAACTCGAAAAATGGACTGAAATGTTTATAGATTGTGTAATCAGATATGTTTACAAGAAGCAGAATATTACATAAGAATCAATGTGTAGCTAACAAGTCCTGTCTATAAACTGATGATGCAAAATTAGAGACTGGAAGTTCAATGGGATGTGGTAACTGATCCAAAACAGAACCTTATTTCCATTGAAATACATAGAGCAGGGATACAAACCTTTTTCACTGAGAGACGCGCATTGAAACTTATACAAAGAGTATGACCTCAGACGACAGGACAATGAAGTGAATCATTCTAAATGTTACATTTGACGTAGGTTTGACTGAGTCTCCACATCTTAAAAATAAAGGTTTGATCATTTATGTTAGGCTTATATCACATCAAAATGTTTGAGATGAATTTTTCAAAATTTGCAGTAAATGGTACTACTTTTGGCCATTAGGGACAATCAAGG
The DNA here is from genome assembly GCA_029959045.1 of Taenioides sp. WSHXM2023. Lineage (NCBI taxonomy): Eukaryota > Metazoa > Chordata > Actinopteri > Gobiiformes > Gobiidae > Taenioides > Taenioides sp. WSHXM2023. Next base: position 23,513,886 of record CM057097.1, read on the forward strand.
ACAAAGAAAAATTGGTCTGAGGGCCTCATTTGGCCTCCGGGCCACAGTTTGGACACTTCTGACATAGAGGCTGGTTATACAGACACCTTGGTACATTGAAAACACAACTAGCCACAACTGTTTTGCAGTGCTCTAATGAATTGTGAAATTGCTGATATTCCCAAACGTGAGATTTATTGAGTTCACGTCTGTAGACTGTAAATGGACATACCTTGCCCGCAAGCCACCGGGCTCCAAAGAGGAAGTGAGCATGGGGACGTTTCTGGCTCCACTGACTCCAACTCCCTTTGACTTCACATTGAAAAATTGCCGCCACTCTCTCTGTAACTGCTGCAGTGAGCCTCGTCATTTTGGTCTTAAAATGTTTGTATTAACCTCTATGTGATCCTGGTATTTTTATTTTGCTATTTTGTAAATTCCTGTTCCTAATATGGAACACTGCTCCAAATTCGTCCTACAATCCCTATCCTTATGAGCTTCATTTGACTTGAGCCGAATGCTATGGGTGACGTCACACTGCCTTAGTCCACTTCTTCATACAGTCTATGGTTCACACCAAAGGATAAACAAGCCTACAGTCCAGATACTATGAGCCGAAACTGACTTACATGTAAATCAGACGCCTGGAGATTTGCAGAGTCAAAGCTTTGACAGAGAAGGAGGTGACTCATTCTCACAAATTAAAAGTGTGCTCCCTTTGTTAAACACAGATTACAGAATGAAATTAGCTCATCTCCTTTCTCAATAATCAAGAAAAGGTCATCAATCCTCAGCAGCTCAGGTTCAAATGAGCCGCTTCCTCTGACAGACAAAGCAAAGACACCACAATTTAAAGGTCCTATATAATCTGAAATAGACTCTTGTGAGAGAGAATGGCAATTCCAGGTCATATTATTTATCCATTTATTATTAATGTATCATCGAATACCCACATTATTCTAGTGAAGGTGTATGGAGACAAAATAACTCCAGGTATAGTTGTGAGGAAACAACATTATAACAGATCAGAAAATAGTACATAGTAATAAAACAGCCCCTTTAAATCAACTTCAGTATTTTCTGTTTTGACTTTTCAAAGAACATGTAATCTTTTATTCATTGTACTGAGGATATTTTCCTGCATCTTTGTAAAATCATGTTGACCTTTTTCCTAAGAAGCTAAAGTTATTTCCAGCTGCATCCCACGCATTCATTCAGGGTCATTTTGATTTGCAACCCCGGGATTGCATTTGTGAGGGACCACATTCACACGCACGGGCATTCAAAAGTCTGGTATTTCTATGAATATCAGACATTTTGTAACAGGGAAATAGGAAAATGCAGACTGTTCAAAGTATGGTAGCAAATACATTTACAGGAGTTAGGATCTACTGTTATAGCAAACCATTCTAACTATACGTTTTAGACTGACTGATCCTTCTGGTTGAGGGTTCACCATCTTTGTTGCCATCGAAATGTTATAACTTTGCCTAGAATGTTTCACAATAAGGCATTTAACGTATCAGTCTTCATGGAGACAAGCAGATGACATAAATAGATAAAGATACGGATCTGTGGAGAGGCATGGTCATTCACAGTAATAATACTACAATATACTATAATGGTATATCCTATATATATCCTATATAATACTATAATAATAAACTGCTTAGGATTTAATACATTTGAATAAAACAGTTTAATGTCTTGTACACAGTGGAACATTCTAGGCAAAGCAATAAAACATTTTCCTTGTATTCTAGAGAGAGCATTAGTGCATTCTGCTGAACACAGTTGTTTTGTAGATGCAAAATTATAACATTATTAAGAATAAAAACATTAAAATTGTTTAAAAAGGCTGGAAAATAAAGGCTAAAAATAAAAACAACATACTTGCATACATAGTGTTATCTTTCAAGCAAGGATATGAACTGTTCTTTCTAAACTTTTGCGGTAAATTTTAGAATTCATTCACGATTAATTGTACAATAATTACAGACATATTCAGGCATGTTTTCACACATTTCTGATAGATTGCCATAATATTATCTGTATATAGTATATAACTGTATATAAATATCAAGATATACGTTTTTGTCACACCCACCAGTTAGTTCTTTTTAATGTTTTGTCCCGATTCAAACCTTTTCAGCTCCATTTTCCCCATCTTTGACATGGATTTTGTTTTTGAGATATGAAAGCTACAACATTTGGTAACACAACCCACTGTAGAACCATCATGTATAAGTAAAATATTGTTCTATGTTCTTTAGAAATTCCAGACCAAATCCTGTGCTGAATATTTATGAATGAAATGACATAGTAGTGAGTTGTAAGCGGGTGGATGGAGAGTCCCTGCCTCAAGTGGAGGAGTTCAAGTGTCTCGTGGTCTTGTTCACAAGTGAGGGGAGGATGGAGCGTGAGATTGACAGGCGGATCGGTGCAGTGTCGGCAGTGATGTGGTTGCTGTATTGGACTGTTGTTGTGAAGACGGAGCTGAGCCGAAAGGCAAAGCTCTCGATTTACAGTCAATCTATGTTCCTACCCTCACCTATGGTCATGAGCTTTGGGTAATGACCGAAAGGACAAATGAGTTTCCCCCACAGAGTGGCTGAGCGCTCTCTTAGAGATAGGGTGAGGAACTGAGTCACACAGGAGGAGCTCAGAGTAGAGCCACTGCTCCTTTGAGAGGAGCCAGCTGAGGTGGCTCAGGCATCTGTTCCGGATGCCTCCTGGACACCTCCCTCAGGAGGTGTTCCGGGGAAGACCCAGGACATGCCTTGGGGTCCCCCCAGAGGAGCTGGAGGAAGTGTACAGGGTGAAGGAAGTCTGGGAGTCACTGCTTAGACTGTTGCCCCCGCGACCCGGCCCTGGATAAGCGGAAGAAAATGGATGGATGGATGAGTTGTAAGCTGTGGCTGTCTGAATGTGCAGGAGCCTGTTATCTTCATGAATACATTTGTACAAGGGACTATAAAACACACAGGACACAGAGGAGCTACAGAAGAGTTTTATCTGTGTGTGAACATGTGTACAAGCTGCAGACCTTACTCGCAACATGATGTCCCTTATATAAATAAATGTAGCACTGACTCAAACAAGTCTTAATTTTCACTTATCCCACTTTCTCTTGATTTTTGGGATGAAGAAGCCAGGATTCTTAGGGAAATTATAAACAAAAGTATGTATTTAAATGCAGTCTCAGAACTACTGCAGCTACTCAAAAAAAGGCATAAAATCTTAGGTCTTGCAGAAGCAGTTTTAAAGGATTTTCTCACGTAATAAAATGATAATAAAATGGTAAATTTTAGTTTTGCCTCTACAGACACTACACTAAAAAGTCCACAAAGTTTAGGAGTGTGTTTATGTGATTTTTTAACCACTCTTCCAGAAGCGCATTTGTGAGGTCACACACTGATGTTGGACGAGAACGCCTGGCTCTCAGTCTCAGCTCTAATTCATCCCAAAGGTGAAGTTCAGGTTGAGGTCAGAACTCTGTGCAGGCCAGTGAAGTTCATCCACACTAAACTCTCTCATCTATGTCTTTATGGACCTTTCTTTGTGCACTGGTGCACAGTCATGTTGGAAGAGGAAGGAGCCATCTCCAAACTATTCCCACAAAGTTGGGAGCATGGAATTGTCCAGAATCTCTTGGTATGCTGAAGCATTCAGAGTTCCTTTCACTGGAACTGAGGGGCTAAGCCCAGCTCCTGAAAAACAACCCCACACCATAATCCCCCCTCCACCAAACGTTGCCCTTCGCACAATTCAGTCAGACAAGTACCATCCTCCTGGCAACCCGTTCATCAGATTGCCAGACAGTAAAAATCAAGTACAGCGCATTTAAATTAGCCAGGTGAAAAGTGTTTAGCATAGACTATATAATGGCTAACGCACTAGCCGCTGCGTTCCAAATAGGAAATGATGATGGGGGGTGCATCTGGCTCCTTCTGACCCTAGCTTCAATTGACTTACATTGGAATATTGTTGACCCTCTCTGTAACTGCTGCTGTGAGCCTCGTCATTTTGGTCTTAACATGTTCATATTAACCCCTCTACATGATCCTGGTGTTTTTATTTCACTATTTTGTTTGTTCAAAAATCCAATTCCTAATATGAAACTGGCTCCAAATTCGCCCCTTTAACCGCTGGCATCCTGAGCTTCATTTGATTGGAGCCGAACGCTATGGGTGACGTCACACTCCCTTAGTCCACTTCTTTATACAGTCTAAGGATGTGACGAGATCAAATTGCCATGAGACTGTGCACATATGGGAAAAACAATCTCGCAAGAACAGAGGAGCTGGTCCAGTTTTACGCTTATCATTTCAATAATAAAAATGAAGAGTAATGGATATATTGAGTACATTGTAATAATCAGTAGTGACACGTGGAGATTTACACTGCAGAACTGATGTTCAAAGCATAAAGGGTGTTTAATGCATTTAGGCTATTAAAAACATCACGAAAATGACTTGATTTTGCCATTTTTATAACCATATCAACACATAAAAATGCATTCACAACACAATATAGCCTAGAAAATAAATCAATTAAAAATCATGTCATCAAAATTGTGAACTGATCTCGTTTCGTTCTCATGGACCCCATCTCGCGTCTCATCTCGTCCTACCCCCATTAGCATACATCTCACTTGTTGAACCTGAATAGCGATCTCATTGTAAATACCAGGTCCAATGGGAGAAGAGGAGAGGTCTAACTCACCACCAGAGTAGGCTTCATCGTCTCTCCATCAAAATAAACCAGAGAGGAGCTGTCATCAGGGAAGCCATCGCAGTCTTCCAGCTCCTGTGAGTTAACTGGCGGTTTGTCCAGGTCCGAGGTCGCGATCTGGTATGGGAACAGAGAGAGGCCAAACTCAGGAATTAATTTGCATTAATTAATATGTAAAGGGGCTCCATTTATGCATGTCAAACCTAAAAAACCTGCACCACTGACTGCAGGTGGCACAATGCATCTCTCCTGTTAAGGTTAATGTATATTGTGCACTGTCCCTGTCTCATAAATAAAGTAAATAAATAAATGTCAGTAATAGGACCTGGTTTTAATGAAGAGGTACAGGCTAAAAATACTTTGAGCAGGTGAAGGAGCTGAGGCCATTGTGACGAAGGAGAGACAAAGAGAGGGCCCAAAGGAAAGAGGAGGTACGGTACTGAAAAGTAAATCTACAGACTTCAGCAAAGGAGGACTGCTGGGAAAACAACAACTCAAATTGAATTGTCTTCCTGTGAAACAGAAACACTGTATTGTGAAACATTCCAGGTAACGCAGGGGTTGGATGAAGACCTGTGTAACCATGTCTTGAAAGGAGCTGTACAAATAATTTGAGATATGAGATATTGTTCCTATAGTAAATGATATGATAATGTATTCATAGAGTAAATGCCTCTCCTCACCAGGTCCTCTGAGGTGAGGTGTTTGAGTCTTTCGTGGATCTGGGCCGTCTGCTCGTCACTCATCACTAATTCTCCTCTTCGATCGCCCATCACCAGCTCAGGCCACAGCGCCCCCTCACTGCGCTTCTGCAGCATCACCTCCAAACTGCACACAGAAAAACAACAAAGGGCTGAGCATCTATATTGACACCAATATAAACACAATGCATTTCAAGCACAGAGAAGAAGAGCTGTACCCAATTTTTACAACTTCTAATTGATACTTTGCAGCTGATGTCATCAACATTTCCTGGTGTGTGAGCTGGAACTACAACAGGTGAGCTAATTTGTGCTGTTAAACAAGTATTTCACACATAAAATTACAGTCACAAACTAGCTAGCATTAGCCAACAGTTTTTCAGGTAGTCACTCCACTTTTGTTGAAAATCAAACACCAAAACAGCACCATGAACATTCGTATTGATCACAGGCTCTTGAAAATGTGTGGCTGAAATCCATTTAGTATTTTTTCAGACGATCTTAAAACTTTTTTTTGGCAGTGTTTGCTAATGTGTGCATTGTGTCACCATGGAACACCCACAGCATTGATCATCACATCCTGATTCTTCATGGAAATTTATAATCCAGTTTCACAAGTTTAATTATGATTATAGCTGAATAAATGTCAACTAGATGTATTTATTCAATAGCATTGTTGTAGTAAAAAGTTCAGGTGGTCAGAAACAAGAGCTGTAAATGTTTTATGAGTTTATTATCAAGTTTAATGATCCTTGCCGCATTGATCGGTCTACTTCACTGTGCCACACCACACAATAATCATCTAAGCGAAACACAGAAGGCCTTGGGCGCTAAATAAACTGGTTCAAACTTGTTACTGTGTTAAAGGGAAGTCTACTGGTTGTGATATGAAGTGGCTGTAGTTAAGGTTACTTTAAAGTACACTTATAATCCCCATAGGAAACTGTCCACTGCATTTGAGTAGTGGGTAATCACAATACAGCACCTAGGGACCAATCTTTTTGCAATGAAGACGTTTTGATGTATATATAAGTTTTATCTCTAATGATATAATAATAATAATATATATATTTTTTTTCACCATATCAGGTATCAGCTCAAAATCTCAAGCAACAGACCAATATTTATTTTAAACTAATACAAGTTTTTAGTTATTAATGTGAAGAGATAACTACACAAAACATGAGCTCTCTTATAGGTTTGTGGCTGTGGGTGGGTTTGTAGTATATTTAAACTACAAAATTTGGGCAAAATAATCAAAATATCAGTCAAAAAAAATTGGCCATTAGGTTTTTATTAGATTCTAAACAATCGAGATCGGCACTGGTCATGAAAAAAAACAATATCTGTTGATTTCTAGTTATTATATCAATAAACTTCTGATATTTGGAAAAGGAATGACTCAGCTCTTTGGAACAGAATCGGAAACAAAAAAGGAACATTTTTGGCAAATCTCTTTTCAGGCCAGAGTGTGGAAACTTTAGAGAAAATTGTCTGATAAAGACACAATCGGCATAAATATCCAATCAGCCCCAGAGGAGCAGAGAATGAGGGAAGATGAGAGGGAGAGGTCAGAGGAGACAGAACAAAAATGGTCCAAACTCACTCACTCAGAGGTGTCAGATAAAGGCAAAATAAAACAAGAAATCACTGTGGGCTGGATGTTTCTCTTCCAGCCAGTTTGTGTCTATAGCAACAGAGTTCAAAGCCAAATCGAAGTCACACTAGAAATGGTCACAGATGCTCATTGTTTAGGCTGTAGTTTGGTAGTTAATATTATATCATCTACAAACATGAAACCATCCCTTTATCTTTATACTTATAGTTTCTTGATTTTATATTTGTAATGTATAATAATGAAATTTAATGCTAATTTTCACATCAGTTGAATCCATGAGTTGGGGTGTGCAAAAAAGATCGAAATATCAATATATCATGATACTAAATTTGGTGATACAGTATCTTTATCGTGGGCTGCTGTATTGATATATCGGTAAGAGTATATTTTGGTCTCTTTTAGCTTTTTTTGTGACCGCTCTACAATTTTGTTGCTTATTTAGTGGAAGAAGAGTGTATTGCATAAACAAGTTAACATATTCTGTTTTTATTTAATATTGTTGCTAAAATGTATTTGGTTCTTAAAAAACAACAACAGATCGCAGAGTATCGTGCAATATATCGATTTTCACATGTATCGCCATATTGTGATAATATCTTATCATGAGCCATGTGTTGAGTATTGTAAGAATCGTGAGGGACCCTGTGATTCCCAGCCCTATTGAGTGAGGAAAAAAAAATAAGAATCAAATAACCAGAATCAGAACCAAATATAAGTTGCCTTGTTGAGAACTCTGTGGTCTGGGAGTTCATTTATCAAAAGGAACCTTATGCAACCATTTGATCACATAAATCAAAAAGCAAAAAACTCTCCCTCTTCAAAACAAACTCTACCACAAAGTTCAACATAGAAATAGCTCTTATATGCTTTTCCTTTTATTTCACATAAATAAAATAACTGTACAGCCTGTTCCACCACTGAATCAACCCATATAAATGCTTTTCTACAGTGCATCTGATCTAGACTTTACAGGGGTCCATCTCCTCTCTCAGCTTGCACAAATGATCCTAATGAACAATATGACCAGACATGTACAGGGAATGCAAAGAAATCCCTCATGCATACATTAGGAAAATATCTGAATTCCATTTGATTTCATTATTTTCTTCCATACAATTGGACTAAAGCTGAATATTAGATTTGACAGGCAATTTCAATTACTGTCTCAACAAAACCACATTTGCAATTTGGTATGATAAGAGATTCAGGGTCTCTAAATAGACTTTCACATTAGAGGTAAAGGATTTCACAGTATATGTTTATGGCTGAATCAAATGTACATGAAGCTTCCTGGGATGAAAAGAGCATGTTGTATCTGTGTATTTGAGGGCTGTTTCTAAGACACAATGCACATAAAATAGGAAGTGGTAGACTAATAATTTAAAGGTCCTATATACCTGGAGTTTTATTCACACACGTTTGAGTAACACTTTATTATTACTCACATCCGGAGCACATCCTGTATATCCACATGACATCACAAGGAGTGTTTTCTGTTTGAGAGAAGAACTCAATCTAAATTATGCAGGGTTTGTGTGTTAAATGCGTGAATGAAACAAAACACAACTCCAGGTATGTTTTTGATAAGGAAACAACAACATGACAGATCAGAAACTAGAGTAATATGAGCCCTTTAAACAATGAGTATAAAAATATGAATCTATCTTTGAAATTGACCTTCTGAGAACGCACTGACCACTACCTATTCAAGTCCTGATAAAGCAGCTAAAATCCATAATAACATTTCAATGGGACTAAAATATTAAAAAGCACCAAAATATCACTTTTGTTCATTAAGACCATGAAATACAGTGAACTGCTTTTGTCACCTCCAGTTGCAGACCAGAGCGCCTCATACTTTATTATCCTCATAGATGTCATATCACTGCTTTATTTGGACTCTGCTGAAAAGATATGAAGCGCACACAAAAGACAGGCTTCTTAATTCATTCAGGGCCCACAGAGGAGAGATGGTGCTCAGCTGTTAGTCTGAGAGAGCCTTGAAATGGAAAAATATGGTCAATTCAAAGTATAAGGAGTTCTCATTGGCATTAGAAACACATGCTATTTCAGATACATGTTAAAGTGGTTGGTTGTTTTTTCATGGACATTTATGTATTACTTAAATATATCTTATAGGTGCACTGTGTAACTGTGCTGGAGGGTCTATCACCCGCTTGTCAAATTACAGGTTAGATTTGTGGAGAGGGGACCCTACTCACAGTAAGAAAGGATGTTTTTTATGATATTTTTGAGCACTAAATAACGCCTGTAGCTGAATAAATGCAATACAGATTAGTTTAATGCCATACTGTGGACAATTTAAAACAAAGCATTAACATCTCCATGGAGACAAACAGGTAGCAGACCCCCTCCAGAAAAGTTACAGAGTGCACCTTTAACTGTTACCGTTTTATGGTTCACTCATGCAAGAGCTTGGAATTAAATGCCCTCCATTTCAGCATTAGAACTGGCAACCCAAAGAGACTCATGTGAGGCCAATTCTGCTTTCTGATTAGATAATCGTCTTGAGAACCAAAACATCAAATTATAACATTAATAAATTGTGCATGATTTTATAATTAAGAATAAATCTGTGATACAGTTCTCATCAGCAAAAGCAATATTTGAGTAGAGCATGTCTACCTTGTTTATCTGGGAACAGGTCCTGTGTGTGGAATTTCAAATACAAATCTTACATACAGTTCCTTTAACAATACTGGTTGGTTTCCTTTAGGTGCCATATGTGAAAAGGTCCCCTGTATCAGATTATTGTCTTCACTGTTTGACATAATAACGGTTTTATGCATGTTCAAAATAAACAAAAGTTCAAACGATGTCTTAATTTAATAACTATTAGACAGTGTAATGCCATACTGTGGAACATTCTAGGCAGAGCAATAACAGACGAGCAGATGGTGGACCCTTCCCTGTAATATTTGAATGAAGGGCTAAGCTGTTTATTTCTAAAGGATTAGGGAGGGAGAGTTTGGTGATGAAATGGACCATTCCCTCGAACTATTTCCTCTAGAAAGTCTTCTGCCACATTTGCTGACCCATATGGCGTAAAAAAATGCCAGTAGCATCTCAAATATCCATAGCTAGCTCCTTAGTTAGCCCCTTACCTAACCTCTTGCACGGTTTATGGATACAGGAAAATCATTTCTTTTCAAACGTGGTTAATTGGTAAGCTTAGTCCAAGATATACAGTCCCTGACAAAAGTCTTGTCGCTTATCCATTTTGTAGAAACAAAAGCTTATAACCTGACTTTAAATTAATCGATTGGTTTTAGAAATGTCTCATATGAAAGCTAAAACCCTCCCAAATTATGCTCAATATACTAAAATAAATTTGCTTCACTGAAGAAAGATTGATCATTAAATGAACACAGAAAGGTCAGATTTTGGCAAGACAAAAGTCTTGTCGCCTTGTCATATGATGCACCCAATCCTAGATTACAGCCTCACCTATGATCAATTACTGATCAATCAATTAGTGGGTGTGTATAAAAAGAACCCCAGCACACCAGACCTTCACATCAACTGCAACCTGACCTCTGACAACATGCCTAAGATCCACCCTGAGACCAAAGCGTTAATTATCAAGAGGCTGAAGACCAGATCCACTGCTGAGGTGGCTGACACCTTCAATGTGTCTCAGCGTCAAGTACAAAGAATAAGAAAAAGATCTGAAAAGACTGGAGATGTTTTTGACAAGCCCAGGTCCGGCAGACCCCGCAAGACAACTGCTCGGGAGGACCGTTTGTTGATTCGAAAGTCCAAGGCCAGCCCCTTTTCCACTGCAGCAGAGCTCCACCAGGCCTGGTCACCTCAAGTCCCTGTGTCAACCAGAACAGTTTGTAGAATTCTGTCTCGAAATGGCCTCCATGGTCGAATCAGTGCACAGAAACCAGCACTAAACAAAAGGCAATTAAAAAACCGTGTGGCATTTGCCAAGGCCCACAGCCTGCTAAAAGGATGGACACTGGAAAAGTGGCAGAAGGTGGATTTCTCAGATGAATCCTCAGTTGAATTACATCACAGCCGCCGCAAATATTGCAGGAGACCTACTGGAGCCCGCATGGATCCAAGATTCACCCAGAAAACAGTTAAGTTTGGTGGCGGAAAAATCATGGTCTGGGGTTACATCCAGTATGGGGGTGTGCGAGACATTTGCAGGGTGGAAGGCAATATCAATAGCCTAAAATATCAAGAAGTATTAGCTACCTCTTACATTCCCAACCATAAAAGGGGGCAAATTTTGCAGCAGGATGGTGCTCCATCGCATACTTCTATCTCTACATCAAAGTTCCTCAAGGCAAAGAAGATCAAGGTGCTCCAGGACTGGCCAGCCCAGTCACCAGACATGAACATCATTGAGCATGTCTGGGGTAGAATGAAAGAGGAAGCATGGAAGGCAAAACCAAAGAATCTTGATGAACTCTGGGAGGCATGTAAGACTGCTTTCTTTGCTATTCCTGATGACTTCATCAACAAATTGTATGAATCATTGTCGAACCGCATGGATGCAGTCCTTCAAGCTCATGGAAGTCATACAAGATATTAAATATGGATCTCACAGCACCACTACTTAATTCACTGACATTATGCAACATATTTTTGTATTTGAAGTAAATTATTTGTTCAATTTTCTGTAGGCGACAAGACTTTTGTCTTGCCAAAATCTGACCTTTCTGTGTTCATTAAATGATCAATCTTTCTTCAGTGAAGCAAATTTATTTTAGTATATTGAGAATAATTTGGGAGGGTTTTAGCTTTCATATGAGACATTTCTAAAACCAATCGATTAATTTAAAGTCAGGTTATAAGCTTTTGTTTCTACAAAATGGATAAGCGACAAGACTTTTGTCAGGGACTGTACAGTCAATGATGAACTCTAAATGAACTACTGACATCTGCTATAATAGAAACCTGTAATGGTATCAGAGACTATAGCTCGTCTTTCTTCTGTTTAGTTTAGTTTTGGTCACATAATTGAAAAAGTGCTTGAGGCTTTAATGAATGGAGCAGGCTCTTCAGTAGTGATCTTTGGGTCTTTGAGATTGTCATTTCAGACAGACAAAGACCGCTTCACATAATTTACACCTTGGTTACCGTAAGAAACTGTCCAAAAAGTAGTTTCATTCATTAGCAAAACATAAAAAAAGCAGCTTGGGCAGACACTTGCCCTTTGACTCTCAGCTATTTCTGCTATCTTAATTAGCAATTCAGTTGTCATAACAATATCATTTTCCTTTTAATTAAATTTTACATTTTAAAGTGGCATTTTCTTCTCTTCCATTTTTCTTCTTTGGTTAAAATGAACTAGTTCACAGTGCATCTTTAAGTTTTCTAATTAACTGGTGAGTTTTCATTTCATTTCATTTTACTCATGTCATTAAACCTATTTTGTTGTAATGCTTTTCATACTACAGTTTGTTTTGATGGTGAAACCTCTTTGGAGCACAGTGTTGCATTTAAAATTGTATTTTACTTAACAATGCCACTCTGCTGAGAAAGAAAAGCCAGTTTGTAGCTGTTTTCATAAAGTATGGCATGAATATAAAGCACTGTATTAAAAAGTGAAAAATGCTCATTTAATTTAGTGTTAGGGGACAAAAAAATATTGTGCAACTTATAAAAGGAGAGAATTAATGCAGTTTGAGTTTTAGGCTATGATTAAAGTTATTATAAGATCACCTTACATAATAAAATTACTAATTAAAGTACTTTAAAATAACTTAATTACTCATATGTATCAAATTGTACAATGTTTACTGTATTTTCAAGTCTTGTTTGGAGGTACAGACTTTCATTATATAAAGTTATGTTTTTGGTGAACTGGTGATACCATTTTTCTATTATGGACATTGATTAAACATGAGGGAAGAACATAGTCCCTTTTCTCACACTGATGAACCATAACAGAGGAGCGGTCTGAGACAACCCAGACAGTTATTTCCACATGGTCCAAAAGAATGCTATTTAGAATTTACAAGTCTGCGCCATACATTATATATATTGTATGGAGTAAAATGTGTTTTTTTAAAAGAAAGGTACAGGGCCTGGGGGTTCAGGGTGTATGGTTAAAGCCTTTTCCGGTGGAGTTTCCACAGACAGCTTATCTAAATGGAAATGTTCTTGTTTTGTCTATAATGTTCTATAGTGTATTCCTTCACAGGTGTTTTATAGCTTTTAAATATACATTACTGTGAGCGGGGTCACCTCTCCAAAGTTCTCACCTGTAACTTGGCCTGGTGGCGTCACCAGCTCGTCTCAATGGAGACAGATATGTTTAATAAGCAAGGAAATAAGATGGCAAATGGTCACATTTTTATACAGCACTTTTCCACCTTCAAGGTACTCTTTATGTCAAGGAACCACTCACCCATTCACACAGACACACATACACCAGTGCACGCAGACACTGGGAGCAAGGTGGGTTAAATGTCTTGCTCAAGGACAAGTATTCATCTGTGGGAGCTGGAACTGCACAGCCAGCCTGTGGGTCAGTAGATCTGACCGCTCTCCCAGTGTTTATGTTTATGTCGAGAGCACCGCCAACCTCTACCAACAGAGCTACTGTCGCCCCAGTCCCATACATAACATCTCCATGATCAAGCATAAACACAAGTTGTTTGTAAAGACTGTAAAAGTTTTCAATTCAGAGTAGAAAAACTTGTCAGGACACAAATTTCTTGTGGAAATGTCCCGGAGAAAACATTTTGTTCCTGAAATTTCTTGTTGATTTCTGTGGGACTTTTGTGACCCTGGACACTGAGCTCCAGCCCCACCTCAGAGCAGCTCCTTTATACAACTCTGAAAAGGTTCAATCAAACTTCTCTGGGGTGACGCACAAAAAATTATGTTAATTTTTTTCCATTAGATAGAACTACATTTTGTGAATATATTCTGTTTTGAGGCATACATGAATCCATAAGACCATTGTACAGAAATCCAATTTACTTTTACAGCATAAAGGGCCTATATTAGGGCCTTTTCTGATCTTTGTTATAATGTTGTTTCTTCATCACAAACATACCTGGAGTTTTGTTTTGTTTCATTTACAAGTTCTTCTCTCAAAATGAAAACTCTGTTCCACTCTGTGGTGTCATTTGGCAATACAGACATTGATCCACTGAGTTTTTAAAAACAAAAACACCTTCACTAGAATCATTTGGATTATTTCAGCCTTGGAATTGCCCAGCTCTGCTGAACAAAAGACAAAAGGTAGTTGTTAACTTGAAAACTACCACTACATGACATCACAAGGTGGAACATAGCATTTTGGGCTTTGAAGATACAGACTAATAATAAAGGATTGCTAAAACGTGTGAATGAAACAAAACACAACTCCAGGTATGTTATTCACAAAGTAACAGCATTATAGCATGGCTAAAAGCTCACAAGAATCCATTTTGTGTAATATAGGGCCTTTAAAAAACTAATTTCCACATTTTTTGAGTCCTTTCCAAGTTCACTGAAGCTGGTCTTGTCAGTACTAGTTCGGACAGACGTCACGACAAAAATAAAGCCTCATTTTCACACATTTTCAAAATAAATATTGCTTTTGAGGTTCAGGGCTGTGTCATATTGTTTTTCTGTGTTTCCATGTTATTCTGAGCTTTAATAACTAGGGCCACTTGGTTATTGTATTTTCTGAAAGAATTAGATTACCATATTATTTGGGCTACATACATGTATGCCTTAGGGCTCAATAATCTAAATGTGTTGACCAGATCACTGCAGTGAGATAATTTTGAATGGAAGCAAAAAAACAAAAAAACAAAAACAGTTGTTTTTGTGAAAAATAACTTAAATTTCTTGGCCACCCCAGTTTAAGTCCAAAAGGCACATTTAAAACGCAAGGCGAAATGTTTTAATAACGTCAGATAAATTAAAAAATTCTGGCTGATTAGCTCTGAGCAAGCCTTCAAACTTTTAATATAAGATTTTTTCGGAAAGTCAGTGGGGAAAATGAATGAGAAATTTAATTAGGGAACCAGGGGGATGGTTGGCCAATGTTGAGCTCTATTCTGGGCGAACCACTTTTCGGTCTCTGCTGTCTCTAACTGCATTCAAACTAATTGTGTGATTCTACAATGTTGTGCCCATTCCATAAAATGTATATATGAATGGACATAGTTAACGCACTAGCCTCCGCATTCCAAATAGGAAGCGAACATGGGGGTGCTTCCGGCTCAATCGACTCTGGCTCCAATTGACTTTACATTGAAAAACTGTCACCAATCTCTCTGTAACTGCTACTGTGAGCCTTGTCGTTTTGGTCTTAAAGTGTTCGTATTAACCTGCTCTACATGATCCTGGTGTTTTTATTTCGCTATTTTGTCTGTAAATAAATTCGCCTCTATAACTGCTAGCCTCATGAGCTTAGTCCACTTCTTTATACAGTCTAGGAACTAAATGCGAGTCTCCAGTGTCGTGTTCAAACCTCTTGTTGTCTTTAATGAACCAGGTGCTGCTCTCAGGGTCCACAGCGGCGTAGAGTTGACCGTGGAGCAGAGGAGAGAATCCCTGGACCCCAACACTGAGGTGGTCCGGCGTCAGGCTGAACATCACGTCGTCTTTGGTCACGCCCTGCGGCAGTCTCACGCACACGGTCAGGTCCTCAGTGGTCTGCTGCCACACGTACATTGGATCTGAATACAAATGAAATGCAGAGTTTGAAAGGAGATGGGAGAGCTCATACATAACACATGGTATATACAGTCTGAGTGGAGGAATCACAGGAGATTATTCAGATACAACTCAGAAGAGGACATGAGAGGAACAAGTGGAAATGACAGGATGATAAATGATAAAAGTAAGTTAATGTGACATGAACAGTCATAAAAACACTTAAAATTTAGCTTTACTTTTTTGGAGTATACATTGACATGAAATTGTGTTCTAAAGTGGTCACTAACTCACGATTATAATTTTTTAGTTCTTGTACGTTATATTTTGACATGAATAATAATGATGATTGATTAACCAAATAATCTTGCCTTTCCTAATTCTAACTTAAAGTAAGACTGTGGCCGCCGAGTTAAGACTTTCAATAATGTAAAAACGCAGTGGTTGTAGTAGTAATAGTACTTGACAGTGGCAGTAGCAATTGCAGTAGGTGCCATATTAGTTGCAACTAGTAGTAGTAGTTTTGATGGTAGTTGTAGTTATTCAAGTTATACCTGTAAAACATTAAAACAACACTTTATAATAGGGCTGGGAATCAGAGGCTCATGCATGGCTTATGATACGATATTATTACAATATGGCGATACATGCGATAATCCATATATTGCATGAAACTCTGATATTTTGCAGCTTTTAAGAGCCAAATACATTATAACAACAATATTTCTTTGTTAAACCACAAAGTTAATATAAAATACACCTATTTTATTCATCAAAACAGAGAATTTGTCAAGTGTATACAAGTGTTTCCTTCCACTAAGTAAGCAAAAAATTTTGTACGGTGACAAAAAACTGTTAAAAGATGACAAAAAATACCCATGGCGATACATCGATACAACAGCCCATGATAACAATACTGTATCACCAAATTTAGTATCACAATACACTGATATTTCTATATTTTCACACACCCCTACTTTATAATTACTTAGTTTAACTACAAGTGCAAATTCTACAGTATTTTCCTTACTTGTAAAAAAAAAAAAACTGGACATTTTTCACATTTAATGCTTTCTTAAACATATAAACATTTGTAAAAGAGTGTCATGTTCACCTCCAGCAGTTTAAAAAAGCTTTACAGAACACATTAAGAGCATTCATAAATAATTGGACTAGAAATCATTGTGTCTGAGTCAGCTTTCCATCAGCACCACAAAAGCTGCTTTTAGCCATTAAACGAGAGGTGGAGAAATTATTCAGCTCCTATGAGACATTATTGATCTCAACATTTTAACAGCTACATTTGCAGGTCTTATCAATATACAATCCCACTGTGTTTTGTCCAGGTTTTATTCCACACACGTCACTGGTGCTGTGTTATTTGTTAAACCACTTAAACAGTTGGAAGTTTGCGTCACATTTTAAATCGCAACAGTCCTGATTGATTTTCCTGCGTGTCTTGAGTAAATAAGACTCTCAAGGAACATGCAGTCTCTTTCTCAGTGCTGTTGGCAACTAGATACTATATAGAGATGTTTGAACTCTCTCACACTGTCAATACAGCTGTGCAAAATACATGAATGAATTGTAACACTGCAATTGTTATGTAATGTAAAAATACTACTTTTTAGTACAGTCAAAAGCAACAATGGATTTATTCAATATGATTATGTAGAAAAACAGATTCATGCAACTATTAATTCATATATGAGGTAATTAACAGCAATACTAATCAACAATCATCAGCAGGTGGATTACATTTTAGCCAAGTGGTCATAGGTCTAAGGCTGGGCAATTGATCAAAACGACTAGTCAAATTTCAAGCTCATTAGACAGCGACGATGTGGGTTTTTCGCGGTCAATGCCGTTACTGTTTAGAATCAAGAGAAACGAATGGCAAATGAGGTCTGCCAATTTTTTTTAAGCCAATATGTGTGCAAATTTTGTGTGCAAATAAAACTTTGTGTGTACTCTTTATGTAGCAGGTAGGCCAAAACAAACTATTGGCCTGTGCTGGAGATTTAAGGCTCTTTAAGGTCTCTTTATCATTTTAAACCATTATTACCAAACCTGTACACTGGCTGTCAATAGGGAGCTGCGCTGCACTATGTAAAAAAAAACATTCATGTTACATATTTTAATGGTCTCCTCCTGTGTTTTGTATTATTTGAATCATTTTATGTCCCTATTGTGTAACGCACTTTGGCCAGCACTGGCTTCTGTAATCATATTTCTAAAGAATAAGCTTGACCTACCCTATTATAACTCGCATACATCAGGTTTGTGATGTTTTCTTCTTTGACATTGTTCACTGAAGTCTCCATTATCCAGCTATACATTCTTTTCATACTTCAGCAGCCTTTGAATCTCAGGTTGAGTGAGTGCAACCTAACCTTCCACACATCCTTTTATAACAAGGACAGCATCAGCAGCGTTTCCGGTTAGATTTTTTCTTTGGCTGAAATTTGTTCTCACTTTTGCCCACATTGTTCACAGGCTCCTCGCACTCAGCAGCAGAAACAGACTTCTGTTGACAACTCAGTGCCACACCACTTATAACTATAATAGTACTATGTCAATCAAGTGTTTTTGTAACAATCTAAAAATGACACGCTTTTTAGGGCAGTGCAGTTTTGATTGATGATTTGAAATGACTGAATCTCATGAATCAATGAAACTCAGTGATCATCTTTTTAATTGAGAGGTTTACAGCCAATCTGCTGTTAATAAAAGCATGTTGTTCAGACCAGAAAAATTTTAAAACATGCTGTATTGTTAGGTCCACAGGCAGGTACAGGAGGTATGAAATTGGTAAATAATAAGAAATGTAATGATTTACTAATTGCACCCATTTAAATTGGACTTTGATTGGATTGTAATTAATCTTTACTCCCCATTATGTAGAAAATGGAAAGATAAAAAGATGTACAGACTATTAAATATTTATGGTGATATCTACAAGATTTTTAATCACTAGACGAAACATTGCCAGCTACTATAACTGGAATAAAATCATGAGCAGTTTTAAAGGGCCAGTATTACGGAGTTTTTTTATGTTATCATGTTGTCACAAGGTGGAACAGAGCATTTTGAGCTTTGGAGATGTGTACAGAATAATAATAAAGGATTACTCAAACATGTGTGAATGGAACAAAACACAACTCCAGGTATGTTTTTGATGAGGTAACAACATTATAACATGGCTTCAAGCTCACAAGAGTCAATTTTGTGCAATAAAACCTCAGACAAATGTGACAAACACTGCATACAGAATAATCAGAGAAGTTTTAAGATTTTAAAAACAGTTTTCACTTTTATATTTTTATCTGTTTGTGATAAAGGCTTTTGACGTGGCTCTCTTTGTTGTCTTATCTCACTCATGTCTGTACAAGGTCTATGATGCTGTCTGTTGTTCTCATCAGTCTTATCGGCTTATACTGGTCCAAATCTGTAGCTTCAGTTTAAAAAGCAAAAATAAAAGTAACATTTGGATCACTGAAAAGACAAGCATAGAACTAAAAAATACAATCTGAATGTGTATTTATTTTCATTATTTAGTAAAGATTTGTTTCCATTTATGTAAAAAAAACTGTCACTTGTATTGTTTCATTCACACGTTTGAGTAATCCTGCATTATAAGTCTGTCTATATTCAAAACTCAGAAAGCTCCTATGTAATGATAGTTTTCAAGTTAACAGCTCCTTTTACCTTTAGTTCAGTAGATATTATGAATTCCAGGGCTGAAATCATCCAAATGATTCTAGTGAAGGTGTATTTAAAAATACAGTGGAGCACTTCCTGTATTACCACATGACATCACAAGGTGGAACACAATGTTTTCTGTTTGAGAGAAGAACTCAGCCTAAATATTCAGGATTTGTGTGTTAAACATGTTAATTTGATTATATTACCAGTAACTATTCAAAAATAGTTCAATAAATGGCCTCGTTTGAATATTTTGGCGTAAAAAAAACTCAGTAAGTGCTTAGAAAAAGCAAAGGTTACCAAGAAGATCGTTATAAAACTAGAAGTGAATCATTGAGTTGTTAGGTTTAGTTTGAACTTGTAACCTTCATGAAACCCTGAATTCAAGAACGACCAACAGGAAGTCAGATATGTGTGTAGGGCTCAACGATTTGGGAAAAAAAATCTACTAGTAATCAAAATTTTCCAAACAAGTACTGGAATTTTTATTAGATTTGCAATTTAATAATAGGGTTCAGGGGCGGCGCCAGGCATTTTTGGTTGGCGGAGCAATGGGGGTGCTCACTTAAATGTCCACTGTGCAACTTTTTGGGTAGAGGGTCCACGGCTTGCTTGTCGTCATGTAAATATTATTGCTTTGTCTAGAATGTCCCACAGTATGGCATTAAACTTATCTAATTCCATGGAGACAAGCCCACAAAACCTATAGGCCAAGTTACAAGTCAGATCTACGGAGAGACAAGCTCACTCACTGTAGGAATGCATATTTTTCATAGAATTTATGAGCACTAAAACACCTGTAATTAAAAAAAATGCAACATAGATGAGTTTAATGCCATTCTGTGAAACCTTTCGTACAGAGCAATAATATCTCCATGGAAACAAGTCTGTGGCGGGCCCCCTACCAGAAAAGTTACACAGTGCACCTTTAACATGTGAATGAATGAACGCATTGTGCTTGTCATTTGAACATTTTTGGTTGAGATTGAACGTCCTATGAAAATGGGGCAAAAATCGTATTATTTTGACTTTAAGAGCTGCTTATATATCCATCTGTACTGGGGGAAGATAACTGCTCAAATACATGGAAAAAAAAATCAGGTACAGGGCCTTTAATAGATTTTATTACAAACAAAACTCTGTATTCTAATGTTGCATATCTACAGATCAATTCCAATATTATATTTCTTTTTAACACCTCCCAACTCTAGTTACAGTTACTAGCACCAAAAAAAAGAGATTACTTAGTGTTGTTTTGAACTCAATCCTGTGTCCCTATATTCTGCATCTTTTCTATTGATGCAAAATAAAGTCTAACCTGCTCTTACTGCAGTTTCTTTAGTATATTTTCCTCCATCACTTACAGAGCTCTCACCACATCTCATCTCCTACATCTCCAAATGGCCCAAGCTCTAAAGGTCTGTTCAAAAAAACCCATTACTTCCATATAAGACACAAACTTATGCACACACTCAAACACATATAGACAGACACAGACACACACTCTCACACACACCTCTGGCCTAGTGTGGTCGGAGCAGGTTGATAAAACCTCGTTTCAAAATGAGTTTCCAATTCTACAGTTGTTTTTGAAAGTGGAAAAGGTAACAGATCAGGTAGGGTTCTGTTCAGGTCCAGTGGCGTTTCTATGGTGAGAGCCCCTAAGCCACATGAGGACGGTGTTTGTCAATGACGTAACTGACAATTCACAACGAGCAACAAAACACCCAGAATCCAAAGCATGTCAGAGTTAAAGACCCCAGGACAGGCCTTCAAATAAAACGGAATGAGATTTGTCCGCATGTTTCATATCCATAGAAACATTGCTAAATAACAAATAAAAGAACCTAAACTGCAATAACCTTAATCATTTAAAGGTCCTGTATTACACAGCTCTTGTGAGCTTTAAGCCATGTTATAATGTTGTTGCCTCCTCAAAAACATACCCGGAATTGTGTTTTGTTTCATTCGTGCATGTTTAAGTAATCCTTTATTATGAATCTGTCTACATCTCCAAAGCTCAGAATGCTCTGTTCCACCTTGTGATGTCATGGAGTGGTAGTTTTCAATTAAACAGCGACCTTTTACCTTTTGTTCAGTAGAAATTGGTAATCCCAGCTCTGAAATGATCCAAATAATTTTAGTGAAGGTGTATGGAGTTTAAAAACACAGTGGAGCACTTCTGTATTACCACATGACTTCACAATGTGGAGAGTTTTCTGTTTGAGGGAAGAACTCAGCCTAAATATGCAGATTTGTGCGTTAAACATGTGTGAACTCCAGGTATGTTTTTGGAGGTAACAACATTATAACAGATCAGAAAATAGCATAATATGGGACCTTTAAAGGAGCACTATGTAACATTTCGGGGGGAGGGTCCACCATCTGCTTGTTTCCATGTTCCACAGTATGGCATTAAACCTATAGACGGAAGCAAGTCATTCTACCAGGCCAGGTTACAGATGGTCACAGTGGAATTTTTAACATTTAAGGCCATACCATGGAACCTTTGAGTAAAGCAATGACATCGCCATGGAGACAAGCTGGCGGCAGACCCCTTAGCCTGCTTATAACTGCATGTTTTCTTGCAAGGCCAAAAATGTGAAAAGTCTAAGTGGTATTTTTCACACAAGGTGGAGGCCATTAATTGTGAAGAAAGAGTTTTGGGTTCCGAAAGTTGCGAATAAAACTGTAACACCATCATTTTCACTCCAGTGGTTTTCTATTAGCCTTTTCAGTTCAGTAATTCTAGCGGTTACAAAGGTCTTCCTGCATGCTAGCAAGAAAGTTTTATTATCTTATTTCAAACCGAAGATGAACAGAAGAGACCTCGACATGGTGCGAAACTCTGCGGTAACAGCCCACTCAGGTGTTTCTATGGCGACCACCAACAGTTTCTGCTTCAGTCTTTTAACAAGCAGAAGTAAAAGACAGTGACATGAATAAAAGATAGCAGTGTACAGTGACTTTTATAGGTAGGCAAGCAGACTTGGGGTGGAGATTAATATTTAGCCGATAACAATTTAATAACACCACTTCTTACACATACTACATTGCAAATATATTTATTTATTCATTTTACTGACAGTAAACGGTATACAGAGTCAAATTAGAGAGACCTAGACCTACATAGTTTATTAACATTTGTATATTGGACTGTATTTGACACCGTCTTTGTACAGACAGGGTTATTTGTGGTCTATTTGTTTCTTCACAGATTTGTCCTATTCCTGCACCTTATTTATCCAGCTGAGCCTTCAGTACGATTGTTGTCTATGTAATTATTATTATTATGCATTTAGAAACCATGAATGACATATGACAGATCTGCACAGATGTAATGCACTGCACAAAATGTGCACTGATCACACAGCCTCACATACAGCCTGATGTGTCACAAATGTCCCATCACATTAGAACAGTGCGTTATCACTCACCTCTCACAGATGCAAAACTACATCTTTCCTGAAGAAACGTCCTGTATTTCCCTGAAGCAGAGTAGATCCAGAACACACACGCTCCTCCACATGTGTGTAATAGTGCTGTTATTCCACTGACACCATCACTCCATCATAAACACATTGACGAGGCAGAATCCTGGCTGCAACAGCCACTCGCTTCACTGCTCCGTCCGGATCCTCCATTTCAAACAAACTAGCCCTGAAACTAACTCATAACTTTCATTAAATGACACTTGTGTTGAAAGTTAGCGCTGCTGTTGTTGTCTCCTGCTGCACATGCGCACTCACTGGGAATCGCTGCACATCTCCGGTTCCTATCAAGTTCCCATGGTGATGATTTGGGTTTATTCAGTGCTGTTTGAGCCGGTTGTGGTCCTCAGTACACATGCGCAAACCTCTAAAACAACCGGCTGGCCTCTTGGCTGGTTGGCAAATTTGCGAAATGTAGGATGGTAGGTGAAGGTACCGCCTTCCTATCCTCCGACTGGCTGTTTCATTTTGCCATGAAAACATCATCTCATGTTCATCGCTAGCTGAACAACTGAGGTAAAAAAAAAAAAGTGTTGTCCCATGAAAAGATATAACAGAATATTTGCAAAAATGCGAAGGGTGTACTCAGTAGAGTAGAGATACTTTATTGATACTCACCTTTATGATATACTGTATCTACAGTACACCGGTATTGAATGGTTAAGGTTTAGTTGTTCGTTGTGCTGACAGGATCAAGCCCCTACCCATTACCTGAACCTTTTTCTACTACAGTGCCTTCACACACTCATTGCACCTCGTTCTTTTTCTTTTACTCTAAGTGGGGAATCTGTACAAAATAAAGTTGGTTACGGTTTACCATGTCTCTGGTTTAGATTCTTCTTACACTTCTTACACCACTCTGGTATCTAGAAATCTTAAAAATTCCTCTTCTAGAAATCTTCAAAGTGTGGCTTTTACTGGTGACCAACATGGCAAATAAACAAGTTGACACAGCTGGAAGCTAAACATCATAACACTCATTCACACACACACCAACACATAGAGCGGACTGCTGTTCAGATCAACACTTATTGAAATAAAATCAGTAATGTTTGAGTCATATTATGGTGTCAAAAGACCTGTGTACAGTTTCTATTCTACATTAACAGAAATGAGTGATAGGCTACATCATAATCATTCATCAGGTTCATTAAATAATACACAGTTAAACAGGGGGAATTAGTTATGAAACGCAGTGAGAAATGGAATGACTGTGGCACACTACAGTGAAGTAACATTAACATAATAATATTTAACATAACAGTCAACACAGAGTTCATTAAGGCTTCCTGAGGTGATGAGAGATAGAGAGATGTGTTCCATCTTGCGTCCTGCTGCTTAACAACGCTTACAACAGCATGAGGGTCATGAATCAATCAGTTCTAGCCTTTTTAAATTATTAGAAAAAAATCTAAATGCAGGAGTACTGTACAAATTATTACAAGCAAAAAAATCACTATGTACCATACAAATCATGTCCATGAATAAGATGGAGAAGAAAAAGACGGTACAGCGTCGCAAAACTAGCCCACAGCCTACCCTGAACCATATACAGGCTATGCCCTGAACGTGAGATGATGTTTTCGTGGCCAAATGAAATAGCCAATCAGAGGAGAGCCATTCTAGCCAATCTAAAGCGAGGAAGGCGGTACCTTCCCCTACCATCCTACGTTTCACAAATTCGCCTCTGGTTGTAAGAGTGCATGTAGAACGCATGGGGTAGAAACATGGAATTCTATGGGTGGAAAGCCGTGCTCTCAACACGTGCCTCCAGGCCTCCGTAGAAAGGCAAAACACCACAAGTTAAGGGGGATGTTTGGAACCCACGGCTTGTTGCAATTTGCTCAGTGACCAGAAGAGTGTAGTGAAGGACATTGCCACTACTTCCATGTTTCAAATGGACACAAGTGAAGGGAAAACGGGATTATTTGGATATAATTCGAAACTATTTAATTATACTTTTGACAGACGATGATTTTAGATTTTATTGATCAACCACTGCTTGCCTTGACTGCCCTGACCGCACGCCACTGATATAAGACTTAATATAAATAAATCATGTGAGCAAATGCAATGAACGCTGTCAAAACACTGGGCAAAATGTTACTTTTTATGAGATTTTTTTTTTCTTTGCACTTCAAATTTGCTCTCAAGGTTAAACTCTAGTCTATGAACAGGCTATTGATACTTTGCAGCTGATGTCATCAACATTCCCTGAGGTGTGAAGCTAACTGAAAGCACTACTCTGTTTGAAGCTCTGTTACTTAAGTTAGACTTAATAGGAGCTTTATTTTAACTAAATCTGACCAGAAAATGCTGATTTTGATTTGAAGTCTCTCACACATAAACACATTACATAAATTACAGTCAAAAGCTAGCTAGCATTAGGCAACAGTTTTTCAGTTTGTCACGCTCACCTTTTTGTTGAAAATCAAACACCTAAACAGGACCATGAACACTCGTATTGATCACAAGATCCTGAAAATGTGCCGTTTAAATCCATTTTGTATTTTTTCTCGAGTTTGCAGAATATCTTAAATGTTTTTGTCTGTGTTGGCTAATGTGTGCATTGTGTCACCATGGTAACTGCTGAACATTCCGCCAATAAAGATGCATTGTAGAACACCCCCAGTGCGATACAAATATAAGACACTACAAATCTCAATCTCTCTCATCTCTAGCTTCTGAAATGTTCTGAAAAACTGACCCAAACCTAATTTTTTTAATTTTTTTTTTCTTTTTTTTTTTTTTTTGTACTGTGGAACTTTTATGGCATTAGAAGTTAGCAAACATAAATGACTGGTTAGATGCATGACAAAGTATAATTCTTGTTCAGGAGTTACCATGGTGACACAATGCACATTGCACTGCACATTGCACTAAATAATAAATAAAACAAAATAAAAATACAAAATGGATTTAAACAGCACATTTTCAGGGGCCTGTGATCAGTATGAGCATTCATGGTCCTGTTTAGGTGTTTGATTTTCAACAAAAAGGTGAGAGTGACCAACTAAAAAACTATTGCCTCATGCTAGTTAGCTTTTGACTGTGATTTTATGTGTGAGAGGCTTGTTTAAGAGTACAGTTCATCTCATCTGTTGTAGTTTCAACTAAACCAGTTGTGTTAAAATAAAGCTCAAACAAATTTGAGTAACAGAGCTTCTGACAGAGTAGTGCCTTCAGTTAGTATCATACCCCCAGGACAAGTTCAATGCTGATTTTTATGTCCTACACTGTGTTATATTATTGCTATATTGTGACCTCTTTCTCTGCTTCCTCCACTCATGTGCTCACAGAAGATTACCCATGAGCCTTTGCAGTGACCCACCTGTCTTCTCCACCTCCATGGGCTCTGGCTCTAGTCGTTCTATGGGCAGTCCATCCAGGTGTGTGAATGTAAAGGGTTTCTCAGAGGCCAACATCAGTCCGGTCCCGTGGGGCTCTACTGCGGCATAGTGGGGCACGGTTTTTCCTCTCAGTGACCTCCTCTTCCTCAGTGAGTAAGACTTCTCCTGACCTGAACACAAACCAGAGAGAGACAGGTACAAAGGCCAAAGTGATTCACTGTACGGAGATATTCCTGAAAAACTCAGAGGAATAAACATACACTACAAACATAAGAAAAAACATAAAGCTGGAATAATAATTTCTCCATCTTTCCATCTTTCTATTGATATTCTGCAGTGACATTGTGCTGGGGGTGTTCTACATGTATGTGTATTGGCGGAATATTAACAGTTACTATGAAGACACAATGCACACATTTGCAAACACTGCCAAACAAGGTCAAAATATAGTCAAAATATAGTCTGAAAACTCATGAAAAATATATATAACACCTAATTTTCCTTTAGGTGTTATCATTAGTTTAAAGTTAACATACACATATTTTGAGTAGCACACTGTATCCCATGTGAATCTCAAAAAAATACTACTGTAGTTACCACAAAACAGAGTAAAAGCTATTGGTTATAATATCTTTCTTATATTTGTACCATTTGATTTAAATGTGAAAATTAAACCCAGATCATACTGAAAGAACTGTAATGATAGTGACTCTGAGCTTTTAAAGAACAAAACTAAAAGGCAGATAAATCAAACATAGGCCAAAAGCATTCAGATGGTACAATTATGTTTAATTATCTCATGAATTCTTTGCATCGGTATTACAGATCAAGAGATGAAAGGAAGTGGCCATTTGTGATCCTGTTTTCTGCCTAGTACAGGGAACTGGGCCATACTGACAAAAATGTAGTAGTCAATATAGTCATTTTGCATATCCCAAACCTCTAATAGCAAGCATTTTACCGCACATTCTGTTCGACTATAGATGAAATGTAAAGATGCTCTATGGAACTTTTTGTGGTGGTGGAGATTTTACTGGTTTCCGTTGAATGTTCCACAGTATGACATTAGCATTATTCACATTAGTGTGTAGAAGTAGTAGTCAAACATTGCCTTTTCAATTAGTATATTAATATATTAAAATATTGAAATATTGATATATCATGATACTAAATTTGGTGATACAGTATCATTATTGTGGGCAACTGTATAGATAAGTATTTTATGTTGTTATTTTTTACTGTCATTTTTTTTGTGTGACTGCACTACAATTTTGTTGCTTATTTAGTGTAAGGAAACTTGTTTATGGAAGATACTTATTCACCATTTTGTATTTAGTATTAACTTTGCGTGAGTAGTGGTTTAACATAGAAATATTGTTGCTAAAATATGTTTGGTTTTTAAAAAAAACGCAATACATCACACAGGCTCATGTGCAATATATCAGTTATCACATTTATTGCCATATTGTGATAATATCGTATCGTGAGCCATGTATCGAGTATTGCATCAAATTGTGAGGGACCCTGTGTACAGATATTTAAAATAGAATCATTATTTATATTTTAATAATAATACCTGTGGCTAATTAGCTTTAGCAGCATACATGCATTTGTCGGTCTAATTAGGAGAAAACAGAACATATCTTAACACCTCTCGAGATTTGTGTCTGGTCTTTACACCATTAGTGTCTTTTCAGTGTCTTTAGACAAATGAACGGAGCCCACTGGTGTCTGCTGCACTACACGGAGCGTTAAATTAATTAGTAACACAATCATTTAACTCAGTTAGTGGCCAACCATGACTATTCTCTCCATCTCTCTGTGAGGTTAATAGAAAAATACATGCCCAGTGGAGATAAGACGGAGAAGCTGAACATTAAACAAGTATATTAAAAGACCTATTCTGATTCATTTCTGTGTTTTAATTAACTGTCACATATGCACACAAGCACTCAAGACTCTACTGCAGGACAATACACAATTACTCAACCATGAAAGAACCAAAATCATAGGCTGTATATGGACATAGCTAACCCGCTAGCCACCGCATTCCAAATAGGAAGCGACGATGGGGGCACTTCTGGCTCCATAGATTTTACACTGAAAAACTGACACTCCTCTCTCTGTAACCAGCTCTACATGATCCTGGTGTTTTTATTCTGCTAGTTTGTACATAAATAAATTCCAGGCTGAAATTCAGCTCCAAATTTGCTCCTATAACTGCTAGCCACGTGAACTTCATTTGACTGGAGCTGAACGCTATGGACACACTCAGTTAGTCCACTTCTTTATGCAGTCTATGATCAAAATACAACTCTGGGTAAGCCAATAGTAAGGGAGAACCATAATATTGAAACTACTTTATGCTACTGACACAAAGCTGGAAAATTACAGTTAACCAATGTTTAAATATCAATTAAAAGGCTGAGCTGCAATAAATAAATAACAGAATGACCCAATAATTAGCCATAGAAGTTATTTATTCAACTTTCTACAGTTCAAATGTTATTGCATTACACCAAAGAAATCAATCATCCCTCACTGTTGCAAAGAAAATGTACACACAATAAATAATGAGCTCCAAAACATATTGTTCCAGCTTCCATATATTGAATGACAAGTCGATATAGTAATTATCGTGACAGGCTTAACCAATAAATGCAATGTTAGTGGTAAACACCTCTTCTCCACGTGAAATGCTGTACTGATTGGTGTAGGTAGTACCTTTTTCTGCAGTGTTGGAGACGGTGATCCACTCCAGGCCCACGTAGAAGCCGCTACCCTTAGTCTCCTCGGGGTCCTTCTGGACTCTCAGGACCAGGACCTCAATGCTGTGGACTCCGCCCTCGACATGAGACACACTGTGGAGGATCACAAACGGCTCCCCAATCGATTCACTGAACAACAGCTGTGGACAGAGACATTAACTGTGGGTGTACAGTTGATTTTCCTTTATGGAGACTGTATAGGTTTGTTAAGTCTTTTGTCATTTTGTTGTCTCACTTCCAACCAGAACAAAAGCATTATTTAAAGAAGACAGATTGTGCTTGAGTCTGGTATATAGTTATCTTTTTTAAAATAAATGACTTAATAAAAGAAACAAGTCTGCTGACTTCTGTGTTCCAAAACTGCAGTGCCCAATGGGAGCAGACATCGGTGTAAACATCATCACAACAGTCTGCACCTTCCATGGACAGCTACACATCACAGTACTGAGTAGCAGATTTTTTTCATTTGTACCAAAATAACTATGCAACACTGCTGAATCCTACAGGTGCCAATGCTTAAGAAAATAAAATAAGTACAGAGCAGTGGGTGTATGCAAATAAACAATTAAAGATTAGTCAAACATGCACAAATCACTCCAAATACAACTTTGAGAGGATAAATGAGAAGGAGAAATAACAATAACATGGTTAAAAGCTCTGAAAAGTCTATTTTGCATAATAGGTCTGCTTTAAATTCATAAAAGAAGTCAACAAAGACTATCAGTAATAAGAAAACTCAAAGGACTCTATGTTTCTCCACACCTGTTATTACTGCTGTATAAATCTATCATTCAGCCCATCCTGTTGTACTGTTCCACCTGCTTCTATAACATGCTGACTGTTAAAAATCGGACCAAACTCACAAAAGTAACACAAATAGCTGCTATAATCATACGACTCCCCACACCCAATCTCACAGATCTAAATAATCGGGCTATTGGACGCTTTGCACTCTCCATAGAACAGGACTCCACTCACCCCCTCCAAGACCACCTCACCCTTCTGCCTTCAGGACGGAGGTACAGGGCGCTCAGGTGCAGGAGGGCACGGTTTGGTAGAAGCCTGATCCCATCAGCCATTGCTTTTTTAAACAACAGGCCCCGCTGAGGCATAATGTCTGTTCTGTAATGTGTTTATGTGATTGTGATGTCTGGTGTTTATCTGTGTATATGTCAAACGAGCTCTGTGTATGTGGAAAAGAATCTCCCCTCGGGGACAATAAAGTAAAGTCTAAAGTCTAAAGTGGGACTAAACTAAGTAAATATTTTTTGCACTGTACTACTCCAATTAAACCTGTGTTTGACATCAGCAGCAGTACAAAATAGTCACTTGAAAGTGAACCACATTATGATTATGATTCTAGTGAAGGTGTATGGAGTTTAAAAACACAGTGGAGCACTTCCTATATTACCACATGACATCACAAGGTGGAACAGAGTGTTTTCTGTTTGAGAGAAGAGCTCATGCTAAATATGCAGGTTTGTGTGTTAAACATTTGTGAATGAAACAAATCACAAGGTATGTTTGTGAAACAACATTATAACATAGATCAGAAAATACGTCATATGGACCCTTTAAAGTTTTCAGTGAGTGATCCATCTGTTTAAAATGTCTAAAGTTTTAGCAATGCTGAATTGTGAGTGAAATTGTTTTCTCTCTTCATTTTATAGTCTTATTGAATCTGCCTGAAGTATGGACTGTTACAAATAATCTAGTGTTTGTTTAGCTCTGAGATTTGAACTTCAAATTACAGCGCTAAAAGTTGCAGACTCCTGGGTCCTGTGTCTTCATTACAGATTCCTCTCTTGAACTCTGCTCCTGAACTGCATTGAGTGAGTCAGTACGCTGGGGGAGCCCTTATTTGTAGTATGTTCAGCATCTCAACAAGAACAAGAGCCCAGAGACGTGTCGTATCAAAGAGTTCAAGCCACGTTATCACCGGTCTCAGCTTCTATAAACACAAGTGGGCTTTCCATAGAGCCGAATGAAATACTGAATTTAAAAGTTTGGGGAAAATACATAGACTGTGCATATAAATGGACATAGCTAACCCAATAGCTGCCGTGTTTCAAATAAGAAATGAGCATGGGGGCGCTTCTGGCTTCAATGACTCCAGTTGCCTTTACTTTGAAAAACTGTCACCTCTCTCTCTGTAACGGCTGCAGTGAACCTCATCGTGATCCTGGTGTTTCTATTTCGCTATTTGGTCTGTAAATACATTCCTATTCCTAATACAGGATTTAATTTTTTTTAATCACTGTAGTATTAAAACCTGTATTATACCTGTATTTTCCTTAGTATCTGAATAGCTTGAAATTGTAGTATCATGACAACACTCCAGGGGGCGATAATCTTAGCATTTTTGATAGTGTGAGCTGTATAAGTAAACAGATCAGCATTTACAGAGTTCTAACTTGCAATTTTGACTTTAAGATGTCCTTTTGTAAAGTCTGAGATGAGCCTACACCTGCTCTCTATGTCCTTCCTCTTATGTCTCCATTATTATAACGAAGCTCATTTGGTCATTTGTCAGCCCCATTTAGTGACTCAGCCATGATGTGATGGATGCAGAGATGTTCTTTTTCTTCTTGTAAACATCATTACACACAACATTAAAACTTGTAAAAATTGGCCTCATTTAATCATTCAGGGGTGATCTAGAAGTGTCACTGGTTTACGTCATCTTCAACTGGGACAAAGATATTATAATGCGAAAGAATGAACTCATCTCTTGGAAAAATAGGGCAACAAAAAGGTTCATAGGTGAAGGAAGTCAAGAGCTACTTTGGTTCAGATGGGCCAGTAGCAAGACAGTGTTGGTTTTGTAATAAAATACATGTTAAAGGTCCTATATTACGCAAAATTTATTCTTGTGAGGTTTTGGCATTGTCCTCAAAAACATACCTGGAGTTGTGTTTTTGAGTAACTGTCCTTATTAGCCTGTCTAGATTTCCAAACCTAAAAATCCCATTTTACTTTGTGATCTCATGTAATGCTCGTTTTTATGTTTTCAGCAGCTACCTTTTACCTTTAGTACAGAAGAGATTGGCAATTCAGGGCTGAAATCATCCAAATGATTCTAGTGAAAGTGTATGGAGTTTAAAAACACAGTGGTGCACTTCTTGTATTACCACATGACATCGCAAGGTGGAACCGAGTGTTTTCAGTTTGAGAGAAGAACTCAGCCTAAATATACATGGTTTGTGTGTTAAACATGTGTGAATGAAACAAAACACAATTCATTCCAGGTATGTTTGTGATGAGGAAACAATATTATAACATGGATTAGAAAATAGCGTAATAAGGGCCCTTTAACGCCAAAATATCAGCATCGGAGCATCTCTAGTTCCACTGCTGGACACTGACCTCCCACTTGTTGTGTGAGCTGTCCCCTCTCTTGCCGGTGCGGAGCAGGTGCAGACGCCCCACCCCGTCGGTGAGCGCCGCCCACGTGGAGGAGGTGAGGCTCAGAGACGCACACAGGCGCCCATCACAGGCGGCGGAGTCTGGGTCTGTACGGTACACCTCCCGAGGCTTCCCCAGTGCTGTGTCCTGAAATACAAACAACACTATTACATTATACTGTTGGTTTAATCACAATCGAATTACAATTTGAACGGATAAAATTTTTAAAAAGTCCTATAATACACAAAATTGACTTGTGAGCTTTTAGCAGTGTTAGAATGTTGTTACCTCCTCAAAAACATACCTGGTGTTGTGTTTGTTTCATTCTGTATTATTAGTCTGTCTACATCTACAAAGCTCAAAACGCTCTGTTATACCTTGTGATGTCATGTTGTGGTAGTTTTCAAGTTAGCAAGTTAACAGCTACCTTTTACCTTTTGTTCAGTACAGATTGGCTAAAATCAAGTTGAAAAACACAGTGAAGCACTTTCTGTATTACCAAATTACAACTCTTAACCTAAATATGCAGGGTTTGTGTAAACATGTGTGAATGAAACAAAACACAACTCCAGGTATGTTTTTGATGAGGAAACAACATTACAATTTATATCAGAAAACAGCGTAATATGGGTTCTTTAAGTACCATCATTTCCTCCACATACAACATAAAGTTCTGTCTTATTCTGCATTAAAAAAAAACCTTCTAACTGTAGTTTAGATCACTACAAACGCAGTCTTAAAATATAAACTGCAAATCTATTCACAGTTGCAATGTTTATTAGAAAAATCACAATCAGATAAAGGTGCACTATGTAACTTTTCTTGGTGGCAACCCTAAAACCTGCTCGTCTCCATGAAGATGCTATTGCTGGAAAATTCTACGTTATGTCAATAAATGTGTCTGTCTCCACGGCAACAATCAGGTGACGTGATGCTATAAGGGCAAAATAAAGGTCAGGTCTGTGAAGAGGGATAAAAGCTCCTCTAATTGCAAGTCAAACAAGTTTAATGCCATAAAGTGGAATATTCCAGGTATAAATAAAATATGGCAATAAGGAAGCAGACAGAGAGCTAGCACTGAGCAATAGAACTTTTTGGTCAAATAATTTCTTGACGCTAAAACAGATTATTAAAAGGTCCTATATTAAGCAAAATTGACTCTTAAGAGCTCAAAAATAGACCTGGAGATGTGTTTTATTTCATTCACACATGTCTGAGTAACTTTTTATTATTAGTCTGTTTTTCTAAAACACAAAATGCTCTGTCAGCAATTCCAGGGCTGAAATTATCCAAATGATTCTAGCGAAGGTGTGTGGAGTTTAAAAACACAGTGGAGCACTTCCTGTATTACCTCATGACATCATAAGGTGGAACAGAGTGTTTGCTGTTTGAGAGAAGAACTCTCTGCCTACATATGCAGGTTTGTGTGTTAAACATGTGTGAATGAAATAAAACACAAGTCCAGGTACAGTATGTTTGTGATGAGGAAACAACATTGTAACATACAGCAGATCAGAAAATAGTGCAATACGGGCCCTGTAAAGATGCACTGTGTAACTTTACGGGTGGAGGGTACACTACCAGCTTATCTCCATGCACAGGTTATTGGTTTGCTGGGAATGTTGCACAGTATTGCATTAAATGTTTGTTTCTAACATTTATTTCAAAAAGGTGTTTTTATTGCTCAAACACACATTGGAAAAACATGTATTACTGTCAGTGGGGTTGCCATTCTGACCTGTAACTTATATATTAGTTTAATGCCATACTGTGAAATTGTGAGACATTCTAAGAAATGCAATAAAATTTCCACTGAGACAAGCAGATAATGGACCCCCCACCAGAAAAGTTACTCAGTGCATACAGTACATTTGTCCTTCTCATTTTTCATTAGTCTGTAAAGGACAAAAAAATACACTGGCCATTCAGTTCTATATAAAACTGATGGACACGTTGTAATGTAGCTCACAGTAAAAATACTGTGAACTACTGAATAAGATGTTTCTTTAAAGTAAACATCTGCACATGTGATTAGCTCCTACACACATGTATCCCATTCATAAAACACTGACTCACTCAATAACAAAACATATAAAACATGTGGCTAATGGACAGAAGGAGGGGGCTGGAGTGAGTCAGTGCATAAGACACAAAAATATCATCTGTACCATTTGGAATAAATTTAAAAAGTAACGTGATGTCCTTACTAGTCTATTCAATACCACATTAGGTACAGTAATTTGTCCTTGCCGTGCATGTCTTGTTCATCAATTAATTTTTCAAAAGTAAGATGTCGGTGTAATGCCTCAGTCGTCCAGGTAGGAAAGTTTTTGATCGAGGAAACAAAACAAACAAACAAACAAACAAAAAAACAACTTGATATAATTGAATTTCACTTTTGTTTTTCAAAAAATTATTTTATTAATACCCAGAAATTAATTGACAAACTAGTAGTAACTAAATTAGATACTTGTTTGAACAGAAGTAGTATAAGATCACAGTATGTTTATTTAATATAATTCTGTCTTGAAAATCGACTGCCCCAAGCCTTCATATACTGAACGATAAATTGATATAGTAATTATCATGACAGACCTACTCAGAAAAGTGTTTTCAGTCTCATTTTCAAAGAGCACCTACGTACAGCAGACCCATTAAAGCATGAACCTTTTGTGTTTTTCCTGTATAGGTTATTCCAGCAAGTGCGCAATGATATGAGCATCAATACAATACTCATCCACGTGCCTGCCTTTCACATTCAGTAACCTCCTGGATTCATTACTAATACAAAGATATACCTCAACATGAGCCTCTATTACTGATGTTGAGAGCTACTGTCTATTGAAAAGCCCTGTGCTGTAGTTGCCATGGTGTGTGACACTGTATCACCATTGGCTAATGTACTGACACAGAGACACCTTTAGACTTCCTGTACACTTATTTTCACCTCGTTAACCAAGCGCCAAGCTGCCACTTACCTGCAAATGTATACAAAAGCTCCGTCAGAGGAGAGTAATTATGTTGTAATAGTAGTAATTACGACCAAACCAACACATTTCTGCACAAGAGTAAATTAACATCAGTCACATCTGAAGGAATAGAATTAGACTTTCAAAAAGATGAGCTGCTGTGGTCCTCTTCCCTCTAGGTAAAAACACTAGCGCAGCAGTAATTATGTGCAATCATCCTCACGGACATGAAAGGAGTCTATGTAAAAAAAAAAGGTCATTTGGCTCGTTTAGCTCGTCTCACTGCAAATTTTAGGTATAATTAACAGGAAATGTAGCTAAAAGAGAGGAAAATTTGGGCTAGAAGCTAACTGTTGTTATTGATGAAGTGCTACGTTACATAAGACAATGCACTATATTACTCTGAATTTGAATGAAGGTAATAAAATATGTTTATGAGTCATACAGGTTTGAAATATTGCAGGAGGAGACGGTTTCATGGAGTCGATTCTGGGGCAAGTAGGCACTCAAGCGCTAGAGAGCGGTTTGGTCGCCACCTACTGGAGTTTCAGAGAATAAAGGGACTTAACAAACAATTCTATGGCCACAATATGAGCAGTTTGACCAGAACAAAGTGCAGTAGCGTTTCTGGGTTTTCTGCCTGCTACTACCCTGAACAATATTTACAAAAATGTATATTATAATTTTTACATTAAAGGTGCACTGTGTAACATTTTGGTTGGGGGGCCGTCACTTGCTTTTTTCTATGGATAGCAACGTTACTTTAATTAAGTTTTAAGTGGTTTTACAGCTCAAAAATATCTAGAAAAATACGCAATCTAAATGTGGGTGGGGTTATCGCTCCACAGATTCGACCTGTAACTTGGTCTGGTATGGTCTCCATGGTGATAGAAAGGTTTAACACCGTACTATGAAACATTCCAGAAAAAGCAATAACATCTCCATGAAGAAAAGCATATGACGGACCCTCCACCAGAAAAGTTACACAATGCACCTTTAAAGATTATAATTATTAAAGCTTACATTAGATCCACCAGAAAAATGATAAAACCTGCATGTGCATTTCTTTGTTGAGTAAGTAAGTGAGTAAAATTAAACAGAAAATGCAGAAATATCTTTTACAATCAACTTTTTTATTCAAGTTTTTTTATTATAAACTTTTTTTTATATCACCTGTACCCTGCTGTATTATGTAATTGTAAATGGCAACACGTCTGGTTCAGAGCAGACGTGTTGAAGAAACAATGCTCAATCAGGTGTGAAGTAAACCAAGTAAAACTACCTATTGTGCATGCACAAGTCTACTATCATGAACAATAGCAGAGCAGGAGGTCACTGGTCCTTTTGAGCACCGTTGCCATGGCAATTGGCAACTCAAAACAAAATATGTTATTATATGTTTAAATAACTCAAAAATAATACCTATAAACAGAAAGCTGAAAACAGAGAACAGTTGATTAACGCAGTTGTTCTTACCAGAGTGACTGTGAGACTGAGCACCCGTCCTTTACAGTCGACAAACAGAACACTGTCCTCATACCAGGGATCTAAATGAAGGTAGTTAAACATGCCAAACGCCTGCATGTGCTCCAGAGTGTACTGAGAGTCCTTCAGCTTCAGCTCCTCCACAGCTGCACAAACACAAATACAGATACGTTTCAATATAAGTAACAATTAATATATCTGATATATATATTTATACAGGGTGTCCCAAAAAAATTGACATCGTTTTAAAAGCAATTATCTTGAAAACTACTAGCTCAATGAAATTGAACAGTTTAGGTGTTGAACATCATAAGTTTATTATGGGATTGATTTCATAAGTGTTTGATATGTGTTTGATATGATATATGGGTGACTGTGTGTGAGCATATTCCAAGAACACTGTGGAAAAACATTGGAAACACAGTGGAAAAACATTAAATATAAAATCTTGATCTGTTTCTATATATTCTGTGAAAATTTGAGATTATTTCAATTGCCAAAATTATTGGCCTGCGAAATGATGTCAAATATTCTGGGACACCCTGTATTACAATATTTCTATATTTTATTTTTACTTTATATAATGCCTCATTTGACACCTGTCTTTAACTATTTTTGCTACTTATTTTGAATGTATTATTACCATTTATATTTTTGCTCTTTGTTATTATAATATATTGTGACGCGTGAGCCACTGTGTCCAAATAATTTCCCTTGTGGATCAGTAAAGTTTGTCTAAGTCTAAGTCAGTCTAATATAATACTGAGGTAAGCCACACATTTTAACCATTACAACTTGTACCAAAGTAAAATGCTTGTTTCCACAAAGAGGTTATTACTTGGCCTAAAATGTTCCAGAGTATGATGAGATGCAATCCTGTGAACAATGAGAATGCATATTTGCCAGTATCAGTTTAACATTAAATTTTATAGTTTATTTTATAGTTTATTACTTATTTTTCCATTTTATTTTGACTTGTACATATACATTTATTTTTATAATGTCTAATTTTTATAATGTCTCATAATATGTCTCATTTGACACCTGTCTCTTGCTCTTTTTTGCTATACCATCTATTTTTGTTACTCTCTGTTATCATATTATATTGTGATGAGTGAGCTACTGTATCCAAATAATTTCCCTTGTGGATCAATAAAGTTTGTCTAAGTCTAAGTCTTTAAGTCTAATTTGTCTGTGCAGCACTTTGGGAACTGTCATGTTTATAAAAATGTGCTATAGGAATAAAGTGAATAGGATTGGATAATATTCGTGATAAGAAATAAGTTCGTTTTCCACATAGCAGGAAGCAAATGAACACATGTTTCATTCATTTTATCTTAACATGTAAACTGTCAGTGTTGTAGCTAAACTTCAGCTAGATGCTAACTACAGTAGCTCCTCACCAGCATCCAGCTCTACGGTGTACGTGGGGATGGCGTCCAAAGACAGTTTGTAGCTTTCAAAGTGTGGGTCCAGAAGCTCTCTGTTCACTTTCAAGGAGTAGTTTGACACCGCCATAGTTTGATTTATAAAACAAAACAACACTGAAGAAGATGCCGCAAAAGTGGTACACGTTTCCCTGTTTGAGTTCAACACGGAAACGTTTTACAACGGACCAAAAAGCAGCGAGTGCTCATGGGAAAAGTAGTTTCACTAAATGTATTTGTCAAATCACTGTTTAATGTTTACGTTTAACACTTATATTGATTTAAATCTATCCACAAAGCAATTTAATCAACAGAAATATATTTTTGACACTTTTTTTATAGAGATTTGGCAACATGTATCTAACACGCGGAACGTTTGTGTGTTTGTTTACAGCACGGAACCAATTTATAAAGGGACCGAGTGCTCCCCAGCTGATCCGCCTCGACAAAGGTATGGTATATTGGTTTTATTCGGGAACTGTGATTCAATTATTGCGTGTTTTCCATCACTGCATCCGTCGCTTTTTGTTTTCAGACAGACCATGAGCAAAGACTCACAAATGAGGGCAGCCATTAACCAGAAGTTGATAGAAATGGGCGAGCGGGAGCGGTGAGTGGTTCAGTTTTTTGCGGCAAATCAATCACAGCTCATTAATAACGCAAAACAAAATGTGAAAATACTCTAAATATAAGGTAGACATGTGGTAAAAAAGTTTTAAATGTGCTCCAGGTTAAAAGAGTTGCTCAGAGCGAAGCTGGTGGAATGTGGATGGAAGGATCAGCTGAAGGCGCATTGCAAAGGTTGAATTGTTATTTAGATTTTTACTTTGTTGGTGTTATTTTTTTGTCTATTTTACGACTTGTTTATGTTCTCCTCAGATGTGATCAGAGAAAAGGGATTGGAGCATGTCACAGTGGAAGATTTGGTAACAGAAGTCACACCAAAAGGCAGAGGTAAATTAATAATACTTACACAGTTATAATACTACAGTGTCTGAAGATATTTAAGATATTTAAATATTTTAGATGTTTTAAGTTACTTCAGATACCAGGGCACACATTTAAATAAAGAGGTGGTTCATGCGTTATTCTTATACCACTTTTTTGGTTCTCAACATTGCTTTACAATTTTGTGCAATATTCATAGGTTGACTAGATTTTCAAAATTCCACACACACCGCACTTGCACGCATGAAATCCTCTTTTTTCTCTGTTGCTGTGAGTCACTGGAATAATTTGCCAACAGAGATTCTAACCTGCACAGGTTTTCAAATGTTTGCACGTCTGACAAAGAAGTGCCTGATCTCTAAACAAGTTTGTACACATTACGGATGAGTGTGATTTGAACGATTAGTAGGATGTTATATAATATATTCCCCCCTTTATTGTTGGTGGGGATCACATTTGTCAAAAATAAGGACATCTGGGGTATTTCTTGTATAAATCTGGGATAAATCACTGGTTTTGGATAAATCTGCTCAAAAGTGGAATTGTCCTGTGTAAATAGGGACATCTGGTCATTAATATTCATGCGTTCCATACTAGGTGGTGGTTTGCTGCTGCTACTACTACTACAGCTATCTTGGGGTACACTAACGCACACACCACATCCATACACAGACATATAATGCACCGGTCTGACTGTGTTTCATATCTCTGGCCTCAGATTGGTGGAATATGGCTGTAACCACTCTCCTGCCCAAAAGCAAAAAATAAAGTAGTAACGTTTCTAATTCTTTATACCAATTATGTCATGTAATAAAAATGTTATATGTCATCCTCTGCTGAGAACTAAATCTAAAACTCTCTTAACTGAGTCTTGATTTGTTTTCACTGTTTAATCTCAACACAACTGCAATACTTAAAATTACATATTGTCTCATAATGAAAAAGGATGCAGCTTTATAGCATAGTAAAATGTGTGCATATGTGAATAGTCATAATTGTCACAATAAATACTATATCGATTTGAAACCTGGAACAATACTTTTTGTGGGTCAATATTTGTCGTAGGGACTTTTTCTTTGTACTAGTGGGGAAATTTTGGTTATTTTTCTGTACTATGATGAGATTCAAGCTGTAGAAAACTGAATTATTAACGTTTATGAACCATTATAGATAAAAACTAATTATTTAAGTGTTCAATTCTGTACTTTATTGCCTTTTTTATAATATTGCACATTTGAAATACATTTTTGGGGATATTTCTGCTTTATGATTTGGTTTTCAATATTATATTTACTTCAGGAATCTATCACACTTCAAAATTTGTTATCCTGACAGGCCTACATATTTAGAGAAACTTGTGTGTTGCCTCAGGTTAATCAAATGGTCCTGTATTTTTATGTTTTTCTTTATGTTTTTCTTGCCACACAGCCTTGGTTCCCGACAGTGTAAAGAAAGAGCTCCTTCAGAGAATCAGAGCCTTTTTAGCTCAACACGCCACATTGTGAAGACGGCAGCTTCTGTGTAGACATTTTCTATTCATTATTACAGTTACAATTACAACCTCATTGTTTTACATTGTGAGCCACGACAAGTGTTATTTTTTATTTTGTATTGTGTATTTTCATAATAACTTGAGTTTGTGATGCTGTAGGTTTGAGTATTGGAATAAAATCATGCCTATTTTTGGTGACTTGTTTTTGAGTCGTCTCTAATTAAAGGTGCATTATGTAACTTTTTGGTTTGATTTAATACCATACCGTGAAACATTTACCAGGGCCCAGAGCAGGGAGGGGCCCTTCACAAAATCTGTAATATGCAATTTTCATATAGAGAACATCAGTGGTGGAAAGTAACGAAGTAAAAGTAGTGTAGTACTGTACTTGTATCTGTACTTGTGTGTATACTTTTTTACTTGTACTGCATTTGAGAGCAGGTATCTCTACTTTCTATTCCTCTACATTTTTTAACTGGACTGAAAAGTAAACTTATTTTTTATTATTGTTTGAGGCCTGCCAAAAAGGCTGAGGGGTTTATTTTTAACACATTTGTAATTTGAGCAAACACAAATATACAAAAAAAAAAAGGTTAAGAAAACAATGATTGATTTAGTTGTTTGCTGGACAAAAATCCGCACAAATCTTTATCAAAATCACTACATTTAAAACTTTTTTAGATCTCAAAATCTGCATGAAATACTTTTATATTTTTTTATACTTTTACTTAAGTAGAGCTTTTCATGTGATACTTTTACTTGAGTATTTTTTGCTCTGGTATCTGTAACTCTTAAATAACAAAACTGAGTACTTCTTCCACCACTGGAGATCATGTATTACAGGCCCACCAAGATGATTTGGTCTTGGGGCCCAGAACTGGTAACTGAACCAATCTTATTGTACGTGAGACGCCTGATCTCAGACTCGTGCAGCTTTGAACACTGAAATACCTGGGAGGATTACAACCTTCATGTGAACCTCTGTTTGTCTTGTGCATTCTTTAAATGACAGAAACACAAAACAAAATGATTATGAAGACAATGTTATTTTTTGACAATGAAGTAGACGTATAGTTTGACAGTATGTCTAACTCTGTATCTATTTTTGTTTTGTAATTGTAGGTTTGGACTGTCCTTTATTCTATCTCTATGGCAGATTTGTGAGGTGTGAATATTAACTTGTCAAAACTCAGACGTGTTCAAATGCCAAACTGTTAAATGTATGTGTTAGCGGAAGCTACACTACATTATGATTTGTAATTACACACTGTAATGGGACTTTTTATGTATCTTCATCATTATTTTTTATGTTTTTTCATTCACACATGTGAAGTGACTGATAGAATTACTAGGGCTTCTTCCAGAACACATTTAGCTCAATACATTCTGACATGGTCTTACATTCCAGGGCTGCTTTAGGATACAGCTGTAATTGATGAACATGGAAAAGCCTGACGTTTGTTGAGAACTTATGCAAGTAGGTAACATTTCCACATAGACACTAAAAACAAAACAAACAATGACATAGAATTTTCAGTTATTTTCAGTTATTGAAGTTATCACCACACGCCCACAATTCATATGTAACATGCAGTAAAGACAGCACATAAAAATACACACAAGACCACCTGGGTACTAGAAACCACAAACCAACTCTACAGTTTTAGTCTTATTTATTTATTGTTAAAAAATGCAGTTCATAGAAACTGGTTTGACAGACAAACAGTAAAAAATGCATTTGTATAATGAACAATAGTTGTCATGTGAAGGGAGTGGCAGAAGCCAAAAAGCCTTTTAAAGACAGTGCTGGCAAAATATAAACACATTTTTCATTATCAAAGATCAGTCTTAGTCTTTAGTCAGCTTTACTCTCTTTAGTCAGTTAGTCAATTATTAATCAAATTTTGTTGTTTAAAGGTCTAATTTAGACAGTATAGTCGCCATTTTGAGAAATATGACATCCAACTGAGATCTAACATAAACACATAAAATGTACAAACAATAGAAAAGTTTTCAATTATAGATTTATATGCCAAATATTGCAAATGTTTGTTTTAAGACATGCTAATTAACGTATATGACTGTTTATTACTGTTTTACCCAATTGGATGATAAGGTTTTTTTTAATTAACCTCTTATTATTAAAGGTGCACTATGTAACTTTTCTGAAGAAAGGTACACCTGCTTGTCTCCACTGTTGGACTATTTCACAATATGGCATTATTCATATATTGCATTTATTCATTTAGGGGAAGACCCAGGACACGCTGGAGGGACTATATGTCTCTGGGCTGGCCTGAGAACGCCTTGGGGTCCCCCCGGAGGAGCTGGAGGAAGTGTCCGGGGTGAAGGAAGTCTGTAAAGGAGTCACTGCTTAGACCGTTGGCCCCGGATAAGTGGAAGAAAACGGATGGATGGATGGATGCATTTATTCAACTGCAGGGGCTTTTATCGCTTCAAAAAAAAAAAAAAAAAAAAAAAAAAAAAAATCTTAAAAACACGTTCTGTGAGCGGGCTTCTCTTCTCAGATCTGACCCATAATTTTGCTGTCTCTGTGATGGGAGGACACAGGGCTGTCTCTGTGATGGGAGGACACAGGGCTGTCTCCTCCTCTCCGCCCCCGGGACACGTGTGTGCGTGAGTACAGGTGCGCGCGAAAGAAAAGCTGCGCTCGTGCGCCTCACCGCCTCACTGTGCGTTTGGATGACTTCACAGATCATCTCCAGCAGGTAACACACTTATCTACTCTTCTGGTGTAAGGTGCGCGAGGTTCATACAAACATATATATATATATATATGTGTGTGTTTGTATGTATATATATTTATATATATATATAAAACAAATAACAATAATAATAGTGAAAAAGCTTCTATTTCCATTCTGGAAATAGATTCTAAATTTCTTTTTCAATTCATAGCGTGTAGGAGGTGGGACAGCGGGGGATCCCGGGACACCTGCAGTATGAAAACTGTGTCCAAAATTCTCCTTATTTTTGTGACTCTGCTGTGTGGACCTTTGAGCTGCTGCTGTAAGTATAGTTAATCTAACCTTGGTCAAATTTTCAAGTTGCAAGAAAATACAGTTTGAAAACTACCACTTCTAACACCTTTATTTTTCAGATGCACAAAAGGTCTTTGGAGTCAGTCCTTCCAGAGGAAGCAAAGGTGGGGCCACAAGGCTGACCATTTCAGGCGAAGGTGTGTTATTATTATTATATTATATTGTTATATTATTACTTTGCACCCTAAACATCGTGATTTCCTCAACAAACCCAAGGAGAGACTTGTTTAAAACATGTGTTTTTCTGCAGGTTTTGCTCAGGGATCCCAGTTTCAGCTGAACCCGGCCAACAGTGACTTTGGGAACCATGTGACTCTGGTTTCAAACACAATGTCATTTGTGTGTGACGTTGAGAGAGACTCCACACACGGAGACCAGATCCAGTGTTACACCAGGTACATCCTTCACTTCAGTTACTTTGAGTCGTTTGACCATTGCACACACATTGTTAGAATGAGAATATTTTACATTTGTAAAAGCTTTACAAGCTTGAC
The DNA here is from genome assembly GCA_029959045.1 of Taenioides sp. WSHXM2023. Lineage (NCBI taxonomy): Eukaryota > Metazoa > Chordata > Actinopteri > Gobiiformes > Gobiidae > Taenioides > Taenioides sp. WSHXM2023. The sequence goes on from CM057097.1 coordinate 23,558,151, forward strand.
AAATCCTCTCAAATCACTAGATAGATAGATAGATAAATAGATACACTGCTGTCATGAATTAATTAATTCAATCATTGCTTTACAAAGCGCTTTACAGTTCATTGTTCAATAATTCCACACTCAGTGGTAAGCTTCTTCTGTAGCCACAGCTGCCCTGGGGGAGACTGGCTGACATTGTTAGATAAAAAGTAACCTCCTATGCTTATTTTGCTAGTTTATTTTTCCTATTAAAAGTTGGTCAAAGTCAAAAAGGACATGTGCAGAATGACATCTGTGTTTAAAATGACCATAGAGAAAGTGTGAGTTGATAAACTGATTTCTCCTTTTCCCTTCAGAGCTATGCCTTTTGGAGGGTATTATGTCAAAGTCACAGTGGACGGTGTGCCCATTCCTGACCGTGACCTCTGTGGGGGCAGATGGTGGTCCTCCCCCTGTGTTTATTTTGTAAGTGCCTCTACATTGGACTAGTCATTTTTTTTTTTTTATGTCTTAATATTTTTATGCTGATCTTCAGACTCAATGGTCTCGCACTCCCCTTATACAATCACTGGACGAAATCAGCGGTTTGCCAGGTACCGTCTTTCATAACCATAACTATAAATACATAATTCTCAATTTCAGTATAATTACGTAAATTAATTTTCAAGGGACTTTGTTGACCATCAGAGGAATGATCTTCACTGATGCTTTTGGAAGTAGCAATCGCACAAACTCCAATACTAATATTGACAGTAGAATTCTCAGGTAAAATTATTGTTATATTGTAGTTAGATTATGTTTAAAATTACCTACAATATATTATTCTTTATCTTAGCTGTTTTGAAAGTCCCTCCCGTGTGCATATGTCAAAAAAAATCCTTTCACAATTTTTTAGGGCACCTTTCTATCGTTTGGAAGTAACGTGGGGGTTTTTAGCATCACATCACCCAACCCTAGAATCTGTTATAACTCAGTGACAGTAAAATGCTACTAAGTTTAAGAAAACATCTTTGAATATCCATAAAAGTGCTCTATAAGGTTGATGCATATTATTATTTTTATGAAGATTTTTTGCTTTCCCAGAGCCTACATCGGGGGAATGCCTTGTGAGCTGCTTAAGCCAAATTCAGATGAGCTGTAAGTGTTATAAAATGGGAATAAAAAGTGAATAAAATAAATACTTAAAGAGCTCATATTAATCTATTTTTTGATCAATGTTAAAACGTTGTTTCCTCATCACAAACACACCTGGAGTTGTGTTTTGTTTCATTCACACATGAAGCATCACACTGAAAACACTCCATTCCACCTTGTGTGTGTATGTCAGGAAGTGCCAGGAATTGCCAATCTCTGCTTAATTAAAGATAAAAGGTAACATGTTAACTTGAAAACTACCGCTTCATGACATCACAAGCTGGAACAGAGCATTTTGAGCTTTAAAGATGTTGAAAAACTAATAATAAAGGGTTACTCAAACATGTGTGAATGAAACAAAACACAACTCCAGGTAAGGTAACAGTAACAATAACATGACTTAAAGCTCACAAGAAGAAATTTTTCGTAATATAGGACCTTAAATTGTAATATATTTCAAGGTATCGTTTGGAGCTGGACAGTGAAACCTCGACCTGGGGCCACATGAGCTGTAAAATGACCGGATCCTACATAGGTAAGAATCAATACATCACATCTGAAACTCTCAATTACTTAGAGACTTAGTTACATCAATGTTTTCTTATTTCTTTGTAAAACAGGACACCATAACCTGAGCTTCATTTTGGACGGTGAATATGGAAGGTAAAGGATTTTAGTTCATATTTTTCTGTTCATGCTTTAGTAATCTGTAAGTGTAATATGTGTATAATTTCAATTTAGATACAAAAGACATAAAAAACTAGAAAAGCACTCAGAGAGCTCAGACCTCCGCCAAGCAGCTCAGTTTTCAAAGTGATCCAGAATCCAGGATTTCTTCTGGATCATCACCAAAATTTAATCATCTGTTGGATTTACCATTAGGAACATTTCCTGAAAATTTCATCAAGATCCGTCTATAACTTTTTGAGTTATCTTGCTAACAAACAAACAAACAAACAAACAAACAGACTAACAAACAAACAAACAAACAAACAGACTCAGGCGAAAACATAACCTCCTTGGCGGAGGTAATTATTTTGTTATAAAAAAAAATCTTAAAAACACTGGCAAATTACAAATATAATAGAAACAAAAATATATTTATAATAATTATGAAAGTACTTTTAGTTGTTCAGCATTATTATTATTATATGAAGGAGTTTCTTACAATTACAATTACTATGAAGCGCTCCACTCACAAATGTATAGATTATTTTTTAATTAATTATAAAAGACATTGAAATAATTAAAAACACTGGCAAATAAAAAATATTATCGAAACAATATAATGACAGTTTTTTTATATGAACCCAGAATTATAATGTCTATGAATTGCTCCACTTACACATTTCCAATTTTTTTAGGAGTGTCCCTGAATTACAATTGTACAGAGTTTCTGCTTCAAATAAGTTGGCGATGTTTCAGACCTTTGCTGGTACGTTTTTATCTATAAACAAATATCCCATGTTACTTTCTATTTCTATGTAAAGTATAAAATTAATATATTCAGCATTTACTTTACTCAGAGGTGACTGGAGTCTCACCGTCCCAGGGCAGCATCAAGGGAGGCACCACTATCACCATCCACGGGCGCCATCTTGGGGACCAGACCGACCATCCTGCGCGGGTTGTAGTTGGAGGTAATTTTATGTTTTTTTATTTATTTATCACTTAAAGGTGCATTGTGTAACTTTTTGTTTGGGGGTCCGTCACCTGCTTGTTTCTATGGATATGTCATTGCTCTGCCTCAATGTTCCACAGTATGACATTAAACAGCTCTACTTAACATTTATTCAATTACAGGTAGGTTTGTAACTCAAAAATACCTAGAAAAACATATATTCTGACTGTGAGCGGGGTTGTCTCACCACAGATCTGACCTGTAACTTGGTCTGGTTTGATCTTCATGAAGACAGAAAGGTTTAATGCCACACTGTGAAACATTCCAGACAAAAGAATAACATTTCCATGGAGAAAAGCATTAGACGGACCCTCCACCAGAAAAGTTACATAATCCACTTTTAAGCTGTTGTTAGGGTCAGCGGACTTGTTTGTAAGTAGAATTTATTTTTTGTGAGCTCCCAGTAATGTACAAATGACAAACTCACATGAGTAGTAGATAAAATAATTCCTATATTACACAAAACTGACGGTTTCATTCACACATATTTCAGTAACCCTTAATTATTAGTCTGTCTACATCTTCGAATTTCAAAATGGTCTGTTCCATCTTGTGATGTCATGAAGCGGTAGTTTTTAGTTTTTAGTTTTCAACTTAACAGCTACTTTTTACCTTTTGTTCAGTAGAGATTGTCATTTCTGGAGCTGAAATCATCCAAATGATTCTAGTGAAGGTGTGTGGATTTTAAAAACACAGTGGAGCATTTTCTGTATTACCACATGACATCACAAGGTGGAACAGGGTGTTTTCCGTTTGAGAGAAGAACTCACTCTAAACATGCAGGGTTTGTGTGTTAAACATGTGTGAATGAAACAAAACACAACTCCAGGTGTGTTTGTGATGAGGAAACAACATTATAACATAGATCAGAAAACACCTTGTGGGGTTAGATACGCTTAATGCCATACTGTGGAAAAATCCAGGCGACGCAATAACATCTCCATGGAGACGAGAAAAGTGGCCCCTCCATCAGAAAAGTTACATCGCGCACCTTAAAGTTTTGAAAACCTGTTCTGCTCATGTGTTTTAATGGTCTCTGTCTTAAAAACAACTAACTAGTGTCCCATAATAACTTTGTAACGTGGCAACTCACAAACTGTACCCATGCGTCATTGTTCAGGGGATTATCTCTGTCAGCCGGCGATTTTGTGCTTATCACATTTGAACAAAGACTCTCCTCTCCTTGTTTTACTCCAGTGAAAAAAGGTCTTCAAGCTGAGAGGCAATAAACAATGAAAATCATATAGTCATGTGGTTGAACTGGTCTTTAAACATTTTTGACGCCGCGCACAGCCTGATATACTGATAAGGGTTAACTGACCATGGGTTTCAGCACGGAACTGTTGCCATAACGATAAATAATTCAACAGAAAATATTATTAGGCCTGTCACGATAACAAATTTAATAGTTTAACATATTGCTGAAGTAAATATAGATGATAAACGATAACATTGAAACGAATCTATGCCACTGATGCAAAAACCCAAGAGCAGATTTAAACCACAAAACTCTTCTAAATCTACAATATTGTCAAAATCATGAGCTACAATAAATAAACAGCAGAATGAAACACTTTAGTACTTAGTTTACATCTGTAATGTTGCACTGAAGTTATTAATTCAACCTTTTTCAGCTCAAATCTTATTGTATAGCCAAAAAAATAACCCCCCAAATTTCCCAGTAGTGCAAAGAAAATGTACACACAATAGATAACTTAAAGGGCTTATACTGTACTATTTTTAATCTATGTTATAATGTAGTTTCCTCATCACAAACATACCTGGAGTTTTGTTTCATTCACACATGTTTAACACACAAACCCTGCATAATAATTCTTTCAAACAGAAAACACCACGTTCCACTTTACTTTACTCTGCCCGGGAACAATGAGACTGCTTAATAAAATCATTATTAGTCTTTGACCGCATATTCGATTCTGAAATAACAAATAATTAATCCTTAAGTGTTTTTTTTGTTTTGTTTTCTTCAGGTCTCCCTTGTGAAGTCCTGAATGTTGAAGATAACAAGATCTTGTGCAAAACATCTGAGTGGCAGCCAAATGAACTGGGAGAGGCTGGAGTTGGTGAGAAAAACTATTGGTATTACATTACTATAAAGAGGAAATGACTGGACGTTGAATGGACATGGACACCTTTTAGATTTAAACAAACTTTACTGATCCACAAGGGAAATTATTAAACATTTTTCAGCATCTTGGCAGGACTGGACTTGAATGACTGATAATGTTTGTTTGCCGAGTACTGTTTTTTGTGTGTGTGTGTGTCTATTTTTGTTTAATTTCAAAACTGAAGAAAAAAAAAAGATTTATTTTGATAATTTAGCAGTATGGGATACATATATAAACTGGTAACAACAAGCAGGTTTAACATATAGGAATTTTATATAGTCTAATCAAAATGTAGTGATAGTTTTCAAGTTAACAGCTACTTTTTACTTTTAGTTCAGTAGAGATTTGCAATTCCAGGGCTGAAATTATCCAAATGATTCTAATGAAGGTGGAGCACTTCCTGTATTACCACATGGCATCACAAGGTGGAACAGTGTTTTCATTTTAAGAGGGTTACAGGGTTTGCGTGTTAAACGTGTGAATAAAACAAAACAAAACTCCAGGCATGTTTCTGATGAGAAAACAACATTATAACAGAGCTCAGAATGTCAGGTTTGTGCTAATTTGATGTTTTGATTACAGTTAAATAAAAATAAATATAATAATATACAACATTGTAACACAGTAACTAGTATTTGTCACGTTCAAGAGTAAATACATCAGCTATATTTCTCAACATGGCTTTTATCTTACCACTCATCGCATCTTTTGTACTTGTTTTCAAGACAATCTCACTATCTTATCACCAAGCTAAGGCCCATTGCTTTGATGGGCTGCACGCTTTGACAAGAAAATAAGGAATGCCATCTATGTAACACACCATGTAGTTCAGGTTTGACAGCGAAAATGTCAAAATCACAAAACAATCACTTGTAAAAGTTGTGTATATATGTATTTCTGAGCTATGTTATAATGTAGTTTCCTCATCACAAACATACCCAGAGTTGTGTTTTGTTTCATTCACACATGTTTAACACACAAACCCTGCATATTTAGGCTGAGTTCTTCTCTCAAACATATAAACACTCTATTTCCTCCATACACCTTCGCTAGAATCTTTTTTCAGCCAATCTCATTGCCAGTCTCTACTGAACTAAAGGTAAAAGGAGCTGTTAACTTGAAAACTACTGCTTGATGACATCACAAAGTGGAACAGAGCATTTTGAGATGTAGATAGACTAATAATGCAGGAGTATTTTGAGATGTAGATAGACTAATAATGCAGGATTATGAAACAAAACACCACTCTGGGCATGTTTTTGATGAGGTAACACCATTCTAACATGACAAAAAGCTCACAAGAGTAAATGTTGCGTAATCTAGACTCTTTAATTTCTTATTTTTGAGTTGTATTTCTTTTCTGTTTTTAAGGTGGCAGAGGTCTGAAGATGCAGATTTGGAATAACACCAGACCAGGCTCCCTTGACGATATCTGGACGTACAATGAGAACACCACAGGATACTGGACCAAGTGGGTGGACTCCACACCTTTTCGTTTCCCCGATGAAGACGACCGTTTCACCTCCAGGACCTCGGGGTTCCTGGTTCCTCCCTCCACTGGAAAGTTCATCCTCCACCTTCAGTGTGATGACCGCTGTGACCTGTACCTGAGCAACTCCAGCCGACCAGAGCACAAGGTACAGACAGCTCAATACAGAACTCAATGCAACTCAGGTTTATTTTTCATTTTATTTAGTTGAGTTTTTTATTTGTTGACTGGTATGCAAGATTTTGATTTAATTTTCATAAACAGATGCAAAGTTAACATGTTCATATTCATAATAACAATTCTGATGTTATTTATTCTTAATTACAAAAACACTGTAACCTCCTTTATTTATTTATGTTATAATTTGATGTTTTGGTTCTTAAGATGATTCAGTCAGAAAGCAGAATGTGGTTCAAATCAGTCTCTCATTTGGGTTGCAAGTTTCAGTGCTGAAATCCAGGTGGTTTAAACCTAAAAGGACACTCTTTGATCTGAATCCTCACTACCTAAACCCCAGCACCTGCAGCCATCACTCAGTGCTAGTGCAGCCTCTGCAGCTCAGTGAGTGAATTCTGGAGGTTCTGAGCTTCACATGAGGCATGGCCTGTCTATATACTGAGAAATGTGTATTTGTCCTCTATTGTGTTCATTTATTTTTGACAATATTCTTTAATTACTAACGACCAGTACAGAAAATCAGTTAAATTTTTCCAAGCAGACCCCTTCTACTACTATAGTACAGACTATATTTCACCATGCTTTTCTGTAGTGTACATTTGTATTTATTTAATCTCTCAAGCGATTAAAATCTGTTTTTTTTTGTTTTGTTTTGTTTTGGTTTTTTTGCAGGAGAAAATTGCTTTCCAGACAAGTTATACAAATGCGTTTACAAGAGATTCACAACAATCCAAAGATCTGTTTCTGGAGGAGGGGAAACCGTAAGTTCAAATATACACCTATATATATTTTGGAAATATTTTAAATACCATTTTACTTTTTTCAGGTACTACATAGAATTCCTCCAGCAAGAATACGGAGGTGCTGCATCTGTCACCCTGGCCATGTTCACAGAGAAGAGCTCGTACACAGAGGCCCAGACGGCCAACGCTAAAAATGAAATTCAAACTCTTATCGCCCAATATGAAGTTCATGATGAGACTCAGGTCAGTGGAATGGGACAATAAACAACAATATTTATTATTGCAATACAAAAGGTAGACTAGGCTTATGGTACACTTTGACTAATAGTGATTATCATTAAAGGGCCCATATTACACTATTTTCTGATCTCTGTTATAATGTTGTTTCCTCATCAAAAACATACCTGGAGTTGTGTTTTGTTTCATTCACACGTTTAACACACAAAGTTTTTAATTTCAGCCCTGGAATCTCTTCTGAACAAAAGATTAAAGGCACATCACAAGGTGGAACAGAGCATTTTAAGCTTTGGAGATGTAAACAGACTAATAATAAGGGATTACTCAAACATGTGAATGAAACAAAACTCAACTCCAGCTATGTTTTTGATGAGGTAACAACATTATAACATGGCTTAAAGCTCAAAACATAGGACATTTAAGCAATTAATAAGCCTGAATCATTCTTAATTATCTAGTTGTTCATTATGGATCAAGTCTTCCTTCACGCTTTATTAAGGCCTTATTGAGTTTATTGCAAAATGGTTTTAGAGCTCATTCTGCTTTTTTAGTGGATAAAAATGCACTTTATACTTACCATAGATTGGATTACGTTAGATATAGCTAGTTTATTTGAAATGCAGGGTTTAACTTACATTTTGTTGTATACAGGTGGTCACTTTTGAGTCGTGGACAAGGAAAACTGCGGTTAAAGAGGTCCAAAAGGTCACTATTGTCAGTGGTGGACCCTATTTCTTCAGCCTGGGTTATGGGGCTGCGCTAACTGGTGTGAACACTGCAATATCTATATAATAACTAGATTTTGGATTGTGTATTATTAATCTTTTTGAAATGAAATGTTATTTTACAGCTCCTATGTCCGTGAGTGCGTCTGCGGCTGTGGTGAAAGCATCTCTGAATGATCTTTGGTCGATCAAACCCGATACAGTGGAAGTGTCTAAAAGTGAAGATAGCGATGGCACCCACTTTACCATAACTTTCAACTCAGTCAGAGGTAACAAGAAAAGATTTTATTATTTTTCATGATTTTTTAATTATTTCTAGGTTTGGTGTGATATTTTACACACAAGAACCTTCATTTAACAAAATAAAGATGTTGTTATTTGTCCCAAAAGATTACAATTGCTAAGAAACAGTTATTGAATTACCTTTATGTATGTCATATCATTAAACTTCAGCTTAAAAAAAGAAAAGAAAAGAAAACTACAAAAAATATATGATGTTTTAGTGTTAAACCAACTATATGCATTTTAAGCAGATTTATAAGGTCACCCATCCATTTTGTGTCTAATTAATTCATGATATATTCCCTTTCACAGGTGATTTTGCTCCTCTGACCTCTAATAACTTTGGGTCTGACGTCAATATTACAGTTGTGGAAGTCACTAAAGGAGAAAGCAACATGGAGACGTTCACACTCACATGGGGGGACGTACCCACCAAACCCATCACGTACAACGCAACTGAGGAAGAGGTCTGTGGACAAATATACAATATATTTAACTCAAGATCTTCAATGTCATATAAATAAGCTTATAGGTAATATAATAGCAAATCTACAAAAAATTAACCTTACCTTCTTTGTTAGTGTTAGGATCCTGTTTATGCCTGTGTGATTGAATACTAGGGGTATACTCAAATATAGAAAAATCAATTTATTTGTGATACAGTATCGTAATCTCGGGCTGCTGTAGAGTATTTTTTGGTATCTTTTACTAAATAGTGTTCAGAGAAATTAAACCTGTGTAGTACACTTGGCATATTCTTAGTTTTAATGGTTGCAATTGGTTTATTCTCCCTGTCTCAGTATTAAACTATAGGCTTTATAGGATGTTATGACGTTACAGTAACTCCACCTATTATCATATGTCTGTAATTGATCTGGCATAAAGTTAGACTCTATTTAGCCAAATTAGGGATGCTGATAAAAGACTGAAAATATAATAATTTATTTTAAACACAAACGCTGTATGGTAAAAAATTATCCAGCTGTGTTTTTGTAACTGATATTTGTCCTTTAAAGTAATTACAGAAGAGCTTTGCAAAAATACAAGTTTAATATTATGAGACATTTTGGTCCAGTTTTTAGATCACAGAATGTTAATGCTTAAATTGACTGTGAACAGGTGAAGTCTGCTCTGGAGGAGTTGTTATCAGCTGAGTGTCCGGGTGAGATCGTGACTTTTGAGGGAACCGAAGTGAAATATTTTAAAGATTTTGAAGATGACGACAACTCCCAGGTAAGTCCAAACCGTATGGATCCATAGTTAAAGGTTGGGGGTCCGTCACCTGCTTGTTTCTATGGATATGTCACTGCTCTTGCCTGGAATGTTCCACAGTATAACATTAAACAGCTCTACCTTACATTTATTAAATTACAGGTGGTGTTATACTGTAGATCTGACCTGTAACTTGGTCTGGTTTGAATATACTGTAAACTGTAAAGGTTTAATACTGTGAAACATTCCTGGCAAAGCAATAACAAACATCTTCATGGAGAAAAGCATTTGACGGACCCTCCACCTCAAGTGCCACAAGATCTCGTGAGACGAAATTACCACAAAATACACACATGAGAAAAATAATCTTGTGAGATTGTTTCCCTGTTTGGGTTGGACAAAAAAGGGTTAAGTGCTGGTGAGTTGAATCTTTTGAGAAGCCGTAGTTCCAAAAAGAACTGCTAGAATGACAACAAAAATATGAAATAAAGTAAATACAAATTCTGGGAACTAAATCGGACTATTTACACATTTGAAATTATGTCAAAATCTCGTCTTGTTTCGTTCTCGTGGACCCAGTCTCGTGTCTCGTCTTGTCTTGTGGAAATTGTGTCTCGTTCTACCCCTGCAATGCACCTTTAACTATGAATAATTTTAACAATAAACAATTTCAAGTATACAAAACAATGCAATACAGTACTATTCTTTTAACTATTATCTATTCTTTAACTTTAGTTTGATGGCACACTTGTGAAAAATGCAGCGTTTTGTGGTTTATGGTCAATGATGAACTTCAAGAATATTTTCAAAGACACCTACACTAAAGAGTCTGGTGGACAATATGGACCTATTTCACTCAACACATTTCCGTCGGTAAATTACTTTTTTTAATTTTAATTTTTATGTGTTTGTATTTTATTTAATTTTAATTATTATTAATTATTATTTATTTCATTTTTTTATTTAATTTTATTTATTTATTTATTTATTTATTTATACTTTTTTTAAGTGTTGTTATAGCTGACACTTTATTTCAATTCATTTAACTTTTTTTTTCTAGCTGTGTTTCGCCTACAAGGGGATTTTGATTGACGAAGTTAAGTTATCGTTCACATATCGCAACTCTGGGGGCAAAACTATTTCAGAAACTACCAGCATCCCTGTAGTTTTCAATAAGGGACCCAAGTCAGTAACATTTTGTATTATTAAAATTTCCCAATGCTTGTATCCTATTGTCTGAAATATTGTCTGTATCTTTTGCAGTTGGAGTTACAAATGCATTGACCTGCTCAGCTCTATACAAGGAAAATTCGTTGGAAGTCTGTATAAAATGGTCCAACTTAGTGTAGGCTCTGCGGATATCTTCTATATCGATGCCGTTCACGTTGGAAGATCCCCCACTACATATGACGAAAATGGTGAACTCTAATAATAAAATGGTGTTGTCTAAATCAATGAGCAAACGTGATATTAATTATATTTTTTATTTTTTATTTAGCTGTACCATTGAAGAGGAGACCACCGCCCTTTGAGAGTTCTGGGCATTACATTGATTCGTTTTCCATAACCAAAGAAAATTCAGGTCCGTCTTACCAGATCATGGCCACACCTGTAGACTGCGCGTTTGGCTTTCCCATGATAGAAGTGGGGTTCATGCAGGTAACGTTTGAATGCATTTTTGTTACTTCCAAAGATACTAAAGTAAAATATCAGTTATTAGTACTTAAGTAAGCCAAACTATCCAGACTAGACTCTTTTATGATTCTATTCACGGGGGAAAATAGCCTAATGATGTTTTATACGGATACAAAATACAAGTATAAAGTAATATTCCTAATCTTTAGTTAGCTAAACTAAAAACTGGGGTTCTCTGTGCATTTGTAATTAAAATATAGATATAATTGTGGTATCAAAATCTGTATTTAAACATGGATTATTCAAATTGAGTTTTCAGTATAGAAAATACTTAATTATAGAAAATACTAACTACACCTTAATTAGCCTTAAAGGTGCACTATGTAACCTTTCTGGTGCTTCTCTCCATGGAGATAGTGTCTCAAAAGTTCCACAGTATGGCGTTACACGTATTTATCACTATGGAGACAGCAGGTGACACTCCAAGGCCAAGTTAAATGTCAGATCTGTGGAGAGGCGCGCCCACTCACAGTAAGAGTGCAAGTTTTGAAGTCAATAAAAAACTACATTGTTAAGTAAATGCAAGAGGGATACGTTTAATGCCATACCGGGACATTCCAGACAAAACTATAACATCTCCATGGAGACAAGCAGGTGGCAGACCCTCTACCAGAAAAGTTACACAGTGCATGTTTAATGAAGCATAAACAAAGACTTTCATAATGAACAAATATCTTAGTTAGAATTATTCAGGCTTAGTACCACACTATCAAAAAGTCTGTGTGTAGAGAGTATGTTATCCATGATTTAAAAACATAATTACATGTATTTTAGTTTCATATTTTTTTTCCTCTGCATTGTGCTGTTACAGAAGACAAAGAGTGGAGAGGACATGGGGGGGTTCAGTGATGGAGCAGCTACCGTTACAGTGACCCGCACGCACAAAGCCACGCCCCCTCTGAACGGGACCTTCGATGTGGAGATGTACGGCGGCCGCGTGGAAGGTACGGTCAGATTAATGAAACATGACAACAAAATACAAGACAAGATAACAGAGTAATTTAGCGACAGCAAGTTAACAAATACAGACAAGACTTAAAGGGCCTATATTAAGCTATTTTCTGATCTGTTTTAATGTTGTTTCCTCATCGCAAACAGACCTGGAATTACGTGTTGTTTCAATCACACATTTTTAACACACAAACCCTGCATATTCAGGCTGAGTTCTCCTCTCAAACAGAAAACACTCTGTTCCACCTTGTGATGTCATGTGGTAATACAGGAAGTGCTCCACTGTGTTTTTAAACTCCATACACCTTTACTGGAATCATTTGGATGATTTTAAGGACCTGGAATTCCCAATCTCTACTGAACAGAATGTAAAACGTAGCTGTTAACTTGAAAACTACCGCTTCATGACATGACAAGGTGGAACTGAGCATTTTGAGCTTTGGAGATGTAGACAGACTAATAATAAAGGGTTACTCAAACATGTGTAAATGAAACAAAACACAACTCCTTTTATGTTTTTGATGTACAGTATATTGAGGAGTATGTATGTTTTGCAGTACTCTGATTGGACCATGTATCAGAATACGTTACAAAATACATTTTAACGCAGGTATTCAGTATTCTGTAACTAAATACATTTTTTTCCTATCACTGCATGATGAACTAGAAAAGCACTCAGAGAGCGCAGACCTCCGCCAAGCAGCTCAGTTTTCAAAGTGATCCAGAATCCAGGATTTCTTCTGGATCATCACCAAAATTTAATCATCTGTTGGATTTACCATTAGGAACATTTCCTGAAAATTTCATCAAGATCCGTCCATAACTTTTTGAGTTATCTTGCTAACTAACAAACAGACAAACAAACAAACAAACAGACAGACTCAGGCGAAAACATAACCTCCTTGGCGGAGGTAAAAATGTAGAAGTGTGTCCTGTTACCATGACGATATAATTGCCATAATTACATGTTTAGTTGCCATATTATTACTATCTATGCTATTATTCTGCTGTAATGTAATGCAGAATAATGTAAATATGGTCTATACATAACTAAACTCTCATAACTGTAGCAGCAGCTTTGTTTGTTGATAAAATGTGCTATAGAAATAAAGAAATAAAGTGGAATATATGAGTCAATTTGTAACTTGCACCCTTTCGATTCTCAGATCTTGACATGACCATGTAACCGCTAAAAGAACTGTTACAACCAAAACCAGCCTTTAAGAAGTATTTGTGATTTATTTTAGGTCTCTCTATTGATATAAATGAGGAGGACTTGAAGTACGCTTTGGAAGGCATCTCTGAAATTGGAGAAGTGAAGGTCAAATACGAAGGGACCTGCCGCAAGCCCAAGTGGAAAATCGAGTGGCTCTCCAAACCAGGGGACCAGCCAGAGATACAAGTAAAATAAACATGTTTTTAGCTTCTGATAATGCAATAAAAGTGAATTGTGTGTTATAACTTGACAATAATATAATACAACAGTTTTATTTTTAACCTAGCAAGAAAAACATTGCTATTCATTTAAAGAGACACAATGTACATTTTCTGGTGGAGGGTTCATCATCTGCTTGTCTCCATTGAGATTATTTTTGCCTGGAATGTTCCACCATATGGCATTTAACTTTTCTATCTCCGTGGGGACAAGCAGGTGACGCCACCAGGTCAAGTTATGAGTCCACTCACAGTTAAAATGCATGTTTTTTCAATCAAAAAAATCCATCAAAAAGTATTCAAAGCTCTTAAAGGGACTGTTAAAAAGAAGAAGAAAAAATAACAGCTAAGTGAAATAAATACAATGCAAAAAACCAAGTAAGAGGAATAAATATAAAATGTAATAAATACATATAAAAAAAGGTAAAAATAAAATGTAGTATAAAATCAGTTTATGCAAAAGATATGCTAGAAAGAGTGTATTTTATTTTATTAACACAGAATGTTACAAATTAGTACAATTTATTAATATTTCAATGTTTTTTCAATATTTTAAATTTTTTTCACAGATCGACAGCTCAAACACTATTGGCCCAAACGTAAATTTCTTTTCACGGGAGAATACCCAAGGAGGGATGCTGCACACGAGATTAACTGGAGACCATTTCCGTGTGAAAGAGACCAAGCCACAGGTAGAGTCTACACAGAGGATCTTTCATAGTTTGATTTTCTGTTGTAAAAAGCCTGTTTTAATATTAGAGGTGTGCAGAAATATCAAAATTTATTGATACAGTATTGTCATCGTGGGCTGTTGTATCGATATATCAGCCTAGAGTATTTATTGGTTATTTTAGCAATTTTTTGTGACCGTACTACAACTTTGTTTCTTATTTAGTGGAAGAAAACTTGTTTATGCAATAGACTTGACATATTCACAGTTTTGATGATTAGTAGAATAGCATTTCATATTAACTTTGCACAAGTAGTGTTTTAACAAAGAAATATTGTGGCTAAAATATGTTTTGGTTCTTAAAAAACAGCAAAATGTGCAGTATCATGTGCAATATATCGATTATCACGTGTATCGCCGTATTGTGATAATATCGTATTGTGAGCCATGTATTGAATCGAATCATGAGGGGCCCTGAGGTCTGCGCGGGACAGAATTTTCAGTCCAGCTCCCGCCCATGCCCGCAAAGAATTGTAGTTTTCATTCCAGCTCCCGCCCGCATCTGCGATATTTTGTCCCGCTCCCGCCTGTAAATCCCGCAAGATGGGGACGTTCGCTTTCTTTCTCACGAAAGGTCTTTTCATTGGCTCGGGAAAAACAAAAAAACAAAACAAAAACGCGCGCACATAATTCCTTAAGTGGTAACTTGGTGACATATTTATTGTTCAGCCATGCAAAACATTAAATAGCCCTAAATTTGAGCACCTTAACATTTACATGATGTGACACAGTTGTTGGATGGGGCAGAATCTCTCTCACATCGAATTTGCCTATTGTGGCTGCCGTATCAACTAAGTGTTGGGCCAATTGAATTAATTCTCGACCAGCGATGCTGTCATACGAACGGGGGTCCGCAGCAACAAAATCAACACATTTCTTCATGGTCTTTGCCTTTAGAGCATCTGTCACTTTTGTGCTGTTTCCTCTCCTTGTTCTCCTTGTTCTTTCCTTTCAGAAAGAACATGCATGGCGATTCAGGCCTGATGTGCCTGATTTATGGCTGCTGTATGTCAAAACATTTTGGCACTTATCACAACATGTAAAGGGCAGCTGATTTCCCTCTGCGTCCTATACAAGCGAAAAAGACTTCCAAATGTCTGATTTCAGGTTTCTTGATTTTTTCATGATGAATGTACCACTCTTTAAAGAACTTACTTCTGAAACACTGTGAGATTCACTGGAGGTGCTCTGTTCTTCTGCCATGTCTTTGAAGCTCTGTCAAACACGGAGAGGAATTGCCTTAAATGTGCGCGAGATTAGACCACTTCTGCAAGTTTAGGCTGCTTAAAATGTTTTTATTAATGTCGAATAAAATATCAAGCATAAATTATGTATGATAGGCATAGATTAATCATTAGTATATTTTACTTTACACTCATATTTAGTTTGTGGGACTGCAGTTTATCATCCCACCCGCCCGCTCCCACATTGTGCAGTCCCGCTCTCGCTCTCGCCTGCAATGACCTTTCAAAATGTGTCCCGCACCGCACTGTTTTGTGTCAGGTCGCGTGGGTCCCTGACAGGGCTCTACCCTGTGACTCACTGCACTTCTTTATATGTTTGTATGTTTAATATCGTTCCTAGTTTCTAAATTGGTTTTGCGGTGAGACAGAGATGACAGAAATAGGATTAACTTGACAAGAACATTTCCTGAGGGTGTGAAGTACTCTGAAAACACTGTCTAAGCTCTGCTACTCAAGTAGACTTTAGTCACTCTCATTTTTTTGTTGAAACTCAAACACCTAAACAGGACCATGAACCCTCGTATTGATCACAGGCTTCTGAAAATGTGTTGTTTAAATCCATTTTGTATTTTTTCTTGAGCTTTTAGACTTATCTTAAAAATTGGTATTGGTTGGTTATTGGTTATTGCTAATGTGTGCATTGTGTCACCATGGTAACTGCTGAACTTTCCACCTATATACTGTTATACAGACAGGACACCCCCAGCATATGTCACTGCAAAGTATAGACATCATATTTTAAAGGTGCTCTCTGTAACTTTTCTGATGGAGAGTTTGTTACTTGCTTGGCTTTATGGTTGTGTGATTGCCTTCTCTAGAGCATGTTCCATAGTATGGCATTAAACTTTGAAGCAGATTATACCACTAGGCCAAGTTACAGGTCAGCTCTGTGGAGAGGCAAGCCTACTCACAGTAAGAATGCATGTTTTCAAGTTATTTTGAGTAATAAAAACGCCCGTAATTGAATCAGTGCTAGATAGGTGAGTGTAAGGCTAAAATATGGAAGATTAGTAATACAGTAAAACAGTAATAACATCTCCATGGAGACAAGCGGGTGGGCCATGTATCTGAAAAGTTACATAGTGCACCTTTAAAGACGGTGAAACTGATTGATGAGTGTGATAAAGGTTTTTATGATGTTTTTTTCAGGTCCAGGTTTACATCAATAATATCCCCTCCTGGTGCTCTGGAGACTGTGGATTTGAATGGTCCCGAGAGAAGACCCCCATCCTAACTGCAATCACCCCATCAGAAGGTAACACTACAAACACTGAAACTATAACTGTTTTACTAATATGGAAGAGGTCAAGGGCATTTAATAACTGTTAAAGGGCGCATATTACGTTATTTTCTGATCTGTGTTATAATGTTGTTTTCTCATCACAAACATACCTGGAGTTGTGTTTTGTTTCATTCACACACGTTTGAGTAATCCTTTATTATTAGTCTGTCTGCATTTCCAAAGATCAAAATGCTCCGTTCCACCTTGTGATGTCTTGTAGTGGTCATTTTCGAGGTAACAGCAAACTTTTACCTTTAGTTCAGTAGAGATTGGCAATTCCAGGGCTGAAATCATCCAAATGATTCTAGTGCAGGCGAATGGAATTTAAAAACACATTGGAGCACTTTCTGTATTACCAAATTTTTTTCAGTTTCAGAGAAAAAACTCAGCCTAAATATACAGGAGTTGTGTGTTTAACATGTGAAAATGAAACAAAACACAACTCTGGGTATGTTTTTGATGAGGAAACATTATAACATAGACTGGAAAATAGGACCAGAAATATAGAATATTTAAATATTTGCCCCTGCTAATCAAAATCAGTTTTGAATGTTATAATTGTAATATGGATATTTAAGGAACAAGGAAGAAACTAAAGTAAATGTATTGCTTTTACAGTAGTGTTAAAAACAATCTCTTTATTTACAAAAAATATTGTTATGTTCATATAAACTATACATTAAAATGTTATTTAGTTCTCATTAGCCAAATTTAAATCTGCACTATGTAACTTTTTGGTTGAGGGTCCGTCCACTTCTTGTTTCTATGGATATGTCATTACTCTACCCTACATATATTAAATTACAAGTGGTTTTACTGAGCAAAAATACCTAGAAAAACAGGAATTCTGACTGTGAGCGGGGTCGCCTCTCCACAGATCTGACCTGTAACTTGGTCTGGTTTGTTCTCCATGAAGATAGAAAGGTTTAATGCCATACTGCGAAACATTCCAGACAAGGCAAGAACATCCCAGTGGAGAGTAGAACTTGACGGACCCTCCTCCAGAAAAATTGCACAATGCACCTTTAAATCATAAATATTACATTCAAATTGAAAACATAATTGTAATCACCTCATTCACAAATACATACAGCAATTGCCATAAAATGTACTGTAATAAATAAGTGAAAAATGTGTGGTTTAACAGCCTAACAAAAATATTTTCCAGAATCCGAGGATCTTCAGACTGTCGTGACGATTTCTGGAATTGGATTTGCCCAGAATGAAAACGCTACAGTCATGATTGGGAATGTCAGATGTGATGTTACAGCTGTCACGGGTACAGCAACCAGAGGGAAAACTCATTCTTATTCATTTATTGATACTTTGCAGCTGATGTCACCAACATTCCCTGGCGGTGTGATGCTAACTGGAAGCAACACTCTGTTAGAAGCTCAAGTTAGACTTTAATCTGATCTTTATTTTAACATAAAAGCTGACAAAAGTTTGAACTACAACAAGTGAGCTGATTTGTGCTATAAAACAAGTCTCTCACACAAAAAAATCCAGTCACAGTTAGTCACTCTTACCCTTTATGTTGAAAATATAAACAAAAATAATAATAAAAACCAATGGATTTATACAATCTTAAAACTTCTTTGACAGTGTTTGCTAATGTGTACATTGTGGTAACTCCTAAACATTCCACCATAGAGATACATGCAGAACACCCCCAGCGTCATGACGTCCCTGCGAAGTATCAATAAAACAAAAGAAAGCTAAACTGTGCGATGCATTTTTGCAGAAAACAGTCAGATGTGCAGTCCTGGCCGATCTGTTGCTGGGACTTTCCCAGTGACAGTGAACTTCCCCTCCCTCGGAAACGCACAATATGCAGACAACATTGTTCTCTTCTTCACCTACAAACTCATCGTCTCATCCTTCTCCCCAATGTCTGGGAGTCTGGCTGGTAACTATGACAACTTGCAACTTCGTATTCAAATTCAAGACTGAACAATTTAGATGGACTTTTGTTTCAGGTTTTGTTTGAGTTGAATTAAAAGTGCACTATGTAGCTTTTTGGTTGGGGTCCGTCACCTGCTTGTTTCTATGGATATGTCATTGCTCTGCCTGGAATGTTCCACAGTATGACATTAAACAACTCTACCTTACATTTATTCAATTACAGGTGGTTTAATAGCTTAAAAATACCTAGAAAAAACAGGCATTCTGACTGTGAGTGGGGTCGCCTCTCCACAGATCTGACCTGTAACTTGGTCTGGTTTGGTCTCCATGAAGAAAAGCAGGTAACGGAGCCTCCACCAGAAAAGTTACACAGTGCATCTTTAAACCTGATTTGATTCAGTTCTGGCTTTTTTTTTTTTTTACTTATTTAACTTTTAACATAGTGTCATATATTTTACTAATAGAAAATTTAGTCGAACTTGTTATCATCATTAAACTACAATGTACATAACCCCATGTTTTCTTTCAGGGGGAACACTGTTGACGATCACAGGCTCTGGATTTGATGTGAATGCCACTGTTACTGTTGGGGGCAGTTCTTGTGTGGTTGAAGATGCCACTGAAACTGAACTGAAATGCAAGACACCTCCAGTAAGTCAAGATAATACACTTTATTAAAGAGCCCCTATTAACACTATTTTATGATTTTATGTTTTAATATTAATTCCTCTTCACAAACATACCTGGAGTTGTGTTTTGTTTCATTCACACATGTTTAACACACAAACCCTGCATATTTAGGCATATAGAGTTCTTGACACAGACCAAAAACACCTTGTGATGTCATGTGGTAATACAGGAAGTGCTCCACTGTGTTTTTAAATTCCATACACCTTCAGTAGAATCACTTCAATGATTTTAACATTGGAATTGCCAATCTCTACTAGGGCTGGGCATCATTAACAAGTTGCTGATACGATACATACCTCGATACGTAGGCCACAATACTATATGCATCTCGATACAGTGAGCTTCAATACGATACATTACAAATCGATTTGATACGGTTCAATAAAAAATATCAGGGCTGTGAAACTAAAAATCATTGTTAAACTACTTATTGTGCAAAGTTAACATGAAACACACATTTTAATCATCAGAACAGTGAAAATGTCAAATGTGTTGCATAAACAAGTTTTCTTCCCCTAAACAAGCAACAAAACTGTAGCGCTGTAACAAAACAATTTAGTAAAATATACCAAAAATTTTGAGCTTTGGAGATGTAGACAGATAATGAAGGATTACTCAAACGTGTGAATGAAACAAAACACAACTCCAGGTATGTTTTTGAGGAAATAACAACTTTATAACATGGTTTAACCTTCACAAGAGTTAATTTTGTGTAATACCGGACCTTTAAATATATTATAATTTCCACAATTAGGCTTATCACGATAATCACTATCCTGACAAAAAAATTAAAACGATACTTTGGAACATTCTCCATAGAAACAAAGTTGAATATAAAGTTTTAGGCCATACTGTTGAATATTATAGCCAAAGGAACAACATTTCCAGTAAAACATCTATGAAATGAAAAAAGCTTTTATTCTAGTCTATTTTGGGCAAAAAGGTTACATTCTATGGTTTTAAATGTGTGTTATTTGTTGTAGTGTTGTAATATTTGAGCTGTTAATGGCTGAATATGTGGACAGTACATATCTTTATTATTGCAGGGAGTTTCTGGTTCTGCAGCAGTGACTGTGACTGTGGGGAGCTTGAATACAACAGCATCTGACTCCTTTACGTATGCTAATAATCTGACGGCACTAATCTCAAACATCAGCCCAAAAACCACCCCTGTCAGCGGTAAGTTAAGGAGACATTCAGTTCATTTATTATTTCTTATTCAAACTTTTCAAAAACATTTAAAAGCAGATTTCTAGAACAGGAAAGATAGACATTTATCCCAATTATTATCCAAAGTCGATTTTTCATCCTGTTTTATTTTTTTTTTTAATTAAAGGTGCATTGTGTAACTTTTCTGGTGGAGGGTCAGTGTTATTGCTTTGTCTGTAATGTTTCACAGTATGGTATTAAACCTTTATATCTTTGTGGAGACCAAACCAGACCAAGTTACAGGTCGAATCTGTGCGAAGGCAACCTCACTCACAGTCAGTTTGATTTTCTCTGTATTTTTGAGCTATAAAACCACCTATAATTCAATAAATCTAAGGTAAAACTGCTTAATGTCATTTCATGGAACATTCCAGGCTGGGCAATGACATATCCATAAAAACAATTTAACACACCCTCCACCAGAAAAGTTACACAATGTACTTTAAGAACAAACAATAGGAAAGCACAGATAAGGGACAGCTATTGTACTGTCTGTACTTTCTCATGTGCAAACAGGTTGTAGTCACGCACAGTTGTGTTTCAGTTGGTGATGAAATGGTTCATGCCCTCAGAGTATTTCCTCTGGAAGGTCTTAAGGTCTTCTGTCACATTTGCTGCCACATATAGTGTAAAAAGCCTGTAGCATCTTGATTCAGTAAAGTTGCAAAAATTACATGTTTTTCAAGATATATTTTGTTGTTCATCGTTTAAATATTTCAGTGCTGCCTCACAGTCCTTGTGCATGTAATTCTTATTGCTTTTTTTGACTCATACTCTGGTCTCCACTCCACTTTGTCATGAGATCTACATAGTGTACATAGTAGGTCTGTCGTGATAATTACTATATTGACTTATGCAATATATATAAGCTGGAACAATATATTTTGGAGCTCAGCATTTATCGTGGGTACATTTTGGGTAGCAAAAGTGGGGAGAGTTTTGTCATTTTTGTTGTAATCAGATAAGATTTGAGCTGTAGAAAGTTGAATAAGGCACTTCTATGGCTAATTATTTGTTCATTCTGCTTTTTATATGCTGCAGCTCATGTCTTTTAATGATGCTGTCAATTTTAAAATGGTTCAAAGGGATTATCTTGTTTCATTGTTTTTCCGTCAGTGGTATAAAGTAGTTTCAATATTATCGTTTATCACCATATTTATCTGTAGTAATACATTGTGACAGGCCTAGTACATAGTATATGGAAGGGTCTTCCTATCTGCATTACACAGACACACCACTGTTCCTTACCTTTCTTTGTTACCTTGGTTTCTATATTCAACCTAAACTTGACTTGACAGTGACAGATACTGTATAATTATGAATGTCAAAGAGGTTCAGTACAAAGTTAAGTACATAATTAGCTGTGTTTTAGACCTATGCAACCTAGCAATGTTGTCATGCAGGTTTTCTATAGGAATCCTGGCTACAGAGATAATATGGCTTTTAATGTGCATACAACAATAGAGGGGCTGTCAAACAAAACCTCTTAGACAATCAATGGTACATACTATGCTATAATTAGACTCTTCAAGGGCCTATATTACACATAATTGACTCCTCTGAGCTTATAATGCTGTTACCTCCTCAAAAACATACCTGGAGATGTGTTTCGTTTCACCCACACATGTTTGAGTAACCCTGCATTATTTGTCTGTCTACATCTCCAATGCTCAAATATTCTGTTCCACCTTGTGATGTCATGTAGTGGTAGTTTTCAAGTTTTTACCTTTTGTTTAGTAGAGATTAAGAGATTGATCTGTTTGAGAGATGAACTCAGCCTAAACATGCAGGTTTGTGTGTTAAACATCTGTGAATGAAACAAAACACAACTCCAG
This sequence comes from Taenioides sp. WSHXM2023, assembly GCA_029959045.1. Taxonomy (NCBI): domain Eukaryota; kingdom Metazoa; phylum Chordata; class Actinopteri; order Gobiiformes; family Gobiidae; genus Taenioides; species Taenioides sp. WSHXM2023. The sequence goes on from CM057097.1 coordinate 23,580,914, forward strand.
GTATGTTTTTGTTGACGTTGATCAAAAAATACCATAATATTGGCCCCTTAATATGTTTCATTCGCACATATTTAACACACAAATCCTGCATATTTAGTCTGAGTTCTTCTCTCAAACATAAAACACTCTGTTCCACCTTGTGATGCCATATGGTAATACAGGAAGTGCTCCACTGTGTTTTTAAACCCCACACACCTCAACTGGAATCATTTGCCAATCTCTAGTGAACTGAAAGTAAAAGGTAGCTATCATGACATCACAAGGTGGAACATAGCATTTTGAGCTTTGGAGCTGTAGACACTTTTAAAGGGTGCATATAATTTCTATTTTGTTTTTCACAGAACAAGGACTTCTTATCATTAATGGATCAAACCTGGGGGTGGATGACGAAGGCAGTGTAGTGACAGTCGGTGGAAAGGCTTGTGATGTGATAAAATGGACAGAGATAAGTATCCACTGCAGCCTCCCTCGGCTCCCACCAGGCCTGCACCATATCGACGTACAGGTTCAGAAAAATGGGAAAGCACACTTAAGGTACAGCTTTTGTACTGTCTTTACTGTATAAAATATTGTGATGTGTGAGCTACTGTGCCCAAATAATTTCCTTTGTGGATCACTAAAGTTTGTCTAAATGTTATGTAATTACACAAATACTTTTTATCTTAAAGCAGTGGTGTGAATGCCACTATTGAGTACATCCTGGAGGTCCACAGTGTCTCTCCGCTGGTGGGCTCTTTGATGGGAGGAACTGAACTCATCATTACTGGATCTGGATTCAGCAAAAACAACATTGAAGTTTCAATCGGTGAGTCATTTGTATCTGGACTGAGAAACTTATTACACAGAAATATTTTTGTGGGCTTTTCTGGTGGAGGGTCCGTCAAATGTTTTTCTCCATGGAGATGTTAGTGCTTTGTCTGGAATGTTTCACAGTATGGCATTAAACCTTTCTATCTTCATGGAGATAACAGATAATACTCCCTACAACTGTACAACAACTCACCCTTATGTAACGGATCACCTTATGTCCTGTCAATCATCATATCATTGTTGCACTGTCTTGTCTTTTGTATATAGCTGTGATTTTATATTTTTATTACTTATTTTTCTATTTTATTTTGACTTGTACATATACATTTATTTATTACATTTATTATTTTTACTCTTTGTTATTATATTATATTGTGATGTGTGAGCAACTGTGTCCAAATAATTTCCCTTGTGGATCAATAAAGTTTGTCTAAGTCTAAGTCTAAGACCAAACCAGACCAAGTTACAAGTCAGATCTGTAGAGAGGCAATCCCAAATGCCTGTTTTTTTTTTTTAGGTATTTTTGAGCTATAAAACCACCTGTAATTGAATAAATGGAAGGTAGAGCTGTTTAATGTCATACTGTGGAACATTCCAGGCAGAGCAATGACATATCCATAGAAAGAAGCAGGTGACGGACCTCGAACCAAAAAGTTAAATGGTGCATATATATAGTGTTTAAAGAGTCCAATTCAAAAAAGAGACAACAGAAAAAAAGAAAAAAAAAAAAAAGTCAGGAACTGTTTGAAAATATTGTATTTAAAAAGTTCAGTTATTCAGTGAATTAGTAAGAGACTAATTTTTTTTTAATGTTATGCTATGTAAAACTGCACTGTTTTCACGTCAGTTCAAAGTTTTGTTTGTTTGTCCTGTGAAAATCCCATAACATCACTTCCCACTATTTGGATGTATAGTACTAGTATATATTTCGTGTACAGTTTGTACCCTGTAGTGACATAACTCGTGTTTCATGCGTGACATCACCAGGTGGAGTTGAGTGTGAAGTGATGAACGCCACGGCGACCAGACTGGAGTGTGTTTTACAATCAAGTCAAAATACTGTCACCGTGACCAACCAAGGCATCCACCAAGGCACGTTTTACATTTCTTCTTCTTTTGTTCAAATGTCAAATTGAATCTTCTTAGACTAAAATTGAACACAAAAGAGGTAGTAGATTAATTTACAAACCACAGCTGTGAGCACTGGAGCTGTCACCTGTAGCTATAATCTGACACGACCGCAGACACGAAAAGCTGTTAAAACTCGTATAGTTTTCTAAAATTAGTTTAGTTTTCAAAGCAGCTGGTTGTTGAGGTGTTTAAACCAGGCCAAAGTAATGCAAGATGTATAAGTATATTTCAATATATCACACTTACTAGTATATTCAATGTTGGTAGTAATAAAGTGCTGTACTTAAGAAAAAATGTTAGGTACCTGTACTTTACTTAAGTCAATTTAAAGTGAATACTTCTTACTTTGTACTTCACTACGTCTGAATGCAGGTATCTGTACTTTCTACTCCACTAGGACGGAGAAGTAAAAGTATGTTTATTATTGTGTAAGACCTGCTGAAAAAGCAGAGGGTTTATTTTTAACAAATAAAATGTACAAATAAAAACAGCTAGGGAAGAAATGATAATTCAATTGTTTCTGTTGAAAATCTGTATCAAAATTACATCTGAGATCTCAAAATCAGCGCAAAATACATTTGCCTTTTACTCTTTAAATACATTTTTAAACAGGTGCTGTAATACTTTTATTTAAGTAGTGATTTGATAATTTTACTTTTACTTTAGTATTTTTTTGGTCCGGTATCTGTACTTTTACTTAAGGAACAAAATTGCGTACTTCTTCCAACACTGCTTATATTACACAACACTGTAGAGTTAACCCTCCTTTTATTTACTGTAGCCTTCTCCTTTTGTTTCTTATGGGAAAAGAGAGACATTTCTATCAGAGCCAAAATCGTACTTAACTATATTTTTTATTATTAACTATGTGTTTGTTGATTTGATAAAGACAAAGACCGAACAGCTAAAGTGAAATAAAATCACCAGGATCACGTAGAGTGGGTTAATACGAACATTTTAAGACCAAAATGACGAGCTCACTGAGAGAAGGGCGACTATTTTTCAATGTAAAGTCAACTGGAGTCAATGGAGCCAGAAACGCCCCCCATGTTCACTTCCTGTTTGGAACTCGGCGGCTAGTGGGTTAGCTATGTTCATTTATATATACAGTCTATGGCTAAAACAACATGATTTCTTTAACAGAGTTTGGACAGGGCTACGCCTGGGAACCTGCCTCCCTGACCATCTATACAGGAGATAAGGTACTTTGGCGCTGGACCACTCCGACTTTCCTCCGGGTCAAATACCGAGTGTTCAGTGTGTCCGCCCCGAGCAAGAACCAGGACGAAGGAGGCCCATTCAACAGTGGCCCCGCTACAGCCAACGGTAAAATAACAGTTTGGACAGTTATATTTTTATCCAGCACCATAGAAAGTCACATGTACCATTCACACATGCAGCCTGATCTTGGAATTTAACTGGAGACCAAACCAGGCAAAGCTACAGGTCAGATCTGTGGAGAAGCAACCCCGCTCACAGTCAGAATGCCTGTTTTTCTAGGTATTTTTGAGCTATAAAGCCACCTGTAATTTAATAAATATAAGGTAAAGCTGTTGTCATACTGTGGAACATTCCAGGCAGAGCAATGACATGTCCATAGAAACAAGCAGTTGACGAACCTTCCACCAGAAAAGTTGAGCAATGCAGCTTTAACTTTACCAGTACTGCATGCTTTTGACACTTTTTGATACTCGAGACATTCATTGAGAAAAATACAGACAAAACACACACTGACTTCATTGCGTGGCTTTACCAGTGTCACTGTTCCTTTATGACAAAAACAAGGGCTCATTGTCTCCTGTCTCCTCTTCCCTCCCCAGGCCAGTTCTCCTATATTTTCTCTCGTCCTGGTGTCTATTATTACAGCAGTGGTTTGGTGGACCCTGGAAATACCAGGTTTCTGCAGGGAGTCGTGAAGGTCCTCCCTCGACCAGAAAAGAACAGCAAAGTGGTCCTCAAAGCGTTTGGATTCGAAGCTGTACATGTGCCCACTGGTAATTAAAGGTTCCATATTACCCAAAACTGACTCTTGTGAGCTTTTAGCTGCGTTAGAATGTTGTTACTTCCTCAAAATCATACCTGTAGTTGTGTTTTGTTTCATTCACATATGTTCGAGTAACCCTTTATTGTTAGCCTGTTCCACCTTGTGATGTCATGAAGCAGTAGTTTTCAGCTACTTTTTACCTTTTGTTTGTTTGATTGTTAAAACCAGGGATGAAATTATCCAAATGATTCTAGTGAAGGTGTATAGAGTAAAAAAAACAACAAAAAAACACAATGGTGCACTTACTGTACCACATGACATCACAAGGTGGGACAGAGTGTTTTCTGTCTGAGAGAAGAAAGAAAATATGCAGGGCTTATGTGTTAAACATGTGTAACTGAAACAAAACACAACTCCTGGTATGTTTGTGATGAGGAAACAACAATATAACATAGATCGGAAAACAGTGTAATATAAGCAGTTTAATTTATTTATTCAATTTATTTGCATTTTCTTCTCCTCTAGCTTCTCCCTCTCGCTCTCGCAGATCGTCCCAGGACTGTGTAGCCTCCCCCCTGTGCCCTCCGTCAAACCACTCGTCTTCTGGGGTCTCCTTCACCTCCTCCCCCTGCTCCACCCCCACAGTGGAGTCCATCTCCCCAAACCAGGGCACCTACCACCAGGTCATCCACGTCGAGGGGAACAACTTCGGAAACGTAACCTGTGCTATCAAGGTAAACAATGACTCTGCACTGCTAATTGTAGATATGCTTTGAAATATGAAAAAAATGTAAATGTAACTGCTAAAAGAATCAAAACTACCCAATACAAGATAAATATTCTGTATTCAAGTCATCTGTTCCTAATTTGCAGTGTGTCCATTAGTTTCAAAGTGATTAATTTACTCTGTTACCAACAAATTACCAACAAAAAGCAATTACCAACAAAACCTTTTGAATGGTGAAATGTCCTCAAAATGTCACCTGTAAACATGAAAAGCTTAACTCCTACTCTCATATTTTGCTTTAAATCAGGAAGATTTAAGCAGTTCTCAGCACATACATTGATAATATTATAGTTTAAATACTGATACTTTGCAGCTGATATCAACAATCCCTGGGGTGTGATGCTAACTGAAGGCACTGCTCTATCTGAGGCTTGTTAGACTTGTTAGCTTTACTTTAACACAATCTGAGTTTTGCAGTTAGTCACTGTTTTTACTGAAAACACCTAAACAGGACCAGTATTTTTATTATAGTATTTTTTCTTGAGTTTTCAGGCAATCTTATGTGTTTGCTACTGTGTGCATTGTCACCATGGTAACTGCTGAATATTCCATCAGATACAGATACGCGTAGAACACCCCCAGCGTGATTTCACTGCAAAGTATCAATACATTTGCCCGCGTGTGTGTCTTACAGGTCACTATTGGAGACGAGCCTTGTCATGTGATCAATAGCTCAAACACAGACATTTACTGCCAGCTCGGGGCTGACAGCGGGCTCCCCGTTGGCATCGCCCACCCCCTCACCCTCCACATCGACAACCTGGGCACCGCTATCGTCACGGTGATGGACGAAATGCAACGCCGCTTTGTCCTCCTCCCCGTCATCGATACAGTCTGGCCTCATATCGGAAGCACCAACGGATTCACTCGCCTTGTGGTCCACGGATCGGGATTTTCCGATGGATCCGTGACGGCAGCGAGTAGAAGTTGTAATATTATATCAATGAGTTACAGCCATATTACCTGTGATACCTCTGCATCTCAAATCAACATTGGAGAAGTTGTTTACCAAATCGGACAAATTAGCAGTACTTGTCATTCAAACTGCTCTTTTGAATATTCTAGCACCATCACTCCCTTTGTCAACAGGCTTTCGACTTATAGCATTAGCGGAATTAGCAATGTTGAGATAATAGGAGTTGGATTTGGCAACAAAAGTGAAGATGTGTTTGTAACCGTTGGTGATCTAGAAGCAATGATTCTTGCTGTGGTAGATGATAACATTACAATAGCAGTGCCTCCATTACCAGCAGCAAAACATAGAGTAAAAGTTATCATAAGAAGTAAAGGTCTAGCGCATCGGCAGTTCTCGGTAACAAGTGAAGCTAAGGCAGAGCTGTCTCCGCTGGTGGGAAGTGTGGAAGGAGGGACCCTACTGGTTTTCACAGGGAATGGGTTCGCACCTGGGAATACCAATGTGACTATAGGAGGCAAAGAATGCATAATTCAAAGTACGACGCCAAGTGAGCTGAGATGTCTGTCACCACCGAACAGCGAGGGGGCAGCAGAGGTTGAAATCCTGGTGTTTTCTGAGGCATATCCAGCGCTGACTTTCAACTATTCCTCAGAGTACACTCCAGTCATCAGCTCTGTCACCCCCGCCACTGGTAAATAAACACTACAGATATGTGCATGTTTTGAATAGCAAGATACATGTTGTGCAAAAAGTATGAACAAAGACTTCATGTTTAAAACACAGAGGAAGTGAGAGCTTCAGGATATCTTAGTAGAAATCCACAACAGGTGCTCCTCAAGGACGAGGCTTAAAAACTAACTTATAGCGAAGATGGCCAAGCTTGTAATGTAAAAAGTGGTCAAAAAGTCCAAGGCACTCTGTTAGAATTATAATAAATTATAAAGTTTATTAAGAATGTCTTAAAGGGCCCATATTATGCTATTTTCTGATACATGTTTTAATATAGTTTCCTCATCAAAAACAGATCTGGAGTTGTGTTTTGTTTCATTCACACATGTTTAACACACAAACCCTGCAGATTTAGGCTGAGTTCTTCTCTCAAACTGAAAACACTCTGTTACACCTTGTGATGTCATGTAGTAATACAGAAAATGCTCCAGTGTGTTTTTAACCTCCATACACCTTCACTTGAATCATTTGGATGATTTCAGCCTTGGAACTGGAATTTCTACCAAACAAAAGGTAAAAGGTAGCTGTTAACTTGAAAACTACCGCTTCATGTCAATCACAAGGTGGAACAGAGCATTTTGATCTTTTGAGATGTAGACAGACTAATAATGCAAACATGTGTAACTCAAACAGGTATGTTTTTGATGAGGTAACAACATTCTAACATGGCTAAACGCTCACAAGAGTCAGTTTTGCATAATATAGGACCTTTAAGTTATTGCTGATTGCTTCATGTTTCATCATCTTTAACCCAAACCTATTATGATGAGAAGCTATTTCTGCAGTCTTATCTTATCGTAATTAAAATACAATGTAAAAATGAAAAAGCATGTGATTCTTATGTGTTTCTTTAATATTTTGTTCTTCAGGCCCCAGTGGGACCGTCATCACATTGACTGGCTCAGGATTTGGCTCTGATCAGCAGCTGGTCTCTGTCAGTTTAAATGACGTTGCCTGCTCCATCTCCTTTGTCTCTGATACTCAGCTGATGTGCTCTGTGGGGAACAACCCTGGAGGACCGTATCCCATCATGCTTCAGCAAAAGGTCAAAGGTTACGCCAAGTCTGAGGTCACTTTCAACTACGAACTGACTCTGAGCGCTGTCCAGCCTAGCGAAGGTCAGTCAAGAATCGTTACATTTTCTCCAAATGTTGTTTTACAATATTTCAGAATTATAATGTAATACATAACATTTATATTAGAGATCGGCCAGTGGGTTTTTCATGGCCGATGCTGATAACAGTTGTTTAGAATTCAGAGAAACTTTGCCATAAACCAAGATTATGGAATGAAACATTGCTTTGTAAGTTAATGTATGGAATAGTTGTGACAGTTATATGGAGTTTAAAAACACAGTTGAGCGCTTCATGTATTACCACATGACATCACAAAGTGGAAGTTTGAGAGAAGAACAGCCTAAATATACAGGATTTGTGTGTTAAACATGTGTGAATGAAACAAAACACAACTCCAGGTATGTTCGTGATGAGGAAACAATATTATAACATAGCTCAGAAAATAGCCTAGTATGAGCTTTTTAATGTCTATATATTTCTGTCAAAAATGGGTCTCATATAAGTTTGTATTTGAGCATTAGTCACATTAATATTTTTATAATAATTTTGTTTTCAGGTAGTTTTGGTGGCAGCGCCCTGCTCGCTGTGAAAGGTTCAGGATTTGACCCCCAAACTGCCAAAGTCCACATCTGCGAGAGAGAGTGTGAAGTGGACAGAGCATCTTCAACTTCCTCCCAGCTCTCCTGCTACTCTCCATATAATAATGGTATGTTATATAAAGGTGCATTGTGTAACTTTTCTCATGGAGGGTCCGTCAAATGCTTTTCTCCAGGGAGATGTTATTGCTTTGTCTGGGATGTTTCACAGTATGACATTAAACTTTTCTATCTTCATGGAGACCAAACCAGACCAAGTTACAGGTCAGATCTGTGGAGAGGCAGCCCCGCTCACACAGTCACAGTGCCAGTCAGAGAGCTGTTTAATGTCATACTGTGGAACATTCCAGGCAGAGCAATGACATATCCATAGAAACAAGCAGGTGACGGAGCCCCAAACAAAAAGTTACATAGTGCACCTTTAAATCAGAATTATTATAACATTTTATTTCATTTATTTATTTGTTTATTTATTCAAATTAGGAGTAAATAGGGTTGGGGCTAGCTTTCAAATGTGAAAGTGCAATAAACACAACCAAAAAGAAAAAAATACATGCTTTTATTTTAGTCTATTGGCTAAAAAATTACATACTGTGGCTTTAAATTGAAAGTTAAAACTTCAGTAATAAAAGTACATTGTATTAAATACATTACAAGACAATGTAGAAAAAAATATTTACAATTATACAGTGTACAATAATAAAGATCCAGATAGTCATGCTAAAATGTATATGAGTACAGGAAGTAGGTGTGTCGAAATCAATTCCCAGATACTGACACTAAAACTAGTATCAAAACTAATTTTTAAGTATCCATACAAAAAAATACATAACATAGGGTAAAATCTCCAATTTTTTAACAGTTTTTAAAATTATCTTTATCTATAGAAGAATTAGTATGACCACATGGTAATATTTAAAAATTACATTCTATTGTATGAAAATGAGGGTTTAATGATGATTTTAGTAACAATATTGGTATTATCACGACTTCGCCTTTGTAACAGAAATGTGAAATTTTAATATCATGACACTAACATACAGTGGGATAAGTCTAATATAAGTATCTATATATTTAAGTTAGTCATTTTGGACAAGGAATTTGTACTGTATCAGCTACTACTGCTAAAAGTTCTTTAATAATGTAAAATAATATTAGATACAGTTAAAATAGTCTAAAGTCTGTTATTTTTAAGTAAATATTATTACCTAATATTTTGAACAGGTTTTTCATTTCAAGAGCTATAAATACCCTACAATCCTGCTCATTATCAGCTTTAGTGGCAGAAATGTTGTAAAAATTCCAGTTTTTAAGATTGTATAATTACATGTGATTTAACAGAGCTTAGAAATGTCAGTTTAACTGCTTAAAGTATGAATACTCTACTTGGTAGTGCACTTTTGTCATAATTGGAAAACTATGAGGAATGCTGTTTTGCTTTAAGCTAAAAAAAAAATTACCTGGTGTGAATATAAATTATAGTTTTGCACCAGTTTGTGAAGAAAAGTTGAAAAGTATGTTGAAAATTACAGGAAGTTCCCATATTGATGAATCACACTGGGCAGAATTCTATCCAAAAAGGCACAATTTACACACAAGAAACACATTTATTTCAACAAAGTAAAGGTGTTTTCTTATATATTTTTTGTCAAATCGTAATCCCTGAGGAGTTTTAGCCCAGTGTACTAGATGGTTCCTATAGGTAACAGTTATGTAATTACCCAACGTTGTCACGATTTCCAGTCAGGAAGTAAAACCTAAAAAATGTCCAAATTGTAAGTAAAGGTAATGAGTAGTCTAACCTGTCATATGCACTTTAAGACAGTATTTTGACATTTATGGCGTCATTATGTCATTATATATTTTAAAAACATAATTGTGGGAATGTACATTGAGTTTATGATGTTGCAGTTTTAGTCAGTTTTAGTTTTTGTTGCAGCTGTTTATGAGCCAATACATTTTCCAATATAGACTCGCTCTGGGCAAAGAGTATAATAATTAAAGATGCGTTGCTTGACTCCATGGAGATGTGCCTAGAATGTTCCACAGTATGGCCATAAACTTAAGAATCTCCATGGAAACTTGCAAACCAAATTATAGGTTAGATTTGTGGAGAGGCGAACCCACTCACAGTAAGAATGAATGTTTTTAAGATATTTTTGAGCAATAAAAAACACATGTAGTTGAATAAACACAATACAGATTAGTTCAATGCCATAGTGTGGATGATTTAAACCAAAGCATTAACATCTTCATGGAGATAAAACAGGTTGTAGACCCTCTCCAGAAAAGTTACACAGTGCATCTTTAAGTCTTAATAGACTTAGATTTGATTGATTATTACATTATTATTTTTATTATTATTATTATTATTAATCATTCCATTGTCTTTCTGTTTCATCTATAGCCACCGGGTCAGTGGTCAGTTGTGTTGTTTCTGTCTCTAACCCGACCCAGACTGTGGTTCTCGCCAGTGGTTACACGTACAAGTCTGCACTGACCCCCGTCATCTCCGACATCTCCCCCCGACGAGGAGGGACAGCCGGGGGGGTCCTCCTCACCATCACCGGCTCTGGTTTTAGGTATTTATTTTGTTTTTTTTTATTTTGTATTAATTAATTTATTTTATTTATTTTATTGTATTTGTTTGATAAGGACTATTAAAAACATAGATTAACATTTAGTTATCTTATACTAATTCTAATCAATCAAAACACCCACAATTATTAATAATAATAATAATAATAATAATAATAATAATACATATTTGTTATCTTAAAATCATTACAGGGGTAATGTATTGATTTCTGTTAAAACATCAATAAATAGGATAATAGCAATAACACTTCTACTGAGACGAGCTGGTGTGGCGTACCCTTCACCAGAAAAGTAACATGGTACGCCTTTAAAAATAACACACTTTTCAGTATCAGTATTTTCAATTTTTGACTATACCCATAGACTGTATATATAAATGGACATAGTTAACCCGCTAGCCACCGTGTTCTAAATAGGAAGTGAGCATGGGTGCGCTTCTGGGTCCATTGACTCTAGCCCCAACTGACTCCTCATTTTGGTCTTAAAATGTTCGTATCAACCCGCTGTACATGATCCTGGTGTTTTTATTTTGCTGTTTTGACTGTAAATTAATTCCTAGGAACTCACCTCCAAATTCACCCTTGTAACTGCTAGCCCCTGTTCTTCATTTGACTGGAGCCGAATGCTACTCACTTAGTCCACTTCTTTATACAGTCTAAGGCTATAACAATGTGTTCCCATGTATTAATTTCACCGTCCTGCTGTATTTCCTCTGTGCAGTTCGAATGTGAATGATGTGAATGTGACGATCGCTGGGGTAGTTTGTGATATTCAGTCCTGTAACTCCACCCACATCCTCTGTGTCACCGACGCCCAGCCACAGTCACAGAAAACCAAGGTCCACGTCAGCATCAAAGACCAAGGAATGGCACCACTGGTAAGAGTCATGTTATAGCGGAATGTTCCACAGTATGACATTAAACATCTCTACCTTAAATTTATTCAATTACAGGTAGTTTTATAACTTAAAAACACCTAGAAAAACAGACGTTCTGACTGTGACTGGGGTCGCCTCTCCACAGATCTGACCTGTAACTTGGTCTGTTTTAGTCTCCATAAAGATAAAAAGGTTTAACACCATATTGTGAAAAATTCCAGACAAAGCAATAATATTTCCATGGAGAAAAGCATTTGATGGACCCTCCACCTGAAAAGTTACACAATAAAACTTTAAAGGTCCCATATTACACAAATTTGACTCTTGTGAGCTTTTAGCTATCTTATAATGTTGTTACCTTCTCAAAAACATTCCTGGAGTTGTGTTTTGTTTCAGTCACACATGTGTGAGTAATCTTTTATACATCTCTAAAGCTCAAAATGCTCTTTTCCACCTCATTTTCAAGTATCTATACTGAAAAAATACACAACATAGGGTAAAATCTGACCTTTTTAAATTGTTTTAGAATGATCTTTATCTTTATCTATTATTTTTCTTTCCACCATTTTGAAGATTTTGCTGTGATATCTTGGAATTTTGATTATCTTACATTCCTGATAATAATTTCTACACATTCTTCTTTGTCCAGGATGAAGCAGACTTTTTCTACATCGATGTGTGGTCGTCCCGGTTCACGTGGGGGGGCCTGTCTCCTCCAGAGAAGGGCACGTTTGCTGTTATCACCAAAAACCAGACCATCCTCTTGGACACGAGTACACCTGTGCTCAAGATGCTGCTCATTCAAGGCAATACACACACCCATCCACATACTCAGCTTAATTATATTTTATCTACGGCTATTTTGCAACAATTAACATTTTCTTATCTTTTGTTATTATAAGGAGAAAAATGATATATATTTTTTTATATACTTTGCAGCTGATCAGCATTCCCTGTGGTGTGTGAAGCTAACTGAAAGCACTACTCTGTTAGAAGCTCAGTAGACTTAATCTGAACTTAATTTAACACAATCTGACCCAAAAGAGCTGACTTGGTTGGAACTACAACTTGGTTTGTGTGCTTAAACAAGTCTCTCACACATAACATTACTGTCACAAGCTAGCCAGCTGTTTAGTCAGTCAGTCACCTGGTTCCTGAAAGTGTGTTGTTTAAATCCATTTTGAGATATCACGCATTTTTATTTTGTTACTGTGACATCTATAGTATATTTGTGGATAACAGTACATTCAATTACCATCCCTAGTTCCCTATAGTTGATATATGCTGTTTTGTCTACCAGAGGGACTGTCATATTTGGTGTGTAAGTAACATTTTGAGGACAATTTGCCATTCAAAAGATGTAATATTTTGTGTTTAATTGGTAATTGCTATGACAACAGTTCTTTTGAACCCATGGACAGTTGATATATGTTGTACTGTCTCCAGGAGGGACTCTGGTGTTTGATGAAGCAGATATTGAGCTTCAGGCGGAGAACATCCTGATCACAGACGGAGGGGCCCTTCAGATCGGCACAGAGGAGCAGCCCTTTCAACACAAAGCCACCATCACTCTCCATGGCAACCTGGGGTCCCCCGAAATCCCAGTGTACGGCGCCAAGACGCTGGGGGTCCGGGAGGGGACTCTGGACATGCACGGTACAAACACGCATAAAGTATTTAAAGGTCCTACATTAAGCCAAATAGACTCTTGTGATCTTATAGACATGTTAGAATGTTGTTATCTCATCAAAAACATACCCAGAGGTGTGTTTTGTTTTAATCACGCATCTTTGAGTAATCTTTTATTATTAGTCTATCTGTATCTTCAAAGCTCAAAATGCTCTGATCCACCTTGTGATGTCATGAAGCGGTAGTTTTCAACTTAACAGCTACATTTTACCTTTAGTTCAGTAGAGACTGGCAATTCCAGGGCTGAAATTAGCCAAATGATAGTGATGATAGCGAAGGGGCATGAAGTTTAAAAACACAGTGGAACACTTCCTGTATTACCACATGACATCACAAAGTGTAAAAGAGTGTTTTCAGTTTGAGAGAAGAAAACATAAGGAAACGACTCTATAACATAGATCAGAAAATAGCCTAATACAGGCCCTTATTATTTTTGTTATATTATGTATGTAAAGTTTCACAGAATACAATGTTGTTACATACATAATAAATGGAGTAAAACACAAATATTTCACAGTGGTATTCCCAGCCTGTCCACAGATCATGAGTAAATACATCTGTGGACAGGCTGGGAATATAAATAAACAGTGGAGCTGTGTCCTTTGGGCTGGGAGTGGGTCTCATAATCAATAGTACTTCAGCTCCTCCTCCTCCTGGGGGCGCTGCATTCATCACAACCTGTTTGTCCAGGTATTCCCATTCCTGTCCCGTGGACCCGTTTGGCCGAGACCGCCAACAAAGGCTCCACTGAGCTGAAGCTGATGGAGGCTGTGACCTGGAAAAAAGATGACGAGATTGTCATCGCCACCACTGGACATCGGTACAACTTCAGAATTACTTATTATAAAAAGTATATATAGTAATAAAAAGTTTGAATCAGAAAAAAATGATTGCCATTGTCAGTGAACAAAATTAACTAAGAAACTACGAATGTGCTTTAGTGAAATGGTGCAACAGAAAACAATGAGTACTAATAGAAAAATAGGGTACAGTATGCACAGAATACAGCAAAACATTGTTCCTATTTAAAAAATATCAGTTTTTTCATGCGTAGAACATTGTTTTAGGTACATCTGTTTAACTTTTTAATGCACCAGCAGATGCAGAGCCAGATGCTGTTTTTTTTTTCTCTAACATGGTCTGAAACTGCCTTAAGGACAGTATCAGGAATATACCAGGCTGACTTAATCCTATAGAGTAACTGAATCTTGAAAAATGTAACCAGTGTAATTTGAGAGCGAAAGCAGCACCAGGCTCAGGCCTTAAGGGGGTGAATGGGGAAATACACAAATGTCAATGTCAAAAATGTATGTTTATAGTATAGTATATCAGTATATCATATCAAGTCATTGGCCAGATATAATTACAATAGAAAAAAACAAAAACAAAAAAAACAATGTTAATGGGCATCGCACTGGGGTGTAAAAAAGTACTGTTGCTTTAACCCTAACCCTCAATGAATAAGCCCATCAAATGAAATCTTAATTTTAAGTTTATTGGCCATTTGTAGTGCACCCTGAGACATTAAAAACACAACCATATGAACAACAATAGACAATCATTACAGAGGACATATGACACTGTGAAATAACCAAGATACAAAGATAAAGTAGCCAAAATATGAAGGTTTGTTTAAGATTATAACAGCTTGCGGGAAGAAGTTGTTAGCATGGTGAGACATCTTTCATTTAGAAGTCTTAATAAACACAAATAAACTAATGTCTTTAATGTATTTTCTCAGGCACAGCCAGAGTGAGAATGAGGTGCGGACCATCTCCTCTGTGTCTCAGGATGGTCGGACTCTGACTCTGACTCAGCCCCTGGACCACACCCACGTCGGGATCCAGGTCACGCTCCCCGATGGGACCACGTTTGAGGGGCGCGCCGAGGTGGGACTGCTCACCCGAAACATCAGAGTCAGAGGATCCGAGCAAATGGAGTGGGCAGACAAGATCGAAGCATGTCCCGATGGTTTCAATACAGGTTCAGTCTTTATTTATCTGTATTTTAGTATTTATTTATTTCATTTTATCTGAGCATTTTTTACACAGTGTAACTACACACAGAAAACATTTTTAAAGGTGCACTGTGTGGGAGATCCGTCAAGTGTTATTGCTTTGTCTGGAAACCTTGTAATGTATTTCTTGTTGTAGTTTATCAATTTTATTTGGGCAGCTAATTTTGCATCGTCTTTATCATGTATTTATCCATGATAAAACTCACTGAGATTAAAAATCCCTTTTACAAGAGTGTCCTGGCTAAGGAACAGCAACACAAATTTAAGGAGAAAGTCATTCACATTTACAAAAACACACATGACAGATACAGTCCTACCGCCCTCTTCTGGCCTTTTGTATATATATTATTTTAAGTTGTACAGGGAACGTCTACAAAGCAGTTCTAAAATGTCAACAAAAAACCCCAAAAAAAAAACAACAACAACAAACAAACCAAAAATCCAAAAAACACCTAATTCAAACAATTTAAAAATAATCATTCAGGATTTTACAGGAAGACAAAGGGTGAAAATGTATGAACTCCAACCTGTGTTAAATTCTATGTAGTGTTTGAATTGATTGGGATTCAAAACACCATGTGCAGACTAATATCTTTTGTTTTTTAGGTGAATTTTCCACACAGACTTGTTTCCAGGGCCGTTTTGGTGAAGAGACGGGCAGTGATCAGTTTGGGGGCTGTATAATGATGCACGCTCCTGAACCAAACAAGAATCTGGCCATAGGCAGATTTGAATATGTTGAGGTAACTGTTTTAAATTGTGCTGTCCTTCTTCAAAATGGTCTAGTCTAAATATGACTGTTTTTATCAATTTTATTTAAATATTATTTCTTTATGTTCTCAATTGAAAACAGCTTAATAAATAGTCTAATGAGTAGCAGTAGTTAGAATACAGTATTTACAGCAGCAGTTGTATAAAGGGGCCCATATTATG
Source organism: Taenioides sp. WSHXM2023 (assembly GCA_029959045.1). Lineage (NCBI taxonomy): Eukaryota > Metazoa > Chordata > Actinopteri > Gobiiformes > Gobiidae > Taenioides > Taenioides sp. WSHXM2023. The sequence goes on from CM057097.1 coordinate 23,597,057, forward strand.
ATATTTTCTGATCTGTTGTTTAATGTTGTTTCCTCATCAAAAACATACTCGGAGTTGTGTTTTGTTTCATGTTTAACGCACAAACCCTGCATATTTAGGCAGAGTTCTTCTCTCAAACAGAAAACACTCTGTTCCACCTTGTGATGTCATGTGGTGATACACTACTAAACTTCATACATTTTAACAAGAATCATTTGGATGATTTCTTTACTGAGCTAAAGGTAAAAGGAGCTGTTAACTTGAAAACCGCCACTTCATGACATCACAAGGTAACAGAGCATTTTGAGCTTTGGAGATGTAGACAGACTAATAATAAAGAGTTACTCAAACGTGTGAATGAAACAAAACACAACTCCAGCTATGTTTCTGAGGAGGTAACAGCATTCTAACATGGCGTAAAGCTCAGAACAGTTGACTTTGCATAATATAGGACCTTTCATAAAAAAATATCTCTTCTTATTTTTTCCTAGATCTCACATGCAGGACAGGCCTTCCGACTGGGCAGGTACCCCATCCACTGGCATCTGATGGGAAACATAGATTATAAGTCTTATGTGAGGGGCTGTGCTATCCACCACACCTTTAACCGAGCAGTGACCATCCACAACACTCACCGCTTACTCGTAGAACACAACGTAATCTACGACGTCATGGGAGGAGCCCTGTTCATTGAAGACGGCATTGAAACCGAAAATGTTTTGCAGTATAATTTAGCTGTGTTTGTGAGGCAGAGTACGAGTCTTTTGAACGATGACGTCACCCCCGCTGCTTACTGGGTCACTAATCCAAATAATATAATACGCCACAACACAGCGGCTGGAGGTACTCATTTTGGGTTCTGGTACCGAATGCACGAACACCCAGATGGACCCTCCTACGACCCAAATATCTGTCAAAAGAAGGTTCCTCTTGGTGTATTTGAGAACAATACAGCCCACTCACAAGGCTGGTTTGGTCTGTGGATCTTCCAAGACTACTTCCCAATGAAAAACGGAAACTGCGGATCAAAACAACCAGAACCTGCAATCTTCAAATCTCTCATCGCCTGGAATTGTGAAAAAGGGGCGGAGTGGGTTAATGTAGGCGCTGTACATTTCGATGGCTTTATCATGGTCAACAATGAGAAAGCTGGAACAGAGCACAAGCGTATTCTGCCATTCGCTGTTAATTCGTTCACTCCAGAAGGGGGCGCTGTGGTGTCTAACAGCACCATGGTAGGACATGTAGATGAACTGGGCCTGGGACAAAACTACTGCACAACCAGAGGGATCATTGCTCCTCTAGATGATGGACTGAGTGTTATCAATACCAAATTTATAAACTTTGATCGAGGATCGTGTGCAGCGTTTGGAGTGGCCAGGATAGATGGGACATGTTTGGATAACTGTGGAGGATGGGCAGTGCACTGCTCAGGTATCCAGTACTTCAATACCCCAAATAAAGCAGGATTCAGATGGGAACACGAGGTACAGCTGGTGGACATGGATGGAACTCTCACAGGTAAATTATTATGGTAAAAACTGCTATACAGTATTTAAAGGTGCTTTATGTATCTTTTCTGGTGGAGATCACTTCTCCACACATCTGACCTGTCACTCTGTGGCCAAACCTCCTTGTCAAAGCCTGATCTCATCAGATCTCAGAACCTAAGCAGGGCCGGGCCTGGTCAGTATTTGGATGATAGACCATTGGGAATTCCAGATGCCACAGTGGGGCGCTAGTGGCAAAAAAACTTTTTGAGTCCTCAGGCACGACACTTCACTCACATTGCCTAATAAGAAAGTGGTGTGTGTGTGTGTGTGTGTGTGTGTGTGTGTGTGTGTGTGTGTGTGGGTGTGTGTGTGCGTGTGTGTGTGTGTGTGTGTGTGTGTGTGTGTGTGAGTGATGGTTGTGGTCAGAGGGGCCAATACCGCAGATTGGCAGCCTCGCTTCCCTCAGTCTGCCCCAGGGCAGCTGTGACTACAACAGTATCTTACCACCACCGAGTGTGTAAAGTATTTTGAGTGTCTTGAAAGGCGCTATATAAATCCACTGATTAATAATTTGACTTGGTTGTGTCACCTGCTTGTCTCCATGGAGATGTTTTTGCTTTGTTTTAATGCCATATTATGTTCCATAATATGGCATTAAGCTCATCTATCTTCATGGAGACAAGCAGGTGGCGCTACCAGGCCAAGAGAGCCGAGCTCTCATGTTATTCAAGGTGTTTTTGAGCAGCACCCTTAATGAAGCAAAAGTCTTCTAGAAAAGTTACACAGTGCACCTTCATTATTGAATATATATTAATGATGCATAAATAATATTGTACAATTATGTATTTACTTAATATTACTGAAACAATGCCATTAAAGCAAAAAAAATATATAGAGAAAAACTTTACAAAAGATTAAAAAAGTTCTATTATGCACTTTTTTCTTCTAACTGCGTATTATTCACATGTTTTTCAGGAAATAAAAACTACAGAGTCGTACCGACCAGCGGCCTCCTGGACCCAGCCCACTGCACTCAGAGCACAGAGTGGAGCGCTGCTTTTAACGGATCTGTTTGTGACGACACTGTGAACTTCCATCGTTTGGCCTTTAATAAACCATCTCCCTCTTCACTGGCCGGACACAATGTGCTCATGTCCAACAAACACGGTATAAATTCACTCCAAACAGACTCTAACAGGCAAAAATGAATACATCAGGTGTGATAATTACTTTGTTGTTTGGATGTACTATTAGTACAATGGTCTAGAGCCAGCTGGACAGTGTGACAGATTTGGATTCTTGCTTAAAGGTCCTATATTACACAAAACTGACTCTTGTGAACTTTAAGCCATGTTATAATGTTGTTTTCTCCTCAAAAACATACCTGAAGTTGTGTTTTGTTTCTTTCACTCATGTTTGAGGAATCCTGAATGATTAGTCTGTCTACATTTCCAAAGCTCAAAATGCTCTGTTTCACCTTGTGATGTCATGTAGCTTTCAAGTTAACAGCTACATTTTACCTTTTATTCAGTAGAGATTGGCAATTCCAGGGTGGAAATTATCCAAATAATTTTAGTAAAGATGTATGGAGTGGGGCACTTCCTGTATTACCACATGACATCACAAGTGTTTTCTGTTTGAGAGAAGAAGTCAGCCAAAATATGGAGGCTTTGTGTGTTAAACAAGGTCTGATCTATACTAAACTAAATGTAAAGGGTAGTTGTTAACTTGAAAACTACCACTTCATGACATCACAAGGTGGAACAAAACATTTTGAGCTTTACACAGACAAATAATAAAGGATAAAGGGTCACTCAAACATGTGTGAATGAAGCAAAACACAACTCCAAGTATGTTTTTGAGAAGGAAACAACAATATAACATGGCTTACAGCTCACAAGAGTCAATTTTGTGTAATATAGGACCGTTAATATATCCTTTCTTCACAAATATTTGATCTGTGTTTTTAAATGTTCCCCACAGGCAGCAGCGTGGTCCCCTACATGAAGAAGAGGATGACTCATAAACTGGGCTGGATGGCCATGTTACCTTCAAAAGACACTTTTCTGTGGAGCTTCATCGATGGAGAACAGATCACAAACATCTCCTACTTCTCCACCTACTATGGATTCAAGGTATGCAGAAATATCAAGTCTGAAAATGATCACATATTATAAAACTAGAACATATATGAGTAATGATGACTAAGGTGTTTCATTTGAAATAAAACTCTATATAGGTCCTATATTACAAAAATATTGACTAATGTGAGCTTTAATCCATGTTATAATGTTGTTACCTCATCAAAAACATACCTGGAGTCGTGTTTTGTTTTATTCACACATATTTGAGTGACCCTTTAATATTAGTCTTCCTTCATTTCCAAACTCACAATGCTCTGTTCCACCTTGTGATCTCACAAAGTGGTAGTTTTCATGTCAACTGCTACCTTTTACCTCTTTTAATTCAGCAGAGATGGGAAATTCCAGATCTGAAATAATCCAAATGATTCTAGTGAAGCTGTATTTAGTTTGAAAACACAGTGGAGCACTTCCTGTATTACCACATGACATCACAAGGTGGAACAGAGTGTTTTCAGTTTGGCAGAAGAACTCATTATGCAACTAAATATGCAGGGTTTGTGTGTTAAATATGTTTGAATGAGGAAAAACAAATGAGGAAACAACATCATAACATCGATCAGAGAATAGCGTAATATGGACCCTTTAAAATGTGTTGCATTAATTAAAAAACATGCGTACAAATTTAAAACCTGCTCCACGAAAGTAACATTCCCTAATAATTATAATACGATGAATATGTAACTTGTGATGTGAAATATGTTTAAAAATACAATACTTGTATTTGAGACTGGTCCCTATTCTGAAGAGCACCAAAAACCTATTTTGCACAATCTCTAGACTTAGACAAACTTTATTGATCCACAAGGGAAATTACTTGGACACAGTAGTTCACACATCACAATATACTATAATAACAAAGAGTAAAAAATATAAATGGTAATAGTAAATTCTAAATAATTAGCAAAAAAAGCTAGCAAGAGACAGGTGTCAAATAAGGCATAATTTTGTAAATGTATATGTATGAATGAATGAATGCCTTTATTTGTCAATTCCTTTGACATACAAAGCAATCGAAATTGGACCAAAAACCTATTTTGGACCAAAAACCTATTTTGCACAATTATATAGATTATATAGAAGAAGTCATAAGGAAAACAGTGCAAAAATGATAAGATGATTGACAAGACATGGGATTATCTGATACATAAGGATGAGTTGTTGTACAGTTGTAGGGAGTATTATCTGTTACATAAGGGTGAGTATCGACTATCCAATCCAATTAGCCACTCCTGCCCCCTTAAGTTTAGCAGAGTATGTCTTTCCTTCAGGATCAGTAAAGTATCTATCTAAAAATACTAATTGAACTTTGTGTATTGCAGCCTGACGAGTTCGTGATCATGGGGCATAACTTCACCCAGAGCCCGGACAGGTTTCACATTGTGGACGACAGAAATGGCTCCTCGGCGCCTCTCTCCTTCAGCCAAAATGAAAACGGAGACTGGTACTTTGATGAGAGTGACAACATACTCTACTACATGGGTTTGTACACACTCATTACTCATCTGTTGAAAATGTATTTATTTATTTTACTAAAAAAACATTAAACAATACAGTAATAATGAACGTGAAAACAAGACATAAATACTTAAAGCAATACATAAAACAACAAATTTCATAACCTTTCCTTTCCCCAAACACAAAAAATACTTAAACATGGCATGAGAAAGACAACATAAAACAAAATCAAGCAAATATATTAAAAAATGATTAATTAATAATGGCAAAACTTTGAAGACAAAATGGATAAATGTAGTTTAGTTAATGGTATAATTTTATAGTAATACTTAAATATAGAGAAAAGACATTAATGACTAACCCTAGGAATGGTCATTTTTGTACATACACTATACATGCTTTAAAGGTCCTTAAATTATCTGTTGTGAGTTTTAAGCCATGTCAGAAAGTTGTGTTTTGTTTCATTCACACATGTTTGAGTAACCCTTTATTATTAATATGCCCTGTTCCACCTTGTGATGTCATGTAGTGGTAGTTTTCAAGTTAACAACTCCTTTTATCTTAGAGATCACAAGGTGGAACAAAGTGTTTTCTGTCTGAGAAAAGAACTCAGCCTAAATACGCAGGGTTTGTGTGTTAAACATGTGTGAATGAAACAAAATACAACTCCAGGTCTGTTTTTGACGAGGAAATAACATTATAACATAGATCAGAAAATAGTGCAATATGGGCCCTTTTAATAAGAATTACAAAGTAGTTACTAACTGTTTTTTAGTTAATGAATTTATATTATTTAATTTTCAGTGTTTATAACTAAGTAAAATGGACCGGATTCATTCTAAACAATTAACCTAGAAACTGTTGTGTTATTCTGAAATTCATTTGTATTTCTCTCTTTCTCAGTGTCCGGTAAATCAAGTAACCCTGTGGCCATCGCCAGTGCAGACCGGTCTCTCTCTGATGTCGACGTCACGCTGAAGGTTTACAGATGTTTTTACCCCAAATGTGTAGAGCCCACTGCTCCTCCTCCTGCCACTCTGCCCCCCCTGCCCAACAAGAGGCCTGCCAACTTCATGTAAGATAATATTCAGGCTATTCATTTTTTTTTCCACAGTGTGTTATTATGAAGAAGAAAAAAATACTGAATTTTGACCAAAAACACTAAACTAAACTCTGACAAAATCAAATCAGTGTTACTTTTTAAAATCTTAGTCAGTACATTTTTTCACAATTAAAAGTATATTATTGAAATAAAATAAGCAAATTAAACAGATACACATGCCACAATAAAATATATGCTTTGAATTAAATATACTTAAAGATGCATTATGTAACTTTTCTAGTTGGGGGGCTGCAACCTGCTTGTCTCCAGGGAGATGTTGCTGCTGTAGCTTGAATGTTCTGCAGTATGACATTAAACTTATCTATCTCCATGGAGACAAGCAGGTAGCACCACCAGACCAAGTAACAGGTCAGCTCTGTGGAGAGGGACCCTGCCTGTTTGTCAAGGTAATTTTGAACAATACAAACAGAATGTGCCGATAGACTTAGACTTAGACAAACTTTGTTGATCCACAAGGGAAATTATATGGACACAGTAGCTCACTCATCACAATATAATATAATAACAAAGAGTAAAAAATAAATGGTAATAATAAATTCTAAATAAGTAGCAAAAAAGATAGCAAGAGACAGGTGTCAAATAAGGCATAATTTTATAAAATGTATATGTACAAGTCAAAATAAAATAGAAAAATAAGTAATTAAAATATAAAATCAAATATAAAATCACAGCTATATACAAGAGACAAGAAAGGCAGTGCACCTTTAATGTACTAAATAGAGTAAAGCGCAGTAAAAGATTTGTATTGTATTGTCTAATTATTTAACCTAGAATTAATTATTTATTCTTTTCATTGTCGTGTCCAAGCCGGTGGTCTGACTCCTCTTTTTGGACCAAGTCTACTGAGAATAACAACACAGTACCAGCAGATGGCGCTGACGTGGTCATCCCAGCAGGTAACGTTCACCGTTTAATCTCTACTTCACTTTTTCCTATTCAAAAGAGATAATATTTTGTTTTAAATAGATAATCGCTATGACAACTGTGCAAATTTTTTAATCACTCTGGTCCTATGTATATTGACAGTATATTCAAACCTTATTATTCTCCATCCTCAGGTCAGTGGGTGGTTTTGGACGCCAGCACACCAGCTCTTAACAAACTCACAGTGACTGGAGTTCTGGAAATTCCCGACGACTTGAACACAACGAGCAGCAGAAGGAGGCGGTCCACGGGCAGCCCTGTGGTCATCAACGCCATTCACATCCTGATACAGGTCTGTCCAATCCAGGGATTGTGTTATAATTTTATTATGAAGATAAAATACTGATTTTTTGACGCAAAGACAATCAAAACTAAACAAAAATATTTCATTCACTACATTAAAAATCTTGAGAAACTTGATTTGCCAACAAAAAGGTCAAATGTCAGTTATACTATAAGATACTATATAGCTATAATAAACGAGCAGTTTCATTAAAGGCCCTATATTACGTAAAATTGACTGTTGAGAACTTTAAGCCATGTTATAATGGCTTAATAATGCAGGATTATTTGAATAATCCTGCATTATTAGTTTGTCTATATCTCCAAAGCTCAAAATACTCAAAAAACTATTTCTTTACTATGAATTAAATCTTCGTCCATGTTTATTACAACTATTAAAAGTGTAGTTATTAAAAAGTGTTACCTAATAATTGAATGAACTGTACATTTCATTGTATCATTTCCGCTGTATTTTCAGGGAGGTCGGTTGATCGCGGGTTCTCCTGAGTTTCCGTTTAAAGGAGAGCTGCACATCAAATTGAGAGGAAACCACCACACTCCAGACTGGCCTCTCCCCAACGGACCCAACCTCGGGTCCAAAGCTCTCGGTAAACTTATTTTATACATATATATATATTTTGTTGAATTTCTTTTTGGCCTTTAAATCATGTTCCAGTCCTCATTCAAAACATGCATTGTGTTAGAGTTGGACAAAAAGTTAGAATAAAGCATAGACCTTTTTAAATGTTTCTAAACAAATACGTTCTAAATTGCATAATGGAGGCAAATGGAGGTAAAAGTAAAATGGAACATAATGTGGCTTCAATTAAGACTTGAAACTTGTTTTAGTTTCAGAATATTGCAAAATTAGAAAAAAAATCATGGTAGTTTTGGCAGTTGTGAGCATGGTTTGAAAACATGTACAAATGCATTTTTGTTGATTTAATGGATGGTTAGTTTGTACATACTTTGCATTTCAGGTGTTGACTTTGTAATAGATAATCATTTAAGTTACAGATATCCTTTCAAATACAGACTGGAGACTAGTATTATTTTTAATAAAGACACAACTAACCTTTCTACCTTGGAAATTCAAAATTGTAGCTCCTTTATGTTGAAAAAAATCTGTACCGTTATTACCAATTATCAGGGGCGGCGCTAGGGGGGCTTGAGGGGCAGTAGCCTCCCCCTAGAATGGCCATTGTTCCCCCATAGCTAAAGATTTTAGTCCCACAATCTCGACTAAAATGTTCAAATGGCAACCGCAGTGTGTTCAAAATAAGACTACAATTTTAAAAAATCCATATTAGGGTTTAAAAATCACTACAAGGGCTAACTACATTTAAAAATCCACATAAAAATGTTTGTTTTCAGGCGTGTTTGGGATTCTGGAGCTCTATGGAAAACCACCAAATGTTTACCACACCAAACTGTCAGCCTCCTCTGCAGCTGGAACCAACACTCTGACCCTGGCCAAGGCCGTGGACTGGCAGGTCTGCTCAATTTCTACTTTTATTTTATTATTATTTTGACAATTTAGTTTTTCAAATCCACTTTACTTATATAGCACATTTTACAAACAGAGCAGTTTCTAAAGTGCTGCACAGAGATCATAAAAAGAAAACAACACAAGGTATAATAGCTAAAAAATGTATCATACTACTCCTAAAAAAAATACAACCAGGATAAAATCAAATAAAATAAAACAATAAAACCATAAAAAAAGTAAAATAAATATAAATAAATAAAAGACACAGAGGACCACACAACTCAGCAGTTTTGATGTGTCCTGCCTTGCCTTTAATGTCTGTGCATGTGAATTGGAGACAAAGTAATTCAAACAATTTGCAGGATAAAAAAAGATGCATTAAAATCACGATACAAACAGATTATTACATTAAAGATAATAATTACTTGCATGTGTGCAGGTTGGTGATGAAGTGGCCATCTCCACCAGCAGCTACGACGTTTGGGAGACCGAGAAACACGTCATTTCTGCAGTGTCTCAGGACGGGCTGGTTCTGACTCTGGAAAAGCCCCTCTCTCACACTCACATTGGTCAGTATCAAACATCTACACAAACAATGGGAAGTTTAAATGTCCTATATTATGCAAAATTGCCTCTTATGAGCTTTAAGCCATGTTGTTATCTCATCAAAAACATATCTGGAGTTGTGTCTTGTTTCTTTCACATGTTTGAGTGATCCAGGTTTATTAGTCTGTCTACAGTAATTTTCAAGTGAACAGCTCCTTTTACCTTTCGTTCAGTAAAGATTGGCAATTCTAGGGCTGAACATATCCAAATGATTCTAGTGAAGGAGTTTAAAAACACAGTGGAGCACTCCCTAAATTACCACAAAACATGTGTGAATGAAACAAAACACAACTCCAGGTTTGTTTTTGATGAAGAAACAACATTATAACAGAGATCAGAAAATAGGGTAACAAGGACCCTTTATGGCCAGTAAAAATCAGATAACCAGGTAATCAGATAACCCAATAATTAGATCTGATTTCGGTGTGTGTTTACATGGCCAAGAGAAACATCTGGAGACGTCTGTTAGTTAATTAATAGATTTTAAAGTAACTGTTGTATTTGGAAGTACAGTGAATTTTAAAATAACTGTTTTAATCTTTAAAATGTTATCTTTTTTGTGTTGTGTTTGTATGATTATGATTATGATACTTCAATAATCTGTTAACTCAGAAATCAGATAATCCTTTTTTTTGTGTGCATGCAAACAAAGGCAATGACATATTTGAAGTTTTAAATGATAATGTCTTTTTTCCTGCAGGTGAAACCCACTCAGTCCCTGGTACAGGTTACAGCTACACTCTGGCTGCCGACGTGGCTCTTCTGTCCAGAAATATTAAAATCATTGGTGAAGAATACGCAAACATCAACAAAGAGTCGTTTGGGGCCAGAGTGCTGGTGGGCAGCTTCTCCTTTGGGGGAATAGACTACAAAGGTACAGTCCCACATTTTAAAGGCGCACTATGTAACATTTCTGCTACCATGGAGATCTTATTGCTTTGCTTAGTTTGGTATTAAAGTTCTAACATGCATTCATTTTGTTTCTCACGTGTACATTCTTACTGTGAGTATGTACACATACATGTATCAGAATCGCCTCTCCACAGATATGACATGTAACTCGTTGTTTCGGTGGCTCCTTCTGCTTGTTTCTATAACATTCTAGGTCAAGTAATAAAATCTCCATGGAGACAAACAGGTGGCAGGCCCGCCATCAGAAAAGTTACATAGTCCACCTTTAAGATGACTTTGTTAGATATTTTTTTATTATATTTTTATTTTTCAGTTCTATTATTATTTTTCTGTTATATTGCTATTTTTCTGTTATATTGTTATTGTTATTTTTCTGTTATATTGTTATTTTCTATTATATTGTTATTTTTCTGTTATATTGTTATTTTTCTGTAATATTGTTATTTTCTATTATATTGTTATTTTTCTGTTATATTGTTATTTTTCTGTAATATTGTTATTTTTCTGTTATATTGTTATTTTTCTGTTATAGTCTTGTGTCTGAAATGAAAATGTGTTTCTTTCCAAAAGGCAAAGCTCAGATCAGAAATGTGGAGTTTCATCGCACTGGTCAGGAGGGCTGGACCGATGACTACGACCCTCGATACTCTGTGGCCTTCCTCAATTTGGAAACGGTACAGAATAATTTAGACTTAGACTTAGACTTGGACTTGGACTTGGACTTAGACTTTCACTTGGACTTGGACTTGGGCTTTGACAAACTTTATTGATCCACAAGCGCGATTATTTGGACACAGTAGTTCAGTCTTTTCCTAGAGAAAAATTGTTGTACCTGTAGTTTAAACCTCTACAAACATTTTCTTAAATGCATTGGAATCTTGTATTTGTTAGTTATGTTAATACTCTTGTTAATCCTTCTTTTTAAACATATATTGCAAATCTGATCTCAATATATTTTTGCCAAAACCGTGCAGCCCTAATAGCAAAAAAAACACGTATTTGTCCATTTTACATACAACAATGATGCTTTTGTCTCTGATTGTGTTCAGGTGGAGGACACGTACCTTCAGGGCTGCTGTTTCCATGACGGTTTCTCTCCGGCCATTGGTGTCTTTAACACTGAGGGACTTTTCATTGACGACAACGTGATCCACCACACTGTAGGAGAAGGTACACACCACACACTATATATAATAATAATAATAGTAAATCTTTATTTGTAGAGCACCTTTAAAAATAAGTGCTGTAAAAATAGCATACAGAAAGCATACAAAAAGAGAGACAGTCAGAGATCAATTAACAGAATAATTAAAATATGATCAAACAATTAAATGAACTAAATAAATTAATAAATTAATAAAATACAAATAATTAAATAATAAAATCAAGTTAAATGGGATCTTTTTTTCAAGGCTGGTAGAAGATTCCTTTCAGGTCATTTGCAGTTACACGTGTTGCATATTGATTACACTTTTGATGGGCCTATACAAAATAAACAGAATAGAATAATCTAATGCTTGAAAAAATAAAAGATAGATAGATGGATACACACTACACACTGTTACTTCTTATAGAAAAACAAAGTAAAGTCATGTTTACTTTCTTATCTTTCATTTCAAATCCAGTTGCTTCACTGAACTGTAACAGATAAGCTCAGGCCACAGAACTGTTTTCTTTTATTGTTTTTTTTTTCCCTTGTGTTTTATGTGTGACTTGTGATGAATGAAAAGAAGAATTTCTGTTACCTGTTGGGTCAGACAATCCTCAATTTTTAGACAATTCTGTTTATTTTTCTGTTTTGTATAGGCCCATCAAAGGTGTGCGAATGTGTGCAACTGCTAACGAAACCTTTTACCAGGCTTGAAAATAAACTGATCACACGCAAAAAAATAACATACATATTTTTTTTATTTTAGGTATCAGGATTTGGGGGCACAACATCACAGTGAGGAGAAACCTGGTGATGATGTCCCTGTGGCCCGGATCGTACCAGAACCGAGAGGAGACCTTCAACTTTGAGTGGAACGCCGCCATAGAGGTCTGTTAAAAGGCCAATATCACGCTATTTTCTGATCTGTGTTATAATGTTGTTTCCTCATCACAGACAGACCTGGAGTTTTGTTTTGTTTCATTCACACGTTTAACACACAAACGCTACATATTTAGGCTGAGTTGTTCTCTCAAACAGAAAACACTCTGTTCTACATTGTGATGTCATGTGGAAATACAGGAAGTGTGTTTTTAAACTCCACACACCTTCACTAGAATCATTTGGGATAATTTCAGCCCTGGAAGTGTCATTCTGTACTGAACAAAACTTGAAAACCGCATCTTCATGACGTCAGAAGGTGGAACAGAGCATTTTGAGCTTTGGAGACTAATAATGGTATAATATAATATATATAATATGATACAGAAATAGAGTTTATGTAGTAAATATGCAGGGTTTGTATGTTAAACATGTGTGAATGAAACAAAACAAAACTCCAGGTATGTTTGTGATGACGAAACAACATTATAACAAAGATCAGTGTAATATAGAACACATTGGGAAGGAGATAAGTTAATTATACGAATTATTAATGAATTTATTTATTTGTAATTTTAGGTGAACAAGGGAACAGCTGTGGTCCTGCAAAATAACATTGTTGCTGGTTTTGAGAGAGTTGCATATCGCATTAAGGGTGAACCATGTCCAGGTAATGTCACACTTTGACTTTTTTTTGCTCAGAGTTATCATGTGCTATTGTACTAAATGGCCAAACATTACAGAATTACATTTTGCTTAAATTATTTTTTCCTTTTAATTATTTTGTAGGAACTCCCAATGATAGTGAGATGTGGCGCCAAAATGAGGCCCATGGCGGTCTGTACGGAGTCTATTTGAACAAAGATGGCCTCCCGCGCTGTTCTCTCATTAGGGACTTTTTTATTTGGAAAAGTTACGACTATGGCATCTACTTCCAGGTATTATACTTTACTATTACATTTACTTTACGTATTACATTTACTTTTGAACACTGAACTTTTCTCTACACTCAAATACTGTATATATAATTATAATTCAAGTAAAGTAGTATATTGTTAGAAATTTGTACCACTTCAGCAGCTACATTTTAATTAGCCTTAATAAACTTGAACAAAGACTTAAATCATTTAGGCGGAGTTCTTCTCTCAAACTGAAAACACACTATTCCACTTTATGATGTCATGTGGTAATACAGGAAGTGCTCCACTGTGTTTTTAAACTCCACACACCTTCACTAGAATCATTTGGATGATTTCAGCCCTGGAAATGCGAATCTCTATTGAACTAAAGATAAAAGGTAGCTGCAAACTTGAAAACTCCTGCCTGATGACGTCATAAGGTGGAACAGAGCATTTTGAGCTTTGCAGATGTAGACAGACTAATAATAAAGGATTACTCAAACATGTGTGAATGAAACAAAACACAACTCCGGGTATGTTTTTGAGGAGCTAACAACATTATAACATGGCTTAAATGTTTTACGTAATATAGGACCTTTGAGGCTATTAAATGTGTAGTTATGATTAAGTTTTAGCAAGAAATTAAACTGTTTTTCTTCTACAGGTGACTCAGAGCATGTCTATAGCAAATGTAACTCTGGTGGACAATGGTTTGGGCCTGATGCCTCTGATCTATGAACCGCCCTCTCTCGCTCACTTATTTGAGGATAAAAAAGTAACAGTTGAGGTGAGAAGACTTTTTTTAACTTATCTTCTCTTATTTTTTATGTTAATCTTTTCTGCAAAATAAAAATAATAAGTATAATAATACATTATACATAATATATTTTATTAATAAGCTCTTTCCTAACAGCCAAGGTCTCTTTACAGGGCATTAACACAATAAAAAACACATTTATACCATTTAAGAACATGAAAAATTACATGTTGTTCGATTATATTTCTAAAGGATTGAAAATGTGTGACCTTTTTCCCCACAGTCTTCCCTGATTGTTGGGAGCAGCCCTAATTTAAACTGTTCTGAGACGGTGCCCAGTGGAGACTATAACATAATGAACTCTCAGGGCAGCCGTGTTGGGAGACCACCCACAGGTACAAGCGATTTCTCTCATTTAGACAAACCTCTAATCTCAAAGTGAAACTAAACACTAAATCTTTAATGATAAACTTTGCTTTGCTACCAGATAGTGTGTATAGATTTATTTTTTCTGATATATTTTTATATTTTCTAATATATTCGAATATAACATAATTGTTGTACTTTTGGGATGATGAAATATACAGCCACCTACTCATCTATTTCTATTAGAAAAAATATTGACCAAAAATACCTAAAAAAGTATCTGAAAATGTTATACATACCTATATACATACATACCCCAGTACCAATATTAGCAACAATATATCATTACAGTGACAATAGAAAATGTACAGTAAAATTAATATAATTAGTAAAACCCCAGCCCAAGTAAAGACACCGTGCAAACATATACATAGTGTTGATTTTTTTCTGGTGTAATCTCAAAACAATAATACGCAAAAATAATTTTGTTTTTAAACTTAACTTGATTCTAATCTCATTTTTTTCTTAAGGTGGGAGGTCCGGTTTGTGCTGGCCCAGTTTTAACTCTGGACACAACACAGCTCCAGCCAAGCCCCATCCACTCAACATGAACTACAACGCCATCAGCGGGTTAATGACTGTCACAGGTCAGTAGAGATTTTAGTGCAGGTTTAGCTGTTGTTTTTACCTTTTTTAATGCCATGGTCTGTTCTGTCAGACACCACCTTTGTCGGGTTTAAGGCGGTTTGTTCTGGAGAACAGAATTATATGTTTATCACAAATGTCCTGAACGAGGATCTGCAGCACCCAGTCCAAGTGTCCGGGATCAGGACCATAGACAGCTCCAAGGAGAACAGAGTCTTCATCCACAGAGCCAACCTCGGGTAAATACTGCCAATATGTCAGATCATGTTTTATAACAGGAATAAGAATGTGGACACCTAAAGAAGCTTTATTCATTCACTTCACACACGGTGGTGGTAAAATACGATTGTAGCCACAGCTGCCGTAGGGCAGGCTGATAGAAGTGAGGCTGCCAATCTGCGGCATCAGCCCCTCTGACCATCACCAGCCACTCACCACAGGGTACTGGGCACTGTGTGGCTGAAGTGAACCTAAGAACACAATGACAGTTTGCAGTAGAGCCACTGCTCCACTTTATATTCAATAAATCAAATGATTAAAATATTGTATTTCCATCAATATAACTAATACATAACTAGGAATACATGATTGATATAGTAGTATATCACATTCAGTCTCATCGACCTAGAACCTGCTCTGTAGGTTCTTCTTCTGGAGCTGGTAAAAAGTGCCGCTAACTTAACTCTCATGTTTCTCAGTAAAGTGAACCCCTCAGACTGTGTGGACATGGAGTGTGATGCTAAAAAGAAGACTCTTCTGAGGGACCTGGACGGCTCCTTCTTGGGGGTGGTGGGGACAGTGGTCCCTCAGTCTGAGTACGAGTGGGACGGAGACGCCAGGAGAGGTCTGGGAGACTACAGGATCCCCAAGATGATGCTCACCCACCCCAACGGCAGCCGCATCCCCGTGCAGCAGATCGCACCCAACAAAGGTCTGACGTTTTTATTTTTTTTAAAAGGTTACAAGAATTTTGATCATCTATGAAAACTGCATGGCCCGATAACGAGCTCTTACATTCACGTCAATTATTAATAATTTTTTGAATTTTCACCAATGCACAGTACACAGAAAAGTTGACCCTGTTGTTGCTGTTTCTTCTCAGGTGTGATCAGAGACCAGTGCACGTACATGGCCTCGTGGCAGAGTTATAATTGCACTGGACTGAACTACAGACTCATGGCCATCGAGAGTCTGGACGCAGACACAGAGACCAGACGCCTGTCCCCAGTCGCTCTGCTCGGGAACGGATACGTGGACCTCATCAACGGTGGGACTAAAATTATATTTATTTAAAGGGCCCATATTATGCTATTTTCTGATCTTATGTTATGGTTATGTTATAATATTATTTCCTCAGCAAAAACATACCCAGAGTTGTGTTTTGTTTCATTCACACATGTTTAACACACAAATACTGCATATTTAGGCTGAGTCCTTCTCTCAGACAGAAAACACTCAACACCTTGTGATGTCATGTGGTAATACAGGAAGTGCTCCACTGTCTTTTTAAACTCTGCACATCTTCACTAGAATCATTTAGATAATTTCAACCCTGGAATTGCCAATCTCTACTGAACTAAAGATAAAAGGAGCTGTTAACTTGAAAACTACTATTTCATGACATTTCATGAGGAAGTAAAATGGCTAAAAGAGTATTTTTTTCATAATATAGGACCTTTAAAATTTGATAAATTGCTCTATTCTGAATATATGCCGCAAACGTAGTTATTTCTTTGACCTATAACTGCCTTTATAGCATTTCAATCCCAGCTAAATAAACCATCCAGTGAATCTGTCCATTTATTACTGACTCATTTGAAGTTGCTGTGCTCCTGCTTAGGCCCACAGGACCATGGCTGGTGCGCGGGTTACACCTGTCAGAAGAGACTGTCCCTGTTTCACGCCATCGTCGCCACAGACCACGCCTTCGACGTCTTCTTCAGCAGCGTCACTCCACAGAAACTCCGCCTCATGATGCTCAACGCTGCCCCCTCTGACGTTAGTGCTACATGACACATTACCCTGATTTTTACCGTCTTAAAAACATGTAAAGTAGAAACAGTACTAGTCTATTTCAAACAGTTTGCAGTGGTCCAAAGTTATTCCTCACTTACCTTACACTACAAACTAATTATTATATTATACTTTGCGGTGACATCATGCTGGAGGCGTTCTACATGTATCTCTAATTGTGGAATGCTTAGGAGTTACCATGGTAACATAATGCACACTTAAGCAAACACTGGCAAAAAACAAAACTGAAAATTGATTTAACACGTTTTTGGGAGTGTTCATGGTCCTGTATAGGTGTATGATTTTCAACAAAAAACATCTGTTGTAATTCCAACTATGTCAATTCTCTATCGTCAGATTGTGCTAAAATAAAGCACAGATTAAAGTCTAATAAAGCGTCAGACAGAGCAGAACCTTCAGTTAGCATCACACATTAGCTGCAAAGTATCAATAAGTGTTTTTCACTACCAACTCTGCAGTAACTATAAAGCATTTTATTGACCAGTCAGACGATAATATTCTTCATAATTAGATACAGACAGCATACAGTGAACTTACTTTGACCCCAAGAGATGCTTATACAACACGTCTGTACTGGGGTCAAATGCTTTTCTCCATGGAGATGTTATTGCTTTGTCTGGAAAGTTTCACAGTATGGCATTAAAACTTACTATCTTCATGGAGACCAAACCAAGTTACAGGTCAGATCTGTGGAGTCAGTCAGAATGCCTGTTTCTATATTTTTGAGCTATAAAATCACCTGTAACTGAATAAATGTAAATGTAAACCAGAAAAGTTACACAATGCACCTTTAAGTGTAGATTAGACATTATTTATTTTTTATTGTTTGTTTTTTTACAGAGTGTTTTGGTGTCCGTGTTCTACTCCAAGCCTCAGCGTCTGGATGTTTATGTGAACAACAAACTGATCGCGCCGACCAACGCAGACTGGAACGACGACCACACGGACTTTACTCTGAAAAAGCCCATGACACAAGGTAACAAGGAAAAATAACTACATCTAACTAAAACAAAGCAAAGACATGCATTCTTACTGTAAGCAGGCCCACTTCTCCACTGATCTGACCTGTAACTTGGCCTGGTGATGTGGCCTGCATCTCCATGCTTGTCTCCATGGAGATGCCATATCACGAAAAACAATAACATCTACATGGAGTCAAACAGGTGGTGAACCTTCTACCAGAAAAGTACATTGTGCACCTTTAAGGCATAATATTTAGTTCTGATGTTTCTTTTTTTCTTATTTAAAGGTGCACTATGTAACTTTTTGTTTGGAGTCTTGTTTCTATGGATACGTCATTGCTCTGCCTGGAATGTTCCACAGTTTGACATTAAACAGCTCTGTCTTAAATGTATTAAATTACAGGTAGTTTTATATCTCAAAAATACTTAGAAGAACAGACATTCTTACTGTGAGCGGGGTCGCCTTTCCATAGATCTAGTGACTGTAGCTCAGTTGGTAGAACGTTTGTCCACTGATCCGAAGGTTGGCACAGATGAATGCTGTTATTATGTCCTTGGGCAAGACACTTAACCCACCTCGCCCCCCCAGTGCTGTGGTTTATGAATGTGTGTGTGAATGGGTGAGTGGTTCCTTGTTGTAAAGAGCTTTGAGTGCCTTGAAGGTAGAAAAGCGCTGTATAAAAACGTGACTATTTATCTGACCTGTAACTCTGTCTGGTTTAGTCTCTGTGAAGATAAAAAGGTTCAATACCAGACTGTGGAACATTCCAGACAAAGCAATAACATCTATATGGAGAAAAGCATTGATGGAACCTCTTCCAGAAAAGTTACACGATGCACCTTCAATGCTGATGTTTTTCTATTTAACATACATAACTGTAATGATTAATGGACAAACAAATTCATCTTGGCCTCTCTTATTGTGTTTTAGGTCAATACGTGCCTAAAATGAACGCATCAGTTGGATCCAACTTCTTCGACCAGAACAACAAAATGCTCAAAGTTCTTCTGCGAGGCTCCCAACCTGTGGAGATCAGAACATCTCCTGTGCTGATACTCTCGTTCGAACTCCCCGCCATGACGGAGGCAGAGTTCTTTGGAGACAAACTGGTGAATAGTCTGGCCGTGTTCCTCAAAGTGCCTGCAAGTATGATCCGGATCACAAATATAGTCCGAGCAGACGGAGGCCTGAGGAGGAGGAAGAGATCGTCTGGACTCACGGTGGAGGTGGAGATCAAGAAGCCCCCAGTGCAGGAGACTACCAACACCACCAACGGTAAGAGAGGGAAATATGTATGAAGAATTATTACACTATTTTCTGATCTATACCCACTATTAAGACCTACTTCCACCTTCTGCAGTTTGAAAATCAGATTCCCCAGACACATCAGGAACTCATTTACACTCCCCATGTTAAAAAAAAAACCCTGAAAACCAATCTCTCTAAAGCCACCTTTCATCTTATTTCTTTTGTTTGCCTTCGTTTGTCTCTTCATGTAGCGTCTATGAGTATCTTGAAAAGCGCTATACAAGTGTTATGTGTTGTTATTATTATTATAACAGTGTTAAAATTCAGTTGCTTTCACTCCCCAAATTCTTTTAAAAAAGTTTCACAATTCAAAAAGTGGTGCCATTATTCAGTCACAAAAGCAGGAAGGCAGGGCTGGGTAATTACTTGAATTAATCTGATTTTTAAAAATTGCTAAATCGTGAAATCGAGGACTATTATGAAGCAAGTTTACGCCTGACTTTCTTATTTGCAAAGCGGAGTTATTGTGCTTTTATGATTAGATACCTATACAAATGTAATTAAAGGCGGTTTACATTTTCTTAAATAATAGCATATCATAAGAATGAAAATGTAAAGAGCTTCCGCCGTTTAAAACACAAGCAGTCCTCTGACTTTGATTCAAATCGATTCAAATCAAATCAATTAAAATCTATTAATCGTCCAGGCACACACACTATTTTTAGCCATATCGTCCAGCCCTACAGGAAGGACTTTTTGCCATAAGATGAGTAGTTTGTCCATGTGTTTAGTGCTTGTTTTATATTTATTTGCTAAAGCTATTTTTCTATGTATATCACCTTTAACCAGAGATGAGACACAGTTCACACACGTCTAACTCTTGGTTTTCTTTGTGCGCCTTCAGAAGAAGATGACTTTAAACTTCTCAAGGACATCGCTGACGACCTGGGCCAGGCTGCGGTCTCTGGAAACCTGAGTCAGTCCATTGGGTATAATGTGTCCTCTATGGGCATGGTCCCTCCTCCGCCCTCCGCCTCCGACCCAGACTGGAACGAGGTAACAGCTCATTTTAGGATTTATTATTGAATATTACAGGGTCTATAATTATTACATAAGAGACATGCTAAACCCTTTTTCTATGTCTGTCTATTATCTTTTAATAATATTTAGTATTTATTATCTTAAAGGTCCTATATTACGCAAAAAACATGAACTCTTGTGATCTGTAAGTCATGTGAGACATCAAAAACATACCTGGAGTTGTGTTTTTCATTTGTTTCATTCACGCATCAAGTAACCTTTTATTATTAGTCTGTCTACATGTCAAAAGCTCAAAATGCTCTGTTCCACCTTATGATGTCGTGAAGCTGTAGTTTTCAAAGTAACACCTACCTTTTCCCTTTAGTTCAGTAGAGAATGGCAATTCCGGGCCTGAAATTATCCAAATGATTCTAGCAAAGGAGTTTCAAAGCACAGTGGCACATTTCCTGTATTACCACATGACATCACAAGGTGGAACAGAGTGTTTTCAGTTTGAGAGAACCCAGCCTAAATATACAGAGTTTGTGTGTTAAACTTGTGTGAATGAGACAAAACACAACTCCAGGTCTGTTTGTGATGAGGAAACAATATTATATCGTGATATGGGCCCTTTAAATGATTTTTTACCTTGTTGATCCTAAATCGACACCTTTCTCTGTTCTTCCTGTAGGTGGCGACAGAGGAGGAGACGCGGGAGGAGACGACAGTGAGTTATGTGTCCAGTGTGTCTGAGCTGCTGCTGATCGAGGAGCCCATCGCTGGTGTATATGTGGGCCCTCTGTCCCAACAGCCCAGTCTGAAGGCAGTGGATGAGAAAGTAAGAAACACACACCACATACACAGATAACTACTGCACTGGTGTTTATTAATGTCTCTGTCTAGTTTATTTATTTGTTTTGTGTGTATACTTTTACTTTATTTCATTTAAAGGGGACATATTATGCAAAATCAGCGTTTAACTTAAAGGTTCACTGTGTAACATTTGATATATGAGTGATATATAAAATACAAATTGCAGAAATACTTAAAATCAACTATTTTGAGTTTTAAGCCATGTTGCGATGCTGTTACCTCATCAAAAACATACCCTGAGTTGTGTTTTGTTTCATTTGAGTATTTGTGTCATTAGTCTGTCTACATCTCCACCTTGTGATGTCCTGAAGCAGAAGTTAACAGCTACTTTTAACCATCTGATCAGAAGAGATTGACAATTCGAGAGCTAAAATTATTTAAATTATTTGTTACTAGTATAACAACACCAGAAAATAGCATAAAATTGGTCCTTAAAAATCAAATCAGGTCTAATACTGGCCCAAAGCAAGTCTACAAGTCTCTAAAAGTCTCTAAAAAAACATTGGAATCAAGTGCGTACATTTTTGTTTTCTAAATATAATCTAGCGCGTCTAACATCTGTGACGTTGTACATGTTGCTGTTGCCAGGGCGACTGTGTCTCTGTGGGAGTGACGACGCTCACAGTCACCGCCAGTTTAAAGGACTCCAACGGAAACGCAGTGGGCGGTCTCCAAGGAAACGCCACCATCAAGTTCAAGACCTGCTGGGCCAACTTCACCGACCTCGGCCTCTCCAGCAGCGGTACACCTCAAATATGATGTCTATGTACTGACTCAAAGTTCAGACATGGTTTAGTCCTGGTTTAGTCCTGGTTTAATCCTGGTTTAATCCTGGTTTAGTCCTGGTTTAGTCCTGGTTTAATCCCGTTGTAGTCCTGTTTTAATCCTGGTTTAGTCCTGGTTTAGTCCTGATTTAATTCTGTTTTAGCCCTGTTTTAATCCTGGTTTAGTCCTGGTTTAATCCTGGTTTAGTCCTGGTCTAGTTTAGGTCTAGTCCGTTTTGTTATATTTTTAATGAGACTGAAAGAAACAAGACCCAAAGAATAATTTTAAAAGTTTTACCAGGGTGAGGATTTGATCATTCCTGCTAATTTTAAAGGTGTACTATGTAACTTTTCAGGTAGAGGTTTTGCCACCTCCCTGTCTCCATGGAAATTGCATTAAATCTATCTCACTTT
Source organism: Taenioides sp. WSHXM2023 (assembly GCA_029959045.1). Classification (NCBI taxonomy): domain Eukaryota; kingdom Metazoa; phylum Chordata; class Actinopteri; order Gobiiformes; family Gobiidae; genus Taenioides; species Taenioides sp. WSHXM2023. The sequence goes on from CM057097.1 coordinate 23,619,476, forward strand.
TTTTCAATTACAAGTGTCCTTATGGCAAATTAAAGTATGGTGAATGCCTAAAATATTCCAGGCAATGCAATAATAACATCTCCATGGAAACAGGCAGGTGTAAGAAAAGTTCCACTGTGCACCTTTAAACTATTTTTGTCATGTTTCTGCAGACGTTTTTGAACCTTTGATTTAAATAAATGTCAAAATATGCAATACTTATATTTAAGTTAATGTAAAATGTGAAATAATGTATATACTAAAACTGTAAGCACTTTGATATATCGGTTTAATCTTTGTTTTGTGTGTTTTTTTGTTTATTTTGTTTTTTGTAGGAGAGAACTTGACGATGGTGTTCACTCTGAAGGACTGGGGCGCTGAGTCTCAGACCTTCTCTGTGAGAGCTCTGCCCACCGCCGCCCCCACCACCACCAGTGGCAACAGCACCTCCAACAGCACCTCCAACAGCACCTCCAACAGTACAACCCCCGCTACTACAGGCCCTGAAACTGGAGGAGGTGGGGGAATAATAAGAACTCATGTCTCTATGTATTTTTCTATGGCACTTAAAGGTGCACTGCGTAACATTTCTAGTATTCACTTGATTATTAGTATTAATAGTATTTGCTCGTTTTCTCAATTTGGATGTTTTTTAGGTTTAAAATTTTACTTCCTGGTTGGAAATTGTGACATCATAGCTTTTACCGAGCAAAACAAAGCAAAGAAATTATATTTATATTGAATATTATCTGACAGATTTTAAGTATCAGAAAAAAATCTTCACTACTGTAATTTTCAACTTTCCTTCACAAACTGCTTCTTGATTTGTGTAAAACTATAATTTATATTTACAATAGCTATAATCCCACCAAATTAAGTCAAAATTAGAAAATCATAAAAATTTGTCATATGCAATTTAAAGGTGTATTATGTAACTTTCCTGGTGGAGGGTCCGTCAAACGCTTTTCTCCATGGAGATGTTATTGCTTTGTCTAGAATGTTTCACAGTATGGTATTAAACCTTTCTATCTTCATAACCAAACCAGACCAAGTTACAGGTCAGATCTGTGGAGAGGCAACCCCGCTCACAGTCAGAATGCCTGTTTATTTACACATTTTTGAGCTATAAAACTATAAAATGTAATAAAGGTAGAGGTGTTTAATGTCATAGTGTGGAACATTCAAAGCAGAGCAATGACATATCCATAGAAACAAGCAGGCGACGGATCCCCCACCAGAAAAGTTACACAATGCAGCTTTATCAAGTGTTTTGTTTATGGTGTAGTACTAAAATCTGACCCACTGATTTTGGCTCTTCAGGCACCACAAAGACCACCACAGACGGGAGTATTTTCAGCTCCAGCTCGACCCCGGGCCCCTCCGCTCTGTGCGCCGTCAGTGTCATCTACGCCGTGGCCTACTGCTCTGAAACTGTCACTCTCTACGGAAACTAAAACTACAAACATGTGGTGAAAAAACTACAAATACCATGACGGCTTTCAGTGAAGGAAGAAAACATACGTTACATATATCTCAAAGAAGGGTTGGATTCTGGGAAAATATTTGACTTGTAGTACCTCTATTTCTATTAAGTTTTCTGAAGGAACTATATTTTTTATAAACTTGTAGGTAATTTGAAGGATTTTGTTCTTTATATTGTATTCTTACAGAATGCCAAAGTCCATTTAGTCCATTGATAGAAATATAACTAGTCCATCCTGGAAAGTGCAATATAAAATATTTGTGAATAATTTTCTCACCTGATCAGCCAGAACCAGACGCTTTGACAACTTTGACTTTACAAAGACGAGTGGATCTGGAGCTGTATCGTGTCTCCCAGACTTCAGAGAGTTTGATTGACAGGTGGATTAACCAATCAGAGAGGCGTGCTCCATTTGCTCCAAAAACAAACTTGGTGGTTTACATGTAAAAAAGGGGAAAAAGCAACATGAAGGACTCAGGAAAAATAAATTTATTCTGAATGTTACAAGAATTTTGGAGAGAAGATGTCTTCCATATTTGAGAGACACGTAATACAAATATCAGCTGTGGTTGGACCATCTTACTTTTTGAGGTTTTTTCACCCAACTCCAGTCTCTTCTGGATTCGAACAGAATGTAGAAGGAACTGGCTGGTCAGGCAAACAAATTTTCAGTTTTTGAGAATTATCTTGGTGGTGATTTTACATGTAATACTAATCAGTTTAAAGCAAAGGTTCATGAAATATGTGTAGTACAAGCCCTAGTCTTATTGACCAAATGAACTGAAGTATATACAAAAAACAGCTCAATCAGGGGATATCTTCTGTAATTGGATCAGGTGCAATATTTTCTCATTGTAAACTAAATAAATGAAGGATTTATGGTTGTGTGAAGTCTATTTTATGGTGTTGTCTTTTTGCTTTTGGTTTTATGAGTGGAATAAACAGTTCTCAAAATCTACAGGCTTTGATATAATGTTTTTTTCTTGAAGATATTTTAATTAAATCTCAAATTAGAAATGAAGTTGATTTTAGTTTGTGCATTTGAGTTAAGTTTAAAGGTGCACTTTTGTGGTGGGATCCGCCTGTCTCCATGAAGATGTTATAGGATTGTTCCACAGTGTGGCATTACACTTATCTGTCTTGCATTTTAGCATTGTTTAATAAAAAATATCTTCAAAAACATCCATTCTTACTATGAACACGGTCGCCTCTCCACAGATCTGACCTGCAACTTGGCTCCATAGAGGTAGATAAATCAATGCCATACTGTGGAACATTCTAGTAATAACATCTTCATGGATAAGCAGGAGTTGGACCCTTCACCAGAAAAGTTACATGGCGTACCTTTAATGCTCCACATTTTGTTACCAGTAATTAAAGCTCTTACAAGATTTTAGAAGTTAATAAATGTCCAAACTGTTGTAAAGTTTACCAATGAAATAATTTCATTCGGTATTTTAATCTCAAATAAATACTTTTCTTTATCTCTAAACCTAAATCGCACGCGAGGTCACAGTTGCCCCTATCCGTGGTGCTGAATGTCTGGTTTATAAGTGTAATAACTATTTTTGTCCACCAGATAGCGCCACACTCCAGAATAGGCTACACTGACAGAACATCTTAACGGGGGAAAGTTGCCTCTAGTTTACGTTAAAACTAGACAGTGAGCGTGCACGGTATCAGTTAGAGGTCACGTTTTATGTCTCCTCATTTGTCCACTAGTTGTGTTTGCGCAAATCCACACTGCGCATCTTTTCAGCACGCACATCTGTCTTTGGCGCTAACAGCTGACAGGGGAACAATTAGTTTTACAACCTTAATTTGTGAAGCCCATTAAACAGCGACGTTAGGAGGACAATGCTGTGGGCGTGTACGGTGCGGGGGGCTTTTTAACCTTGCGCTATCTGTGCTGTTCTTTGCGGGACTTCTGCCACTTGTCGCGGGGTGGGATGCAGGGTTCACCCGCTCGGAGGATGGATCTCCAACACCTGGCTCTTCTCTGCGGGGCTCTTATCATTTTACGAGACAGTGTTTGCGTCCAAACTTTGTCAATTTTCCCTCCATCTGCGCCAAAATCGGGCAAAGTTGCGAATATTTTTGACGGTCAGGAGGCATCGAAGTATTTAAAGGAGTTTTACGCGCCTCCAGGTTCGCACAACAAAGCGACAGATCTGGTGGAACCTCACGACTACATGCTGTCCATCTACAAGACCTTTTCCACCGCGGAGAAACTGGGACTCAACGCGAGCTTCTTCCGCGCGTCCAAAGCGGCAAACACCATCGCGAGTTTTGTGGACATGGGACAAGGTATGGCACAATTACGCATGCCAATTTACGCACAACATGAACGCAAGTAGCCTACACTGTATTGCACAAAAATAGATTTGGATTTTATGCGTAATTTGATGATGTCTTTGGCCTTATGAAGTAATTCAATCAAAGGCCTTACACCACCAAATCTCTGCTTTATGTAAAAATATAGCACCAGTGGGGGAATGTAGCCAAGTAGCCTACGCGCAGTAAAGTACTGTATTTAAGTAAAAATTATAGGTATCTGTACTTTTACTTAAGTAGATTTTACGGTGGGTTCTTTTTAGTTTTACTTACATCTGAGAGCAGGTATCTGTACTTTCTACACCACTACATTTTTGAACATTTTTGTATTTTTTATTATAGTTTGAGGCCTGCTGAAAAAGCTGAGAATTTTTAACACGTTCAAGATTTGAATTTGATAATGGGAGCAAACAAAAATATACAAATAAAAACAGCTAGACTACTGACTCAATTGTTTCTGTTCTGTTTTAGATCTCAAAATCTGTGAGAAATACTTTTACTTTTTACTCTTTAAGTAAATTTTTAAACAGGTACTTTAATACTTACTTTTCATTTACTCTAGAATCTGTACTTTTACTTAATTGACAAAATCACCACTGTATAGCACCCCCAGCTTTCAACAATTTCATTTTAGTAGTAGTACTTTTTTCTCATTAATTAGGCTAACTATCCATATTTTGACTCTTACATCATTATTAAAGCATCTTGGCCTTTGTGAAAAAAGGGATGGTATATTATCATAATATATTCTGTATTTGCTGCTTTTAGGTCAAAATAATGTGGTTATGTTGTCCTGTAGAAAACATCACGGCTGACAGCTCCAGAGCAAATTACTGATAACTGAGCACTGACTTTATAAAGCACAATATTTTAGTTAAATTAGGCTACTTTTTGTCATTTTTTTTACTTTAATGCTTGACTTTTAATGGTGTATCATGGTATACTTTTGAAACAAATATGTCTATTCTGTAAAAAAAAAAAAAAAAAAAAAAAATCCAGTTTATGCTTCACAATTCTTTTTTTTTTTTTTTTTTTTTTTTTCCCCAAATGATCATTTATTTATGAAATTATTTATTGGGAGCATTGGCCCATTTAAAATGAGTCCATTACACTTACACTCCATTTATTGTTGGGACAATAACCATGAATATAAATAAAAGGCCTGTTGAAAACTGCTCTGCCTTTAGATTTCTTTAACTCTTAATTATACAGTTTATACTATTGTCTTAGTATAATAATCTATAATAATAATCTAGCCTCAAATGTCTCTATTCACTCATATTATTTTATACTGCAGAAGATTTGTAATTATGTCAAATGTTAAATATGTCTAAAAGACATAGAAGTTTAAAGTGCACTATGTAACTTTTCTGGTACAAGTCCAGCACCTGTTTGTGTTCATGGAGATATACTAGGGAGGCTGCTTTCCCTGTAATGTACCACAGTATGGCATTAAACTTGCTTATTTTGTAATTATGGGTGTTTTTACAATAAAACAATCCCCTGAAAAATATGCATAGTGTACTGAAAACGGGACCGCCTCTCCACAAATCAGACCTGTAAATTGGCTTGGTGCTTGTCTCCATGGAATTAGATAAGTTTAATACCATACTGTGAAACATTCCAGGCAAAGCAACTGCATCTCCATGGTGACGGACCCTCCACTATGAAAGTTACACAGTGCACTTCTAATTCCTAATTCATAAGTGCAATGTAGATATAATAATAGACCTGTATCTGTAAGAGGCTGAAATTTAAGTCTCCCAAATTGCTAACGTTTTTACCTCTTGGACAAATGTGTTTTTATTATTGCAATAACACTTCACACACGATCAGTTACATGGAGTTTCCCTTTGTTAATTTGATTTAGCGCAGACTCCCAGCCCAAACACATATCCACTGTTAGTTCCACTTTATTCTAAATTGATTTCGACAGTTATTTTTCACACTGAAGTCCAGACGATAAAATGGTGTATCCCGGACGGTGTCTCATCTTTTGGATCTGCTCATTTTGGCCTCTTGAGAGTTCATTTTAACTTTTTTATTTTTAATCTTTTCCACAGATGATCTACCCCTCTCCCCGCTCAGAAGGCAACGCTATGTTTTTGACGTGTCCACTGTTCCAGATAAGGCTGAGGTACTGGGAGCCGAACTACGAATTTTCACCAAAACCACTGGGAATTCAAGAATTTCAGAATCGGATCCAGTAGAAGTCCAGTTATATTCCTGTCTTGACCAGCAACTACTTTACACCAAAACTTTAGACCTTCAAGATTCAGGGCATAGACCCAAATGGGAGGCTCTTGATGTCTGGGAGGTTTTTCGAGATTGGCAAAGTTCAAGTCCTGGAAAAGTATTTTGCTTGGAGCTAGCGGCCATTTTGGATAATTCCGAAAAAGAAGTTGATTTGAATATTCTGGGATTGCATCGTCAAGGAAAACCGCAGCAAAAGAAAGCGATTTTGGTTGTTTTTACGCGATCGAAAAAACGCCAAACTTTATTTAGTGAAAGAAAAGAGGGGAAAGCTTTGATGGGAATGATCCGGAAAGCTAAAGAACGAAACACGAAATTAAGCAGGAAGAGACGGACTGCGAATTCCAAAACACGCCACGGAAAACGCCACGGCAAGAAATCGAAATCGCGTTGTAGCAAGAAACCTCTACACGTAAATTTTCGTGATCTGGGTTGGGACGATTGGATAATTGCGCCTTTGGATTACGAAGCCTATCACTGCGAAGGAGTTTGCGATTTTCCTCTGAGGTCACACCTAGAACCGACCAATCACGCGATCATACAGACTCTCATGAACTCAATGAACCCCAATAATATGCCCCCAAGCTGCTGCGCCCCCTACAGGCTGAGTCCTATAAGCATCCTCTACATAGACTCTGGGAACAACGTGGTCTACAAACAATATGAAGACATGGTGGTGGAGTCGTGTGGGTGCAGATAGAAAAATGTCCAAAAATGTGTCAAGTTTGGGGACATTATTCAGTAGTTACAGGTGCACTGTGTAACTTTTCTGGTGGAGGGTCCGTCTCCATGGAGATGTTATTGCTTTGTCTGGAATGTGTCACACTATGGCGTTAAACCTTTCTACAGGTCAGATCTGTGGAGAGGCAACAACGCTCACAGTCAGAATGCCTGTTTTTCTAGGTATTTTTGCACTTTAAAACCACCCGTAACTGAATAAATGCAAGGTAAAGCTGTTTAATTTCACACTGTGGAACATTCTAAGTAAAGCAATGACATCTCCATAGAAACAAGCAGGTGACGGACACCAAACCAAAAAGTTACATAGTGCACCTTTAATCAAACTGGTCAAAATCAAAGGTAGCTAAAGTTGTCCAATGTAACTTTCCTGTTGGAGGGTCTTCTTCTTGTCTTCTTCTTGCCTTCTTGTCTCCATGGAGATGATACTGCATGTTCCACAATACGGTATTAAACTTATCTATCCACACGGCACCAGGCCAAGTAACGAGTCACATCTGTGGAGGCAGGACAGGTGAGCCTGCTCATAATAAGAATGAAATCTGGTATTTTTTTAAACAATAAAACACCTGTAATTGCATCAATACAAAATATATATTTAATGTCATATTGTGGAACATTCCAGGCAAAGCACTAACATGTCCATGGAGGCAAGAATGTGGCGAACCCTCTACTAGAGAAGTGACATAGTGCTCCTTAAAATCTTAAAAATATTTCAGGTTTTGGTCAAAGTGCACTCATATGATCAATGTAAGTTCAGGGCTAATATTTAGAAACACACACCATTATTCACTATAGACAGTCAGCAATAGAAAATTATATTGATTAAACATGACATTTGGCATCGACGTAATACATGAAGGATATGCACTCATAAATCTAGTTATAACTGGTAGAACAATACAGACTGTGGTGTAAACTGGTACATTATTTCATTATGAATAGTGATTGCAGACTGTATTTGGTCCACTGTGTTTATAAAGTCAAACAACGATACAATCTCTTGGCTAAGCTACGCATTAATAATAAGTTTTAGGTTTGTTTTTGTTTGTTTTGGGGTTTTTTTTAATCTCAAATGGGTTTTCCTGATTTAAAGACAAAGCACAAGTAAGTAAAGTATCAAAAGTCCAAATTTAAGTTATATTGTTATACTCAAAACTTTTCATTTAAGCATTCAAATTGTCCAGATTTATGTAGTTTTTAAAGGAGATATATTATGATTTTTACATGTTTTTAGTTTTATATAAGACATCATTTACATAAAAAGGTGATTTTTGTATAATTTGACTCTTTTAAAGTATCCCCACAGAGAAATGTGCCTTTGCATTTGACCCATTCTTTAATGCCACCACCCGTCAAGTTCAGTGGACCGAATGCCTAACATGCACACTACCAGTCAAAAGTTGGGACACACTTTTCGATTTATGTTTCTTTATGACTATTTACATTGTAGAGTCTCACTGAAGGCATCAAAACTATGAATGGACACACATGGACTGCAGTAAACAAAAAAATAAACTCATAATAATTCAAAATTTGTTTTAGATTTTTAAAAATAGCCATCCTTATTGCTGCTTTGGACACTGGTATTCCTTAAAGGTGCATTGTGTAACTTTTCTGGTGGAGGGTCCGTCAAATGCTTTTCTCTATGTCTGGAATGTTTCACAGTAAAGCATTTCTATCTTCATGGAGACCAAACCAGACCACATTACAGGTCAGATCTGTGGAAGAGGCAACCCCACTCACAGTCAGAATGCCTGTTTTTCTAGGTATTTTTGCGCAGTAAAACCATCAGTAATTCAATTGGTAGAGCTGCTTAAAGTCATACTGTGGAACATTCCAGGCACAGCAATGACATATCCATAGAAACAAGCAGGTGATGGTTTACAGTGATGTCAACAAAGCAAAGGGTGGCTACTTTAAGGATTTACATACAACTTATTACATATATTTAGTTGAGTTATTTCGCTTTTCTTTTGTTTTCTTTGCTACTTAATCCCATACACCTTGGACCATATATTTGCTGTTTTCAGTATTTAAAATGTATAAAGTAGTAAACATAAAAAAAAACAACTTTGAATGAGAAAGTGTGTCCAAACCTCTATGGAAAAGCAGCCAAATATAAGATTTAAGCAACATAAAACTCAGGGACCTCTCCTCTTCCTCCATGAGAAGCACTGAATCCTACACATGTACATATCTGAAGATTATAATTTATAACGTTTGATAAATTATTGCATTTATTGTGATCCTGAAGTGTGCGTGGACCTCACATCTGGGGGAGTTTGGACTGTGAAACTTTGGGTTGTACATAGAAATAAGGAAATAATGTTGAGCGGATATGATGTAGTTTATAGACCTTTTATTCATTGTATGTTTCTGAAATTTAAGATAATATATTATACTGACTGTGCGGCCATTTACAGGATTCAGTCTTAACCAAATGACTATATTCTTATATGTAGAGTAATAAATAAAACGTTTTCTTTCGTTTCAGTTCTCCTTTATCATCTTTTCCAAATATTATCTGTTGGACCTGTTTGTATGTACGTTATATGGACTGAAGAATTCATGTTCATAATCTGGTTCAGGATTATGGCATGTTTAAGGAACATTCCAGGCAAAAAAATAACATTTTCACAAAGTTACATAGAGCAGCTTTAAATCTAAATATGCAAAATATGAAGCAATCATTAATAACACACATATTCATTACATGCTCTGTTCCACCTTGTGATGTCATGAAGCGGTAGTTTTCAAGTTAACAGCTCCTTTTACTTTTTGTTCAGTAGAGATTGGCAATTCCAGGTCTGAAATTATCCAAATGATTCTAGTGAAGGTGTATGGAGTTTAAAAACACAGTGGAGCACTTCCTAAATGTGTGAATGAAACAAAACACAACTCCAGGTATGTTTTTGATGAGGAAACAACATTAGATTATATAGACCAGAAAATCGGGTAATATGGGCCCTTGAAGTTGGCATGGTGAAGTTTTTGCCTGTAACTGTCCAAAACTGGAAACAGCTGTTACCAATGAAGCATTTAGCTTGAACAAAAGTGCAGAGTTACATAAGAGGTTAGTTACACTTTTCTAACACGCCTGACTCACCTTTGACAGTGAAGGCATCCTGTTACCCGCCCCATTCACAATATATTAGCCTTCAGTGTACGGCTGTGAGCCTTAAAGCTCCTATATTACACTAAATGCATTCTTCTGAGCTTTAAGCCATGTTAGAATGCTGTTACCTCCTTAAAAACATACCTGGAGTTGTGTTTTGTTTCATTCATGTTTGAGAAATCCTGAATTATTAATCTGTATTACCACGTGACATCACAAGGTGGAACAGAGCATTTTCCGTTTGAGAATAGAACTCAGACTAAATATGCGGGATTTGTGTGTTGAACATGTGTGAATGAAACAAAACACGACTACTCCGAGTAGGTTTGTGCTGAGAAAACAACATTATAACGACATATAGATCAGAAAATAGCATAACACGGGCACTTTAAATTGTTAATCGCTATGGCAACTGCCCGCATTTCTCATCATTCTGACCCACCTGGATAAATGCATGTATTTTGAAACAGTTACATGAAGTTAAATATCTGTACCCATCCCCTTCGTAGCTAATGGGGCCCTAAATGTCCCCTGTGTTAGTGTGTGTTCGTAAACTGATAAGAAAGGGTCCCTGTGGTTGACTCGGGGTGAACTGGGGGTCAGCAGACAAGAGTTAGGAGGGCGGCCATCTTACTGTGGGTGGGCGGTTGGGGGCAGTGGGTGGAGCCAGCACCACCAGGTCTCAGTACAATGGCTTTTGGAGGATCGAGACATAAGATTAACCCTGGCCTTTTCCTCTGCGGGGTCAAAGTTCAAGTACCCCATTGTCTTCTGTAACTGTGGACATTAAACTACGTCCCGCAATCAAAGCCCCCCCCAAGAGGAATGCCGGGGAACAACAACAAGAAGGCGAGATATAAAAAAGAGGCGGGGTTTTAAAGCAGATGCCCTGGTGAGGGGTGAATAGGCAGGAATGCAGGGAGGGTATAGGGGAGCGGGGGGGCGTAGCCGAATGGGACAGTCCCTTGGCAGATTTAAAGTGAGTCGTAGGAAATATTTACAGGGAGTAACAAAGAGAGAGTGTAAATCCAAAGAGGGAGCAGTCAAATGAAAATCCTGGTCTTCCGGTGACAAATTCCTGGCGAGGCCAATTGGTAAACATGGGTGAATACTGTTTAAATCAGAGTGAATAGAGCACATTCCTATTCCACAATTTAATTATGTCTGAGAATGGAAGGGCCCTGTGACTACAAGGCTAATTTATGTTCTACCATAGAAACATACATAAGAAGCCTTCTATGTGTCTCTGTGTGGTTCTGTCCATCTATCTACCTATGTTAAAAGTAAAACCACTTTTTTACATGTAATTTCCCTATAAATCAAATAAAGAGATTTACTGCAACAGATGCTGCAATTAACTAAAATAATAAATCAAATCGAATTATATGTATTTTTTCTATAGGTAATATTAGGAAAGATTTGATCCAGTTATAACTTATATCCACTTAACCATCACCTGCTTGTCTCCATGGAGATGTCTTTGCTTAGAGTGTTCCATAGTATGGCATTAGAGATGTTCCTCTCCAGAGAAACATACTGTGGCATTCCAAACAAAAACTTAAAGGTCCTATTTGTTACCTCCTCAAAAACATACCTGGAGTTGTGTTTTGTTTCATTCATACATGTTTGACTAATCCTTTATTATTAGTCTGTCTACATCTTCAACACTTAAATTGCTCTGTTCCACCTTGTGATGTCACGAAACGGTAGTTTTCAAGTTAACAGCTACCAGCTACCTAGTAGAGATTGGCAATTCCAGATCTGAAATCATCCAAATTATTTTAGTAAAAGGTGTATGGTGTTTAAAAACCCAGTAGAGCGCTTCCTGTATTACCACATGACATCACAAGGTGGAACACAGTGCTTTCAGTCTGAGAGAAGAACACAGTCTAAATGTGCAGGATTTGTGTGTCAAACATGTGAACGAAACAAAAGGCAACTCCAGGTATGTTTGTGATGAGGAAACAACATTATAACATAGAGAATATTGTAATATGGGCGTTTTAATTCCATGAAGACAAAAAGGTAGTGACCCCTCCACTAGAAAAGTTACATAGTACATCTTTAAACCAGGACTAAAGACGTAATAAAAGACCTTTATTACATGTTTTAATACAGAAAATGTCCAAATTATACTAAATCAAAACTTAAAGGTGCATTACTTTTAACTGGTGGAAGGTTCGTCAAATAACTTTGAGATGAGATTCATGGAGATGTTATTGCTTTGTCTGGAATGTTTCACAGTATGGCATTAAACCTTTCCGTCTTCATGGAGACCAAACCAGACCAAGTTACAGGTCAGATCTGTGGAGAGGCGACCCCGCTCACAGTCAGAGTGCCTGTTTTTCTAGGTATTTTTGAGCAATAAAACAACTTGTAATTGAATAATTGTAAGGTAGAGCTGTTTAATGTCACACTGTGGAACATTCCAAGCAAAGCAATGGCATATCTATAGAAACAAGCAGATGACGGGCCCCCAGCTGAAAAGTTACATAATGCACCTTTAAACTGCTTCAAAACACAAGTCTGTAAACAAAAAGACCGAAAACTACTGGAGAATTCTGCATTTCACCCAGTACATGTATCCCATCTGATCTTGCTTGGGTCTTTATAATCTCTTAAATCTCCAGAGCCTTTCGGACCATTGCATTTCATCAGTGTGAAGACATTACCACTTCCACACTCACTTTACTGTTCTTCCAAGTCAGGCTCAGAAAACTCTGGCCCAGTTTTAAGTAAATATTTGAGTCGTGATTAGAGAGCCTTCTGGATGTCATTGTGTGAACATGTGTGGAGCATTCAACTTCACAGAAAAACAAGATCCCCAGATTTTTACTGTCACTTATTACAACAGAAAAGACTCACAAATACTCACTTTGTTAATGCAATGTGTTCGACCTGATTACAAACAATAAATGACAAAATAAATGTCTTTAAAGGGGCTGTAGTAGATTTTATGCTATTTTCTGATCTATGTAATAATGTAAAAAAAATTTGCACATGTTTAACACACAAACTCTGCATATTAAGGCTGAGTTTTACTCTCAAACGCAAACCACTCTGTTCCACCTTGTGATGTCATGTGGTAATACAGGAAGTGCTCCACTGTGTTTTTAAAACTTCACTAGAATCATTTGGATCATTTCAGCCCTGGAATTGTCAATCTCTACTGAATAAAAGGTAAAATGTAGCTGTTATTTTAAAACCTACTACTTCATGACATCACAAGGTGGAACAGAGCATTTTGAGCTTTGGAGATGTAGACAGACTAATAATAAATGGTTACTCAAACATGTGAATGAACAAACCACAACTCCAGGTATGTTTTGAGGAGGTAACAATATTGTAACATGGCTTAAAGTTCACAAGAGTCCATTTTGTGTAATATAAGACCTAATAAAGTAAAGTAATAAAGTAATAAAATTGTCTTGCCCCAGTAGAGTTAAGAGTTTAGTGCTTCACATATTGAAGTCAGTCATGTTGTTTTTTTTTACTTGTAAGTTGAAACGTTTGTTTTTGACATAAACAGACTTTTCTGATTGGTTACTCTGCCTGTCAATCACATCCAGTGGAAATCTGGGACAAGATACAGCCTCCTCATTTTGGTCTTAAAATGTTTGCATTAACCCACTCTACATGATCTTGTTGTTTTTATTGTCTATAAATCAATTTCTTTTCTGGCTACAAAATTCACTCCTATAACTGCTAGCCCCGTGAGCTTCATTTGACTGGAGCTATGAGTGACGTCACACTCATGTTCCAGACCCACATGACTCTATAATAAAGTACTGTCAGAGCGTGTGGTTTTGGCCAGGCTAGAAAATCAAAGTACTCCATGAAAAGTCCACAGTGTTACAGACAATGAAAACAGACTAAACAAAGACAAACAGAACTATGTACCTGTGCTAATATTGACCTGTCCCGCCATTGTCCGTGTCACATGACCACAGAGACAGGATCCCACCTCGTGTTTACGCGGTCAGGACCTTTTACATTTGGACTATAGTGAGGAGAGTATATGCACAACTTACAGACATTAAAGGTGCACTTTAGGTTTTTGCTTTGCCTGAAATGTTCCATGGTGTGACATTAAACATATCCATTTAGCATTTATTCATTACGGGTGTTTCTATTGCTCAAAAATACAATAATTCCTTCTGTGAATAGGGGCGACTCTCCACAGATCTGAATTGTAATGAAGCGTAGTGCTGAAACCTGCTTGTCTCCCTCATGATATATAGGTTTAATCTATACTGTGGAACATTCTAGACAAAGCAATAACATTTCCATGGGGACAAGCAGGTGGCGGACCTTCCACTAGAAATGTTACGCAGTGCGCTGTTAAATACTAGAAATGACGTTGTTAGATATTGAATTATAATGGTGAATGCCTGAAAAATAGTCTAAATGTAAAATAAATAAATGAATAAAACAAAAACGTGGATTATGTTTCATTAAAAAATTCTGAATTTTTAACATAATATTTCCAAATTATCAAACAGTGTAAAGACATGTAAAGACACTTTTCTCTTTGCTAATATTTGTTCCTATATTGGTGCTCTCACTTATTAGATACTTTGGGACAATAATATTATAGATTTGTGTGTTTATTCTGTGTTTGTTTTTACATAATTATTTACATATTAGTATTTATTGTGTTTGGTCTTTTGGCAGACTCTAGTGGTGAGTTTAGAGATTGCAGGTATTCACAGTTCTTATTTCTTTACAATGAGGAATTTGAAGCATATTGTTTAAATAAGTAAAAAAAAACAACTTAAACTGAATCCTTACGTCTTCTTTTTTCTATCGTTTGGCTCTTTCTCGCTTCAGGCTAAAGAGTCATAAAAATACAGATGGATTCACATTTTATACCTCATAATGGACACGTTTATAGACAGTAAAACCCCAGGCTACATATGGATAGTATTGTCTAGTGCTGTAGTAATGCAACTTCGACTTAGACAAACTTTAAAGATGCACTGTGTAGATTTTCTGGTGAAGGGTTCCCCACCTGCTTGTCTCCATGGAGATGTTTCCCGTGGAATTTTCAACAGTATGCCATTTAACCTGTTTATCTCCATGAATCATTCCACATTACAAGTAAGATGTGTGGAGCGGCGAGCCCACTTGTAATTAAATAAATTCAAAATAGAAAATTTTAATACTGAATGAGGTGAATGGGAAAAGGTAAGATTAAGGAGGGAAGAAGTACAGGAGGTCCGTCTCCGTTTACAGAGAGAAAGTGTGGAAGAGAGAGTCCGAGGGAGCAGGAACATCCCTATTTACATGCCGTTTGTTTGGAATATTTCACAGTATGGTATTAAACCTTTCTATCATCATGAAGACCAAAGCAGACCAAGTTACAGGTCAGATCTGTGGAGAGACAACCCCGCTCACAATCAGAATGCCTGTTTTTCTAGGTATTTTTTAGCTATAAAAGCACCTGTAATTGAATAAATGTAAAGTAGAGCTGTTTAATGTCATACTGTGGAACATTCCAGGCAGAGCAATGACATCTCCATAGAAACAAGCAGGTGATGGACAGCCAACCAAAAAGTTACATAGTGCACCTTTAACCGCGGTCACAGACAAACTCAATATATCACCAAAACTTTACAGAGGTACTGTAACTTTTCTGGTGAAGAGCCTGCCACCTGCTTTTCTCCATGGATACTTGCCTGAAATATCCCTCAGTATGGCATTAAATTTATCTATACCATGAAAACAAGCAGATCTACGGAGGGGAGAGCTGCTCACAGTAGGGATGCATGTTTGTCAAGCTCTTTTTTAACAATAAAAATAACTGAATAAATGTAAGATAGATATGTTAACGACCATACTGTGGAACATTCCAGACAAAGCAATAAGATCTCCATGGAGACATAAGAAAAGTTACGTAGTGCACTTATATTTGGCAAATAGCAATAGGAAGTGCATCCAGCGTAATAAAATCCTGACCCCCTACAAAAAGGGAGTAACCAAAGAACAGATCATATAAAGTTAGTATTTAAAAATGTTTGAATATAATCCCTCATGTTGCTACAGCCGGCACGGTTTTGACCTCACAGCGAGAGGAACCCGACCAGGACTAGACCAGGACTTAGACTTGGTCCTGCCTCAGAGACCCATCTATCAGGGTCCTGGCAGCACAACAAACCCAAACTAAGCCAGAGTTACTTTTGAGTGGGTTTTCCCCTTTTTTAAACAGCCTTTTACTGTCACACGGGGCTCTGAATGATGAGGACACGCACCGCTCACACATGTTTGTAATCTCTCCCAGAGTCCGGACCGCACCTGGACCTAGTTTGGGCCCAGATACGGACTGTAGCGTGTGCACTTGACATGTCGTTTTTATGTCCAATGATACTTAAAGGAGGAGGGGAGGGAGGCTGTGAGCAAACTGAAAACAGAAAATGTAGCTCACACGAATAATGTAAATAATCATTATGTATTTAAATCTCTCAAATTTCAACTTTTAAAGAACATATATGGTGCTAGAGCCTGCTGTAGCTCAAATCTATGACACCCGTGGATCATTATGTTCTACTTTGCACGTTTTAAATCACAATATTCATCCAAAACGACTTAATAAATTAAACTAGTGATTAAAGGGTTCATATTGCACTATTTTCTGATGTTATAATGTTGTTTCCTCATCAAAAACATGTATATAGACTTGTGTTTTGTTTCATTCACACATGTTTAACACACAAATCCTGCATATTTAGCATGAATTCTTCTCTTAAACAGAACACACCTTGTCATGCCAATACAGGAAGTTCTCCACTGTTTTTAAACTCCATACATCTTCACTAGAATCATTTGGATGATTTAAGCCCTGGAAGCCCTGTTACCTTTAAAACAACTGCTCCAGGCATGTTTTTGAGGGGGTAACAGCATTATAAAAAAACTACAAGAGTCAGTTTTGTGCAATATAGGACCTTTAAATTACAATATTCCTCTAAAATGACTTAATAAATCAAATGAGTGATTAAAGAACATGCACAAATCACTCTGAAAACAACTTCAAGAAGGCAAATAAGAAGGGGAAACAATTATAACATGGTCAAACGCTCTGAAAAGTAAATTAGGTCTGTTTATAATTTGATTTTGATTTTCTTTACAGAACAAAAAAAAAGAACAAAAACAAAACGGCCCACCCCTCTCTCCACACTCCAAACAATAATGGATCTGTTTTAACATCAATCTTTCCTCATGTTTTAGATGACCAGGGCTATTTACTGTATTTTATCAATCCGAGCGTTCATGGTCCTGTTTAGGAGACTAACTGAAAAACGGTTGCTAATGCTAGTTTGTGACAGTAATTTTAAGTTTGAGAGACTTGTTTAACGCACAAATCATCTCACGTGTTGTAGTTCCAGCTAAATCAGCTCTTTATTGTCAGATTGTGTTAAAATAAAACTCAGATTAAAGTCGAACAAAGTCTCAGACAGAGCAGAGCCTCTAGATTGACAGATAGATTAACCAATTAGAGAAAGGCATTGTCAGTCTGTTTTTTTTTTATAATACTGGGACTAGAAAGAGAACAGGTATCTACAGTTGTAACTTATTTCAGGAGTAGACACTGAGTGATCCTCTAAAGATACAAATCAGACTTTTATTTTTGACAGCAGTATCAATCTGAAAGCACAATAGACCCTCCTGCATTCAAACAGATGGTAGAGCGGCTAACCAGGCTACAGTGGCCCTGGAGGGTCATGGGGAACAAACTCCAAAAGCCATTTAAAACAAAACAATTTTTGATCTCAATAAATCACTAGTATGATCTAAGTACACCTCTTTTCTCTGCATCCACCTCCATGTGAAAATACAGTGCCATAAGGTTTGAATAAAACCAAAAAGTTGAACCCAATCCTGCACAGAGATACTCAAAGGAAAAGCAGGCAGGCAGCACGCAAACTAAAAACAGAAAATGTCGCTCACAAAATGATAATGACTCTCTCTCTTCGGTATCATGTGACAGGCCTGGTCGGGTTGGCTTACAGTCCGTCTGCAGTACAAATCGGAACCATACGAGGCAGCGTTCACCCCCTTTCGGGTAATTAAAAATGCCTGCTCCAAGGTTTTTACTGCAACAGATCATCACGGGACATTCACATCAAAAGGAGCCTGACAGGGGACATAAGGCCAGCCATTAGCGACTGCGTTTAGACCCCGAGATCACAGACGCACAGCTGGGGGCCCGGGGCAGTTAGGTTCTCTGTATCAGGACAATCCAAACAGAACAAGGTTAACAATGTAACCTGAATGTGCCTCGGGGTTTGATTGACATATGAGCAGTGGAGTTCAAGTTGGATTTGACAGTAAGTGAAAAACATAATGGGTAATATCCACTTTAGGTTTGTTTGGGAGAGGGGAGGGGTGGAGATGTTCAACAGGTGGGCTCCAGGACAGATCTGGGCCACTCAAAGAAAAAATTAAATAAAATTGGAAGATATGTTTTTACCGGGAGTCTTGAATATTGTAAGCACTATATTGACAAGGCCAGCCAAGAATACACTTGCAACAGAGGGATTATCAGACTACATTGCTTCTCTCTCTGCACATGTGGCCTGCAGACAGAGCCGCTGTCATGTCTTGTATCCATGGATCTATACTTCTACGCTTGTATCATGTCAGTGTCCTGTAGATTTCAGGCTCTCTCGGGGGGCAGGGCTAGGTGTGTCCATCAGGTATGAATGGATGTCCAGCCAGTGAAGTTTGGGTCATCATTTACTCACTCACCTGCATTGAACGCATGCAGGTCATTCATTTAGCAGCAGAACCTTTTATTATCTTTTTAGCTTTTTATTTGTACAGGAACAGTGCACAGCAATACATTAACCAAAACAAAAGGCATAGGAAAGACTTTGCAAAGGCGTCTGACACCAGTTTCTCCCAGAGTTCAGATGGGAATGACTGACAGGTGGATTAGCCAATCAGGGGTCTGTCCGATTGAAAACAAACATGGCTGCTGACGTGGAAAAAAGAAAGGAAAAAAATATGGATGCACTGATCCAGCTTTTTCAGTCCCTATACCGATTTCGATATTATGACATCTGAGGATACCCGATATCAACCGATACCAGAGCAGAGAGCGAAAACAGTATTTATTTTCTTAAAACTAATATAAAATAAGACAAAACTGATCTAAATATGTTATGTAGCTGTTATTTATCTCTCCAGTAACTACAGTGTAAACTACAGTGTAAATAAAAAGCTTTAAGTGTAAAATCAGGTGCTTCTCCAGGGCAAGTGAGTATCATTAAAATATGTGATCAGCCTCTTACTGTTGTAGCACAAGAATGTGTTAGAAAACATGTTGGCATCCCATTTGTAAGAATCAAGGACTTTGATTTTTGTAATCAGAGTGACATTTTATTCAACTCCTGTGTGACATACATTGTGCTATTACAGTGATCTTGTATTTAAAATAACATTGGAATTGGTGTTGGAAAAAACACTCTTTTCTGTAGAAACGATGAGTGAAGAACAAAATGACTCTTTGAGGGGAGAGAAATTTGATTTTGTTTTAAATGATAAATCACCAATAATGAGCTCATCTGTGTTTGATGCTTCACTGAAATAAACAGACAAAATACTATAATTCTTCTTCTTCTTCTTCAAAGCGTTTTGTTTTATGTTTCACCATCTCACTGAAGCTCGTTCCTGGGGTGTGAGTTTGTTCCCTGACAGTGGTTATTCAACTTTTTCTGATGGTCTCAAACTAAACAAACATTTTCTTTTTAAGTTTGAGCATAGACTGTATAAAGTGGACTATTTGGAACACGGCAGCTAGTGGGTTCCCTGTATACATTTATATATACAGTCTATGGGTTTGAGCTAAATTTATTATAGTCGCCACAAACAAACATTTATCATCTTCTACAGAACATGCAAACGCCACACAGACAAATCTTCAAGTTGTACATAAATCTTTGACTTTCTACTTCTTTTAACCTTCAAAAAATCCTAGAAATCCTCTAAATCAAAAATAGCAGCACAAATAACTGCTGTAATTGTCGTCTGTGAGCGGTAACAGGTTTGAGCAGAGTGTCGTGTGAAGCTGGGACTGCGTGGTGGAACATTAGCACTTGTGTGGATCAGATCAGAGCTCAGACTAACCCAAAGAGTCATGATGAGGTTTACACTGTATTTCTATTAGGCGTGTGGTCTGAGTGTTACAGAACAGAGCAAAGTGAAAACAGTTACACAAACATAAACCAGGAATTAAATGTGTGAACGCTACACAGAGGTCAGGTTTCAAAGCCGAGCGAAGAGGAGGTGTATTCTGGCAGGTTTAAGGCTCACATTTGATCTGTACAAGTGCTGAATTCACCGTGAGAAAACTGGAATATGTACGAATGTAAAGAGCTTTGAGTCACAGTAAGTGCACATTAAAGTTGTGTATTGTCATGCAGTGTTACACTTTTCTGTTTGCATCATAGTTTGGACGTTTAAAGGTGCAATGTGTAACTTTTCTTCATCAAGATGCGATACCATTTCCCTGGAATGTTCCACAGTATGGCATTAAACTTATCTATCTCCGTGGAGACAATGAGGTGAAAACACCAGGCCATGTTATGGGTGAGGTCTGTGGAGAATGGATCCCGCTAATGTTTTTTCAGGGTATTTCTGAGCAATAAAAAAGCTCCATGGAGACAAGCAGGTAGCGGACCCTCCACCAGAAAGGTTACACAGTGCACCTTTAAGTCTGTTAACTCAATGCTTATTAATCAATAAGAAATGTTACAGAGTTAATTAGTTAATTATTTTTCATCTACAGACTGTAATCCCTGGACAATAAGATAATTAGGAGAAAATAAGGGGGGAGAATGTATGGAAGAGATAGGAGAGACGGAGAAAGAAAGAGAGATGAGGGAGAAAGGACATTGGGAGAGAAGGAGGGAGAAAGCGAGAAAGGGGGGTAAATAGGGGAGGGAAAGATTTATTGAAGAGTGAAATAGTGATAGAGAAAGAGAGAGCTGAAGGAGAGAGAGTGGAGATTGTTAGGGAGAGAGGGGAGAATGTATGGAAAGGAGAGAAATAGAGAGAGATGGAGACAGACAGAGTGAAAGAAAGAGAAATAGTGAGAGACAAGAAGAGAGAAGGAAAGGGACAGCGAGAGAGGGGAGAAAATAAGGAAGGGTAGAAGACAGAGAAAGAGAGAGACAGAGAGAGTAAGTGTGTGAGAGAGAGGAGGTGGGTTTCATTTTGTGTCCGATCAGACTGTGAGCTGTGGTGATTGACTTTGAAGCCCTTTAACGTTCTGGGGAAACTTTAGCCTGAGCTGAACGAGGGAGTGAGTCCACAGAGGAAATGCAGCCTGACACTAACAGGCCCAGGAGGAAGTGTTGATGGACGGAATTAAACAAAGGGGAAAAGAGCCCGGCGGGGGGGGCAGGGGGGGCTATAGGGGTCTGGGGCCAGAAGGAGGGGCTCCACACTCATGTTTTCCATCGAAATAAACCACTCACACACACACACACACACACACAGAGCAGGTTTAGGGTCCAGAAATACACAAACACAAACAAAACTGAGACAAGACCGCACAAACACTCTCAACACTGGCTCTGAAATGACACGTTGGATACAAATATTCTTGTTTATTTAATTTTTAAATAATTTACCAATATATATTACCATATATAAATGGACATAGCTAACCCGCTAGTCTCCGCGTTCCAAATAGGAAGTGTACACGGGGGTGCTCCATTGACTCTGGCTCCAACTGACACTGAAAACTTGGCACCCGTCTCTCTGTAACTGCTGCTTTGTCATTTTGGCCTTAAAATATCCGCATTAACCTGCTCTACATGATCCCATTGTTTTTATTTCATTATTTTGTCTGTAAAATCAATTCCTATTCCTAATATGGAACTCGGCTCCAAATTCGCTCCTTTAACTGAGCTTCATTTGACTGGAGTTGAACACTATGAGGCCTTAGTCCAGTTCTTTATACAGTCTATGGTCTACATGCAACAGGCCCTTCCCATGTCAAAGGTAAAAAAGCTGGGAGCTGTATTGTATTAGCAGTGAAAGCTACGTTTCATGGCCCAAACAATAAATGTCTTATAATCCACCAGCTCTGGAGTTCAGACCAAAGCCACGGCATGTTGCACTGTGGCCCACTGCTCCTGACAGGTTTTGATCCGCTTGAATAATGGGTCAAATGCCAAAAAAGTAAATAAATAAATAACAATAAATGGTAAACCGTCTGTTCTGTCATGTGGTAATACAGGAAGTGCTCCACTGTGTTTTTAAACACCTTCACTAGAATCATTAAGATAATTTCAACCTTGGAATTGCCAGTCTCTACTCAACAAAAGGTGAAAGATAGCTGAAAAACTACAGCTTCATGACATCACAAGGTGGAACAGAGCATTTTGGAGATGTACAGACTAATAATAAAGGATTACTCAAACATGTGCGAATGAAACAAAACACAACTCCAGGTATGTTGTTGAGGAGGTAACAACATTATAACATGACTTAAAGCTCACAAGTTAAGTTAAAGTAATATAGGACCTTTAAATATTTGTGTCCTGAATTTGGAGATAGTAAAAGAAAATTGGACATTGACATAGAGCTGACTGGGACCTCCCACAGAGATCAGGTCCAGCTTCAGTCTGAGTCTCTGATAAAGACTTCATTCAACAGTCTGAGCAGCAGCAGCAGCTTCTCTCCATCAGGAAACACACTCTTATCATGAAACTGTTTTTGCACCTGCTTATTTATGCCACTCAGTCTTATCTTTATTCACACTGCTTCACAGTCATTTAAATACATGTGGTCTCCAAGCTGGTGTGGCAGTGTTATTCTACTCGACTACTTAAGGCAAAGATCACCTATACAGAAAACAGAACTGAATTAATATTTTTGTTTGGTTTTTTGGTCAGTTTAGTGTCTTAGCCTATTTAAGCTTTCAGGTGGAAACAACAAAATTGCCAACTCTGCCCTGAAAAATGTTTTAATATTTAATTGAATCATCTTGTGTCAATAGAGTTATATAGGGACATAAGGATCTCCCCTTAAAGTAGCACCTACATACAGCAAACAAAAAAGCAAGGAATTTAAACCTCGCTCTTTTCAGTTTTGAATGTCCCAAGAATTTGCATTATTTTATTTATTTATTTAAATGCCCTATTTTTTTTCTAATATTTATGTAAGTAAACTACAGAGGAATTTTCAAATTGATTTTTTTCTCTCCTTTAAGCCTGTCCAGTCTTGCAGGACATAATAAGATGCATGTTTTCAAATATATTCAAGTTTATTCTAATTAGCTTGTAGAAAATGGCATATTGTTGCATCACAAGTGGTTGTAAATTACTTAGAAAAAGCTGATTTTTCATGTGATACTTTTACTTTCACTCGAGTTTTTTGAGATTCAGAATATCTTAGAGAGAAAAAAAAAAGAGTATCTGTATTTTTACTTAAAGGTGCACTGTGTAACTTTTCGGTTGGGGGTCCATCACTTGCTTGTTTCTATGGAGATATCAGTGCTCTGTCTGGAATGTTTCACAGTATAACATTAAACACGTCTACTTTACATTTATTCAATTACAGGTGGTTTTACAGCTCAAAAATACTTTGGTCTGGTTTGGTCTCCATGAAGATAGAAAGGTTTAATATCATACTGTGAAACATTGCAGACAAAGCAGTAACATCTCCATGGAGAAAAGCACCACCAGAAAAGTTACACAATGCACCTTAAAGTAACAGAATGGAGTACTTCTTCCACCACTGCTCTGATCTAATGTAAGTACTGAAGTGAGTGACCTCTGGACTGTTGTTTGTGACCCTGATTCTTGTTGTTGCAGATTGTTTCCGTTGACTGGACCAGAACAAAGCTCAGTGACATCACACACTGACCTGGGCTCTTTCCTTCACCTTTAGGCGTTGATTGCTCCAAGTCCAAACCAGAGCTTTTCCCATGAGGCTTAGCTCCGGTTTAGAGTCGTTTCAAAAGGTCGGCGGGGTCAAGGGTCAATTACAGAGTAGTGCCTAATGGAAGCAAAAAACGTCTGTCATTTTAAACGGACTTGTGCCTCTGACTCAGGAGGAATGTGGAGAATCTGAGGATATAAGATGAAGCTGAGAGAAGATACAACCTCAGATGAAAGTAGTGCAGAGAGAGGGGGAGAGAGGAAGGAGAAGAGGAAGAGGAGAGAGAGAGAGAAGGAGGAGAAGAGGGGGAAAAGGGAGAACAGATACAACTTCAGATGAAACTAAGTCAGAGAGGAAAGAGGGGGAGAGAGGGGAGAGATAAAGGAGGGGTGAAAGAAGAGAGAGAAGGGAGAGAGAGGGTGGAGAGAGAGGAAGGAGAGAAGGAAGAGGAGAGAGAGAGAAGGGAGAGAAAAAGAGAAGAAGGAGAAGAGGGAGAACAGATACAACTTCAGATGAAACTACGTCAGAGAGAGGGAAGAGGGGGAGAGAGGGGAGAGATAAAGGAGGGGTGAAAGAAGAGAGAGAAGGGAGAGAGAGAGGGAAGAGAGAGAGAGAAAAAGAGGGGGTAGAGGAGGAGGAAAGGGGAGAGAAACAGAGAGAGAGAAGCGATACAAAGAAGAGAATGGAGAATAATTTTATTTTAGCATTATAAAAATGAATTTAATCAGATAGGATAGATACAAGAAAGAGGAGTATACAGAGGTATTGCACTGACAAGATCACATTTAATCTAAAGCATTTGAACACATAAACATTAAGTTGTGTCCTCTCTTAAAGCTTTACACAGTCTAACTACCAACAATAACACAATCTCACATTTTATGCAGGCAAGATGTTTTCGTTTTTTGCCTCTAAATGCTTCTATACGGTGCTTTCTTTCTGGTGTCACTTCTGGTTAAGACATAATCCCATTAATTTCAACCACAGACTGTGTAAAGAAGTGGAGTAAGTGAGTGTAATATCATACCATAGTGTTCGGCTTCAGTCAAATGAGGCTCACGAGGCTAGCAGCTATAGGAGCGAATTTGGAGCGAGGCAGACATTAGGATAGGAATTTATTTACGTACAAAACAGCAAAATAAAAACACCAGGATCATGTAGAGCGGGTTAATACGAACATTTTAAGACCAAAATGACGAAGCTTGCAGCAGTTACAGAGAGAGGAGTGACAGTTGTTCAATCTAAAGTCAACTGGAGCCAGAGTCGATGGAGCCAGACGCGCCCCCATGAAAACTTCCTATTTGGAATGCGGCGGCTAGCGTGTTAGCTATGTCCATTTACATATACAGTCTATGGGTGGATACAGTACATTTATGCCTATTTTAATCCATGTTTTCTCTCCCTAATGCGGTTGAACATGTCTACATACATTTGCAGAAACCCAAACAAGCTTTTAAATCACATAAACCCATAAGTTAAATAAAGAAAATAAACATTCTTTCAGACGAATTATTGGGAAAGTCCCCCTGACCTGCTGCAGCTGGTGGTCTCGAGTCTGAAGTCATGATTTCACCCACAAACAAATGAGTCTGAGTCAAACTGTTTATGAAGCATGGATTTTCTGTTCTGTTTTGTCAATGGGGGGTAAGAAACACACACACATATATGTATAAAAGTCCAGACCACCGCCAAGGCAATTCTCCTGTCTCGCAATGATTAAAAAATGGGATCTGGGGTCCCCATTAACATAAGGCATACTTCTTTTGGTTGTTTTGTATCAAGACAATTAATGTACATGAAAAAGTAAAATTATATATTATGAAAGATAAAAAATTGCTTTAAAAGTCCCATATTACACAAAATGGATTCTTGTGAGCTTTATGTCATGTTATACATACCAAAAACAAACATGTTTCATTCACAGATGATTGAATAATCCTTTATTATCAGTCTGTCTCCATCTCCAAAGCTCAAAATGCTCAGTTCCACCTTGTGATGTAATAAAGTGGCTACCTTTTACGCTTAATTGAGTAGAGATTGGCTATTCCAGGGCTGAAATCATACAAATGATTCTAGTAAAGGTGTATGAAGTTTAAGCACCATGGAAAAACTTGAGAGTATAAACAGTTTTCTCACCTTTCACTTTCCGGACCAACTTTGTTACGCTTTTCAAATATGTACAGTGCAGCATCTCCACTGCTGTTGACTCTTTGTTTTACTTTTGTTTTTCGTCTCCAAAAACCTGCTTGGAAACTGTGCACAATGTAATAATGTAGTTTTATGACGCCCAATCTCCCATTCAAACAGACTGGTGTAAATGACTCAAATGTCTGACTTGCAGCACCCACTAAAGTCTATGTGGTCAAAGCCAACAGGGAAAGTGTCTGTAAACTTGTATTGTCTCAGGAAATGTACAAAAATGACATAAGTGAAATAGCTGAGGGGATATTATGCATTTTTCCCCCCATACGGATGGACCATGTGATAATCCAAATTCTTTATTAATTTGATATCCATTAATACATCAGATTGTGGAGAAGTTTTCACGGACAAAATCTATATTTTCCAGGACATTTGGCATTTTTTCCCATGCATTTTTTATGTCTGTAAAATAGGTCAATTATTTTCCAGGTTTTCCATAATTTCCAGGACATGTTATCTAGATTCTATTGATTCTATTCTGATTGATTCTATTTTATTGTAGTGATGTGTGATAATGATTCAAGATAAAGACTTGCCTTCCCAATATTTATATCAATGGTCTGATGGTTTTTGACTAGTTCAGATTTCTTTACTTGATAGAAACCAGAACATGTTTCTTATTTAAAGCCAAATGTTCTCGAAACTAACTGGAAAAAGCATGAAACCATTAAAATAATAAATCAAGTAAAATAATAATAAAGTCTGATAAATTCAGATCCAGAATTTAAGTTATTTAAAGATGCACTATGTAACTTTTTGGTTGGGGGTGTGTCACCTGCTTGTTTCTATAAAGATGTCATTTTTCTGCCTGGAATGTTCCACAGTATGACATTAAACAGCTCTATCTTACATTTGTTCAATTACAGGTGGTTTTATAGCTCGAAAATACCTAGGAAAACAGGCATTCTGACTGTGAGCGGGGTCGCCTCTCCACAGATCTGACCTGTAACTTGGTCTGTTTTGGTCTACATGAATGTAGAAAGGTTTAATGCCAAACTGTGAAACATTCCAGACAAAGCAATCACATCTTAATGGAGAAAAGCATTTGACGGACCCTCCACCAGAAAAGTTACATAAAGCACCTTTAAGAATATATAAGAAATTCATTTTTGTCTTATTTTTCAATGTTTTTAAATGTATTTGTGCTTGGAGTACCTATAACTTTCCATAGCACTGTTTCAGGTATCAGCCTACATAGGAATTACATATATTTATTGTTCAACAAGAAAAATATCCACAAATTTGTACTACCTCCAGAAATGCTCCAAAAGTCCACAGTCAGTGAAATAGTTTGAAGTCTTGTTAGGTGTTGACCTTATAACCCCAGTACTAGACAATTTACATAGACTACCAGACACTACTGCTGTAAACTCAGTGTAAACCTGACCACACCAGCCCATTCACAACACAAGGAAGTATTTTTAGGGCCCCGAGCTCCAGTGAACAAGTTTAAAGCGGGTCATTGAGTAGATGCATAGATGGTACATGTTAAAAGTCCCATATTACACAAAATTGATTCTTGTGAGCTTTAAGTCATGTTATAATGTTGTTTCCTCACCAAAAACATACCCGAAGTTGTGTTTTGTTCATTCACCCATGTTTGAGTAACCCTTTATTATTAGTCTGTCTGCATCTCCAAAGCTCAAAATGCTCTGTTTCACCTTGTGATGTCATGAAGGGGTAGTTTTCGAGTTAACAGCTACATTTACCTTTAGAGATTGGCAATAGAAGGTTGAACTTATCCAAATGATTCTAGTGAAGGTGTATGGAGATTAAAAACACAGTGAAGCACTTCTTGTATTACCACATGACATCACAAGGTGGAACAGTGTTTTGAGTTTGAGAGAAGAACTCTAAAGCCTAAATATGAAGGATTTGTGTGTTAAACGTGTGTGAATGAAACAAAACACAACTCCACAGATCAGATCAGATCAGAAAATAGTGTAATAAGGGCCTTTTAATGAATCTCTAAAGGTTTTCATGACCAAACAAACTGTGCAGTAAAACTATTTCTATTATAAGGGTGAATGAATATGACTACATTATTGGTACTGCTTATTCCTGATTTCTGCTGGGCTTTTGAACACATCTCAAAGTTCAAAAGTTTAAACCCGGGCCAGTCCTTTGTTGGTGGGAGACTTTAAGAGACTTATGGACTTAGGCTGCAGTAATCTTCAGTGTGTAACTGATTTAATGAACAAAGTAAAAACACTGTTGATCTTATAATCCCCAAAACACCGCCAGCTACTTGAAAAACACTATTTATTCTCCTCTATTGATGCTAATTAGAGATGAAATCATCCACAATCAAATCGAAAACTATATTTCAATGGACGCAAATTGTCAAATAGAGTTAAAGTTGCACTGCGTAACATTTCTAGTGAAGAGTCCGCCACCTGTTTGTCCACGGAGATGTTATTGCTTTGTCTAGAATGTTCCACAGTTTAAACTTATCTATCAGGAGGGAGACAAGCAGGTTACAGCACTGCGCTACATTACAATTCAGATCTGCGGAGAGGCGCCCCTATTCGCAGAAGGAATTATTGTGTTTTTGAGCAATAGAAACACCCGTAATGAATAAATGCTAGATGGATATGTTTAAAGTCATAACATGAAACATTCCAGGGAAAGCAATAGAGGAGACAAGTAAGTAGCGGATCTACCAGAAAAGTTGCGCAGTGCACCTTTAAAGACAAAAAATACAACCAAAATATCCTGTCTCTCTGTGTGTGGTCCAACACTGTAGATTCTTACAGTGGATTAGCAGCATAATTCTGTGCACTGTGATCTCAATCTTAATCTTAATTGTAATATTTTCTTAGTAAATTGTGTTTCATATTTCCAACATTTTTAGAGATTGTGACTTCTTGCTTTTAGTAGTTGAATAAAGTGAAATAAATCGTATAAAGGAGAGTGGATAATTTCTTATTGTGCATACGCTGCAAAAAAATAAAATAAAAAATTGACACATTAAAATGCATGAATTCAAAATGTTTGTATCTGGGTAGTTTTAACTAGTATTAGATTTATTTATGTTTTATTGAACTTGATCATTTACTGTGTTTCATTATAGCCGTATATCAAGTTTAATTGCCACAAGGTAAGAAAACTAAGTTAAATTAAGTAGTTTAAGTTAAGTAATTTAGTAAAATATCCAAATTTAATCATCTTGACTTGAAACCAGTGGTGAAATGTAAGTTGTAAAAGTAAAAGTAGTAAATATTGTACTTAAGTATAAATTTTAGGTATCTGTACTTTACTTGAGTAGGCTACATATTAAAGTGGATAATTTTTACTTTTACTCCACTACATTTTTAACTGTACTGAAAAGTAAAAGAATCTTTTACTAAACTAAAATATTCAAATAAAAACTCCTAAAAAAACGATTGAGTCAGTTGTTTTTGTATCATAATCAACACAAATCTTTTTTAAAATCACATCTTAAGCTTTATTAGACCTCAAAATCTGCACAAAATACTTCAACTTTTTACTTTTTAAGTACATTTTAAACTTTAATACTTTTACTTAAGTAGATTTTACTTTGAATTTAGTATTTTTTTCCTCCAGCAGCTGTACGTTTACAAAATTGAGCACTTCCACCACATCAAAAACATTATGAAGCGAACTAATAACCTACACGAGTAAAACATCCGAGTAAAGAAACAACCTGTATGTATAAATGTATTAACCTTACAAATAGAGGCAATATGTGTGTTTGCAGTGTAGTTTTTAAAGGGAGAGTGTATACAGGCTGAGTACGTGAGAGGGTGAACCCATGTGAAAGAGATTGTGTTTCGCAAGGAGATCTGCTGGTAATTCTCATGTTTATCTTGATGCAAAGCTCTGGACTCAATCTGAACCAAATATATGATTCACAGAGACATTTTTTATCTCTGCAAAGCCCCTCGCGTCTTTTTATCCCCTTTAGTCCAATACTTTTCATGGATTTGGCATCTCATCTGTGTGGCGTGTCACTGTCACATTTTAGCAAGAGCAAAGTTGGAAATAATAATGGTGATTCTGTTCAGGTGGTTTTCAATAAAAGTGCAAAAAAGGTTTATTTCATTGTTCATTTGATCAAAGTCAAAATATCAAAATAAAGTTGTGTTTTAATGTTTTAGTTTTCCTTTTTTCTGTTTTCCAGGTTTATTATTGTTATACAAATAGACTGCTGTTGTATGAAATAAGAATCATTTATTATTATTACATTTTTAACCTGTGAGAAAAAAAATCTCCCTATCTATGCAAAAATACTATACTATATGATATTACACAATAATACAGTACATACAGTATTATTATTATTATTATTATTATTATTATTATTATTATTACTAACAGCAAATCGAGTTTCACAGATAAAGTTATGTTTAGAATGAAGTCATTGGGTGCCATTAAAAGGGCTTTCTTAACGCCAAGCTTGGAGCGCCCCCTTGTGGCTGCACTGAATACTGTCATTTAAACTGTCAGTACAGAAATACTGGTGAATATTGTAAAAATAAAATAAAAATAAAATAAAAATAATACATTCAGTTTTTACGAAATTCAATTTTAAAGGTCTTATATTACGCAAAATTGACTTGTGTGAGCTTTTTGTTGTGTTATAATGAAAAAAAAACACACAACTCAAGGTATGTTTTTGATGAGGAAACAACATTATAACAGAACAGAACATATGGGCCCTTTAAAGTGTCATCTTATTCCGTTTCACAGTGTTCCGCTCTCATACTCCATCAGACGCCTGGGTCTACCTGGAGCTCAGACCACATTGTCGTAGTCCTCCCCAGAAGAAGTGTCTGTCTCTGGGCTCACAGGGCTGTACACCGGACCCTCCTCTTCCTCGTCCTCTTCAACTGGAAACACATTAAACTTTTGTTAAATTTAAGAGGTTAAATTAAAGGTCCTATATTACATAAAATTTACTTTAGGCCATGTTAAAATGACTTTACCTCCTCAAAAACATACCTGGAGTTGTGTTTTGTTTCATTTACATCCTTTATTGGAGTAAGCTTTCATTATTAGTCTGTCTACATCTCCAAAGCTCAGAATGCTCTGCTCCACTTTGTGATGTCATGAAGTGGTAGTTTTCAAGTTAACAGCTACCTTTTATCTTTTGTTCAGTAGAGATTGGCAATTCTAGGGCTGAAATCATCCAAATGATTCTAGTGAAGCTCTATAGCGTTTAAAAACACATTGGAGCACTTCCTGTATTACCACATGACATCACAGAGTGTTTTCTGTTTGAGAGAAGAACTCAGCCTAAATATGCAGGGTTGGTGAGCTAAACATGTGTGAATGAAACAAAACACAACATAATAACATAGATCAGAAAATAGCGTAATACAGACCCTTTAAATTAAACATTCACAACAATAATGTCAGTTTAAACAGTCACTTACAGGGTGGGGGTGGGGGTGGGAAGTGGGGAGATGTGTTTTTGTAGGTTTCTTCGGACGAGGTGCTAGACTCGTCAAAGGAGTCATAGATCTGTGACTTTGGTCTGAAGTCTGCTCCATTACAGCTCGTCACTGCTCCGTGAATGGGTTCAGAGGCTGCCAAAACAACAGATGCATCAAATAGAAGTCTCCATACTGTTAGAAGTGAAAATATCTAAAATCTAAAATGCACTAACTTTTCTGATTGAGTTTCAAATTCTGAAAAATTGTCCAACGTTTACAAGACTACTGAAGAGGATCTCAGACAGACAAGTTTGTGTTTTCTTTATAAAAAGTTTCTATATAAAAGTTTCTGTATAAAAGACGTTTTTATATAAAAAGAAGACAAATGATTTTTTTAAATATAATGATCCCAGACAGACAAGTTTGGGTCTTATATTTTAGGTGCATTCTGTAACTTTTCTGGTGGAGGGTTTGCCACTGCATGTTTCTGTTAAGATTTTATTGCGCTGCTGGAATATTCCCCAGTATGGCATTAAATTCACCTATCTGGCATTTATTTAGTTAGAGGTGGTTTTACAGCTAATAATCTGGGAATAGATACGTTTTGTGTCATTCATTTTAAAGAACATTCCAGCCAAAGCGATAACATCTCCATGGAGACAAGCACGTGGCAGAACCTCCACCAGAAAAGTTACCTTTAAATATAAGACACAAACTTGTCTGTCTGGGATCATGTTCTGTAGTCTTGTGAATATTGGACAATTTTTAAGAATTTGAAATACAAACATTTTCAGATTTCCACTTTTTTTTTCTTACACTATTTTATATATTACACTTTTTTTTTTTTTTAATCTCTGTTATAATGTTGTTTCCTAATCAAAAACATACCTGGAGTGTTTTGTTTCATTCACACATGTTTAATACACAAATCCTTCATATTTAGTTCTTCACACTCTGTTCCACCTTGTGATGTCATATGGTAATAGAGTGCTCCACTGTATTTTTAAAATCCATACAGCTTCACTATAATAGTTTGGATGATTTCAGCCGTGGAATTGCCAATCTGTACTGAACAAAAGGTAAACAGTAGCTGTTAACTTGAAAACTACCACTTCATGACATCACAAGGTGGAACAGAGCATTTTGAGCTTTCAAGATGTAGAAAGACTAATAATGCAGGATTGCTCAAAAATGTGTGAATAAAAAAAAAAAAAAAAAAACCTCCAGGTTTGGTTTTGAGGAGGAAACAACATTATAACATGGCTTAAAGCTCACAAGAGTCAATTTTGTGTAATATAGGACCTTTAAAATCTATAATTTTCATGATATTTTGACATTGCTGCACCTTCTTCATGGAGGTGGTCTAACCCTGAAGGTCTCATCAAAGGATTCCTGTCAGCTCGGCGTCTCTGAGAATCTGCAGCAAATGAATAAACTGAAGTTACACATGCCCTACATGCTGCAAAACCTGGAGCCGCACTGTGCAAAACACTGCAAACTACAACCACAACGCCCTGCACCAGAGATAAGAAATCCATCTGAAGAAACAACTGAGCAAAGGCTGAGAACTTTGGTGAAGATATTGAATTATTTCTCACACATTATTTCAATTTTGTGCTTTAAAAATAAATAAAAAATACTTCATGGATTACAGTACTTTACTTTAAAACAACAGCACCTTAATTAGACATTATAAAGCTTAATTCATAACAAATATTCACATTTCATAAATAAATAGTTTATTAAGGATGATTCAGGTTTAGTAACTAGTAAATACTTAGTAACGTTTAGTAAAGTAAATGTTTAGTAACTCATGAATAAATAAATTATGTTTTTCTGTTTTTAAGTGCATTGTAAAAGCAGAACTTAGGGTAGATGGTGCCTAATCTAATTATAAAACATTTTGTTTATTTCAAACATGAGCCATGAGAGTCACTGTATGAAACTTATGAGAGCTGAAATTAAGTCTTTCTTTATACTTTATTAAGCCTATTAAAACTGCAGTTAAGTGCAGATTTATGTTTCAAAGTCCGAATTCAGTTCACAGTGCACATTTTAAACTAATCCAATTGCATTTGAGAGAAAATTAAACTGTTAAACTAATACAAGAATCACATGTGTTTCAGTACGTTTGTAGAGGTCAAACTACAGGGTTATGACGTTACATTAATAATAAGCTCTGTGCACAACAGAGCCCGGCAGCCACAGTGTTAGCATCACTACTTCTTACTTTATTTTAATTCATTTGAATTTTAACAGGTTATTTATTTAATATTTTAAGATTTTACTAAAAGTGACTGTTAGCTTTGCTGTGCACAGAGCCTATTGCACCCTTTGTGATTTGTTGAGAATGCATTAAAATTGCTACTTTCATTATATTGTGAACATCCTTGAACCCTCAGATTTTCCTGTATGTTATAAATAAACGGGGAGTAAATAAAGGAACATGGCTCACTGTGAAATGTGGAAAAGGATGGTTCATAAGAGTCTTTTTCTACTGGAGAGTCAACACTAAGCTGCATCCAAACAGGGCTCTTGGAGAAGGCTTAAGACACAAAAACACTTCATCAGATCACGAATGCGATGACCTTCAAAGGTGCACTGTGTAACTTTTCTAGGGGACGTGCATCATCTGCTTGTCTCCATGGAAATGTTGCTTACTTGGAATGTAGATTAGAATGCAGATTATTACCGAATCGTGATAAATAATAAAATTAGAATAGAAACAACCAAATATACTTTTTATGAAAAAAGTTAACCCTGTCCTTTCAACATGTACAAACATGTTTTGAAACACATGTGATTCTTGTTTTAGTTAATGCAAATATTAATGCTGACAATGCACTGTCAACTTAATTTTCAATAAAAAAATAAAATAAATAAATAAAATAAAATAAAAACATACTGCAAATCCAATTGCAAGTGCAAAAAAAAAAAAAAAAGACTTTCACAAAATCATGCAGCCCTATTCCACAAAGGCATTCAAGTATCTTACATTTATCCAAATACAAGTGGTCACACCTCTCCACAGAGCTGACCTATAACTTGGCCTGGTGGCATCACCTGATTGTCTCTGTGAAAATAGATATGCTTGATGAAATACTGATGAACTCACAAAGCTATCTCCATGGAGACAAGCAACAGGTGCACCCTCCATCAGAAAAGTTACATAATTCACCTTTAATATTAACATGAAATAAAAACTTCAGCAGAGTTACAAGAACAGTGATAGTTAAAGAAGTTTACCGTGGTCAGGGGTTGGGTTAGTGGAGACTTTGGTGAGGTCCACGGGGCCTTCGTAACTGTTGCGACGTTGTCTTGATTTGGACTGAGTCGTGTGCGACTGCTGGACCATGAACGCTGTCAAGAATATATTATATAAATGTATAAACAAAGGGGTCCGTTGTACTGGGCCCCAGGGTTTTAGGGGCCCAGAATTGGACCAGCTTCCTATTAATTTATATTATAGGGGGGCCCATGTGAGACTTCTTGTCCCGGGCCACAAAATTTCTGTTGACGGGCCTGTACAAACATATTAGATTTACAAATATGAAGGCATGTTAGCAGCCATGTAAAGAACATATTTACTGTCCCATCTTATGACAGTATGAAATGTATGTAAATGTTGTAAACCAACCTGAAATACAACTACCCAAGTTTACTGGCATTTGATTATTACAATGTGATTGCATTGCCTGAAATATTCCACAGTATGGCTTTAAGCTTATTTATTGTGGATACATGCCCGTCAACAGAAATTCGGGGTTCCAGGGCAAGAAACCTCACATGGGCCCCATTGTAATATAAACTGATACGAAAAGAGTCCAATTCTGTGCCCCTAAGACGCTGATTCAGCCAGATTCTATTTCTATTTTGCGATCGTCACAAAATCCTAAAAATTGTGTGTGTTTTGAATTGTTTTTGTATTTCTTTTATTATTTTCTATTATTTTTTCCACATACCATGGCGGCTCTTGTAATGGCAGCAGAGCACTGTGGTCACGATGAGAAAAACCAACAGGAACAGAGACACCGAGGCGAAAGAGATGAGCAGAAGAGTAAGCAGAGGAGAGGAGTCGACCTCCATCACCTTGGTAACCTCTGAACAATATATAAGGTTCATATTTCAATTTAAGTCTTTGTAGGTCAGTACGTTTTTATTCAAATTTGACATTGTGTTTTACCTGTAACCGTCGTAGTTATTGTATTGTATTCGACTGTAG
Source organism: Taenioides sp. WSHXM2023 (assembly GCA_029959045.1). NCBI lineage: Eukaryota > Metazoa > Chordata > Actinopteri > Gobiiformes > Gobiidae > Taenioides > Taenioides sp. WSHXM2023. Next base: position 23,655,094 of record CM057097.1, read on the forward strand.
TGGGGACTATAAACCCAAGGGAACCTATAACATAACATAATTAACAAGTTGAGGTGATCAATATAATAGTAGGGATGTAACAATAATCGAAATATCGTGATATTGTATTGTCAAAAGTCTCACAATAATATCGTGGCCCATCACAATATATCGAATTACAAGTCTCTTTGCTTAAATTCATTGTTATGGTGCAGCAGATAGAACTACATAGACCATGATCCTTTGCTCTGTTACAGTGCAGACTACATGATGAAATAACTGTCTGATTCTGATTATTAAAAAATGTAAATTTACTACAAACTCACCAACAGCCCTTTTGTTACCACAAACCTTTAAAAGAGGTGTGTAATGATGTTTTGTGCAGTTATAACTTGTGCAAATAAAGCTTTGTGTGTACTCTTTTGCAGCAGGTCGGCCAAAACAAAATATCGGCCTGTGCTGGAGTTAGTTTAAGGCCGATAGCCCATGCGCTCATACTGTATATCAGTCCGTCTCTATTCCTTACCGTTACATATGACCCCAGCTGCGTTGCTATCTTTGCACAAGTGTGGCCTGTTGATTAACTCAATACAGTCCCACAATGTGCTGGAGTCTGAGGGGCAGTCGTAATAGTACAGAGGCCCAGGGTTGTGACTCAGAGGTGGGCTGAACTGGGTGAAGTTTTTGGGGTCCGGGTCACACTGGAGCATGGAGCAGATCATGGAGGCCAGGTCTCTGTTCCAGCAGTTGTCACACACGGTACCCCATGTCCCATTACGATGGATCTCCACTGTCCCCGAGCAGTGGTCCAGCCCTCCAGACAAACGCACGGCTCTCATCTCTGCACGAACCAGGAGGGGAAAAAAATAATCATTTACAGGCCCGTATGACACTATTTTCTGATCTGTTATAATGTTGTTTCCTCATCTCAAAAGGAAAACACTCTTCCACCTTGTGATGTCATGTGGTAATACAAGAAGAGCTCCACTGTGTTTTTAAACTCCATACACCTTTACTAGAATCATTTGGATAATTTCAGCCCTGGAATTGCCAATTTCTACTGAATAAAAGGTAAAAAGGTAGCTGCTAAGTTGATACATGACATCACAAGGTGGAAAAGAGCATTTTGAGCTTTGGAGATCTAAACAGACTAACATACCCGGGGGGTGAAGCTGACTAGAGGCACTGCTCTGTCTGAGCTCTGTTACTCAAATTAGACTTTAATCTGGCCTTTGTTTTAACACAAAGGTGAGCTGATTTGTGCAGTTAAACCATGAGTTAAATAAGTCCATCTCCAAGCTGTTGTTTAAATTCATTTTATAGTTTTTCCGACTGTATTTAAAAGTGCAATGTGCAACTTTTCTGGTGGAGGGTTTGCTACTTGCTTGTCTCCGTGGAGATGTCATTGCTTTGCCTGTTGTCCAGAGCCCCAGATTTGGACCCTCTTCCTATTAATTTATATTAGATGGGGGTCCATGTGAGACTACTTGCCCGGGCCCCCAAATTTCTGTTGATGGGCCTGTGTGTCACCATGATAATCTCTGAACATCCCGCCATATACATACATGAATATGCAGTGTGATGTATGAATTATTTCTGTTACCTGAGCAGACCACCCCTGCATCCTCCTTGTGTCCACAGTCCGATTCCTCAGTACCGGGACAGTCCCACAGGTTTGGTTCTGCCCCAGTGCAGTTCAGATCGTCCAAAAGCACCGGCCCAGCTTTGCCTGGGGGGAAGAGACCGCCCTGCCCACTCACGTTTAGGGCATATCCACAGCCCGTCTGAGCACACACCACCTGCGCCTCCTTCAGGTCAAAGTGGTCATCGCATACGGAGCCCCACTGCCGTCCTCTCAACAGCTCCACCCGCCCAGCACAGCGGTCCCTGCCCCCAGCCAAACGCACCATGTGGGCTTCTGTAGAGGACAAGAGCATAACATGTGTCATTATTATATTTATTTATATTTATTTGCAACAGTTAAAGGACCCATATAGTGCCATTTTCTGATCTATGTTATAATGTTGTTTCCTCATCAAAAACAGACCTGGAGTTGTGTTTTGTTTCATTCGCATGTTTAACACACAAACTGCAGGCTAAGTTCTTCATCAAACAGAAAACATTCTGTTGCACTTTGCGATGTCATGTGCTAATACAGGAAGTGCTCCACTGTGTTTTTAAACTCCTTACACCTTTATAGAATCATTTGGATCATTTCAGCCCTGGAGTTGCCAATCTCTACTGAACTAAAGGTAAAAGGTAGCTGGGAACTTGAAAACTACCACTACATGACATCGCAAGGTGGAACAAGAGTCAATTTTGCATAATATAGGACCTTTAACAATTTTAAGTAATGTTTTGTTATGTTTTGAAAAGGTCTTTGCTTCCATAAAGATGAGCTGACAAAGCACCCATACAATCCAGAACACTTTTTATTACACCACTACCAAACAATCAATGAATCAGTCAATAAAGCACCATACCACACAGAGCTTCAGAGATCACCACACAGTCCAGGACATCTTCAGTAGAGCAGTTTTGGAGCTGTCCCATCTCATACTGACATTCAGATAAACAGGAGAAGTTTGAGGGATGTTTGGTTTTCTTCACATCGTAGACTTCTCCACAACCGAGCTCCTGACAGATCTGCAGAGCTAGCCTGTACACTGACTCTGCATCAACCGCCACGTCCACCACAGAAGAGTTCTCAAGCTTTTTCAGAGTCCAGTGGCATTTTCCAGAAAGACGTTTAATGTATGGTGTGTCTATGAAGAAAAAACAACAACATGCTTATTTAAAACACAACTGTAAAGATATTTAAGAGCTGTCAATTATTTTAAATTGGTGATTTTTAAAAATTCATTATGAACAGAGAAGAATCCTGCACACAGTCTTACTTGCAAATTGTGACTTTTATTAAGACATCAATGACATTTCGGTACTAGCCCTTCATCAGGCAAAAGATGCATTATGAAACCTTTCTGCAGGAGCGTCCGCAACCTGACCATGCGCAACAAGATGGATTCTCGTGATATTTGTTAGTTCACAAACTTGCGTCATGAGAATCCATCTTGGCGTGCGCCCACTGTACGGTTAATTGGGTGAGTGACCAATCACGGAGGAGCACTGAGGTTTGTGCTGAAGCAAAAGATTCAAATTATCATCATCATTATCATCCAGGTTATCCGCAACCTGGTTATCTCCATGGAGATTATTGCTTTGACTGGATGTTTCACAGTATGGCATTAAATGTATCTATTTCAAATTTCTTTCATTATTTCCTTATTACAGGTGCTTTTTATTGCTCCAAAATACCCTGAAAAACATGCATTCTTACTCTCCACAGAGCTGAGCTGTAACTTGGTTGGTGGCATCCCCTGCTCATCTACATGGAGTTGTCATTTAAATGCCACAAAGACTCAGATCGAAATACTGATTCCCCACACACTTAGAATACATTTGCGTTGGTGACTTGGGGGATTTTTGGGGACTTGAGGTTATTAAAAAAGAGCTGAGAGCATGTACTAACTGTACATGCTCTCAGTGTACAGTATTTATTTTACTCATGTCCTATTATAAAAATCTATAATTTTATTGGTTTAGATTTTCTTTATCTGTTCTGTGATTCTTTTGTTAGCAGTTTCATATTTCAGTCTTCTCTCAAATATTGATGCTAGGTTGAAATGTGAGTTGAATTTCAAGTTAAAAAGAAAAAAAAAAACAATAGTCACAGTCACAATACTCACAGAAAAAATGCTGTTAGAAATGTAACCTTTATAACTGCGTAACATTTCTAGTGGAGGGTCCGCCACTTGCTTATCTCCATGGACATGTTATAGCTTTGTCTAGAATGTTCCACGGTATAGATTAAACCTATCTATCGCAAGGGAGACAAGCAGGTTACAGCACTATGCTACATTACAATTCAGATCTGTGGAGAGTCGCCCTTATTCACAGATGGGATAATTGTACTTTTGAGCAATAGAAACACCTGCAATGGATAAATGCTAGATGGAAATGTTCATTGTCATACCTTGAAACATTCCAGGCTAAGTAAAAGTTATACAATCCACCTTTAAGTTTGTCTACTACTATTATAAAAAAAAAACAAAAAAAAAACTATTCATTTTAGGACGTGAACGTTGTGGTGAATAGTTTTGGGGTCAGACACTGCCACAGATGCACAGTGTGGGTTCATGTGCAGAGGCAGCAGTAGAGGGGGGAGCGGGTTAAAATTTACAGTGACTTTGCACCTGCACCATTTCCTTTTGAGGTCAACACATTTGCCGCTTTGACAACAGAGACAAACTGCAAAAAAGGAATATCTGCAAATGAGAGGAATTCAGAATAGTAACATGGATCTGAGTAGTTTTGATAGATAGACAGATAGAATTAAAAATATTGTACTTGTTTCATAGCATTTCAATATAATGTACGTTCAGTCTGTTAAAATAAATATTCCATTTTATTCTGTTAATCTTGTACTTTAGACCTATACAAACATGTTCTGAAATGCATGGGAGTCTTGGGTTACTTCAGGTCAAATTTCAATCTTCTCTCAGATATTAACAAACAGTTTAGATGACCACGCTTGTAATGTAAATGCAACTTAAAGTGATAAAGTAAAACGCGGTCAATTAGAATTAAAGTCCTTTAATGGTTACACGGGGCAATTGTTCGTCTTCACTGTCTGTTAGCATTTGAGCCTCGTCCTTGAGGAGCACCTGTTGTGGACTTTTAACTTAAGATATCCTGAAGCTCTCACTTCCTCTGTGTTCTTCTCTCAAATGTGTTTAAAAAATCAAAGTCTAAGTATAACAGTTCTTTTAGTAGTCGACTATTATTTTTTCAATTAGTCCATTATAGTCAAATGATTATTTCTATTAAAAATAAAAAAAAAAATAAAAAAATTTAAACTTGGTGGCAGTCTGCAGTTGTATGAAAAATTAAAAGTCCTTTATTACTAGGGATCGACCCAATACTGGTTTCGGCGATGATACTGAAAAATTTGCTGTATTCATTATCGGCTTTGAAATATTGGTTCAGCTGATATCTTGGTTGGACATACTAGTAAATTTATGTAATAAGAATAACAAAAATAAATAAATAAAAAAAGGAGGGCTGTAGCGATCCAAATCCCTCGATATGAAAAAAATGTAAATATGGTGACTGAAGACTACTAGAGAAAATAATAATAATAATAATAATAATAATAATAATAATAATAATAATAATAATAATAATAATGTATACGTGTACATGTATTTTGATTTAATAACATTTTTATTTTTAATAATAAAAATTGATATAATGTACGTCCCTTAGTATGTGTTTTAGAGTCTGTATATAACAATCCTGATTAAAGGTGCACTATGTAACTTTTCTGATGGGGCTCTGGCATCTGCTTGTCTCCATGGAGATGTTGTTACTTTGCTTATATTCCACAGTATGGCAGTAAACACATTTATCTTGCATTATTCAAGTGCTTTTATTGCTCAAAATTGCCTTAAAAAACATGCATTCTTACTGTGAGCAGAGTCACCTCTCCACAGACCTTACCCAGGTCTGGTGGTGTTACCTGGTTGCTTCCACAGAGACGTTTAATGCCATACCATGGAACATTCTAGGCAATGCAATAACATCTTCATAGACAAGCAGGTAACGTACCTCCACAAGAAAAGTTACATAGTGCACCTTTAAAATGCAACTATGATTATTTTTATGGTCCTAGAGTCACGATGAATGGATTAATCATTGTAGCACTACTGTCAACAGAATCCTGAAACTAAAACGAAGAAAGATATCTAACCCAACATCGTGCAGCTCTAAAAGTGCTATGACATACTATGGACATCTATAGACAAAGGCCCAATAAAACACTTATTAGCCATATCGTTATTAAAAAGTTATTGAATCTTCAGTCAAATAATCAAGGCCAATCACGTAAATATAGTCAAAAACAATTACTCAAATTAAAATTCTGAATTCAAGTCATTTTAACTAATGTATATTTTTCAAAGGTGGGTCAGTTACATTTACTCAAATTTTTTAAGTAATTGTACTTTTTTAGCAGCATACTTTTACTCTTACTTGAGTAAAGGTTTTGGTCACTCCTCCCTCTGTGAATAAGTCTACAAGTGACAAAAGCTTAATGTTGATAATATGAAATGATTTGAACATTTGTGTTTCTTGCACCTCTCCTTCAGATATGATGTATTTTTTCTTATTTCAGTCTTTGAAAATGCCAGATTTTCTGCATTATTTCAAGGTGCAGTGAGTAACATTTCTAGTGGAAGGTCCATAGGGTGACCAGATGTCCCGAAAAATACCGGACAGTCCCGAAATCTAAGATGATGTCCCAAATCCTCAAACCAGCCCTAATGTCCCAGAAATTACACTCAGACAGAATACTGACCAGTTATTTTCTGATAAACATTAAAAACTGTTCGTAGAGAGGTTGAGTCGACTGCACGCTGCCCCTGACCGCTTCTAAGTGGCCCCGGCTACAATCTATCTATTTTGTTTATTTTTTGACGTTCTACAATTAGGCACTGACGATAAACTAATTTTCATTTATTCGACATGGCTGGTGTACCAGAAACCCAATACGCTGCTAAAAAGCAAAGCGTCAATGCGGGTACCAGGAAGAGTGGGTGGGGAAATACCCACGGATTGCCAAAGCCCTAAGCAATGAAATTAAAGCATTCTGTACAAAAAAAAAAAAGAAAAAAAAGAAAATGGAGACATCAAGCAGGTTACAATTCAGATCTGTGGAGAGTCACCCCTATTCACAGAAGGATTTATTGTATTTTTGAGCAATAGAAACACCTGTAATGAATGCTAGACGGATATGTTTAAAGTCATAAGCAATAACATCTCCATGGAGACAAGCAGGTGGCGGACCTTAGACCAGAAAAATCGCACAGTGCATTTTTAATGTTTTGTACTTGAGTAGTAGTTTTCCTACATACTTTTTACTCTTACTTGAGTAATTTCTTGGAATACAGTTTTTGGCTACTCTACCAACCTCAGAGATATTCTTGTTTTGCAGTGTATTATAACATCTAGAACATCTGTGTTTTTGTTTGTGCAATAATTAAAACATGTGAAATGCCAAATTACCGTCAACTTCTTCGTCAGATTGTGTAAAGTTTCCATCAGGCACGACTGATGAATTTGTTGGAGGTACTTGTGTCGTTGAATTAAACAAAGCTGAAAGAGAAAACAAAGTAACGTATAAGAGATTTGTATTCAATTTGTATTAAAGGTACTATATTATATAAAATGGGATTGTGAGCTTTTAGCCAAGTTAAAATCTTGTTCCCTCATCCCTCAAAAACATAGCTGGAGTTGTGTTTTGTTTCAGTCACACATTATTAATCTGTCTAATCTGTCCTGGAGTGAACTGCTACCTTTGGCCTTTACTTCATCTGAAACTGGCAATTCCAGGTCTGAAACCTGAAACAAAACTACAAAGTGCCACTTAAAGGAGGAGATGGTAAATGCCCTGAGTGAGGTGGTTTTATGCAAATACTTGACCTCTCTGCCACAAAACAAACCAAAGACATTTTATATATATATATATATTTGTTACTACATAATAACATTAATTTGCTTTGGGTAAATAGACTAAACAATAATATTAAGAAAACATAAAAAAATAAACTTTAAACTTTTTGTATGCTAAGATTACAAAAAATAAAAAAATGATGAAAAAAAAAATAATAATAATAATAGAAAAAAATAAAAAAATATTTTAGGATTTAATACATTTAAATTACAGTCAAGTATTAATTATTTAATTTGCTCATCTAATTTCATGATATATCCTAATAATAAATATAGTCTTCGATGTTAACAAAAGACAAAAGGAATTATGAAAACCCACATCGTGCACATAAATACAATTATGAATGATTTTTGTTCCCATGGAAATGTAATTGCTTAACGTTATTAATTAAAACAGTGTAAATCTTAAAACGTATTACCTTGACAGATAGAGCTGAGCTGAAGAAGTAAAATCCCTTTAACACACTTCATTTTGGCAGTGACAGTTTCTCAGTGAGCACAAAGAGGCTGTAGTTTTTGTTTTTCCTGACAGCTCTGAACAGGAAGTGAAATTCAAGGTTTTGACGCTGATAAGACAAATAAATGTCAATTGTCCCTTTTATTCTGTTCTAAACTTTGACAAAATAATATGGAAGCTGTGAAATGTTTTTGATAAGATTTTTACAACAGGTGCACTATGTAACTTCTAAGGTGAATGGTCCACTATTTATGATGAAATATAAGGCTCGTGTTAACAAAAATAAAATATGCGGGTGCTACAAGAATAAAGTCGTAACATTTTGACCTTAAAGTCATAATTTTATGAAAGTAAAGTCATAGTCAAAGTAGACACAGAATTTTATCAAAATTTAAGGGCTGGCATCGAGGTCAAACACAAAAGAGCAATTCACCAGGGCACTCATTTGAGTTACAGTTTTTTTAATCATTTATCTTTTTAGCATTTTTTGTGTGGTAATTTTGGTTTAGTTTGATCATTTCATTGAAGCATGTATCTGAACAGCAGCACAGGTGGTCAGATCATTTGGAACACGTCTTTTCAGTTCACACAGTTCTCAGTTCACACTTCTGAGCTGCTCTACTTCTGCTGCTGAAAGAGCACAGAAAGAGGCATGACCAGAGTTTGAACATTTTGATGGTAAAACTTGATTTTGGGAGATGATGGATCAGTTTAGAATGAAAAATTGCATTTTGCTGAGATTCAGTTTTGTTTAGGAAAATAAAAGCGACAAAGTAATTGAAAAAAAAAAAGTAAAACCTTAAATAAAAACCGATGTATGATTTGTATTTTTGTATTTTATTTATTCTTTTATTTAATAGGAACAGTGCATAGTGATGAACATCTACAACACTGTAGTGTAAATATGACAGATTATAGCAAAAATGCTAATTTCCATCTGTTTTCCCTAGGCAGGTGACACCACAGCAAAAACAAGTGACAATAGCAATAGTTACACACTAAAAGTGTCCACAAGTCTGGTTTTCCTTTAGCCACTGTTTCAAGTGTGATTTGAAAGTGTTAAAGTCGGTCTTACTGATAATGGGAGAGAGTTCCAGAACTTAGTGCCTCTGAATGTTGTGCGTCTGTGTGGGACCTCACACTTCCCCTGGGGTCTTTGTTTTAATAAAATCCTGTAACATGTAAATATTTGAAATGTACAAAATTATTAAAATTAAGCAAGTTGTACTTGTTTAAAGTAGTGCAGTGGTGAACTGAGAATGGTTTCTTGTCCAATATTTTTTTTACAGCTTTTTAAAAAAGTGATTCAACTGATTTGAGTGTTGTGCCAACAGCAAGTGACCATGTGGTTATGCAATACTCTATATGAGACACAATCATGGAGTGTTAAAACATTTGTACCCCATATAGAGTCATAAAGGATCTTGCCTGTCTAAAATTCACTAAGGTAAAATTAACAGTTTTTGTGAGGTGCTTAATGTTTTCTATATACTGTATAGAGTTTTCTTTATATTGAGTTGCAAGCATGAGTTCACTTTTGGACATGAGTCATGGCTGATGTTCACTTTTCTGAAGTTTCTTGAACAGTTTGGCATGTGTAAGGATTACAGCATCATTAGCATACAGATGGACATTGACATTTGGACACAACTCCAGAATCATTTCCTGGGAGTGACCCCCATGCGCCGCTGTAGCTGAGCGCTCCTGGGCAGGACCAAAAGCCAAAGACGGAGAAGAAAGAGTCTCACCATTAATGTGTTCCCTTGGCTTTGAGCTTTCTACCCTTGTTTGTTTACTACCCTTGTTTTCTCTACGACTTTATTCTCATAGCACCCGCATAATTTATACTCTGTCGTAGATAAGATAAGATAAGATAAGATAATCCTTTATTTGTCCCACAATGGGGAAATTGCAGTGTCACAACGCAAGTTACAGAAACAGTAGGAAATAAGAGCATGCATCAAATCAAGATAAATAATAATAAGTATTTACAATCAACTAAAAAACACAACACTGTAAGCTAAGCTAAAAGGCACAGGAACATATAGATATTTGCTTGTCTCCACTGAAAAAACACATTTACACACGTTTAACACACAGACCCTGCTTATTTAGGCTGTTCTTCTCTCTAACAGAAAACAGTCTGTTTCACCTTGTGATGTCATGTTGTAAGGCAGGAAGTGATAAACTGTGTTTTTAAACTCCTTACACCTTCACCAGAATTCATCACATCACAAGGTGGCCATACCGGCTTGTCAAAACCTGATCCCGTCAGATCACAGAAGGTCGGCCGGGCCTGGTTAGTACTTGGATGGGAAACCACTGGGAAAATCAGGTGCCACAGGGGGGCGCCAGTCACAAAAAAAACTTTTGTTGTGTCCTTAGGCAAGGCACTTCACCCACATTGCCTAGAAAGAAAGTGGAGTGTGCGTGACTGATGGTGGTGATCGGAGGGGCCGATGGAGCAGATTGGCAGCTTCGCTTTTGTCAGTCTGCCCCAGGGCAACTGTGGCTATAATAGTAACTTACCACCACTGGGTTTGGATTGAATGAATAATGTTCTGTAAAGCGTCTTTGAGTGTCCAGAAAAGCGCTATATAAAAATTTATGCATTATTATTATTATTATTATTATTATTATTATTATTATTATTATGGAACAGAGCATTTTGAGCTTTGGAGATGTAGACAGGCTAACAATAAAGGATTACTCAAATGAGTGTGAGTGAAACAAAACACAACTCTGGATATGTTTGTGATGAGGAAACAACATTATGATATATATCAGAAAATAGTGTAATATGGGCCCTTTAAACTTTTATCAAGAAAGGCTGACTAAACTTTTAGTTTTAGTCAAAAGGTTCAAGATTGCATATACTCACATTTTTCATGCAGATTCTGTTGAACTTGTAGTGTAAAAATACGCTCGATGTTAATTCCAACTAAAAAAAAAATACAATGCAGGTAATCCACATCCTTATATTAAATAAAGCTCATCTTTGTTGAAATTTAGCAGTTTAAAATCTTATGTTCCTCTTTGTTTACATCCGGCTCAAGCTCCACGCGCTCATTAACACTCGCTTTCTGATTGGTCCAGCGCCGCGACCAGGAAGTAGCCTACGCTGAAAAAATAAATTAAATAGCCCTAATAAAAACCTTGATTACGTTACAAACACTCGTAGAAAATAAATAATTATTGTATTATTTTTTATTAAGACTGTTAGGCGCATACTCCCAGTGTTTAAAAGCATGCTGGACAAACCATTTTATAGAGATTATACTACATTTTATTTCAAAATATATAGAATAAACGGTGTTAAATGACTCTGGTCTTCACCATCTGTACTCTTCGAGATTTTGCATTATTTAGTATGACAAATTCCCTACAAAGAAATGTAATTAACAAATTTATACTAAAGTTATAATAAAGACAACAAAATAATTTTAATAGCAAACAAGTGAAGTACAAAACATAAACTCATAAAAACTCACAAAATTCATAAACATGTCTTATTTTATGTATGACTTGTCGGGGCTGGTCGTACGCATGCGCAGTTCCTGTCTGTGGTTCTTTATTTGGCGGCAGCGGCTTCTCCAAACTTTAAGAGTCACAACAGCGGAGGTGAGGAGCAAAATTGACCTTTGTAGCATTTAAAGGGCTTTTATTCTCACTTTTATTACACATATCGGTCATCTATAGCGTTATATTAGCGGATTAGCCTTAGATCTATGCAAAGATTTGGATTAAATTGTACTAAAATGTATAATTTCAGAAGTATATTTTGAGTAAATAGTGTTTGGTTGCTTTTCTGTAGACTCATCTTGATATAGTTAATGAGAGCTTTGTTATAATTAGAAATATGCACATGTGTAGTGGACTTAAAGATGCATTGTGTAACTTTTCTGGTGGAGGATCCTTCAAAAGCTTTCCTCCATGGAGATGTTATTGCTTTGTCTGGAATGTTTCACAGTGTGGTATTAAAACTTTCTATCTTCACGGAGACCAAACCAGACCAAGTTACAGATCAGATCTGTGAAGAGGCGACCCTGCTCACAGTCAGAATGCCTGTTTTTTTTTTAACCATAAAACCACCTGTAATTGAATAAACGTAAAGTAGTACATCTCCATAAAACAAGCAGGTAACGGACCCCCAACCAAAAAGTTACATAGTGCAGTTTTATTTTGTAGTCATAACATGTAATATTTATGCTTTAACTTCTTTGCTGTTGCACAGTGTTGGTAAATAACAATAACATTTTTTGTGTTTTATCACAGTAGCGGAAACCATGACAAAACACAGGTAAGTCATTTAAGGTCACTCCTCTTCCAAATGTGTACAGATGCTCGTATGTATTGTGAATTTGATGTGAACTTGTTTTTTCAGCAGTCGTCGGCAAAAACGTTCTGAAAATGCGTCAACGCACAAAGCCAAAGCTGTGAAGGTAAAATTACAATGTTTACAAATGACTGTATTTACAAATAATAGTAAATAAATACGAAATAAATCCGAAAAGGAAAACTTACAATGGCCTAGATGTATAAAATAAAGAAATGAAAGTAAGAATTTGCCTCAAGTCGTGTTCTTCTCATCATGTATCTTCCGATTCAATATATTCTCATAAAAAACAAGTTGTGTACATAAATTCACAACTAGCATTAATGTATAGGTAGGCCTGTCTGGTAACACATTTTGAAGTTCAATATATTGGTGAAGGAAATATAGAGGATAAATGAAAATACTAAACCTAATTTATGCCACTGCCACAATAACCCAAGAGCAGATTTAAACCACAAAAACTACAGTATTGTTTAAAAAGAACATGAGCTGCAATAAATAAATGGCTGTACATCTGTAATGAGTCATAGAAGTTATTATTTCAAAATCTTATTATATAGCGAGAAAATAAACACAAATTCCCAAGTAGTAGAAAGAAAAAGTTTACATGATAAATACTGATCCCCAAAAAATTTTGTTCCAACTTTCATATAAAGTCGATATTGTAATGATCTTGAGAGGGCTACAGATTTATACTATGAACTGGGTCAGACTGTATGTAAGATCTTCAACATTAAACAACATTAAAAGTATATTTGTGTTTCTCACAATATACCTCCTAAATTAAGGGAATTGGATAAAAAAAGAGCTTTATTTCAATAGAATTATGCAAAATGTACTTTTTAAGCAAATGATAATTCCACTAATAATATATTTTGTAGAGTAATAAGAAAAAGTGCCAGTCTCCTTCAAACCCGCAGTATGAAAAGGTACTTGTTATCAGTTGAACATGTCTCTTACGTTTGTTGTTTTTATATAAATGAAATATTTTAAATGTTGTACTTTTCAGAGCACAGTGATTCTTGAAGGCGTTGATGTCCCGTGTGTCCTTGTTTCATCTCCAAAGAAACAGAATCATGTTTCAGAGCCAAATCACATGGAGATTTCTTCCACACAAACACCTCTGTCCAATCCTGTGTAGGTATTATGGAAAGTTAATTTCTTTAAATCTTCAAAATATAAAAATGTATTTGTCTCACCCTGCTGTGGTCTCCCTCCAGGATTTTTCTTGGGCCTGATTGGGACAACTTTACTTTAGGGGAGTGGTTGTACTCAGTTGAAATCTTACCCTCTTATCAGTAGGGTATCAAATACTATTATTGTGAGACGAAAACATCACAATTTTACAATGATCCACAATTATTAACACCATGATTAAACAATAACTGTGAAATTCTTAATTTACTTTCATTACAGTTTAACCCTGCTCACACCAGGTTGATCTGTGTGTCACTCTGAAGTGAGTTCAACACATTATCAATCTGGGTGAACGAAAAGCACAGAACATCATGACGACTATTTGAATCTGATTGGCTGAAGCGTCACAACAGCAGTACAAGCTGAAAAATCAAACTTTTGTTAAATCCAGTTGAGAGAAAAGCACAGACATGTTCCTTGTCCACAAATGCACAAAGCGCTTACCTCTTGCATGTTAGCCAAGTCAAGTTAGTGTGACGTAAATGGCTTGATTCAAAAAAGCACTTAACATTTAGAGCTACATTTCAGGATTTGATGATCATTTTTCCCGTACTGCCCAAACTCATTTTTGTCTACCATTTTATGCTTACTGTCTTTCTCCTCTGTTGCTCAGATGGGGTTCCTGTAACGTTTGGGTGAAGACTGCTGATCATAAAAAGAGCAGGTATTTCCAGCTCAAACATCCCAGAGTCAAACCCAACACGAGAGCCATCCTAATCGACTGGCTAATGGAGGCAAGTGTTCACATAAATACATTAATAATATTATAATTACCCCGAAAAATAAAGTTGAATGTATCAAAAGTTTAAAAAGCCTTTATTTCATCTGGCTATATAATTTGTGGTAGGTTTTTTTTTTTTTTACCACTCCTAACAACTCAAAAACTGCCTTCTTGTAGTACAGTATTTTTAAGGGCCCATATTACGCTATTTTCTGATCTATGTTTATAATGTTGAGTTGTGTTTTGTTTCATTCACACACGTTTAACTCACAAACCTTTATACTTAGGCTGAGTTCTTCCACCTTGTGATGTCGTGGTAATACAGCAAGTGCTTCACTGTGTTTTAAACTTAAACTTAAGAACTAAACGCTCATAAGAGCCAGTCAGTTTTGTGCAATATGGGTCCTTGAAAGAAAGAAATGACGGACAAAAATGCCATGTAGTTTTAATGAGCAATCTCTGTCTCTCTGGTTTTGTATTAATTTTTTTTATATATATAAATATTTCTTTTCTCTGCTCAGGTGAGTGAGGCGTACACTCTCCACAGACAGACCTTTTATTTGGCTCAGGATTATTTCGACCGCTTCATGTTGACGCAGAAAAACATTGAGAAGAGCCTCGTGCAGCTCATCGGAGTCACCTGCCTCTTCATCGCCGCCAAAATGGAGGTGAGTGGAAGAACGGACATTATGATGAGTCTATAAATGACAATGTTCCACAGCTGCCACCATAGACTGTATAAAGAAGTGGACTAAGGGAGTGTGAAGTCAGCAACAGCGTTCGGCACCAGGAAAATGAAGCTCGCCCAGGCCAGCAGTTATAGGAGCAAAATTGGAGCCAAGTTTAGGAATTGGAATTTATTCACGGACAAAATGGCGAAATAAAAACAAAAGGATCACGTAGAGCAGGTTAATACGAACATTTTAAGACCAAAATGATGGAAAGCCAATCGGAGCTAGAGTCGATGGAGCCGGAAGTGCCCCCATGCTCACTTCCTATTTGGAACACGGTGGCTAATGGGTTAGCTCTGTCCATTTATATATACAATCTGAGTCCCCTGCACAACCTAGAAGACCGCATCAAGTTTGCTAGATTGGCTCATTTTTAGACATACATTTTGACGAGACACCAATCTCAGTAGAGAAAGGCATCCTTAATTATACATTATTCTATGTTTTAGGAAGCCTGCCCTCCTAAACTCTCCCAAATGGCTTATGTCACTGCTGAAACCTACTACGAAGACGAGATTCTTCAAATGGAGATGCTCATTTTGAAGGTAATACTTACTTTTTAACCTATGTCCTGTCAATCGCTATTTCATCTTTGCACTGTTTATCCTTACTCACCTCTTGTTTATAGCTGAGAGATTTGTATTACTATATTTCTATATTTTATTTTTACTTGTACATATACATTTATATAATTATGCATTATTTGACACCAGTTTCTTGCTATTTTTGCTACTTAATTTGAATTTTCTTATTACCATTCATTTATCTCAGCCCTTTGTTATTTTATTATAATATATAGTGATGTCTGAGCTGCTTTGTCCCAATAATTTTCCTTGTGGATCAATAAAGTTAGTGTCTAAGTATAAATATTTATTCATGAAGATTTTGCCTTTATGAATTTACCATATTAAATTTTTCTCAGGCCTTAAACTGGAATCTCTGCCCGGAAACAGCAGTCTCGTGGCTTCAGCTTTATTTCCAAATGATTTCTATGAACCCAAACTCGGATCTGATGGAGCCACAGTTCCCCCAGGACACATATGTGCAAATGACAAAGGTCTGTTACAAAATGGTATTGAGTTGTTGAGGCAATAGTGGCCCTAGTTAATCAAAACCTTCTATTTATCTATTGATGATGATTTACTGTAGCTAGATAAGATAAGAGAGTGTAATTAAAAATAAACTTGAAAGTAATAATTTAAAGGGTCTATATTATATGTTTATAATTTTGTTTTCTCATCAAAAACATAACTGGAGTTGTGTTTTGTTTCATTTGCACTTGTTTAACACACAAATCCTGCATATTTAAGCTGAGTTTTTTAAACAGAAAACTCTGTTTCACCTTGTGATATCATTTGGTGATACAGAAAGTGCTCCACTGTGTTTTTAAACTTCATACACCTTCACTAGCGTCATTTGGATGATTTCACCCCTGGCATTGGTAGCTGTTAACTTGAAAACTACCACTTCACGATGACACAAGGTGGAACAGAGCATTTTGAGCTTTGGAGATGTAGAGTAACTGGTAATACAGGGTTACTCAAACATGTGCGAATGAAACAAAACAACTTCAGGAGGTAACCACATTATAACATGATGATAACATTTTGCGTAATATAGGACCTTTAATTAAAATGTAATATACTTTGAATAGAGTTAAGACACAAAAGGCATAAAATAAAAAATGGCACGAGGCAAGTAAAGGAAAAACTACAACACTCTTATGTACAATAAGTGAACACGATGACGATTACAGTACAGAATATGGACAACTAAAGAACAAATGGCAGTTAAAGTGATTTCAGTGTCATTAAAGTAACAAAGAACAATAGTTTCTTCTAAAAATTTTACTTGATACAGGAAGCTAAAAGTATCATTTATTGTTCTGCTTGTGTTTTATGTATTTATATTTTTAAACATAACTTCTCATTCTTTCTTTCCATAGCTTTTAGATTTATGCATCATCGACATAAACTCGATGGACTTCGAGTACAGAGTTTTAGCTGCTTCTGTTTTAAGTAATTTTGTGCAGAAATCCACTGTGGAAAAGGTTTCAGGTATGAGTCCAGGTCATTTTTGTCAGTACTTTTTACGTTATGGACTAATTTGGTTGACCTGTATATCTTTTGTATTCTGTTTTTCTTTTTAACTATGGACCGAATAATATTTGTGTCTGAAATAAAGAATAAATTAATTTTAAAAAATGATTAGAAATTAAGAAATTATGAAGAAATTATTTTCAAATCGATGTTATAATGTTTCCTCATCAAAACATACCTGGAGTTGTGTTTTGTTTCATTCACACACGTTTAACACACAAACTCTGCATACCTAGTTCTTCTCTCAAACAGGAAACACTTTGTTCCACCTTGTGATGTCATGGGGTAATACATGGGAGTGCTCCACTGTGTATTTAAACTTCATATGCCTTCACTAGAATCATCCGGATGATTTCAACCCTGGAATTGCCGATCTCTACAACTAAAGGTGAAACTTAGCTGTTAACTTGAAAACTACCGCTTTGTGACATCACAAGGTGGAACAGAGCGTTTTGAGGTTTGGAGATGCAGACTGATTAATAATAAAGGATTACTCAAATACATGTGAATGAAACAAAACACAACTCCAGGTATGTTTTTGATGATGTAACACAATATGGCTAAAAATGCACAAGAGTCAGTTTTGCACAGTGTAGGACCTTTACTTCTTTAATTTTTGGCCTTTTGACTCAGGTTTATCCAAAGACGTTCTCCAGCCCTGTTTGAACTGGATGGCCCCGTTTATGAACGCGGCTCAACTCTTTGGTAAAGTTCCACTGAAGGACTTTAAAAATGTGAAGCCAGAGGACAGCCACAACATCCAGACACACACAGACTACCTAAGCATGCAGGTGAGTGGATGCTCCCTCTATAAGTTAATGTTGGCAACCAAATGCTGTAGATCACACTTCAGCCATTTGAATTTGACCCTTATTCCTCCCAACTATGACTTGTTCTATTAATATATGTGAGATTCCTGTCCAGACATAGACAACATTTTAAATTACAACTTAATTGAATCCCGATTTTTAATGCCTTTTAACACCTCATTCCAGTTGTTTTAAACCTATAATGCCTAAACTAATACCTAAACCCCAGCACTTGGAGCCAATCATCATTATTCAGTGCTAGTGCAGCCTCTGTGGCTCAGTGAGTGAACTGTGGAGGTTCTGTGCTGTCGCTTCCACCGTCCATATACTGAGAATGAGAAAAATGTTTCCTTTATCTACAGGTTAAGGCACTGACAAAGGTTTTAGTTATTTTTAAAACGGTAAGAGCACAGGCTATATATCCTCCTTTAAAACACCAATTTATGTGTATCTTTTGAAAAAAAAAAAAAAAAAGAGGCTCGGTGGCTAGTTGATAAGTAAACTAATAAAATGACAAATAAACTAAACTAAACTGTCAGACCTGGTAATTGGAAAAAAGCTTTTTTATCATACAGTGGAGGAATTTCAAAAATACATTTCTACAGACTTACAAACTTGCCAACTGACCTGAACCCATAGACTGTATAAATGAACATAGCTAACCCGCTAGATGCCTCGTTCCAGATGGGAAGTGAGCATGGGTGTGCTTCTGGCTCCATCAACTCTGGCTCCAATTCACTTTGTATTGAGAAAACGTGGCCCCTTCTCTCTGTAACTGCTACTGTCATGCTCATTTTGGTCTTAAAATGTTCGTATTAACCTGTTCTACGTGATCCTGGTGTTTTTATTTTGTTAATTTATCCGTAAATAAATTCCCATTCCTAATATGTAACTGGCTCCAAATTCGTCCCTATAACTGCTGGCTTCGGTGAGCTTCATTTTACTGGAGCCGAACGCTATGGGCTACGTCACACTCCCTTAGTCCACTTCTTGGTCTATGGATAAACTTGATAATGAATAAATTGTATACACTCTTATACCTAATGTGCCATTTGTCCGTCTTTATTTTTCAGATCATTGCATGTAAAGACCAGTGAAGAAATGTAATTAACTCTCCCAAACCGCTCAGAGAAAATGCACTGAAAATAAACAACCAAAAGTATTATAGGACTGATTCTCAAAAAGAAAGCAACGCCAAACCTTAACTTGATGTGAAAACTTTTTTTTTTATTGTGACCAAAGACTTTTTGCTGCTTTAGTAAAAATGTATTTGTGTGTTCAATGTGCAATGTTCATATCATCAGATGTTCTTAGTTTCAGGGTAATTTGAATTGTAGTTTTAAATAATTTTATCAGTGTATATAGATTTATTTTCTCCTAGAGGTATGCGCATAATCTTAAAGCTGCATTGTGTAACTTTTCTGGTGGAGGGTCTATCAAATGTTTTTCTCCATGGAGATGTTATTGTTTTGTCCGGAATGTTTCACAGTATGGCATTAAACCTTTCTATCTTCATGGAGACCAAACCAGACCAAGTACCAGGTCAGATCTGTGGAGAGGCGACCCCGCTCACAGTCAGAAGTCTGTTTTTTGTTTTCTAGGTATTTTTGAGCTATAAAACCACCTGTAATTGAATAAATGTGAGGAAGGACTGTTTGTCATACTGTGGAACTTTCCAGGTGGAGCAATGACATCTCCATAGAAACAAGCAGGTGATGGACCCTCCACCAGAAAAGTTACACAATGCACCTTTAAAATGGTGCGCTGTGATGAAATAACTCAGGGTATTAATTGCTTTTTGAAATGAAACAAATGTATTGCTGTATTTATAAAAGAGGTTTATTTTCTAACACAAAATAAATGTACATCTCCACTATGATATTTCTTTTCTTTTTTTGTTTTTTTTTAGAAATACAGTTTGGCCATGGCTTGTAGAAACCTTTTTTTCCTCTTCTGAGCAGCCAGTTGTAGCACCTCCTCAGGGTTACTGGTGTTAAGCTCACTCTGTCCAATCGCTTTGACCTTGAATAAAGGGAAAATGTTAAAACTACAAAAATGTATCTTTAGGATCTGTCAAATTGAGATTTGTCCAAAAGGCAGACTCATTTTCTGAAGCTATCCTGAGTATTGAATTTCCAAGGTTATAATTGTAATGTTTATACATTTTTATGGATAAATCTACTTCAGTGTAATAAATATTCATAATAAGCATTAATTTATGTTGCTCTTGTTTGTTAAAAGATACATACAAATGATTAGAATAATTTAAAGGATCCATATTACACTATTCTCTGATCTGTTAGAATATTTCCTCTTCACAAACACACCTGGAGTTGTGTTTGTTTCATTCACACATGTTTAACACACAAACTGCATATTTAGGCTGAGTTCTTCTCTCAAACGGAAAACACTGTCCCACCTTGTGATGTCATGTGGTAATACAGGAAGTGCTCCACATAACTTCAGCCCTGGAATTGCCAAAGTACTGAACTTGAAAACTACATGGCATCACAAGGTGGAACAGAACATTTTGAGCTTTGGAGATGCGGACAGACTAATAATAAAGGATCACTCAAACATGTGAATGAAACAAACACCACAGGTATGTTTTTGAGGAGGTAACAGCATTATAACTTTTTTATTTGCCATTTCAAAGATACGATTTGCTCATTAATTTCTGTATTTAGGGGACATCAATTATATCTGTCTTATGATCGAAATATCAGGAATAGTTAAGTAATTAAGCCAATATTAAACATGATTAAGAAAGATTTGCTTACTGCAATCTGTCTCTTCTCAGCCTCTCCTCGTTTGTGGTGGATGTCTTCAGTACAAGTCAAAGATGAGAACATTTAAAACTTCCCCTTTAAAAACTTTTGTACTCTTGGTGATTTGTATGTGTTTTATAGAGTTTGAATTTTAAAGGATACGTGTGAGGTACTCCAAGATGGTGACGTCCCAGATGTAGTCGTAGAAAGAATCCATGGCATCGTGACTGAAAAGATTAAAAAAAAGTTCAGTGTACAGGTTTGTAAATAATAAAAATAAAAGTTATTTATAATTTTAGCTTTACCTGTTTTGTTCCTGAAGTGCTTTGAATGCAGTCATGTAGTCCACTTCTCTCAGAAACTGGCAAAGGACAGCAACCTGTGAAAAACATTGATGAAAATATCAGTGGTGGAAGAAGTAATCAAGATACTGGAGCAAAAAATACTCAAGTCAAAGTGCCACATGAAAAAATCTACTCATGTACCTATATATTATATTATTTTGCAGAGTTGCAGATCTGATAAAGCTTTGATGTACTGTGATAAAGATTTGTGCTGAATTTTGTTCAAATAAACAACTGAATCAGTAATTTTTTTCCAGCTGTTTTTATTTTTATATATTTTTGTTTGCTCAAACTATGAACATACTAAAAATAAACCCTCAGCCTTTTCAGCAGGTCTCAAACTATAATAAAAATACTTTTACTTTTCAGTCCAGTTCTAAAATGTAGTAGAGTATTAAGTACAGATACCTGCTCTCAAATGTAGTGAAGTAAAAGTGAAAAGTACTTCCACTTTAAAATCTACTTAGTAATACCTACCTAATACCTAAAATCTATACTTAAGTACAGTACTTTACTATTTTTACTTTGTGGCATTTCACCACTGGAAGATATTGATTAAAATAAAAACAACACAAAATCTAGCACATGATTGGCTACAGTTTGTGAATCTTAATACCTGTGTGTGACAATTCATCATTGAACAGCACTTAATCATCCTTTTCAGCACCTGAAAAAACAAGACTTCATTCAGTAACAGTGACAAACGTAAATATTGTGAAATTAAACAGGTATATTTTTGAATCGCAGACTTGCACATGCACAAAACTATATGTTACATAATTTACAAATGCAAAGGGTACGTTTAAAATATGTTTTCCACCTGATCTGTGTAGACGTCTGGTGGAACAGGTTTCGTGAAGAAATCAGAGGCCACAGCTCCAGCCTGAAGATAGAAGTTCAAAGCAGCAGAGTACTGATTTGTCACTGTAACGGGAAATAACAAAATGGAGGTGATGAAGCAGATATACAGGAAGCAAAAGGTGAAATGTTTAAAGTGTTTTGTTTAATTATAAATCAAATTGCGTTGTCATCTGATAACAATAGCTTGAATTTCTAATCAGGATCAGAAAATAAATGACACTGTCTGAAAAATCCACACAAATAAGGAGCAATAGTCATTTAGTAAAGTAACTTGAAGGTGCACAATGTAACTTTTTGGTTCGGGGTCCGTCACCTGCTTGTTTCTATGGAGATGTCATTGCTCTGCCTGGAATGTTCCACAGTATGAAAAACAGGCATTCTGACTGAGCGGGGTTGCCTCTCCACAGATCTGACCTGTAACTTGGTCTGGTTTGGTCTTCATGAAGATAGAAAGGTTTAAGATCATACTATGAAACATTCCAGACAAAGCAATAACATCCCAAAGGAGAAAAGCATTTGATGGACCCTCCACCAGAAAAGTTACACAGTGCAGCTTTAAGTATAAGGGGGCCACAAAATAAGATGTAAGAAATAAAATAAACTTTGACTAAAACAAGTACAATAAACACAGACAGAACTACAGTGTAAAAAGATGAACTATTGTTGAAATGAGCTGTTTAAATTATTCACTCCACATATTCAAACCCATGTGTGTTTCAAATATAGACTGTTTATTAATGGACATAGCTAACACGCTAGCTACTGCATTTCAAATAGGAAGTGAGCATGGGGGCATTTCCGGCTCCACTGACTCTGGCTCCAATTGACATTACATTGAAAAATTGTCACTCCTCTCGCTGTAACTACTGCAGTGAGCCTCGTCATTTTGGTATTAAAATGTTTTTGTATTAACCCGCTCTACACAATCCTGGTGTTTTTATTTTACTACTTTGTCCACTTCTTTATACAGTCTTTGGTCTCAACTGATAATACATTCACACATCAGCATTCAGCAACTGTAAATGTCTTGCCAAAGGACACAAGGGCAGTATGTGCTTGTTTGAGCTGAGGCCAGACCACCAACACAACCACTATTAAGTCACTATTGCCTCATTACGCATCTCCAGAAGTTGTATAGAATATAGGAAGTCTCACCAAAGTAAATATCGGCCTGTGTGATGAGCCACGACTGATTATTGGGGTTTAGAGTGAGAGCGTAGGACACCAGCTCCTTCACTGTAACAGCCACCGCCTCCACATCTACAGCCTGGATACTGAAAAACACAAGATAAAAGAGTAGAAGAGAGTAGAATCAAATCAGAAAACTAATTTATCTTATTAAGGTTTCTTCAACTTACTTTGCTAGTGTGGACGGCCATATGGAGAGGTGTTCAGCGGTTACCTCATTCACAATATCGTCCTGGAGGAATATATGGAAAAGGAATTGGCTTAGTTTTTATGCTTATTTAAAGGTGAACTATGCAACTTTGGGGTGAGGTGTCACAAATGTAATTACTTTGCTGTGGAATGTTACACAGTGTGACATGAAACTTATCCATAATGCATTTATTCATTTAGATGTGTTTAAAGTGCTAAATACATTGCATTCTTGTTACTGTGAGCGAAGTCACCACTCCACAGATCTGACCTGTAACACAACCTGGTGGCATCAACTTGTTTCTATGGAGTTAGACAAGTTCAATGCCATATTGTAGCTTCCAGGCAAAGCAATAATATAGAGACAAGCAGACAGCAGGCCCTCTGCCAGAACAGTTACACAATGCAGCTTTAAGTACTTTCTGAAGAGTCTGTTTTTTATACCTACCCGGACAATACTGTGGAGTCTAACAAACAGAGAAATGAGTGTCGTCAGCACTAGTGGCTCCTGGGAAAATAAATAAATAAATTTGAAATGAAAAGTTCAGAGATTGTGATGGTCACTTATTTGATCAAATATTGGACTCACTCGAAGTTTCTTGATGAATGTGATGAATTTGTTCCTGAAAGAGAACAACACAAAAGGAGGATAAGTTAGAGCGAGGTACTGACAGATTAAAACAAAGAAACAAAAACAATTTTAAAAGGAAATAGGGCTCGACCTATCTGCATTTTCTTCACTATCGATATTTGTTTAAATAAGTATCTAAATTTGATAAAATTTTAAAGCAAATAAGACAAAGACAAAACAATAACATCGACATGAAGAAAAAACCCCTCCATGGAACGTCCACCAGAAAAGTTACAAAATGCAGCTTTAAAAATAAACAATACATTTTTCTATCATAAAACAGTGTAAGTCTCCACCTCTGTAGGATGCCCATGGAGGACTCTCTGTGTTTGATGAGCCCCACTCTTCCATCGCTGCTGCGTTTGTGTTGGACTGAGACACTGCAGATCTGGACTACGGCCTCCCACAGCTCTTTGGCCGTGCGCCTGCTCTCCTTTGGCCCGGGGAGCTCCTTACACGTAGACGCCAGCAACTGACCCAACTACAACAACACAGTAATAAGTTTAAAGGTTATGCAGAATTCACTCTTGTGAGCATTTAGTCATGCTTGAATGTTGTTATCTCATCAAAAACATATCTGGAGTTGAGTTTTGTTTCATTCACACGTTTGTATAATCCTGGATTATTAGTCTGTAGCCACAGCTGCCCTGGGGCAGAAGCAAGGCTGCCAATCTGCACAATCAGCCCTTCAACCACCACCAACACTTACACACATCACATTCATCCTAGGCAAAGTGGGTGAAGTGGCTTGCCAATGGACACAACAACAGTTTTTGCCACTGCATCCCACTGTGGCACCTGATTTTCCCAGCAGTCTCCCATCCAAGTACAGCCCAGGCCCAGCCCTGCTGAGCTTCTGAGATCTGACGGGATCAGGCTTTAACAAGGAGGTTTGGCCACAAACACAGTGAAGCACTTTCTGTATTACCACATGACATCACAAGGTGGAACAGACTAAATATGCAAGGTTTATTTCTTATGTTTGTTATGTGAATGAAACGAAACACAACTCCAGGTATGTTTTGGACGAGGAAGCAACATTATAACGCAGATCAGAACATAACATAACATATTAAGAGCATAAAGATTATTTGCAGCAGAAGTTGTGTTTACCTTGATATAGGGGTTGTTCATGACCAAAGATGGCGGCACTTGCAGAGTTAAATAATCATTTTCTCTCCAGTTCAACATGAAGGCGACGCATTCCTCTCCAACCACCTGACGCAGCGGCAGATCTGTGAAAAAATGTAATACAATTATTAGAAAATAAATGGTCTTGTAAAATTTTGATATCAGTATGAACTGATTCTAAGGGTGCGAGATGCCAAAAACAATTATCTTATTTCCAGTCTTAATGCCAGGTTTTTTTAATGCTATAAATAAACAAAAAATATACTCCTGATATATGAGGCCCATGTTTTTGCATATTGTGAATATTCATTTGAATGTATCATTTGTACAAGTAGTGCAAGTCAGCAAAGTAACTTTTTACAGTAAATGAGTATTAGAAAAAATAAAAAATATACTGTAAAATTGAGTTAAAAGCTCTAATTACCATGAATCCTCATCTCCAGGTACCCTCTGACCCTGCTGACCAGGTCTGGGGGCGGCCGCTCTCTGCTGCCCTCTGCTGCCTGCGTCTCATGAGCGCGCACGTCCAATAGAAGCATCTCATTGAGCATCACCTGCCTCAGTTTAGGAGAAAACTCAGTGACCAGCTCCAGGCAGGCTGAGAACAGCTGACGCGCGTGTGCAAAGTCCTGAGTGGAGGAAATAAGAAATTCATGTATATACAATATAGTGTCTTGGATAACACTGTTAAGATTCCCAAACACCACTCATTTTGATTCTTTTGATATAATACGTTTTATGTATAAATGTGTACGACATATTAAACGATCTTCTGACCTTTATGAAGATGCAGTGCAGCCCTTTGGCCATGAGGATGTAGACCAGGTCCTTGGTCAGACTGTCTTTGATGCCCAGAATCACATTGATGTAATCTGAAGGAACCTCCCACTGAAACACACCAAACTTAATTGTTACATACTCTGAGACCAACATAAAAGTATGTAGCTCTGTTTGAGTGGTGTAAGTGCGTGCCTTGCTGTTGACTCTCCAGTAGGGGCGCTCTGACATCCCATGGAGCTCGATGAGGATCTGTCTGATTCTGCGCGGCTCCAGAGACAGAATCAGCTGCTGCTCCAGCTGCCCGATGTTCACTGAAGCCGAGGCTGAAGAGACACAAAACGTGCTGAAAATATCACTTTATACACTTGTTTGGAATTTCCTTTTTGATGTTATTTTTATTCATATTTATAGACAATATAAAGGAATATGGTTATTTTGCATATCTTCAAAATAACAATTGCGATATTCTCAGTTTTCTGCTGTTTTCAGTTCATACTGTGTAATTCTTCTGGATGCATTTAAAATGTGAACTTTGAACAAATCTCATCTTGCTTCCCAGATCCTTCAGCCGTACCTGGAATGTCATAGAAGGAGGGGAGGGGTTTGGCGCTGAGGTTGACAGTGGCTGACCTCTTCCTCATCTGCTCCACCAGGACTTTCCTCTGATCGTCACTGAGAAGCTCCACGAACAGTTTATGAGATGAGACCGAGAAGACTAGAGACAGGTCCTGCAAACTCTCACACAGAGTCCTGGACAAACCAGGAAACATGTCAACAGAATACATCAACTACTACCGAAATTCACTGATACAGACAAATGGCCATTAAACTATTCTACTAAAAAGAGCTGCCTCTATTTAAGGGTAAATCATCATTTCTAAATTATCTAGATTAATAAATTCTTAAATTATGTTTGGAAATAAAATAAGTTTTGAGTTATATTTCAAACACTTGCACAATTTGAAATGATTTAACATTTTACATTAAATAGGTAGTACATCATGTCTTCATTTGGTTTGTTGCACAGACTGTATAAAGAAGTGGACTAAGTGAGTGTGACGTCACCCATAGTGTTCGGCTCCAGTCAAATGAAGCTCATGAGGCTAGCAGTTACAGGGGAAAATTTGGAGCCAAGCTCCATATTAGAAATAGGAATTTATCTCCGGACAAAATGGCGAAATAAAAAGGCCAGGATCATGTAGAGTGGGTTATATTATAAATCTTATTATATTTCAAGACCAAAATGACAAGACCCACTGCAGCAGTTACAGAGAGAGAAATGACAAAAATTTCAATGTAAAGTCAATTGGAAACAGAGTTGATGGAGCTGTAAGCGCGCTCATCGTCACTTCCTATTTGGAGCGTGGCGGCTGGCGGGTTAGCTATGTCCCATTTATATACAGTCAATGGTTTGCCCTGCATGTTGGTTTTGTAATAAAGTTGAGTTGTGTATTGAGGCCAACTTTAGTTTACCTCAACAGATTCCCCATGTTTGTTCTGTATGTTTCAGATGGGCTGTTCTTTTCCATTGATCTTGTGCAAACCTGCAAAAACACAAACATTTTCATTTCAAACATAAAATTTAAAAAATGTTTATCAGACACGCAATTTTACCACATGTGATTCAGTGTTCATTAGTTATTAGTTAAAGACAGTTACCTCTAAAATGAAGTCCACCATTAGTTTGCTGGGCCTAAGGAGCAGCTGCTGGAACCTCACACTGAGCACTTCTCCCTCTAAAGTATCTCTCACAGCGTTACACACACACAGCTTCTGACAGACCTCCTCCAGACCAGACTCCCTACAAGTACACACAAAAATGTAATCATGGGTAAATCTGCAGTCTATGCCCAGGTTCTTTTTAAGGTGCCCTGTGTAACTTGTCTGCTGGAGGGTCCGTCATCTGTTTGTCTCCATGGAGATGCACCTAGAACGTTCCAGAGTATGACCATAAACTTATAAATCTCCAAGGAGACTTGCAAGCCAAATTACAGGTTAGATTTGTGGAGAGGCGACACCACTCACAGGGAAAACCTTATCTTTTTTAAAGATATTTTTGAGCTATAAATAACAGCTGTATTTGAATAAATGCAAGACCGATTAGTTTAATGCCATACTGTGGACAATTTAAGCCAAAGCATTAACATCTCCATGGAAACAAACAGATTGCAGAACCTCTCCAGAAATGTTACACAGTGCACCTTTAAGCTTGGTGAAGTTTATGATCACTCAAATTCATGAACAGAAAATTACAGTGTTTTAAAAAAATAAAATACCTCAAAGAGACAAATATTTCCATGAAGAAAATCATTTGAATGGCCCTCCACTAGAAAAGTTACACAATGCAACTTTAACATCTAAACTATGTTTAAATGACTTTCAGTACAGTTTGATATGACCCCTTCTTCAATTCTGCCATCCAACCGTCATAACTCTTGTGACTACACCCCCCTGCAGTGCAAACCTCTATTCATGTCACTGTTTATTGTTTAAATGTTCAGTCCTCACCCTTGTTGAACTTTGTACATAAACTCTCTGAGGACAGATCTCCTGAAGTGAGTGGGCAGGCTGTGGCTGACGTTGTCTTTGATGAACGCCTCAATCACAGCCTGAAAACATTCAGACAAACCAGATTAGTTCACAGATTCTGAACATTTTTCTTTATTTAACATTAGATGAAATTAATATAACTTAAAGACATTGTTACCTCAACAAAACATACCCAGAGTTGTGTTTTGTTTTATTCAGATATGTTTGAGTAACCCTTTATTATTAGTCTGTTTACATCTCCTTGTGATGTCAGGTAGTGGTAGTTTTCCATTTAACAGCTGCCTTTTACTTTTAGTTCAGTAGTTATGGCAATTCCAGAGCTGAAATCATCCAAATGATTCTAGTGAAGGTGTGTGGAGTTTAAAAACACAGTGGAGCACTTCCTGTATTACCACATGACATCACAAGGTGGATCAGAGTGTTTTCCTTTTGAGAGAAGAACTCAGCCTAAATATGCAGGATTTGTGTGTTAAACATGATGTGATGTGATGAAACGTGATGACGAAACATCATTATTACATAGATCAGTAAATAGTGTAATACGGGCCCTTTAAATCTGCCCTGACCTGATAGTTGTGTGCTCGGATGAGGCTGTTGATCTGGTTGTATGGGGTGGTCTGAGAGTCCGAGGGGTCACTGTCTCCGGTCAGGGCTCTGCAGGCGTTCCAGTATCCGGTCAGTCTCTTCTCATCCAAATGCACATGAACAGGGGAAACCAGCTGAAAGAGGAGCAATCACAAACTCAATATAATGTCCTGGGTATTATAATATTATAGCCACTACATAAACTGTCAGCAAATAAAACAAAGTGTAGATGCAAAAGTGTATCTAAAACATGGACTCAACCTTCTTGAGCAGTTCTTTAGTTTGTCTGAAGTGATCTCTGGCTTTCACATAAGCAGGCTGGTCTGTGCTTCCTTGTTGGAAGAAAATGCCTCCCAAATCATAATGGACCTAAAACATAGCAAGTAAGTCAATTATAATAACATGTTTTCACTAAGTAATATCAATAAACTAAAGACAATTTGCAATAAACACTTAAATGTGTAAGTTATAAGAAAAAGAACTGCTTTACCAACTTTGGCAAAAACAGTATGGGGTTCTGTGTTCAAAATGTGTTTATAAAGCAAAATTGACTCTTGTGAGCTTAAAGTCATGTTATAATGTTGTTACCTCATCAAAAACATACCCGGAGTTGTGTTTTGTTCCGTTCACACCTTTGAGTAATCTCCAAAACTCAAAATGCTCTGTTCCACCTTGTGATGTCATGAAGCTGTAGTTTTAGTTAACAACTACCTTTAATTCAGTAGAGCGAGGATATTTCAGGGCTGAAATGATCCAAATTATTCTAGCAAAGGTGTATGGAGTTTAAAAACCCAGTGGAGTGTCAGCCTAAATATACAGTTTGTGTGCTTGTGTGAATGAAACAAAACACAACTCCAGGTATGTTTGTGATGAGGAAACAACATTATAACATAGATCAGAAAATTACATAATATGGGCCCTTTAACAATCAGTGTTTTTACTATGAAATACAAATACACTGGTATAAATCAGTGACACAAATTAGGATGTAACTTTTACTAACGTCAATACATTTACAATACATAGTGTGTATCCTCCTGTGGTCTGACCTGACAGTGGAGTTCGTCAGCGCTGATGCGGAGTCCGGCCGTAGACGACTCAGTTTCTCCATTTGCTGCGGCGTCTGAGGCCAGCAGCTCCAGAGTCCTCATTGTGTGAACATAAAAGTCCTTCTTCAGACACAGCGCCCCCTCAAGGACACTAATTGAGTCTGCAGACTGCTCTTTCAGCTACAGAGAGACAAATGAAATACAGTTGGTTAGCATTTATTAGTAATGATAAGTTACAGCATTGTAGGTTTCACTGACCACAGTCAAAATGTTTTCAGTCATCTCCTTCTCTTGTTGCACAATACTCAACCTAGAAGGATACAAAATGGGGGAGTCTTTTACTGGACTTGGGGGCAACAAACACACAAATAGCAATAAGTATAAAAATATTTGAAATGATCATGTTTATAACTTCAGTCTAATTCACAAAATTGAAATAGACAAAAAGTATGGACCATACAGATTATATTTTACATTGATTTAAAACAATGCAGTCAATCCAGCAGTTATTTTTACTCACATGTTCATTTGATGTGGTCCGGGTTTGGTTTGTTTCTCTGGAAAACTACTGAGGACAATAGTTCTGATAGCCCTATAAAACAGTCAAAAATGCATGTTAGTAATTTGTAGATAAAAATACTTAAAGAGTGTACTAACTTTTTAGTTGGTGGTCCGTCACCTATTTGTTTCTCTGAGTATGTCACTGCTCTGCCTGTTATGTTCCGCAGTATGACATTAAACAGTTCTACCTTAAATGTATTAAATTACAGGTCAATTAATAGCTCAAAAATATCTAGAAAAGCATTCTGACTGTGAGTGACCTGTAACTTGGTCTGGTTTGGTCTCCATGAAGAAAGGTTTAACATCATACTGTAAAACATTCCAGACAAAGCAATAACATCTTCATGGAGAAAAGCATTCGACAAGCCCCCCACCAGAAAAGTTACAGAATGCACCTTTAAAATAGAGTTGGAATGAAATTCTGACCAGCGGTTATAAATGATGACGGCCATGGCGGTGGTGGGGGGCAGAGTGGACAGCTCCAGGTCGATGTGTTTCACTCCTGGAGGCACTTTACTCACACACAGCAGCTCGTTCAGCAGCATGTTCAGCACAGGAATGGCCAATCTGAGAAAAACAGTTCAAAACTATTTACTGATAGCGTTGTATATTAGCAAAAAAAATTGCAATATCTCTGACAACCATTGTGATTAGATAACAAAATTCTGTTTGCAGAGCACTTCGTTATTAAGTGGAATGATTTGCTGAGGTCCACAAAAGGTCGAGTATTAGTTTTATATGCTACAATTTATTTATCTTGTGAAGGCAAAATGTAATTTAATAACTTATTTCTATTGTTTAATATGAAACACCAAACACTACCAATGGGACACAAGTTTTTATAGATACTAATATGTCATAATTAAGTAATGGAATCGGACTATGCACAGGGACTTGTTTTTTAAGTTTCACAAACAATAATATATTACCCCTTCTCAAGAACATCCAGGTCCCACTTCATATACGCTGCCACCTTCAGAGCAAGCAGTTTGAGGGTGCGGTTTCTCCTGTTGTCCACCGGAGGCTGGACCTGGTTCTGTTCATTTACTGACGGCTTCGAGGCCTGCTCCAAAAACTGCACAATCAGCTGAACTGGAGGTGGATCTAAAAACAGGAAAATACTCTCTTAAATCATGGTGCAAAAGGTTAATTACATCAGCATAATATATTTGAAGGGAAGAGTAACCTGGGTTTTGCTTCTGAAGATGTTTCTCCAGTAAAGTCCCATCCAACAGAAACTCAAACCATGACGTCTGGAGAGGAGTACTGGGCCGACTGTTCACCGCAGCCACACGATCAGCTGCCTCGGCACTCATCCTCCCCTAAACACAAGAAATAACACATCATGATGCAAACTGTGAAATAAATTTAAATAGAAATATTATTTTTATTTTTACTTGTACATGTATATAATTATGCCTTATTTGACACTAGACTCTTATGTTTGCTACTTATTTTGAATTTATTATTACCATTTATAGTTTTACTCTTTGTAATTATAATACATTGTGATATGTGAGCTACTGTGTCCAAATAATTTCCCTTGTGGATCAATAAAGTTTGTCTGTGTCCAAGTATAAATAATTCTACACACAACAAATGGACTTTGTTGCACATTCTCTCTTTTTGTGTCGTTTTATTCATATTAATTTATTTCATGGCCATATTTTATTAGTAAAGCTGTAAATAAAACCCATTCATACAAGTCATGCATATTATCAGCAGTTAAAATTTCACTTGTATGTATTTTATGAGGATCTGACAAGGACTATAAAGGAACCACTTTGGGCATCTCTCAGATATCATATGTCTAAAGTGTGATTGATTGCTTTGAATATCACCTTAGGACATCAAAAGAAGGGCGATGTTTGTCTCTGTACATCTGTACTTGACTAAAACATATTAGACTTTCATGTTTTCTCCATCAGATCCAACACACCTCTCCCATCCGTTCATTTTTCTCTTATGCTAACCAAAACAAAGCTAATATTTCAAG
Source organism: Taenioides sp. WSHXM2023 (assembly GCA_029959045.1). Taxonomy (NCBI): domain Eukaryota; kingdom Metazoa; phylum Chordata; class Actinopteri; order Gobiiformes; family Gobiidae; genus Taenioides; species Taenioides sp. WSHXM2023. The sequence continues at coordinate 23,687,625 of CM057097.1, forward strand.
GTATCCGCCTCACACCGCGGCACTGTACCGCACAAATAAGTAACAGGCCATCCTTACCTTTATTCAAGTGTAAAAACAACAATATAAAAAGACAATAAAAACAAATAAACCTAAAATTATCGGGAGGCTACCATGAAGGCTACAGAAACATATTCGTGCTCACATAGTTCATTCTGTGGCTCATTCTACCCGGTTTCCGGTTCCGGTCCGTCGTCAAGGAAACACAATGGACGCCAGTTTTGCCTTTTTATGCTTTTATTTTAAATATTTTAACACTTCTATTTTATTACTTTTGATTATACGCTTAAATAGAATAGACATAATAACAAAATAATAAAATAAGACTTTAGTTTCACATTAATATTATTAGCAACTTTCTTATTTTATGAGAAATGGGAAAGTATTATTATTTTTTTCATTTGAAATAAATGCACTTTCACATTGCATTTAATTTAAAAATTTCAATTTTGTTTATTTTTCAACACTTTCCACCTTTTTTTTTCCATAATTAAAAATGAGCACATTAGAAGTAAACACCATACTAGTAGATACCGGCCTTTATTTATTTTTGAAGTGTGAATGAGGATGAACTATGATAACTTGTAACTTGACAGTGAAGTATTATGCAATGTAGTGACATTATTTTATTTTTTGACTTGCATATATCCAGACAGTAAGTCACTTTTTACTACGTGGCCCTTTGCAGAGGACAGTTGGACCAGTAGCACCAAACACTTAAGGTAACAGCAAGAGATAGATAAACACACAACAGAACGAGAGTAGCTTCAAAACCAGCATAAAGTACTCGGAAAATGTGTGATTTTGGTTCATTTACAAAAACATCTCCAGCTAAACATAACAGTGAGATGTTGTAATACAAAAGAACATAACAGCAACAGTGTTCATACAAATTACATGAAATACCTTGCTTTGATTCAGAATAAAGAAATCAACAATGCTTACTGGTCAATTTTTAAGATTAATTCTGGTTAATTTTAAGATATAAAATATTTGCAAGATTGTAAGAACTCTGCAAGACTCATTACCATGTACAGCCTACTAATAGTAAAATCTACTAACCCAATGTCTGCTCATAAAGCTGTCTATTGCTTAAGGCAAGTTTAAAAGGCATTATTTGGGTAAAAAGCAATTGCAGCGATTATCACTTTTTTTTTTCTTGTTAAATAGTTTTAAAAATTCCCTTTTATAATCAGTTATCCTGGTGCCGTTTTCCTGCGCAGGTATATATACAGTCACATTTTAAGGCAATCATACACCAGTTCGTACAGTTTAAAAGAGTGTAATAAAAACAAACTAAAATATGTTTTGCATAAAGTTAGATTCACATAACAACTCAATGAAAAGTAATGCATGGCTTATAACAACAGTACAATGACTTTTTATGGCATAGTTCATACCCATTTTAATTAAAGGTGCACTGTGTAACTTTTTGGTTGAGGGTTTGTGTACGTATGAAATGTTCCTCTCCTCATGATCCAGATGTGCGTTAGATTTACAACAATGTACTGGAGCCTATAAGAGCTTATGTTTTTGTTAAGTGATAAACAACTTACATTTAGTACTCCCTGTTCTATTTGAGGATCTACGGCGGTGCGTACGTGTCCGTCACCTGCTTCTTTCTATGGATATGCTCCATTACGCTGCATGGAATGTTCCACAGTATGGCATTAAACAGTTCTTCCTTACATTTATTTAATTACAGGTGGTTTTATAACTCAAAAATACTTAGGCATTCTGACTGAGCGGAGTTGATTTCACAAATCTGACCTGTATTTTCGTCTAGTTTGGTCTCCATGAAGATAGAAAGGCTTAATGCCATACTGTGAAACATTCCAGACAAAGCAATAACATCTCCATGGAAAAAAAAGCACTTGATGGACCCTACACCAGAAAAGTTACGCAATGCATCTTTAAGATGCAGTGTATACGACGTGGAGATCTTTAGCTTGAGTTTCTGCTGTTTTTATAAAAGTGTGATGGTTTGTGCCTTCATTTAGAGGCACGAGCCCGGGGTCAGTACTGAAACGAGATGACGGAGTTGACTTTATAAACGTGGTATGAACGATTCCAAAAAACTCGAGTGAAATAGTTTGTGTACGGGGAGTAGTTCATTTTTATCTCGTTGCAAAATCTTCCATGTTTGGCAAATGAGTACATCTCCCCTTTGTCATACACCACCTGGAAGAAAGATGAAAAATCAGTGATAATGTCTACATAATTTGTCCCATTTAAATTATATGTAATAGTTAAAAGCATTCAATTAACAACATTTACACAACTCTTACAAAACATATTACACTATTTTCTGATATCTATGTTATAATGTTGTTTCCTCATTAAAAAAAATAATGAGTTGTGTTTTGTTTCATTCACACATATTTGAGTAATCCTTTATTATTAGTCTGTCTACAGAGTTTCAAGTTAACAGCTCCTTTTACCTTTAGTTCAGCAGACTGGCAATTCCAAGGCTGAAATTATCTAAATGACTCTAGTTAAAGTGTATGGAATTTAAAAACACAGTGAAGCAGTTCCTGTATTACCACATGACATCACAAGGTGAAACAGAGAGTTTTCAATTTGAGAGAAGCCTAAATATGCAGTTTGTGTGTTAAACATGTGTGAATGAAACAAACACAACTACAGGTCTGTTTGTGAAGAGGACAGAACACTATAACAAATCAGAAAATAGCGCAATATGGGCCCTTTAACACCTGATTCACTTTGTGCAGTTACATACAGTTGTTGCAGAAATAATGACATAAATAATAAATATAATAATAAACAGTCCCTCTTACATGTCCGTTGGAGATGTCCAGGAGGTCTTTGATTCTACAGCCTCGGTTCAGACTGAGCTCATTGCAGATGGCCTCCTCTATGATCACGTAGTTTGTCTTTTGACTGGTGAGAATCTTGTAGATCTCTTCAGGCGATCGCATTGCATAGACCTGGAAAGGCTACAGAGGGAAACACAGGCTGGTAAATAATAAATAAAGGTGCACTGTGTAACTTTTCTGGTGGCGGTTGGGGTATTAACCTTACCCAGCTTGCATTTATTTGGTTAGAGTTTAACTTTTAAAGCCAAATAATACCATGTGTTCTTGCTGTGAGTGCATCATGGACAATAAATGGACATGGCTAACCAGCTAGCTAATAGGAAATGACCTTGGGCACACTTCCAACTCAGTTGACTCCAACTCCAATTCACTTTGTATTGAAAAAATGTTGTCCCTGTCTCTGTAACTGCTGCTGTGACCTCCCTGTGACCTCATTTTGGTCTTAAATGTTTGTATTAACCTGCTCTACATGATCCCGGTGTTTTTATTTCACTATTTTAAATTAAAACTCCAAATTCGCCCTTATAGCTGCTAGCCTCATGAGCTTCATTTGACTGAAGCTGAACACTATGGGTCCACTTCTTCATACAGTCTATGAAGCGGGTTCACCTTTTCACAGATCTGGCCTGTAATTTGGCTGGGTTGCGTCACCTGTTTATCTCCATGAAGAAAATCAAGTCAAATGCCACACCGTGGACCACTGCAGGAAAAGCAATAACATCTCCATAGAGACAAGCAGATGGCAGATCCTCCACTGGAAAAGTTACATAGTGCTGCTTTAAATTTGTATATGTCTCTCACTCACATCTTCAGTTCTCCGGAGCAGGCCGATGTCGGAGTAAAGTGGTAAACTGGTCACAATGGAGCCTGAACAGAGCTTGACTGTCCCCAGGAGCTGAGGGCTGCCCGCGAATACGGCTGCTATAGGAGCCTGTGTCCTGAAAGAAAACACAAAACCAAAATAATCCTAAATTTGATGATAAGCTGAAAGCCCAACCATAAATGAAGAGGGTCTGCCAGTTGCTTGTCTTCATGGAGAAGTAATCGTTTTGCCTGAAATGTTTCACCGTATGGCATTAATTCAATGGGTGTAATGAGTGGCAGAGTGGGCTCGAATCTCATTGAGGTGGACAGACCCTCCAAAAGTTAATTTAAATATTGTAATTTTTAACATCTCTAACTAAAATACACTACCAGTCAAAAGTTTGGACACACCATCTTATTCAGTGTTCTTTTTTTTTACTACTTTCTACATTTTAGATACATACAGAAGACACCAGGTACATGAAGCAAGATATATGATAGGTATATGAAGTAATGCTGTCAGTCGACTAAAATATTTAATCGCAATTAATCTCATGAATGTCATAGTTAACTTGCAAATAATCAAAATTAACTGCACATTTTTGTCCCTTGAATCATCATTCTAATACTCTTATCTAGAAAAGTGGATAGGCACCGCTTTGTGCAAATGTATTTTTATTTTTATTTTTTTTGCAAACCATAACAATTGTCAGTGAGACAACTTTGTGTTGGATGTTCCACTCTCTGTCTACTTTCATGAAGTGCTCTGCAGCAGTGTCAGCGAAGTGCTTCTCTTCTGTCTTCATAACACTCAAAGCGATTGCGTAAAGTTTTACGTCCCGCACTCACACCGGTACAACCGAACCGGGCCACGGCCCGATGACGTCATCACACGGCGCTGTTTGTTTACATGGCGCGCTGCAGAGCAAAAGCTTTTAGCGGAGAAAATAAGTCCAGCGGCAGAAATTTCTCTTAAATTTGTGAGACAGATCCTGCGCTCCTGTGAGTTTATGGATATAATAACAGCTCAGAGTAATGAGGACAGACGGAGACGAGGCTGCAAAACTTCTGTCTCTGTCACAGTCCTTATCGAAGGTAAACGCGGATTCGCCGTATGTTTTGGAGCGAACTTTATTTACTTACTTATTCACTGTTTTCCTCGTATGAGTAACACACACGTGCTTTGTCTCACCTCCTCCAACCGGGACTTCTCAGTTTCGTACAAATTGTTTTGCTTCCGGTTTACAGCTGGATTCTGTAGTTTTTCTAACCTTACTAGCAATGACCACATCTTATGAAAAAACTAGTTCACTACAAAGAGCGTTAATCTCACGATAAAAAAATTAACGACGTTAAAACTGTTTTGCATTAACTCTCTCTCTCTCTCCAATATATTGTGTTCAAGTGATTTCTGTACCTATCTGGACAAGGAATTAACCAAATCTAGCAAAACCTAACGCAAGAAAACAGTTACGACTTACTTGATCCAGTTGATGAGTTCCACTGTGTCTGGATCATAAAACTCCTGAAGATCTGCCAACTCCGACATCACACGAGGACAATACTGTAACACAAGCATGAGAAAGTGGGCATGGACTTTAAATACAATAAAATCAAATAAACATTTTGAATAATTAATCGTACCTCTCTCCACAAACTAAAAAGGATGATTGTGGGAACAGCAGTGCTCAGAGTTAAAGACTGTCAAGTTAAAAGAGAGACATATACATTAATCTATCACATAACTATGAAATTGATTCATTTAGAATTTTATTTTAAGCAGCAGAAGTAAAAAAAAGGCCTCTTACTAAAACTACAGGGTCGAGAGATTTCAGGTTCAGCCATTTAAACAGAGACATCCACATCTTGGGAGAACAGACCCCGAAAGCAGTGAACATGCACACATATGGAGTCCACAGGTACTTGGTGCTGTTAAGGAAATATGTGGAAATATCAGAAGGTTAGCTATTAAATATGATCTATTACAATGCACTGTGTATGACAAGAAGTGAGGTGGGACACTCCCCTTAGGCCTGCAAATCAGATTAGTAATTAACTTTTTAAAGCAATATCAGGGTTATACATAAAATAATCAATTGTATGGTGTGATACATGTACATAGTATTTATATTATAAGACATATCCAAAAGAAGAATAAATAAATAAATGGTGAATTTGATCAGGCTTATCCACAATAGTTATAGTTTTTATTTTGCCAGCTATGATTGTCAATATCAGTGATGGCCTATGGAGTCCCAGTAAAGACCTCATTCTATAAGCTTATAAAGCTTCTCTGGCTGTCCGTGTTTTTCACAGTGTCACATTTATTACCATACATATTATATGTTAAATGTATAGTATACACTTGTGTATAGTGTGTGTGTGTGTGTATGTGTGTGTGTGTTACCATATGTAATATATAATGTTGAACATTGTGAAAAATAAACTGAATTAAACTTAAATACCTTACCCATCAAAGAGCAGCGCTAGGCCTCCAAACAGAAGAGTATGAAAAACATGGTAGGTGACCTCAGGGTGCTCTCCTATCTGCCCATCTTCAAGTTTGAGTTTATCTTTCATTGGCTGCCCCCTGCATTAAAAAAAAAGTTTCATACTTTATAAACCATAGTAAAAGTGGATTTACTAAAACTAAAATCTCAGGTGCTGACCGCAGTCTCTTATAGATTGACTCCACGGTGGACAGAAAACAAACCGCGAGAACCAGGAAGTAAAATGGTAAAACTGAGGCCTGGGTGAGTCTGAGGAACAGGTCCTGGCTTGGTCTCTGGAAACCGTCTTGACACAGGAGGAAGTTGGTCACAAAATCACTAAAACAGAACAAAACGCTTTAACTAGATTTAAACAGCATAATACTATCATAAATTACAGGCTGGGTGACATAATGTAAAGTCATTAATTTAACATTGTTAGATATATTATAGGGCTGTTTAAGATAAAATTGCGATTATATTTAAAAGGGCGACTAATTTGAGGATTTCTTTATACAATATTTACAAAAATATTTAGTGGAGTTATTTAACCTTACTTCATATATTAAATTTCTTCTGTTTGTATATAGAAAATAGCTAAAATATAGAAAAAAAAACAATGAATGAGAGGGTGAGTCTAAACTTTTGACTGGTAGTGTACATATTAATTACAAATACATAATATATATATAAATACATAATAGATAATGATCCATTTCAGTATTGTGAAGTAATTATGTAACTCACGTAGTTGTATTGAGTCCAAACTTTGCCTCGAGAAACTTCAATATGAAGTCGCTCTCTGTCACAGGTAATACTTTCTGTTCATAAAAACACAGATATATAAATGTGGATGGATTATATGGACATAAATGAACACATACACAAAATATTATAATTAATATAGCTATATCAAGCTATATACTACAAGAAAAATGTACCTTAATCAAATAATTGAAGGTGATACTTGTTGTGAAAACTAGATAAAAGTGAAGAAAGAGTTTTATTATTCTGGCCATAACAGGACCTCTCTTCATATTTTGCTGAAACACACACACAAAAAAAAATGTTATTTTTCCCCAACAAAGCCTGAAAACTATAATAAGCATAAGAAACATAGTAGAATATATAATTAAAATGTTGTTGTGTGTACCTGAAAGTATCTGGCGAGCATTGAGCCGAACAGCAGACTGAGCAGAGGGGAGCCGAGCAGAGCGGGGTTTTGAAACTGGCACCAATACGCCGCGAGTAAACAGGAGAGGTACAGTTTATGCATGTCAGCCACCTGGACAATCGACCAGAGAAATACAATGAGGGGCATATATAATTATAATGGAATTAACGTTAACTAGGAGAAAAAAAAATCCCCAAAAAATGTAAAAGCTTGAGGCTTTTTTTTTTTTTTTTTTTTTTTTAAAGTTCAGTTTTTAATGTCATATAATTTTAACCATGAAGTGCAGCATGTGCAGTTCAAAGGACAGCAGTAATGCCACATTCTATTGAATGTCGGTAGTCGATAAATCCGAGTCAGTTCTCCCGACATCCATTGTAAATGCATTCCATTGCAACAGTTGGGGAAAATATGGATACCCGAGAAAGTTTAATGTCCAACCGACTCGGTCTGCACCAAACTAGCCCAAGTTTGTGTTTCGGAACCTCGATTTGATTGGCCGTTCCATTGCACTTTCTGGAGGTGGAGGTCAGTTTTCCCGAGCACAATAGAATGCGCCATAAGGGACTGATGAATTTTGTAAAATTAACTGTTTGTTTTTCCCATATCCATGGAGACCGTGTAAGCTAAGGAGCTAGCTAAGGAGTTGGCTATGGACATGTGCAATGCTACAGGCTTTTTACACCATATGTGGCAGCAAATGTGGCATAAGACCTTCCAGAGGAAATACTTGGAGGGAATTAACCATTTCATCACCAACCAACACGCAGAGTAAGAACGAGGCTTTTCCTGTTGTGTTCACCTGGTTCCCCCTGGAGGCTGCTGTGATGCTGCTGGATGAAGAGGAAGGACACTTTTGGCTCTTCCTCTCCTCAAACTGCCCTGACACAGATCTGCTGACCCTCCCTGACCAGTCCTCCTGTGTCTCAGGAGGACTGGTCTTTGTGTCTCAGACTTTGCCTGAGACACAAAGGCCACTGAGACGCACAGTGTAAATGTTGCTGCAGCAAAACTTGAATTTCCCTCGAGATCAATAAAGAATCTCTCTCTCTATCTCTTTTCTCATATTTTGAAGATTCTGTAGTCTAGATGGTGATTTTTTTTTTCCTTTACCCTAAAAAGAAAAGTCTTTGCAGAATTATTTATGTTTACAAACCACAACTACTGGATGACCAAATCCACACTTCTGAAATTAATACATATTTAATATATTTATACTTTCTGACTATTTTTGCTCTTTTTGTACAGTACGTTGTGTATACTGCAGTCTAATGGATAGACGTGATACCTTTCTTAGAGGGACCAGGTCAAATGAGTCGAGCAGAAACAGACAAAGGGCCTGGACAAAGAGGACGTAGTGACTGTGCTCCCAAACCAACAGGAAGATGAAGGTCACTGCACTCATCATGAGAAAACAAAGCATCTACAAAGAAATGGAACAGTTATATGGTTTGAAAATGAAAAGGGCCATGTTAAACTGTTTTCTGATCTATTTTATAATGTTGTTTTTACTCATCACAAACATACCTGGAGTTGTGTTTGTTTCATTCACATGTTTTACACACAAACCATTCTCTCACATTGAAAACATACAGGAAGTGCTCCACTGTGTTTTAAAACTCCACACACCTTCACTAGAATCATTTTGATAATTTCAGCCCTAGAATCTCCACTGAACAAAAGGTAAAATGTAGCTAGCAACTTAAAAACTACCACATGACATCACAAGGTGGAACAGAGCATTTTGAGCTTTGGAGATGTAGACAGACTAATAATTTAGTATTACTCAAACATGTGTGAATGAAACAAAACACTTCAGGTAAGTTTTTGAGGAGGTAACAACATTTTAACATGGCTAAAAGCTCACAAGAGTCAGTTTTGTGTAATATAGGACCTTTAAACAAATCTATGCTGGGTGTAATATGATAATGATGTACAGGGACAATGTTTTCCTTCTAAAATTTCCTGTCTCTTCATCTACATTGTCGTCATCTCCACTGTGTGCAAATGTTAAGCAAAGCACTCTATTTTATATGCTTAGTATGAAATCTTTCCTTCTCTAACTTAAAGTGCTTTATAATGTGATATTTTAAGTAATAATAAAAAGGAAGGCTATAAGAACCAAAGCATGAATGTGTAATGTAATTATTGTTAGGGTTTTTGTTTTTATTCTCCTGATCATGGTCCTAAAAAACAATATTAAGACATCCATCATAAATGTACCAAAATCTGCAAGTAAATGTTTTGGTTGAGGTACTGAAATATTGCTATCAAAACATTAAAGCTGCATTGCGTAACTTTTCTTGGGGAGGGCATGCCACATTCTAGTCTCCTTGTAGATGTACTTAACTGTTCAGCCTGGAATGTTTCACAGATCTATCTTCATGGAGACAAGCAGGCCAAGGCACAGATCAGATCGGTGGAGAGGAGTGCCCGCTCACACAAGAATATGTGTTCTTAAAGTTATTTCTGTATAATAAAATCACCTCTAATGAAACAAAGGATGAAGACTTTTAATGCCATACTGTGGAACATTCCAAACAAAGCAGTAACAAAAATGGTGGCGTATCCTCCAGCAGTAAAGTTACACAATGCACCTTTAAACTGTGTTCTTTTTAATTATTTTTTATTGTAGACCATATAATTGATTTTCTAATCTCAGATACCTCCAAAACTTTAAAAAAGTTTTTATATATTTTATATCTCCCACATCTTATAGCCATACCTCAGTAGCAGCGCTGATGTTGTTACAAAGATAACCAGTCAGAGCTGCAACTTGACAAGAAAAATACGGAAGAGCCCAGTTTTCTCGAAGAGGAACAGCATCATCCACTCTGGTTGTGTCTGGTCTGTAAAGGTGCTTTAATTTAATCAATTTAATCATAATAAGTTACAATAAAAGTGTTAAAGGTTCTATATTACACTATTTTCTTATCAATGTTATAATGTTATCTCATCAAAACATACCTGGAGTTTTTTTTGTTTAAACATGTTTAAACACACAAATCCTGCATATTTAGACTGATTTTTTTTTGTCTCTGTTTCACATTATGATGTCATAGGGTAATACAGGAAGCGCCCCACTGTTTTTAAACTCCATAAACCTTCACTGGAATCATTTGGATTTGCCAGTCTCTACTACGCTACACTTAAAATGTAGCCGTTAACTTGAAAACTACATACCATCACAAGGTGGAACAGAGATTTGGACTAATAACTCAAACATTTGTGAATGAAACAAAAACATAACTCTGGGTATGTTTTTGATGAGGTAACAACATTCTAACATCGCTTAAACCTCACATGAACCAGTTTTCTGCAATATAGGACCTTTAAGCTATACAAAAATTAAAAAAATAAAAAGGTCAAAAAACTCACCTGTTGATGACATACCAGGCCACAGCTAGCATACCAGACACCCAGGTCCTACTCAGAACCCAGCTACTCACAAACAGAGCTGTTACATAGACTGCCTGAAGTCCAAACACCATTCCAATGTAGAAATAGATAGGCTCCACCATATCCTGAAACACAAATGTGAACCATTATCAATACATCCAAGTTTAAATGTGTACAGATTAATGTTTAAAGGTGCACAGTGTAACTTTTCTGGTAGAGGGCCCCCCAGTAACTTGTCTCCATGGAGATGTTATTGCTTTACCTCCAATATTCCAAAATAAACTTTTCAATCTCCACAGAAACAAACAGGAGCCGCCACCAGGGCAATTTGCAGGTGAGATCTGTGACGAGGCGACCCCACTCACAGTAAAAACGCATGTTTCTAAAGGTATTTTTGAGCAATAAAAACACCCATAATTGAATAAATGCTTCTTATACAAGTTTAATACCATAGTGTGGAACATTACAGGCAAAGCAATAGCATGTCCATGGTAGCAACCCGAAAAGTTACACAGTGCACCTTTAAAGTTGAGAAAGTTGTATGTTAATGAATCTAATAACAAGTTCCCTATTTATTCACTATTAATGAAGTGTTTGTCAAAATAAAATGTGACTAAATTAGAAAGAAACTAATTGTGCAGTGGCTTTTAGTTTTACAAAGTAATGATGGAAACAGACCAAGGCCACAATACAAATAAAACAAGAAATGTTTTAGGGAAACATGTTTAAAAGTCAATTTTCAGAGAGAGACTGAAACTGTCTGGTGAACCGAACCATGAGACATGAGATGTTCAGGGAATATAATATTGAAACCTAACTGGAACTATAACAGACTGTATAAAAAGTGTACTAAGAGAGTATGATGTCACCCATGGCATACAGCTACAGTCAAATGAAGCTCACGATGTTAGCAATTATAGGAGTGAATTCAGAGCCAGGTCTATATTAGGAATTTATTTATGTACAAAATAGCAAAATAAAAACACCAGGATCATGTAGAGCGGGTTAACACAAACATTTTAAGACTAAAATGACAAGGCTCACTGCAGCAACAGAGAGAGGTGTGATAATTTTCCAACGTTGAAACAGAGTCGATGGAGCCGGAAGCGCCCCATTGGGAACTTCCCATTTGGAACGTGATGGCTGGTGGGTTAATTATGTCCTTTTATATATACAGTCTATAACTGAAACCTTGCTTTGTTTACTATTAACAAGAGAGGTCCTTTCAAGTTATGTTTACAGAGGCATTAATTACATCAAACAGCCCTTTACTGGGATGCTTGAGAATAGAGATTTTTACAGCTTATGACTCACAACTCACAAAGGCCAAAGACAAATACTCACCTCACTGTCAAAGAGTTTGTAGGTGAAGCTTGTGAGGAGCTCAGGATACAGAGACAGACGCTCCACTGCATTAATGGTCTGACCTGACACGGTTCTGTTATCTACAGTCAGCTCATAAAACCCTTTAGACAAGATTCATAAATTCATGTTAGGATTATGAAGTTTAATAAGTAAACTTTTGTGTGGCTAAGAAATAAGTACCTCTTCGAAATGAAGGAGCAGCTAACATATGCTTGTAATAGTAATAATACATCCCACTGCCAGCCTGGAAGGTGATCTCCCTCTCCAGCTCCTAAGACACAAGAAAAAAAAATATTGAAACAAAATCTATTAAAACATGACCATGACCACATGATGAAGGAAAATATAAAACATTAACTTCCACCTGTCTCGCTGAAAACCAGAACTTCCTGTCATGATAGGCAGACAGATAAGCCGCATAAAGCATCCCACAGGCCACAGCGGCCACACATCCAAAAACTCCCCTCACCAGCCGCTGAATAAAAGTAGCTGAAAGAAATTAAATATAAAATTGCTTAACATCATGTGCACAAATAAATGTATGATTGATTTTCTCTGATCAAATAATTCAAGGGACTAAGTGATCAAGAGAGGGTATTTTTACGTCTATGGGCTATTAACTGCTAACACACAACATATTTAGATTACCATGTTACCTTTTATTGTTTTGAAAATGCTATATTGACCGAAAACAACGTATTAACAAGCTCTTTGTGCTAAGTCACTCTCCCTTCAAAGCACACAATTGCAATCACAACACAATCAGGTTTGTGAAGTTGTAGTGTACAGTATTGTATCATGCATTTGTATATTTATGGAGAATTGTTGTGCGAGAGCATGGGGGACATAGGCTTTTGGTCTGAGCATCAAACGGAATCTTTAACTGTAAGGAGGGCGCGAACAGGGCCCTGGAGAGATCGCTAAATTACTCAAACATACATGGATGACATGTTAAGCCTCTTCAGGTACGTTTTTGACGAGGGAATGTTATAACATGGTAGAAAGCTCAAAATCAATTTTGCAAAACGCCTCCTCTTAAAGGAAATTGAAGATTGTGCAGCAGAGTAGGTTAAATTGATAACATGAAGATGACTTACTTCTTCTTCTGCATTTCTTCTCAGGCTGCTCAGGGACCTCTTGCTTTGGAGTGTCCCCTTCATCTTTGGATTGCTCTTCATTTGTCCCTTCATTGTCCTCTGTGCAACTAGGCTCACTCGCATCTGACAAAAATGACAGACAGGAAAACTTTCAATGTACACAATAGATCAGACAGCTACATTCAAGTCAATTAAAATTCTCATAAATGTACCTTTATTGTTTGTCTCGTTATCCCATTCTTCTTGGACTTCCTCTTCTTTTGCTTCCTCTAAAGTCTCAGCCTTCCTGCATCTTAATTCCGTCATGACTAAATCAATCAGACACAATGTTATGATACCAACATGCTAGCGAACTACCAGAAAGCGCGCAAACCCGAGCCTTTAGAAGCTAACGTTTCACTTATCGCTGTAGGTACATGAATGACAAGACGATTTATGCCGTGTTTTTAATCAGATGGAGCATTTCCTGGAGTAGCATGTTCAGAAAAGCTGCACAGATGCTTTAGGGGGTGTGATGTTTGCACAACGCCCGGCGGACTGAGGCAGGGCGGAAGTGATGACTCTGGAAAGCGTCGAAGAAGAGCAAACTTCCTCAACCTGTTACTATGGAAACCAAGATCAAAATAATTTTTTGTTTCTTTTTTTTGTATCTCTAACTTCTTAACCCTTAGTGACAGACTCTTCCTTACTTATTCTTGGTCTGACTTTATATTTTGTGTATTTTTGTAACATAATTGAAAACATTAAAAGGTGCACTGTGTAAGTTTTATGACACCTGATTGTTTCCATGGAGATGTCATTTGTTTGTCTGGAACGGTGCAGTGTTACATAAAACTCTCCATCTATCTTTCATGTATTCAATTAGAGGGTTTTAGTACTCCACAATACCTTGAAAAGTGGTCACCTCTTCACAGATCTGACCTGTAACTTCATCTGTAGGGAGACAAGCAGGTGGCGGACCCCCTCTAAAATCTGAAATGAATGACTCAAAATACACAAACAAAGCAGTTTATTCTTGTATTTTTTTTTTTACACTGCTACAATGTACGACTGAATACTTCCTTTAAAAAAAAGTGACCATAAATCAAATACCATTAAATAATTGTGTATAAAATTTGACACAATAATAAAAACGCAGTGCAAATAACAAGATAATACCCATGACAATGAATAATTTGAAAGTAAAAATATAAAACAGGAATGCAAAATGTGCCTTCATAAACAATATTTTCAACATTTCATTTCATTTGGACTTGAGTGCGAGTATAAAATCATTCTCCATCAGATGAATTGGCTGAGGCTTCAAGATTTTTTGTAGCTGCTTCAGGGACTTGTGTTTCTGCTTCAAATAAAAAAGAAAATAGTAGCATTTATGTGTGAGTATATAAATAATATACAAAAATGTATATAACTGATGTAAAAAGTCATAACAAATACCTTTTATGTCACACTTTTCAAGTATAATCCTAATCATTTTCTTAATTTCAACGTGGTCTGCAACTTTTACTAAGGAATCATCATCTGGAAGGCATTATTCTAGTTAGTTAATTTAATTACAATAAAAAAGAAAGAAAAAAGAAATAGTTTTTTAACACATTTAGAAATCTGAAGGTAAACAGCGTTGAATTACTTGGCATTAAAGTTGTACTGTGTAACTTTTCTGATTGTCTCCATAGGGATGTGATTGTTTTGCCTGGAATGCTTCACAGTGTGGTATTAAACGAGTCTATTTTGCATTTTTTATTGATTAAAAATGTCATGAAACGAGCATTCGTACGATACAGCTACGCCTCTCCACAGATCAGACCTGTTAAGACTTTAAATTATTTTGTTTATTTTTTTAATGTAACTAAAAGACAATACTAATAAATACCAAAGCCAATATTTCACTGTACCTGCTAAAAAACTCTTCCTTGGCTGATTGAAGTTTGTATCCTCCTCCTCTTCGGGGGCAGTGTGGTTTTTTGTCTTCTTTGTCCCTTTTCTCGCTTTTTCCACAAGGTTTATCAGCGGCTCATCATCAGAACTTTCACTTGACAATTCTGTACAGTAGGTAAAATGGTAAAAATTAGCTCGAGTTGAGTCTTTATAATATTATTATGTCAAATAGCAGTGACACACAAAATTTGTTTACTTTGTTTTGTTTTTGCAGGTGTCCTTTTGGCTGGAGATGTCTTTTTATTTGCAGGTTTTGTCGTTCTAAGTTTTGCTAAAGGTACATCGTCCTCTGAGCTTTCACTGGACTCCACATATTTACCTGGAAAGACAAAACTAATTTAGTAAATAAAGCCCCAATATGTAACTTTATTCATAAAATAGATTTAAATGAAAGCATGTTTTGTTTTTCAATTTGGTTTTGTCTATTGCACTTAGAAAAACTTAGAAAAGGCCTCCTCCTGCTTGTTTCCATAAAAATGTTGTTCCTTTGACTTTAATCTTAAACAGAATGGCATAAAACTCATTTGTCTCCATAGAACTGTAGTTTTAACTTTTCCATGTCATGTTATTCCATTATAATGGAACATGCCACCTCCAGAAAGTTACATACTGTTGCTTTTGACAATATTTTACAGTAAAAACAATGAATTACACTGAAAAGGGAATTAGTTACTTATTACATTAGTTACATTATAATTACATCAAGTCATAACACATATTTTTTCAACCATAAAATGATAAATTTGACTTACTTTTTGATTTTGCAGGTGTCCTTTTGGCTGGAGATGTCTTTTTATTTGCAGGTTTTGTTGTTTTAAGTTTTGCTAAAGGTACATTGTCCTCTGAGCTATCACTGGACTCCACATATTTACCTGGAAAGACAAAACTAATTTAGCAAATAAAGCCCCAATATGTCACTTTTTAGCCATAAAATAGATTAAATGAAAGCATGTTTTTGTTTTTTACTTACATTATTATTACTTTATTACTACATCAATTCATACTACATGTTTTTTCTAACCACAAAATGTTAAATTTACTTACTTTGTTTTGATTTTGCAGGTGTCCGTTTGGCTGGAGACGTTTTTTTATTTGCAAGTTTTGCTAAAGGTACATCATCCTCTGAGCTCCCACTGGACTCAACATATTTACCTGGAGAAGAAAAAAATAATTTAGCTTTTATGTTTAAAATATTTCACAGTGAAAATGTATGAATTATACTGGGTCAAAGCCAACAAAAAGAGATAAGAATTTATAGATTATAATTATTGAGTGTATTTTTCCCATTACTTTACATTATTTCAACTCATAAATACCACAAAAAGTTTATATTTACTTACTTTGCTTTAATTTTGCTGGTGCTCGTTTGGCTGGAGTTGTCTTTTTCTTTGTTTTAAGTTTTGCTAAAGGTACATCATCATCTGAGTCATCACTTGACTCCACAGATTTACCTGGAAAAATACATAAACCAGTTCTGTATAACTGCTGAACAACAATCATTTTAATCTGTGCAGTTTAGAATTACAAATGACTATGAATAAACATTTTCATTGCTACTTAAACTTCAAACTGGAATGATCAAATCAGCATTATTTATTTCATGTTCTATTCAGTCATTTCAATTTCAGAAATACCGAATCCTCTTACTTTGTCTGGATTTTGCGGGTGTGTGTTTGGCTGGAGAGGATTTGGATCTTTTTAGATTTGCTAAAGGTTCATCGTCGTCCGAGTCGTCACTAGAATCCACATCTTTACCTGGAAAAAAAAAACATTTAAAGGAGGCCCATATATTATTTCAGCCATGAAATTGCCGATCTCTACTGAACTAAAGATAAAAGGAGCTATTAACTTGAAAACTACCGCTTCATGACATCACAAGGTGGAACATTTTGAGCTTTGGAGATGTAGATGTGCTAATACTAAAGGATTACTAAAACGTGTGAATGAAACAAAACACAGCTGCAGTTATGTTTTTGATGAGATAACAACATTATAAGATGGTTTAAACTAAAAGAGTCCATGCTGTGTAATATCGGACCTTTAAAAAAGATGCAGAATGTAACTTTTGTAGTGGAAAATCCACCACCAGCTTGACTCTGTAGATTTTATTGCTTTGTCTAGAATATCTCACAGTATAATATTAAACTAATCTATCTCCATATTGCCAAGCAGGTGACAGGACAAGGCCAAGTTACAGGTCAGATCTGTGGAGAGGGAGAGCCCACTCATTGTTTGTAAGAATGCATGTTTCTTAAGCATTTGTTTGTCAAGTAAAACTCTTGTAATTGAACAAACATAAGCTCACTTACTCTTGATTTTTGGCTTTGATTTTGTGGGTGCTTGCTTGGTACTAGACGACTTTTTCTTTGCAGAAGGTTTTGATGTTTTTGGTTTCACTATTGCTTCACTGTCTGTGCTTTCACTGGAAGAGTCCACATATTTTACTGGAGAAAAAAAAACAATTTAGGCAAACAAATAATAAATATTTATAAGAAAAATGCTGCTAAGTACCTTGTTTCTGAGCTGCACTTCGTTGGGAAAGGCGAGTCTCATCTGAAGGTGCAGTTTTCTGTTTATTGAGTTTTTTGACAACTTCGCTCAGAGGCTCATCATCCGAACTGTCACTATTCAACCCTGAAAATAGAAAAATAAAATGTTCACAAAAGTGACAGAAATTGCATTTCAGTATTACAATCTTGGATGCTCAAGCTCTACAATTTGGTGTCTTGTGGAAAATCTTGCTTTTATCATCATCTGAAATTAATCAAGTAAATAAAGTGTCTTTTGTAATAAAGCGCTTAAATTCAAAAGAGCTTGAGATCAAATGTCAAAATTCATATTAAAATATTCCACTATTTTTCTGGCATGCTTAAAACGTCCTTTGACATTTGCCAAAACCATATAAAAAGGTAAACAAAGAGCTGTGGAACTACCAGATAAGCAGCTGGATCACTACTGGTAAATATATTCACTGCATGATGTCAGAATACTTTTGACTGAACTCTAAGACCGTGTCTCATTTCTCGTTCCTCGTTTCCTTCTCCTTAATTCCTCTCCTCGATCCTCCATTTCTCAGCTGTCTATCAAATGTGTCACATTAAGTGGTGTCCCAAAGAAACCTGTAAACCTGAGGGAGGCGTCAGGAGCAGACGTCAGAGAAAAGAATCAAACTTTATTGGTCTCAGTCAGGAGTTTAGATCCTCTGTGGGTGGGACTTCCTCACCTATTTCGTGCAAAATCGAGGAGAGGAATCAAGGAGGAAAGAGACCTATGTAAGAGCGAGGCTTTCCTGTTGTGTTCACCCGGCGCCCCCTGGAGGCTGCTGTGATGCTGCAGGACACAGAGGAAGGACACTTACGGCTCTTCCTCTCCTCAAACTGCCCTGCCACAGATCTGACCTGACCAATCCTCCCGTTGAACTGAAGAGCAGTGTAAATGTTTCTGCAGATAAACTTGAATTTCCCTCGAGATCAATAAAGTATCTCTCTCTCCAAGTTTATTATTTAGCTTAAAATACACCCCCTTCACTTCAATATTAGGCAAACTGAAAATTCTATGAGGTGACAACACAATCCTGAGCTCTATACCTTTTTCTTTCTTTGTTTTTGGAGCAGACTTCCTCTTCGTGACGCTGGCTCTCTTCTTTGCTAAAAAATAAACAAAATTACTACACATTAACAATATATTAGTGAAAAAGTATATTCTGTATAACCCGCTCACCTGTTTCCTTTTTTCTTGTTTTGTTTGATGCTGGAGCGGCCATTTTCTTCTTTATTAGAGGCTCATCAACAGAAGAATCGGACTCTGTGGCATGAGCAGCAATTATCAACCCACCCATTAGATTACATTATAATATACTTTTAAATAAAGGCTTTACTACTTAGAACATCACAATATTCAAAACTCAGAGGGGCATTTTTATGTGTTTGTCTCATGGTAGAATATTCACACAAATTTAAGTGGAGGCTCAAACTACTGTATAAATTATTTTTTGTATGTATAAAATGTTGAAAATTGTAATAACACTTCCAAAATATTTAGACTAACTTTTAAAAACATGTTGTAATAATGTGCCATGTTAGACTCAATACACCATTCTGTTGATTGTACTGTAGTCTATGATAATATTTGTGTGTTAGATACTTATTCATAATTCCACTCACCACTTCTGTCGTTGTCTGAAAGTTTTTTGCGTTTAGACACATTTCTCTTGGCCTCTGTTTTGGTCGCCATCTTTGACAGAGGAATGTCGTCTTCAGAGTCTTCATTCTCTGTGGATACAAACAAAAGATATATTATTTTGAACTTAGAGTTAAGCCAAGATTTTCTTTTGTTGTTTTGAATTGTGTTAATTTACTATAGCAATATTGCTTCCCTGAAATCAAACCGTGAAATGCAAACATGTGAACACTAGAGTCATTTTTTTTTTATTTGCAATTTATTCAGTGCTTTTCTTTTTTTTTCTCCACAGAAGTCACAGTATATTTGCACGTTTTTTTTTCCCCCACACATAAAATTGATAATAATGTAAAGATGCATCTATGCATTTTTAATTTAAAAGCTGCACTGTGTAACTTTCCTGGTGGAGGGCCTGCCACTTGGAATATTATTATTTGCCTGGAATGTTCCACAGTATAGCATTAAGCTTATCTATCTCCATGGAGTCAAATATGTGATGCCGCCAAGCCAAGTTACAGGTTAAATCTGAGGAGTTTTTTCAAGTTTTTCAAAGTACACCTCATTAGAGTGGCTGAGGCTTTCCCCAGAAATCTTTCTCACCTTTTGGGTCAGTTTTTGAACTTTTCTTTCCAGTTTGCTGCTTCCGCACGAGATCTGAAAGTGGCACATCATCTCCTGAGCTGTCATCTTTTTCTAAACAAACAAGTAAACATTTTATTATAAAGTTCTTTCAGTGTAGGGCCCTAAGCTCTATTAATTTAAATATTGATTATGCGTTTTAATATTTTTTTTACCGTTCTTATCGCTCTGTTTTTTTGCCATCTTTGCCAGAGGAACATCATCGTCTGAACTGGAGCTGTCTTTCCCTAAACAATTAAGTAAAATAAGTTATTCAGTCTCACATACAAGGATATTTAAAAGTTACAAATACAAGATGACATTTGATATCTAGTCATTTCTAGCTTTTGGGTCAAAACAAAAAACATTTAAAAAAAATTAATGTGTAGACACTTTTTCTTTTTTTTTACCATTTTGATCCTTGTTTGAAGTTCTCTTTAGTTTTTCGCTTGAATTCTCGTTTTCCTGCTTTGAATCCAACTTAGACAGAGGTACTTCATCGTCTGAGCTGTCCTCGTCTGAACAGAGAGAATCTTATTTACTGTATTATGTTCTACAGTTAATTCAATGCAGTTAATTTAACATTTGTCTCACCATTTTTATTTTTACTTGATGCTGTAACAATTTTCTCCTCATTTGTTTTTTTCGTCACCAACTTTGTAAGAGGAACGTCTTCTTCTGAGCTGGAGTTGTCTTTACCTGGACAGAAAGACAGACAGAATTTTGAATAAATAGTCCCTTGATTTTCAACCAGTGCTTTGGAACAATAGAGTGGCTTGAAAAAATGTCTAAATTTAGTTTAAAGATTTACATTTTACAGAAATATCGGAGCATTTTGGAGTATCCTGAGTAAAATTGTAAACCAGAAAACGACTGCAAAATTCAGTGCAAAAATGCAAGATCCAGAAACAGTGAGACAGATATTGTTACATCACATATTTTAATAATTTGTGCTGTTTGATATTTTTGGTTTTGGTGCCTGCTGTGTGTGCCCAGTTTCACAAAAGGCTAAAATGACTGAAAATAGAGCATTCATTTTATCACATACATATTGTCATATATGTGGTGTGTTGTACTATGTTTTACCATTTCCATTGTTGTTTGAAGATGTCACACTTTTATTCTCGCTCTGTTTCAAAGACACATCTGAGCTACAGCTGTCTTTTCCTGAAAAAAAAACAAAACAAAACAGAAATTCACAATAATTAACAATTTTCTACTTAACGATTTGACAAGGTGATTTTTGAGACAGCCACATGTCTTACTTTGTTTCTTCTTCACCAACTTTGAAACAGGCACATCATCATCTGAGCTGGAGGCATCTCCTTAAAAAGAAGTTAAATTTAGAGACATACTTTGTACAACTACAAAAGTTTTTTTTTGTTTTTTTTTACTGTAAATTCTACGCTGATTGTTTTTGTGCTGGCATTACCCTTTTCAGACTTTTTAGAGGTCTTTTTCTTTTCGAGAAAAGGTGTGCTAGAACTACCGTCTCAATCACAAAAAGAAAAATATGTTGTTTTTTCAAATCTGTGTACTGTATGTAAAACTGTGTTCAGAAAATGATCCTAAAGCAAAGCAACACTTAATCACAAATATTGCAGTTTTCTTATATTTGTCACATCTGTTCTTACCACTTTGTTCCATTTCATGTGACTTTTCTTTGCTCTGTTTATCTGTTGCTAGTTTTGTAAGTGGCACATCTTCATCAGAGCAGGAGTCGGCTTTACCTGAACACAGAGATTCAAAACAATTAAAACAATTAACAAATCTGACATTTAACATTTGACATTTGAGTCAATGTAATACATGTTTCATTACCGTTTTCATCACTGTTTGTTGGTGCAAAACTTTCCTTCTCCATCGGTTTCTTTGTCGTTAATTTGGTCAGCGCAACATCATCATCTGAGCTTGAACTTTGCTCATCTCCTGGAAATGATAAAAATACTATGACAAATTGGTAGGCCTTATCGTTCAATATATTAAAGAATCGTTCAATATATGAAAGAATATTTTTTAGACTTAGAAAACTTTATTATTCCACAAGGGAAATTATTTGGGGGTCAATATTTACGTGTGTACATTTTCTTTGCACTACTTGGAAACTCAAAAAGGTTGAATTAATAACTTCTACGACTCAATACAGATGCAAACTAAGTACTAAAGTGTTTCATTCAGCTATTTATTCATTGCAACTCATGTTTATTTTTACAATATTGTAGATTTAGAATAGTTTTTGTGGTTTAAATTTGCTCTTGGGTCTTTGTGTCAGTGACATACATTAGTTTCAAAATTTTGTTTATCATCTATATTTACATCAGCAATATATTAACCATCAAAATGTGTTATTATCGTGGCAGGCCTACACATTGGTTTTATAATTTATGAACTAAATGTTATTATTATTTTGTTATAAATTATCACGAGACATAACTGCATGATTTTAATAGACCAACATGCAATTTACTTACAATTACAGTGTAACAACAAATGTGATTTTAGCATAAGAATAAGAATGTTCTAGTTACCTGAATGGTTGACTTTGATCACTGGGCTGCTCATCATTTTACACTGAACTCTCTCCGAACCAGAACCGAGCCTTCTCGAGGAACACCAAGTAATAATGACGCAACAAAAGTAAAACGACTAAAAATGACACGCAGCCGACAATTTAAAACGCTAAAAACAATAAATAAAAGGCATGACAAGGCAAAAAGTCGTAAAAGGCAGAGCGGGATGTTTTGGATGGACAGAGAGGAACTGCGTCGACTGTTGATGACGTCACTCAAAACTTTTACCAATTACGTCTTTGTGCCAAATTTTTTAACTGTTTAGTTTAAAGGTGCACTGCGTAACATTTCTGCTTGTCTCCATGGAAAAGTCACTGCTTTGTCTTGAATGTTCCACAGTATAAGTTAAACCTATCTATCACGAGAGAGACAAGCAGATTACAGCACTACGCTACATTACAGGTCAGATCTGCGGAGAGGCGCCCCTATTCACAGAAGGAATCACTGTATCGTATTTCTGAGAAGCAGAAACACCTGTAATGAATAAATGCTAAATGGATATGTTTAATACCATGAAACATTCCAGGGAAAGCAAAAACATCTCCATGGAGACAAGCAGGTAGCGGACCCTTCACCAGAAAAGTTGGGCAATTCATATTTAAACAATAACTCAAATTAATGCATTAGGCTATATACTTATAATAGGTACACTTAGAGTCTAGAAAATTGTCAAATTAATAATTTGGCAAATGCAATTTATAATAAATTTTAATAATAATAATAATAATAATAATAATAATAATAATAATAATAATAATAATAATAATAATATATTTTATTTATATAGCGCTTTACACTCAGTGACGCTGCACAAAGAATACAGTAATTTGACAACTAGGCTAAATAAATTATGTTGCCAAATATTTTGTTAAAATAAGTTAATAAAATATATATTTAAAAAAAGAATAAGCAGAGTAGTGGTCAGTTATGGTTGGCAGTCAACAGCTGACTTTATTACACACAAACAAGGTAAATACTTTTTATCACACAGTTTCATTAGGACATGATCAAACAGATGACACATGATTTCTAAATAAATCCATAATACAGACTTTGTTGTGTAGATTTTAGGAAAGCATTGATCAAGTACAACTTTTTATTTATATCATGATTTAGTGTTTTTGTATCAAAGATTTCATTATCTGCCCTGATCATACCCTGAGAATTGAGATGACAGTCTTGTTTAAATCAACTACCAACTACTGTTTTTAGTCAGACATTCTAACTTAATAGTGCTATCAATACCCCTACTATACCAAGCCATTCATTACCACATAAACAATGACAATTAACACACAATATTTAAGTTAATGGATGTTTTGAAAAGTAGAAATTTCCATCATGGAGATCAAACCACTCCAGAAAAAGAAATCAGTTTTCTTGCATTTAGCCCATTTTAGAGTAATTAATAACTGAAGTGTGCCACAATTTAAATTAAAGTCATTCGCAGAGGGAAAGTAGAAAGTTCATATAGAAGAAAATGATTTCTTCAAATAAATTAGACATCAATATTTCCCAAGCCCTTGAGAGCCAAACTCGACTCGGTCATGACACAAAACAGTTTTACCACAGGTCACAGTGAAATTAATGAATTTTCAAGTGAGGAGGATGCGATTTCTCAGGTTACATAACAGTCTTTAGTTGCATTTTGGGCCGACGGGCAGTGCTGCTGGTGATGTTTTGGGAGTTTAGGATAATATTATATTGCCGCCATCTTGCTGGCCTCCCTCACGCCGCTCAGATACGCTCCCGTTACAGTTTGTGGGAAGTGTCTGTTGGTGGCCTGAAGAAAGGACAAGAAAAAGTGATGAGAGAGAAGACATATTAAAGATTCATTGCGCAACTTTTCTGGTACAGAGTCACCTGCTTATCTCCAGGGAGATGTTATTGCTTTCCTGGGAATGTTTCATGGCACATCTGTCTAGCATTTAGTCATTACATGTGTTTATTTTGCTTAAAAATACAATAATTCTCTCTGCGAATAGGGTTTCTTCTCCACAGATCTGACCTGTAATGTAGCCTATAGTTGTCTCCCTTGAGATAGGCAGGCTTAATTTCAACAATGGAACATTCTAGACAAAGCAATAACTAACTAACTAATTTCCATGGAGACAAGCAGGTGGCAGACCCTCCACCAGAAAAGTTGCGCAGTGCACCTTTAAACTGACTTCAAAGAGCTTTGAACCATGTTCTAATTGTTTTCCCATCTCAGTTACCCACTCAAAGTTGTGTTTAGGGTGATTCATGCATGTCTGAGTAATCTTTATTCTCCACTGCTATTAATCATATCAATCATATCATGTGTTTTTCTACAACTTCTTGTATATAGCAGAGATATATTTTTATTACTTTTCTATATTTAATTTTATTTTTACTTCTACATACACATTTATATAATTACATCTGTTGCTATTTTTGCTACTTATTTAGAACTTATTACCATTTCCCTTTTGTTATTAATATAATGCGACGTGTGAGCTACTGTGTCCAAGTAATTTCCCTTGCACTATTAAAAGGTGCACTATGTAACCTGCTTGTCTCCATGGAGATGTTATTGTTTTGCCCGGAATGTTCCACAATATAGACGTAAACATAACCACCTCCATGAAGACAAGCAAATGTATATTTCATGGTAATTTTTATTTAGCAATACAAAATTATTATTTGTGTTTTGATTTCTTTGCATTGTGATTTTAATGTCTTAAAATCTATAATATTATAATAATATAATATATAATAAGAATATAATCTTATTCTGTAATTAATGCCATAGTATTTAATATTTCAGGAAAAGCAATATAATCCCTATGGGGAAAAGCAGGTGGCAGACCCTCCACCAGAAAGATTCTATAGTCCATCTTTAAAGGTCAAAATTGACTTGTCTCTTGTTGTTTTGTTCATCAGTGTTACCTCTCCAGCAAAGAAGACTTTTCCCTGTATATCTTCAGCAAGGACGTCATACGCCTCACCACTGCCCCCTGTCTTCACAAAGCTGTAAGACATCTGGGCCCACATATCTCTGCTCCAGTGCGTCACAAAGTAATTTAGAGGATCTGGAACTTCCTGAAAAATACAAAAAACAAAATTAGATCAGCCAGAATAAAACTCACAATATTTCTATGTTTAATGTAGTTTAAAATAACTTTGTACCTGTTCTTTAAAAAGTTCCCGTAGGATTTTCATACAGACTTCTATCACTGCCTTTTCCTCCATCTCCCTGACAGCGGCTACAGCGTCTCCAGAAATAATAGACATAAGAACAGCATGTTTTCCCTATACACAGAAACAGAACAGACTATAACAGAAAGTATATGTTTTACATGATGTTTTTATATGTAAAATGAATAATCAGTGAATTAATCAAACCACAGGATATTTAAAGGGCAGAAGTAGCTTTAAAAAGTCATCAAAAAGCACACCAGAATTTATAAGCAGGGTGGGCAACATAACACCATTAAACAATATTATTTGACCC
Organism: Taenioides sp. WSHXM2023; assembly: GCA_029959045.1. Taxonomy (NCBI): domain Eukaryota; kingdom Metazoa; phylum Chordata; class Actinopteri; order Gobiiformes; family Gobiidae; genus Taenioides; species Taenioides sp. WSHXM2023. The sequence continues at coordinate 23,713,585 of CM057097.1, forward strand.
TATGAGAATCCGCCAATATGAAGAGATTATGATTCAGTCCATTTCTGTTTACTGTAGCCACCCACCCCTCCACCATGTTCAGTGAGATATTTAACCAATCACAGTCAAGTATGAAAACAGAACAAACGCAAAATGTACAAGAATCAAATATTCGACCTATTTAGGCTATCGTAATATTAATTCCTTATCATATCATTCATTTCTATATACTATAGGAATTTATTTTGTAAGATCAAGCACATTAAGATATCTATTTAATTTTAAATTTGTTAGTTTTATGAATTCTACTTTTCACTTGTTGTAAATCAAGAATATATGTCTATTTGAAAAAGGATGATTTGTAAAATGAACAGTATGTACGGTAGACTCCTCACCTGTGGATTCATGTCATAAAAGACGCTGAACATGCCTCTGTGGTCAGGACTCGGGGGGATGTGACCAAAATAATCTGCTCCTTGGATTTTACTGTCCCAGAATCTGAACGGGAACTGAAGAGCAACCTGAGCAAAAGATAAAATAAATAATATTAAACAAAAATACAGCGGAAAACACAATATATATGCAACAAATGTACACACTTTACCTTCTCAATGATGCCAGCTCCAAGACTGTGTATGGCTTTCATTTTTCTGTCTGAAAGGGGAGGTTTGAACTGAATGAAGTTTTTCTGAAGCAATGTCAATGGAACTGTAACCAAAACCTAAAAGAAATTAAAAAGACAAAGGGAAATTAAAGGGACTATATATCCCTCATTTATTATCTATGTTATAATGTTTTTAATGTTGATAATTTCAGCCCTGGAATTTCCTGTTTCTATTGAACTAAGGTAAAAGCAGCTATTAACTTGAAAACTACCACTACATGACATCACAAGGTGGAACAGAGCATTCTGATCATTCGAGATGCAGACACACTGATAATAAAGGGTTACTCAAACATGTGTGAATGAAACAAAACTACTTTTAAGGAGGAAACAACATTATAACATCAGGAGTTAATTTTGTGTAATATAAGACCTTTAAAAAACATATCACTTCATAAGTCATTCTTTAATTAGGAAAATTATTTCAAAATTTCAGGTTTATTGATTCATTTATACTAATAACACATTCATTATTTATTCAAACAGTAATTGTTACCTTCTGTGCTGTCCACTGAGATCCATTGACTGAAGTTACTTTGACATGATCTCCAGAGTAATCAATGGACTGAACCTGTAATTTAATCAAATAAAAAATAACCAATAGCTTTCATTTTACCATTATAAACATTCCACTTCAAAATAAATGACCTACAGGACACTTGGTTCTGATGTCCAGCCCCTCTGCGAGTTTGTGCAGTAAAACAGAGTATCCTTTAGTGAGGAGGGTGTGGTCTCCAGAGAACTGTGCAAAGAACTCATTGTGGTCCCAGGATCGAGCCGAGACCTGCAGAGAAGATGCAACATTTTACAGGTTTAAGAATGTGATGATATCCATCCCATGACGTCCTATTCAGTGGTCTGGTACTATTAAAATTATTATTCAGTGTGTTGTATATGAACATAAGGCTGGGCGATTTTGCCTGAAAATTGTTGATTTTTTTTTTCTTCACAAATTCGACATCTGCAATTAAATCATGTTGATGATGATGTAACTTTTAGAGGGTCTGCCACCTATTAGTCTCCATGGAGCCATTATTCTTTGCCAGGAATGTTCCACAGTATGGCATTTAACTTGTCTACTGTGTATTTATTTAATTACAGGTGTTTATACAGTTAAAAAATACCATCAAAAACGTACATTCCTACTGTGAGCGGGATCGCCTCTCCACTGATCTGACCTGTAACTTGGCCTGATGGCATCTCTCGCTTGTCTAAATGGAGATGAATATGTTTAATGCCATATTGTGGAATTTTCCAGGTAAAGCAACAACATCTCCATGGATACAACCAGGTGACTGACCCTCCACCAGAAAAGTTACATAGTGCACCTTTAATGATTAACACAATTACAATGATGGTGCAGTCTGTGTTATTCAGACCTGGCCTAGTGGACTTCCACAGGCAAACTCCAGGTTACTGAGGTGAAACTGAAGAACTTTTTCCTCCAAATCACTGAACTGCATCCCAGACTCCTGCAGAAAGTTCTTCTTCACTTCTTGAACTTTTTCTACAAAACAAAATGTAAAATTAAATGCTTGGATTAATAGGCTATATATATACATTTTATTCAGGTGTTTCAAATGGCTTTATTATAAGGTCTAGGTAGACATTTAAAGGTCCTTCATTACACAAAATTGACTCTTGTGAGCTTTAAGACAATGTTGTTACTTCCTCAAAAACATACCTGGAGTTGTGTTTTGTTTCATTCACACATGTTTGAGCAACTCTTTATTATTAGTCTGTCTACAGCTCCAAAACTCAAAATGCTGTTCCACCTTACAGCATTACACTTCCTCTATTACCACATGACATCACAAACTGGAACAGAGAGTGTTTAGTCTGAGAGAAGAACTCAGCCTAAATATGCAGCATTTGCGTGTTAAACATCTGTGAATGAGACAAAACACAACTCCAGCAGGTCTGTTTGTGATGAGGAAACAACATTATAACATAGATCAGGAAATAGTGTAATATGGGTCCTTTAAAGTGTCACTTATAAATTTAGTTAATAACCAGGACAAAGTCCAAGGAAAGAAGCAGGTCCCTGGTTACAGCATTTTATTTTACACATGTAGTCCCTGAGCAGGTGGATGAAGAGATAGATGGTGAGGATATATTCTATAAACAGTAAAGCATATCACACAAAAGTATTTTATAGATGAAAGACATAGAAAAATAACAGTGCACCTCCTAGTGGCGTGTCCTGGTTTTGCGACTTGTCTTTCCTCCACTCTGAGACCACGTCCAAAATTGCGTTAAAGTGAAAGTCCATCCGTTTGTCGATGGACGGATCAGTGACCTGTCCTCCCTCCCGGAACAAGTCACAGCGCTCTCCCAGTTTATGCATCTTTATCCCCATCTGAAAACAAAAATATAACATTAGAATTTTACTCAACTAATAATTCTACTGTTTAGGACTTGTTACAGGAATAAAATCAGATGATAAAAACATGTCTGGAGTAACACTGATTAGGGTTCATTTTCAAATATCAAATAAGTAGATAGTTAAATAGATACTTTATTGATCCCGAAGGAAATTCAAAGTTCGGCAACAACAACATAGAAAAGAAGAAAAATAGTTACCTGTTCACACATGAGTGCAATAGGGTTGTTCACACAGCCATTGACGATCTGAGCCCCATGACCCACAGTGACCCCCATCGAGGTGTTGTCCCAAACCCGACCTCCGATCCTCTCTCTCGCCTCCAGCACAACCACCTGGAAAACAGAGGACATGTCTGTGTTTACATGCAAACAAAAAATATGATCATTATCTGATTTCTGGTCGTGTAAACAGTAGCCCTGGGAAATTAATTAAATTAATTTGATTAATTTGGGTTTTTAATAATCAAGATTTTGAAAAACTGCAAAATTGTAAAATCAACGATTATTATGAAACAAGTTTACTCCTGTCTTTCTTACTTGCAAAGCAGGAATATTGTGCAATTATAATTAGATATCTATACAACTGTAACTGAAGGCAGTTTACAGTTTGTTAAATAATAGCTTATGAAAACGTAAAGAACTCCTCCTGTTTGAAAGACTAGCAGTCCTTGCTCTTACTTTGATTAAAATCTAGAGAGATTTTATTTTTTACCCAGTCCCGGTAAACAGTTGTGGTGTGGTATTTACCTGAGTGCCAAAGTTGTGCAGTTGTCGTGCTGCAGCAAGTCCAGAAGCCCCAGCTCCGATGATGATAACATTTTTCTGCAAGTTAATACAGGTTTTTATAAATATGAATTTACAAATAAAGCTTCATAAACACAGCTATAACACAAACATCCAATTATCTCCATTCGGTGCATTTATTAAAAGTCCTGTATTACGCAAAATTAATTCTTGTGAGCTTTTAGCCACAAGAAGTCTACATCCCCAAAGCCCAAAATGCTGTTCCACCTTGCGATGTCATGAAGTGGTAGTTTTCAAGTTACCTTTTACCTTTTTTCAGTAGAGACTGGCAATTTCAGGGTTAAATTATCCAGATGATTCTAGAGAAGGTGTAAGGAGTTTAGTAAACACAGTGGAGCATTTCCTGTATTACCACATGACATTACAAGGTGGAACAGCGTGTTTTCTATTCGAGACAAGAGCTATCTGTGAATGAAACAAAACACAATTCCAAGTGTGTTTTTGATGATGAAACATAACATAACATAGATCAAAAAAGAGCAGGCCCGATCTATGAGTGAACAGATATATGTGTGTATCTGTAGTGACTTACAGAGCGGTGCGTCTCTGGCAGCAGGGGTCGGGACACAGACAGGACCCCAGTGTTGATGAGGCCTTTCCTGGTCATAAAGTGAAGCACTCGGTCCATCTCCTGAACACAGCGGATTCTAACCAAACCTCGAACGATCACGTGGAGGGCACAATTTTCAGATGTCAGCACCTCCTGTGGAAAATAAACGTATATTTATTTCTATATGTCATTTATGTGTATGTACTGATGTGTTTGCAGGTTGTATTCACATATTCAAACTGTTTATGTCCAAAATAAAGAGAGACAGCTTATCTGAAAGACCTATATATAAACTTACAAATGTTACAACTGTTGAATATAGTTGTTTGTTGTTTATGGCTAGGGTCCACACATTCGTTCATATTCATCGTGGGTTTCCTGTTATTCCTTTTTTTCCCCATTCTAAGCATATACTGTATTTTGTTTTTGCTATGTAAACTGTCCTAATTTCTCATCATTCTGAAACCCATTGTTATTAATCATGTATCCTATTATATGCATGGTCATATGTATATATTTATGTCAGAATGAAATTTAGTTAATTTGTGCTGACAGTGTTTACAGCCTATATAAAAGGAATACTTCCATCTACTTCCATACCATTTACTTTTAATGTTTGTTATGAGTGGAATATTGAAATTACACAATACAGAAGTTCAGAGTTATTATGTTTACCTTACAGTTTCGGTGCCAAGAAGCTAGAATGAGGTTTCTCAAAGCCAGGTACATGGTTGGGTCTCGGGAAAATTCAGGAAATTCATAAAGTTCATCCAGCTCCATCATGTCCGGACGCACACACAGGGCCTTTCCACATTCATTTGGCTGGTAAAAGGGCTGGAAGTACGGGCACAGACCTGGGACTACAGAAAAGAGACACGTTTTACACCAGCCTCACCTAAACTAGTAAAGTAAATATTTGGCTTAAGTTATGTTAGATCTTATTTGAACCATGCTAAATATAAAATACGTAATTTCAACAGAATTAACATTCAATAAAAAATTAACTAATATATTAATGTCACAAAACAATAAATCAAAGTTACAACATATTAAAAGAGGGCCACATCAGGGCTAACCCAGGACTGAACTTGACTAAATTCAGATAATAAAAAGTAAAAAGTACAATAAGGACTCATCTTTTTGGAATAGAAATCTGCGGTCTAACCTCTATATAAGTGGAAGTAAATATGTGATAGTGGAAAAAAAACTGCTGGTGGTAATCAGTCAAATCAGATAATAATATCTCATGTTGGATCACCATCTTCCACATATTTAAAAACTTAAAATTAAAAATGCATTGTTTAACTTTTCTGGTGGAAGGTCCACCATCTGCCTTTCTCCATGGAGATGTTATTGCTTTGTCTAAAATGTTTCACAGTATGGCATTAAACATTACTATCATCATGAAACCAGGCCAACTTACTTGTCAGATATGTGGAGAGGCGAACCCCTCAGAATGCCTGTTTCTCTAGGTGTTTTTGAACTATAAAACCACCTGTAATTTAATAAATCTAAGGTAGAGTTGTTTAATATCATACTGTGGAACATTTCAGGCAGAGCAATGCCTTATCCATAGAAGCAAGACGGTGACGGACCTTCAACTGAAAAGTTACACAGCGCACCATTAAAGCAGACTTACTTTGTGGTTGTACATTTCGACAGTGGTCCGCTCTCAGTTCACTGGGAGACACAGAGGAGCCGGAGGGACTCATTCCCACACAGTCGGGGTAATATGCCGCCAGGAAAGGACTCGCTGGACTGTCTTTGAACAGAGGGGGCAAAATGAGCATCGACTGCCACCAGCTCTCACCCACCTCCGCTACTCTCTGGAGAAAGATACAAAAGATGAGTAAGTGAATGGACCAAGATCCTATATTACACAAAGCAGATTCTTGTGAGCTTTTAGTCATGTTATAATGATGTTACCTCCTCAAAAATACACCTGGAGTTGTATTTTGTTTTATTCACACGTTTGAGTAATCTTTTATTATTAGTCTGTCTACATCTCCAAAGCTCAAAGCTCTGTTCCACCTTGTGATGTCATGAAGCGATAATTTTCAAGATTTTCAGAAAAGAGCGTAATATGGGCTCGTTAAGCCTTTTATCTGTCTATACAAGTAAACTTAAAATATTTTAAATTAACTCACCAAGTCTTCAGGTTGAGAGCAATGGTCGGCCCCTTCCGTCTTTGAGAGAAAGACAATAAGATTAGTAACAGTATTCAAAGATCTTTTAAGTTTTTTTTCATTATTATTTATAATGTATTTATATAATATTTTTACCTTAACATTGTTAAACTTCATGCCACATCGGTATGACGCAGCAAGAGAAGCTGTGAGTTGAATTTCTTTGGTCAGCTGACGCCACTTCCTGCAATCTGGGTTTGTGCATTGAATCTGAAACATAAAAATAGCAACAGTGTGTATCATGTTATTAGAGATCAATATCAAATCAACTTTGCTATTAAAATGTAAAGTGAAAAAGTGAAGTGAAATGTGATGTTTCTGGTGAATGGGTCGCAAATGGTCTGTTATTGAAAAATGACATAGTGCACCTTTAAATTAGACAACATGAAAGAACTAACCCAGTATGGGAGTTGCTGGTCAGCCATGAAAGCTTTGAGACTGGGTTCACTTTTGCCATTACTGGTCCAGACCTTTTTCCAAGCAGAAAACGTCTCATAGCCGTCTTTGTGACTGGATGAATACAACATTATTAGTTTTATTTACTTCACCTTTATTTAACTAGATTAAAAAAATTCCAGAATACAGAGAAACTTGCCTTCTATAGTAGTGATCAAAACACTCATTGCAAAAATGTTCTCCACAGGATAAATGATACCAGCGAGACGTGTATCCATTTTTAGCACACCTAGAATAATAGAATAGAATTTAAATATTTTTAAAATTATTATTTCAACTGTTATATATTTTATAACAGCTAAGGGGTACCTTTCAGAAGCACTTGCAAAACAAACTGGATACGTGGCTGAGCACCCAGACTTCTCACACCTTCTGTACTTCTTCTCTGACTGGTCATCTTCCTCTTCTTTGTCTGTGGCTTTTCTTTTGATCTAAAAACAAAAATCCCCAAATTTAACTAAATATTTACAGTATGTTCTGTACACATGTCAGAGGAACAAAGTAAAAGCTTCTCCTAACTGTAGATTCCCGAATGTTGCAATAAATAAATCTTGTATTTCAGTGAATTTGTAAATGACAAAGATGCTACATACTGCTAACACACAATCGAAAAGTTCAGTTTTTTAAATGGGTGTCGTGCCACATTATTAATAGTATTACTAATTAGTTTTTTTTTATTATTGTTAAAAGAATGTATTGTTACTGCGATCAGGCTTGCTTCTCCATAAATCTGACCTCTGACTGAGCCTGATGACTTCACCTGCTTGTTTCCATAAATACAGACAAGTTTAAAGGCATAGCATGAGACATTCCAGGCAAAGCAATAACATCTGTATAAAGACAAGCAGGAGGAGCACACAAGAATAGCCTATGTCACCATATTAAAAAAAATAATTTAGTCTTCTTTTTATATAGAAACTTTGTGTCTTCTTCTAATAAGACAAATGTTGTTAAAAGCTAAATAGCTTATTTACCTCAGGTAAAGAAAGTCTGTGTTCTCTTCTACTAAGTTCAACCTATGTCACCATTGCCTCAGCAGATAGATAGATAGACAGATAGACAGATAGATTGACAGACAGACAGACAGAGAGACAGACAGAGAGATAGAGAGATAGTTTATTGTCATTGTGGTTCAAATACCTGTCCGGATGGTGGGGGGTTACTGGTGCGTTTGACCCTGGAGTTCATCTGTCGTCCTGCAGGACGGGCTCCGTCTCCAGGTGACTCTCCTGAGCTCCTCTTTCGAACCCGACGGGAACTAGAGGCATTCCCCGAGTAGTCTGAAAACATCACAGTGCAGGGCTCTGGTTTATACACATGTGGTAATGAGCTTTCAAGGCAACTCCTGCTAAAATTATAGACTTATGGCTGGTTAATGACAGGTTTGACAAACACAATGTGGAGGATTTGGCAAAAAATAAAATAACCTTGCTCTAAAGACAAATGTGTTATTCAGGGAAGGCTTACTCTTATTCCCTAAAGGGCTCATTGTTTCGTTATTGTCATTTGAGGCATATTTAGGTAGATGGCGCAATAAACAAGAAATGATGTGTGTAAAAAACAAATAAATCCTCTTTGCACTGTTTGGCAGGAACAAAGAGACAGTTCTTATTCTAGTCAGTTCCCTCCTGAAACTTTCCAACGTTAACAGTATTCACTTTCAGTCTGACACAGAAAATGCAGCACTCACTGTTTACAAAAAAAACAACTATAAACTAAAGCAACATCATTCTATAAAGCTCAACTATAGGCTAAGCTATTGTCTTGTTAAAAATGTACCTTAGTAGTTTGGAGATCCCCATGAAATTTAGCATGCTCAGTATATTTTTTTAAAAACATGAATATATCCAACTTGAAAATGTGTTAATAAGTTAATACGTCTGTAAGCAAACAACATGAAAAAAATGACGGTAAGTACAACAACATGAAGCCCTTTAACACCAGCTAAGCCCCTGTCAAATGTAGCATGTAGCCAGCCATGCTATCGTTTATTAAACACTGACCTGCGTCCGACAGCATTAGTTACGCTCGTGCCCTAGTTCAAGCAGGATTTACACTATCTTTGCAATCCTCTGACAAAATGTATAGTATCTGTGTATCTTTTATTGTTGTGGGCGAAAGCAATGCGACGACATGAGAAGAGAACTACTTCCTGTTTTAAGAGGAAGTGGGCGTTTCGCGTTTACTGCATTTTGGCGGTCGGCGCTCTCCGTAGTAGTACTACACCTGTAGTCACCATGGCAACCTCAGAACGCCTCTGGACTTTGACAACAGCGGCAAATGCAGAGATCTGGGACGAAAAAACACAACACAAGGCGGTTTTTATCGACTTTTTTCATTCTTTCATTATTTGATATGACTTCCCAATATTCCAGTAAACTTTACTGATTAGTGTTACAATTTTAAAACAGAGATACTTGGTTTTAAAGTGATTGTTAGTAGAATTTAAAGTGAAATGTAGCGTCGGCACGTTTTCTGGAGGTGAAATTTGTGTCAAATAACGTTAAACAAATGGATTCAAGAAAACTACTGCAAAGAAGAAAACCGGAAATTCCCACAATTAAATCAGCAACAACTGACAGAAAACAACTAGAGGTAATGTGCCTTTTGTTATGATATGTTATGCAACGAATTCCTAAATGGTATGCGAAATGTACTTAATGGCACTAGACTGACTGCTATATTGCCTACACTAAATAAAATATCTTCTTTTAGGTTAGTGCTAAAAATATTGAACTTAATAAGGTGATTCGCCTTCTTGAAGATCCTTTGACAGTAAGTGCAAATCACAGTTTGACTTTCTAGGTTTATTTGAATTATAACCAAATTGCGTATGTTTTAAGGGTAATTTGAAGGAGAGACACCTCTTTGTATTGAAGAAAATACTGAAGAGAAACCCAAATGGCTTTGTATCCTTTTTACATTCATGATTTTAATTATTATGATACATATTGTTTTCAAGATAGATTTGATTTGGTAAGAGGACAGATGTTTTTTTTTTTTTTTTTTTTACAAAGTTGTGTCACTATAATACAAATATTTCTGTAAAACCTGTATTTCTATTTGAAGAAGGCTGTTTTAATGTATTGTTTCTGCCTTGGTTTAATATGGCATGTGTGGCAACTGCTGTTTGTAGTTTGCTTTCTTTTAATTGTCAGCTTTAATTGTCACATTTTCCCAATGGATGTCCCCTGGTACTGTCATGGAAATATATGTGATCTTATGCACTGTGAGCTCAGAGGCAACCACCATCCCCAAGACTCCAATTTAGCCATGACACAGCTCTCAGCAGTTTCCCTGTTCAGAAATAACCTGAGTTTTGAGGACAACACTTCACATCTCTCTGTGGGATTCACGTATTATGCATTTATAACCAGCTCAGAAAACCTCCTGAACTATTTTAAGCTCTTGAAGGACCTGAAAGGCTTGTCCAAAGTACTTGACGTCTGTGCAGAGAAATCAAAAGAGGATCCAGTCTATTTGCCATTCTTGTGTGAAGCGATTAAATTATGCAGGTAAATTTACATACTGTATTTAATATACACAATTAAAATACGTAAGATAAATAAAAGTGTTCAATCTTCCATAGGCTTCCCTTCCTGAAGGAGAGGGCATCAGATGAACCTAACTATGTCCAAGACGTTATCCATTTTTTGTCACAAATTGGTGAGCTATAAATAATAATAATAATATTGGTGACCTATACATTACTGTACATCACTACTTGACTACTACTAGAAACAATGTATTAACTGTGTCTGTGCAAATACACTATATTATCCAAAAAGCACATATTCTCTAATACTAGAATACTTGTATCTAATCGAAATTGCTCATACATATGTAAATTGCTTAATGGTTAGAATCATACCTAAAAAAACACAAAATTGTTCTTCCTTTTCTGAAAACTAGTTAAAGAGTCCATATTACACTGATCTATGTTATGATGTTGTTTCCTCCTCAGAAACATACCTGGAGTTTTGTTTTGTTTCCGAAGTCTGAGTTCTTCTCTCAAACAGAAAACACTCTGTTCCACCTTGTGATGTCATATGGTAATACAAGAAGTGGTCCACTGTGTTTTTAAACTCCATACACCTTCATTGGATGTTTTCAACCCTTGAATTTCCAATCTATACTTAAAAAAGGTAAAAGCCATTAACTTGAAAACTACAGCTTCATGACATCACAAGGTGGAACAGAGCATTTTGAGCTTTGGAGATGGAGGAAACAATATTATAACATGGCTTAAAGCTCACAAGAGTCAATTTAGCATAATATAGGACCTTTAAAGTACTTATGTCTCTATTTATAGGTTATTTGATGCGCGTGCCTTGTCCGGATGTCAAAGTGAACATCGCTGAGTGTGTGAAGTCCTTTTATCAGTGTGTGACTCCCCGGCAGCTCTCCGATGGTACGCAGAGGAGACATGGGAGCACAGCCAGGCCTTTCCACTTTGAGAATCGATTTTCTAAACTGGTCCTAAGTGAGGCTCTGTGACTCCTGTGGTGAAGCAGCTGTGGTTTTGTGTTGTTCTGTGATAGTCTTTTGTGTTGGTGATGTAATATTATTAATATTGCTGTTATTATACATTCAAGTTTTTTTTTATTTGACAGACTTATGGTACATTGAGAAGTTAGTGACATTGTAAAAGATTCATTGTCAGTGTAGGGATTAGTCATATTCAAATAAGCAGCAGAAGAACAATGCATTACACACATATATTAATTTGCTTTAAGGAGATGCCTTATTTTATTTTGATGTTTTTATTGGTATTTGTTGTAATGTTTTCAAATTCAAGAATTTGATAATGTCTCTTATCCCCCAAATATCCTAAAGCAAAATTGTATTATTTTTTATTAGTGACATGGTTGAATTTAAATGTATTCAACCACACCCCCATTTTCTTCCAATCCATCGGTTTCATAATGATGAAAAATTGGACCGTAATTAACAATTGAAGACAAAATATTATTTATTTTGAATGGTTTCAAAATGGCATAATATAACAAGATGATGAAACCCATCAGAATGTAGGAGTGATAATATATGTTCAGACATTGACATGTTGTTGTTTTTGTCAGGACCCCAGCCCACGTCTCCGGGGTACAGGCTTCAGCTGCTGGACAAAAGTGACTTGTCCCAAACACTGGTTTTGTCTTTGGCGTCTGTGGACCATCGACCTGACATCAAACTCCAGCTGCTGCAGGTTCTGAAGCTCCTCTCCTGCTCCTCTGGTCAGTATTTATATAGCAGGATTTAACAAACTCAGAAATCATAGAGCGTTGGACCTCTGTTTATTTACTGTGCATTTAAAAAGAAGACCAGTCTGAAGCCAGAAGTAAACAGAACCAAACCAGGACTAAAACTAGAAGAAACTGGAGTTCAAGATCTGGTTGACAACAACAACAAAAAATGCAAAAACGAGAACTCTACCAGGACTAACTGACCTGGCATTAAACTCACTACAGCTGCTGCAGGTTCTCAAACTGCTCTCCAGCTCCTCCAATCAATCTTCATTACAATGGGATTAAAAAGATGTTGCTGTAACTTTTGTATTTTCTCAGTATTATAATATCATGAATTTAAGTACTCATGACTGTGGTGTTCCCCAGTTATAACCTAGACTTCACCAGAATCAAACCAGGACTAAAACACATATAATTGACCTTTCGCTCCAAACTAAACCATAATTTGAAGCAAGAATAAACCAGTACTAAATTAGGTAAAAAATCAGCCAAGAATAAACCAAACCAAGAATAAACTAAAATGATAATCTCTCAAGAGGATAAAAGTCAGTGTACAGCCCTGTACGTTGTTGACTGGTCAAAGTAACTGAAGGGTATAATTTAAGTGTCCTTGAGTCAAAGTCAATGGATGTCAATGGGCTTGTCCTTAATCGCATCTTATGTGTTTAACAGACTTGAATTGTGGCCAAATACTGAAGGCCCGGGGAGCAGAGAGCATCTGTCTGCACATGAACGAGTCCGAGTCGACTGGTCCAGTCCTGGTTCACTCCATCGAGATCCTCTGCAACCTTTTGGGGAGTGGAAATAAGCACAGAGCTGTGGCCCAACTCAGCACCATCGAGTGTCTCGTGTATGTATGAAAATGACACAGATTTTTCATGTCCTACACGAGGGTGGCAAAAGAATCGAAAATCAGACTAATCAATACTTAAACTTGTATTGAAACTAGATATGCATTTGAGCAAGTAGCAATAATAAAAAAGTCACATTGACTGGACAGAAATGACCCTTTCCTGAACAGCTTTAGAATGATCTGGAGCTGTATCAGAACAAGTATAAGATTATATAGACCTGGACCAGTAAGGGATTACACAGATATAACTCCACATGGTAATATAGAAGAAAGTACTATTATTTAATGTTGGAAATTATACTATATTGTTTAAATAAAGAGTGTTTTTTATCATTATTGTGGTATCGGAATCAGTATAAAAATTGGTACTGAGTATTAAATCCATTCCTTAGTGTCAAAATTGAGTTTGAAATCTTAGTATCATGAAAACACTCTCTTATACAATATATTTTACTCTATAATCTACACATACATTTACAGAGGTATCATGTAACTGTGAGTAGATTCTTTGGGTAATTGTAGTTTTAAACCTGTACTTTGTAATTGAGTGTAATTTGAGGAAAGTAATTGCTACATTTCCTGAATACAGTTTAAGTTCCAAGCACGGCTGTCTCACCGTAGTGTGTGGTCCTTATATGCCCACAAACACACAGCAGCACTGCATCACTACTATTACTATAATTTAATACATTTTTAGCCATATAACTGTACTTTTACTTGAGAACAAACTTGCAGTACTCTGCATATTGAGACCATACCAACTGGGCTAAGGCAGGGGTCGCCACCTTTTTTTCTCCTTTACAAAACAAAAATGCCAGAGACCAACAAATTTTATCCATAGCATGCCTTAGATGGGGTACAGTGAGATGCCTTTAAAACATAAACCATTATCTTAACTTCTTGGGTTCTTTTTAAAGACAATACAATAGGAGATGTATTTACCTTGTTGTCATGTTTCAGCTGCTAGCTGCAAGCCATCTGCAAACCGTCAACAAGGTAAATACATCTTCTTCTGTACTGTCTTTAAAAAGAACCCAAGAAGTTAATGTACAAAAGAAGACAAAATTAATGTCTTTGGATAAACCATTATCAATTTATTAGTGCAAGTTATGTTTACAATGTTAATAGGCATTTCATTCATCAAATTCAGCACTTGGAAGAGGATGGAGAGCTACTGGTAGCTCCTGAGCTACAGGTTGGAGACCCCTGGGCTAAGGGGTTGTTGTAATACAATAACATATATGTACCTTTAGTATATATTTTGTATTATTTAATTCCAGATCTCTGAAAGAGGCTTTTCTACATCAGCTGTTGACAGCGGTTCACCATTCAGAGCTTAGCCTCAGAAATGACCTGCTCATCCTCACAACACTAATCGCTGAAAACAGCAACACTTTCCTCATTGTAAGTTCACATTTACTGGAATCTAAAAGTAACATTTAAAACTGCTCAAATGTCTTCTTTTTCAGGAGAGTCTCTTCGCCAAACTGCTCATATCATTGTCCACATACCCAGAATGTAAGGTACCATTCAAAGTAAATAATATGCTTTGATATATTTCTTTGTCCACGCAACTTCTCTTTTTTATATATTTTAGTAAGACCTACCAATCCTTTGCTCATCGATTTAAAGCTGAACTACTCTCATGAAGACTTTAAAATGAAAAAGATGCTTCTAAATCTATTGTCCTTGATGTCTGTGGATGTGGCTGCTTTGCAGGTACATTATAATACATGTGAACAAGTTAAAGATGCAACACTAACATTTCTAAGATTTCTGGTGGAGTGTCCATTATCTGCTTGTCTCCATGGAGATGTCATTATTTTGCCTAGTATTTTACACAGTATGGCAATAATCCTATCTACCTACATGCAAATAAACCACTGACACTAGTTACAAGTCAAATCTGTCGAGAGGCAAGCCTTTTCCCAAGACATTTTGAGGAATAAAAACACCTGTAATTGATCCAATGTTTGGTGGATCAGTTTAATGCCATACTGTGACACATTCCTGGCAAAGCAATAATTTCACCCTGGAAAAAACCAAGTTAGTGTTGATGTCATAATCCCAGAAGAGGGGCAGGTGCCAGTTGATACTTTTTTCAAAAGAAATATAAAATAAGAGACTGTGTTAAATAAGGCATGTAGAATGTTGTGATGACATCTGAAAACTCTCTCAAAATTTTTGCATTGCTCTTTTCTTGAAGCTTTACAAAGAGGAAAACGTGCTCCTGTCTCTCCTACTCCTCACCAAACCTCCACCCGTCTCTCCTCGGATTCGCTCCGCATCTCGAAGCTGGTCCTTGGTCCAGTCTCAGGAGCTGCGTCTGAAGGCTCTGGAGACTCTGTGCTCTATCGCCCCCTACCTGCTGGACGAGTACATGTCCTACCACGGCAACGCCTTTGTGCTGAGGCTCATCGACTGGTGCACTCATGAAGGTCAAACAGCACTGGGGGGAACAGTCGAAAGGGGCTATATGTGGGACATTATAGCAATTAATTAACTTGCAGTTATCTGGCTTCATGTATTTTCAACCTTTTTCAGTCAATAGGACCGGTCTGCACAGGTTAAGAGTTTGTTTTTGTATTTCATTTTTGAATAGAAAATGACAATGATGAACCCTTATTGTTGGGATCGGACAAGACATGTTTCCCAGAAGAATTTGACATAATTAATGATAAATAAATAAATGACTTGGTCCAGTTCAAAATTTTGGCATCACAATTTCACTTTTACATTTTATATTTATGCTGATTGACTGAATATTGATTTAAAAATATGTCTTTTCATAGAGACATAATTCACTATGTTTAAACCGTTTTTTGTCCGCGCCAAAGGTAAACACATGTAAAAATGATATCTTATTATGTTATTTTATCTTTGGGGGGTTTGTGGTATCTGATCTTGTCCCATGTGAAGTCATAACTGTGTTTCTCTCTATTTCAGATGAAGTCCCTGATCAGACCCGAGGCTCCAGTGGTCCTATTGGAGACTGTAGAAAGACCCTGCTGCACTTTTGCATCAGGCTCCTCACCACAGTAACTTTACAGGGAGAGGAGACTGTCCACCAGGACCTGTGTGACCAGGGCTCCATCAGTGACCTGCTGGGTATCATAACACATACTTTACTGCACCAAAACCTTTGAATGACACACACATTCAGCCGGTCACCTGCTTCTCTCATGAAAATTATTGTTATTGCTTTGCCTGGAATGTTCCTTGGTCAGTGTTGGGCAGTATCTAGATACTTGTTCTAATTACCAAAATTGGATAGACGCTATTTGAACTGAGCTTCCATTTCTGTATTCTTAAGTGTTTGGTTAATGTACCCCAACTCTCTCCCAGGTGTGTTGATGCAGATGGAGGCGAGCTCTGATGAGGATGACGCTGTTTCTTTGGAGATAAAATCCAGTATTCAGTTCATCCTCTCTGTGCTGTGTGAGAGCGATATGCACAGGAAGGTACAAGACTTTCACTGATCATAAAGTGATGCCTCTAGAACATATTCTTTTGTAAGGTTAGTTTTAGTGGTGGAAGAAATACTCACTTTTGTTACTTAAGTAAAAGCACAGATACTGGAGCAAAAAAAAAAAAAAAAAAAAAAAACTTAAATAAAAGTAAAAGTATCACATAAAAATTCTATTTAAGTAAACGTATTAAAGTACCTGTTGAAAAATGTACTTAGAGTAAAAAGTAAAATTTTACTTTAATATTTTGCACAGATTTTGAGATCAAATAAAGCTTCAAATGTAGAGTTTTTGATATAGATTTGTGCTGAACAAGCTTCCTAGCTGTTTTTATTTGTATATTTTTATTTGCTCAAACTACGAACGTGTTAAAAATAAACCCTCAGCATTTTCAGCAGATC
Source organism: Taenioides sp. WSHXM2023 (assembly GCA_029959045.1). NCBI lineage: Eukaryota > Metazoa > Chordata > Actinopteri > Gobiiformes > Gobiidae > Taenioides > Taenioides sp. WSHXM2023. The sequence continues at coordinate 23,730,576 of CM057097.1, forward strand.
TCAGTAAAAAAAAAAACTTTACAGTCCTGTTTAATAGAAAGTACAGATACCTGCTTTCAAATGTAGTGAAGTCAAAGTAAAAAGTATCCACTTAAAAATCTACTTAAGTAAAGTACAAATACCTAAAATTTATACTTAAGTCCAGTACTTTTCTACTTACTTCATTACATTTCACCACTGATTAGTTTATTTGCCATTTATAGTTAAAAACCACATTGGAAAAACCTGTGCAAAAAGCTCAACGCGCACTATGAGACAAACATTGTTCAACCATCTTGTATTGTTTAACACATTCCTGCAACACTTACAGGAGCTGTTTGGGTCTGAAGGAGTTGAAATGGTCATTCACTTCCTGAAGAAAGGCTGTGATCTGTTTTATAGCGGTTTAGGGCACAACAAACTCCTCCTCTCCACTGTCGACTGTGTTTGGTCAGTAAAGCACCTTAAAGTTACTCTGCACTTGATGTTCACTTTTTACCTATTTTCATTTTCAAACATTTAAAGGTATCATTATTTATACTTTGTGTTGTCATAGGTCTTGCATTGTTGGCTGCTACACAACTGAAGATTTCTTTCTGGCCAAAGAAGGAGTCTGTTTACTGCTTGATCTGCTATGTGTATGTTATTCTTTTCACTTTTTCTCACTCACTTGTTATTGCTTTGCCTATAATGTTCCACAGTATGGCATTAAACCTATCTATACCCCTGGAAACAAGCAGGTAATGCCACCAGGTCTAGTTACAGGTCAGAACTATGGAGAGGCAAGGATGTTCACAATAAGAATGCATCTTTTTCAATGTGCTTTTGAGCAATAAACACCTACAGTGAAATAAATCCAAGATAGATACGTCACGTGTAATGCCATACTGTGGATTATTCCAGGCAAAGCAATCACATCTCCATGGAGTCAAGCAGGTGGCCAACTCCCAATCAGAAAAGCTACACATCTTTAAAAAGTATGACAATGGTAAACGTGTCTATTGTAAGATAAGATAAGATAAGATAAGATAATCCTTTATTTGTCCCACAATGGGGAAATTGCAGTGTCACAACGCAAGTTTCAGAAACAGTAGGAAGATAAGAGCATGCATCAAAATCATAAATAATAATAAGTATTTACAATCAACTAAAAAAACAACAACAACACAACACTGTAATGCTAAAAGGCACAGGAACGTTGCACAATAAGTGTCTCTGTAATAAATAATATGTTTTTATTTCTTTTAGTCGAGTCCCAAATGTGTCCACAGCCTGATTTTGTCGACCCTCCTGGAGTTATGTGAAAACCCAAACACAGGGTCCCATCTGAGGAGCTGGAGGAATCAAGTCGGACAAACAGCCTCCAGAGTCCTACTGCAGATGTGGAGGGACGAGGAGGCCGAACTCGGGGTGCAAAGAAACCAGGAGGGCTGCATCACAGGCAAGTCCAATGTAATTCTAACTGTTGGCTCTACTCTGTCTGAGGCTTTATTAGACTTTAATATGGGCTTTATTTTAACACAATCTGACTATAAAGAATACACTAAGGTGGAACTATCTGATTTGTGCTGTTAAACAAATCTCTCACACATAAAATTAAAGTCACAAGCTACCTAGCATTAGCCAACAGTTTCAGTTACTCACACTCACCGTTTTAGTTGAAAATCAAACTCCAAAACAGGAACATGAACGCTTGTACTGATCACAGGCTTCTGAAAATGTAGTATGTATGAAATTGTGTCACTTTAAGACTTTATAATTAAAACACACACACACATTTTATATTTTAGTTTATACTTTCAGATTTGTATATTTTTATTTTGTGATTTTTTTATATATAATTCCAAGAGCCAGACAACATGGAAGAGAAAAGTTGTAATCCTTTTGTAATTTGTGTATTAATGAATTTATTTTTCTTGTTAAGCAGATCCCAAAAAGCCACTTTATCATAAGCAGCAGGAGGACACACAAAGCCTGTGCCTCGATGGATCGTCCAGTGCCTCGATTCTGGAGTTAGGGGAGAATCTGAGGTCCAAAATTTACCTGATCTTCTGTGCAGTCGGTAAAGTCATCCACAGAACGGCTCTCCTTTTTATGTCTACAGAAATAGAGCTTTTAAAGTACATAGTTTATTCTACCGATTGTTTAAAAGCAGTGAATGTTTATAATTGCAATACATGTTATTTTCAGGATTTCACGACCTTCCTGGGTTATCAGCTGAGGACCTTGTGACATTGAGTATTGTTAAGAGATATCTGGATTTTAAGGTAAGTAAGTTTATGAAATATACAGGCAAATTTATGGGCTGTTAAGATTAACACAGACATTGCACATTTTTAATACGAGACTATGGTGGCACAGGCAATCAAAATGTCAGTGATTTTATTAACTACATGTTTTGGAGTAAATATCTCTCTTTTTGTTGCAGGTTGGAGAAGTGTGGGACGAGGTCAGTGCAGAGCTGACTCATGAGGACATCAGACCCATAACTCCAGACAGACAGAGTTTAGAAACCATCTGTCAGATCTCAGAGGAGAAGGCCAAAAGAGTCATGGAGGAGCAGAGCAGCCTCCTACAGAGACAAGAAAAGGAACACCTGAGCCAGGAGCAGCTTATGTACACTGAGGTGAGGGGACACATGTTTAAAGAACCCATATCACGCTTTTTTCTGATCTATGTTATAATGTTGTTTCCTCATCACAAACATACAAACTGGCACATGTTTAATACACGAATCCTGTATATTTAGGCTGAGTTCTTCTCTCTAACAGAAAAAACTGTTCCACGTTGTGAAGTCATGTGGTAATACAGGAAGTGCTCCACTGTGTTTTTAAACTCATTTCAATAATTTCAATAATTTCAGGCCTAAAATTGCCAATCTCTACTAAATAAAAGGTGAAAGGTAGCTGTTAACATGAAAACTACCTCTTGATGACATCACAAGGTGGAACAGAGTATTTTGAGCTTTGGAGATCTAGACAGACCAATAATAAAGGGCTACTGAAACATGTGTGAATGAAAAAAACACACAACTACAGGTATGTTAACAACATTATAACATGGGGGGCACCTGCTTGTCTCCATGTATATATTCTGTCTGGTATGTTCCACTGTATGGCATTTTTCCACATAATAAGATATCCATGGAGACGAACAGTTACACAGTGCACTCTTAAAATGTACTATAGCATGTATCTAAACTGTACAATTTGGACTGACTGACACAGGCTTTTTTGACAGATCCAATCTCACAGAAAACAACAAGAACTTGTCCAAAAATCTTGGAACGATTATATTTCCAAGACTTCCAACTACGAGGTTCTCAAGGTAAATCAACAGGGTTTCGGACATGTAATGCTTCCACTTCTATATTTGGTGTAAAATTAGAACACAACCTGGGTGACTGTGGGTTGTCATAAATATTCAAAAGAAATACTAATATCAACTGTCACATGTTTACTTTAAATCAATGGATATTTTCTTAAACAGGAAGTGAAAGCTCAGAGAGAGTTGTCCAAAGCTAAGGTGAAGACTGAAGAGGACGGAATTCGCCCTGTAAAGGTATTTTCAGTTGTGTTTAGGCATTGCGTTGGAATAGTTATACTGAAATTGTATGTCACGATTATCATGGCCAAAAATAACTGTATAGAATTAAAATAAAAGGAAATAAATATACTGTAATAATTCTGCCAGTCATAAAGTTGAGCTAAAGTTCTGCAGCAAGTTACTGTTATGAGGTAAAACAACAGTGATCTAGATAAGGACATCATGGATAAGTAGTTTTTAGTTTGTTCTATAGTATGACATTAAACAGCTCAACCTTACATTTACTCAATTACAGGTGGTGGTACTGTGAGTGGGGTTGCTTCTTCACAGATCTGACCTGTAACTGGTTTGGTCTCTGTGAAACATTCCAGACAAAGCAGTATCATCTCCATGGAGAAAAGCATTTGACAGACCCTCCACCAGAAAAGTTTAAATTCTTAATAAGGGCTCTCTAAAATTAAAGCTTTCTTAGTAGATTTCACATTATTTTTGTGCATTTATATTTAGCTTACAGCATATAATGTGTAAAGATATATTTACAGTTGGGAAAAGGGACTTTACAATACTAATAATAACTTTGTTTGTCTGAAGCATTTCATAGGCCAGGTGGTGTCCATGGAGACGACAGGAGCAGAGGGACCAGAAGGGGTCCAAGTCTCTTTAGCCCAAGTCTCGATCAAGCCTAAAGGTCCAGACCAGGTCCAGACCAGCCCAAACCCAGACCCCGAGTACTTCAGACCTGTCTCTGTCAAACACTGAAGAAAATACATACATACAATTAGGACAATATGGGATGGTGGACATTTTGATTGCAGATTTGAGGAGAAGAGACACTGTGGTTTTGAATGGACAGAGATCAGGATGTGGAGACAATCAAAGCCTTGTTGTCTGGAGACCACTAAACAAACTGAGGATTCTTTATAACTCAACACGTGCGATGCAGCTAAATAGAAATGAACCGTCTACACAGAATAACATTATATTCTATTAAAGGTCCTATATTACACTGAATTGACTCTGTTTAAATTATGCTGTTACCTCACCAAAAATATACCCAGAGTTATGTTTTGTTTTATTCACACATGCTTGAATAACCCTTTATTATTAGTCTGTCAACGTCTCCAAAGGTCAAAATGGTTTGTTTCACTTTGTGATGTCATGTAGTGGTAGTTTTCAAGCTTTTGTTCAACAGAGATCGGCAATTCCAGAACTGAAATTATCCAAATTATTATAATAATATAAGGTGCATGGAGTTTCAAAACACAGTGGAGCACGTCCTGTATTATCATATGACATCACAAGGTGGAACACAGTGTTTTGTGAAGAACTCAGCCTAAATATGCAGGGTTTGTGTTTTCAAATGTGTGAATGAAGCAACACAAAACTCCATGTATGTTTTTGATGAGGAAACAACATCATAACAGATCAGAAAATAGCATAATATGGTCCTTTAAGATAAATAAACATGCATATTATAATGAACACATATGCTACTTGCTAAGATTGCCATCCATAGACAGTCAGAATACAAAAATTTACAGACAAGAGCATTTACTCAAAAATATTGCTATATATAAGAAACCTTGACTTAATATTTAGAAATTTAATGTACAAATCTGATTCAGTTTCTGATGGTTAATGTTGTGACTTAATGTGTATTTTGTATTTTTCATTCTTTGGTTAATAAATCTTTACCCCAACATATCACAAGTAGAGGATATGTACTGGCTTAAAGGTGCATTGGGCAACTTTTCTGGTGGAGGATCCATCACCTGTATGTCTCCCTGGAGATGTCTAAAATGTTCCAATATAGATTAAATCTAACTATCTCGAGGGAGACAACTATAGGCCGCATTACAGGTCAGATAAGAGAGAATCAATATTTTTGAGCAATAGAAACACCCATAATGAATAAATGCTAGACAGATGTGTTTAACGTCAAGGAAAGTAATAACATCTCCATGGAGCCAAGCAGGTGACGGACCCTCCATCAGTGCACCTTTAACGCATGCTGAAATACTGATTATTTGAGTAGAAATGGGCTTATCACAACTAAAACTAATCAATTAATTAGTGCCAATGAATTGATGGTTTTCAGATTCTAAAATGTGATGATGTCATACTGCCAGACGGGGGTCAAGGGTCAGATTTCCCTATTGATCACATTGCAAGCTGCTACATGCCCCACTAGACAAAGGGCTGGCTTATGTAACCACAAAATGACACTCTTTGAAATGTATTATTATAAAAACTTTATTATTTAGCCCAAATCAGTTCACAGTGATATTCAGAACAAATCTTATCTATTGTAAATGTTGTGAAAATATATTTTTGAGGGTTTAAACTATGTGCAGAGAGTATTTATGTTACTCTTATATAAGTGACTGCAGTGAATTAACACAGCTGTGAATTGAAGCGTGTGCCACCTTCACTCCTCCCTCTTCTCCTTCATTCCCTCCTCTCCTCCGCCCCTCCTCTGCTTTCTGCTCTCCCCTTGTCCACTTCTTCCTCCACCCCTCTCTCTTCCTCCTCTCCTCTCTTCACTCGCTCCTTCTCATTCTCCCCTAGACCATTCAAACCTCCTCCCCTCTCTCCATCTATCCCCCTTCTTCCTCCTCTTCTCTTGCTATCTCTGCCTCTCTTTCTCTCTCTCACTCATCCGTCCTCTCTCCATCTCTCTCTTCTCTTGCTCTCTCTTTCCCTCTCTCATCTCCTCTCTTCTTCCTCCTCTCTGCTATCCCCCTCCTCTCTCTCGCTCTGTCTCTCTCTCATATCTCCTCTCTCCCTTTCTCCCTCAGCCTAACCCTCTCTCCCTCCTTCCTCTCTCCCTCTCTTTCAGTGTTCACTTTAACAGATCCAGTTTCCCTCTATCTCTCTCGCTTTGTCCCTCTCATCTCCCCTCTCTCCATCTATCCTCATCCTTTCTTCTCTTTCACTCTCTCTCTCTCTCTCTCTCTCTCCCTCATCTCTCCTCTCCCACCCCCTCCTCTCTCCCCTTTTCTCCCTCTCCCTCACTCCCCCTCTCCTGTTCATTGTCCACTCTGTAGTGTTTTGAGCAGATCATCAGGTCCAGTGTCTCTCTCTCTCTCATCTCTCCTCCCTTCATACCCCTCCTCTCTCCCCTCTTCTCCCTCTCCCTCATTCCCCCTCTCTCCCCCTCTCTCCTGTTCAGTGTTCACTCTGTAGTGTTTTGAGCAGATTGTCAGGTCCAGCGTCTCTCTTATTCTCTCTCTTTCTTTCTCTCTCTCTCTCACCTCTCCTCTCTCCATACCCCTCCTCTCTCCCCCTCTCCCGTTCCCTCTGTAGTGTTTTGATCAGATCGTCTGTGACAGGTCCAGTGTCTCTCTTTCTTTGTGCATCAGGACGTTCAGAGCAGATCTGTGAATGGGACGGGGCGCTCACACTGGACCCTCTTTAGTCGAAACTAAATTCATTCATTTAACACACTGGATTTTCCTTGATAGAGATGAGCGATCTGTGAAGGTAAGTTAAACTATAGGTTTTTGACAACTTTATAATACCTTATCCAATTGCTTATGCTGTGTCTTAAATTACTTATTTATTTTTGGCAAAGTAGCTTTTTGTATCGTCTGCTTAATTTGAACGTTTTAGTTAATTTAATTCTTTAATAAAGCAGGACAGTTTGATCACAATAGCCCTATAACACTATGGGAACATTTGTGTGGTTCAAATCCAGGCAGGGATCCAGGTTTTTCAGTTCCGATACCGATACTTTGGCTTTAAGTATATGCCGATACCACATATCAGAGACATATTATTTATTTCCTTTAAACACAAAGACCATAAGGTAAAAGTAACTGCAGAACAGCTTTGTAAAAATATTATGAGACATTTTGGGCCAACATTAACCAATAAATAATCTTACACTAGTTTATAGATCACAATGGAATAGTGGCTGAACCGATATCAAAAAGTATTTAATTTTAAGTATATTTGGTTGTCGACAGTTATTCATATTTGTCACTAATTATTTACACGCCACATCATTAATCAGAAGTTTTATAAATATAGGTTCATTCATTCTAAATAAATAAACAAAGTAGGGCTTTTTCACATGTTAACAAATACAACTGATCTTAAATAATTAACCATTCCTCATTGTGCACTTTTTGTACACTTATAGTCTATGGAAATGTTAATAAATGTTCTTTTTTACTTATGTTCTCCAGGTTAAAACTACAGAAATGATCATCAGACTTGGACGACTCACTCCGGGATATTTTCGCCTTCTTCAGGTTTGTGAGACTTTCCTCTTTCACCACAATGACATTAACGTATTAAACACCTCATTCGCCATCTTTTCTTAACCAACATATTTTACATTTTGGCTTAAACTGACGTCAGGTTTCCATTTTGAGCTCACAGAAATGCTTTTAGACAAAATGAATGAATATTTTATGTCTTATATAACGAGGTCAGACTCCGCCTCTCGCTGCTGACGTCTTCACCTCAGAGCAACAATGATCTGTCCTCAGTAACCTCCATAACCGGGGCTTTTGTGTAGTGAGATTTTTTTTTTAAACTGTGAGGGTCCGTCAAACGCTTGTTTCAATGGACACGTTATTGCTTTGTCTGGATGCTTCACAGTATGGCATTAAACCTTTCTATCTTCATGGAGACCAAACCAGACCAAGTTACAGGTCAGATCTGTGTAGAGGCAACCCCGCTCACAGTCAGAATGCCAGTTTTTCTAGGTATTTTTGAGCAATAAAACCACCTGTAATTTAATAAATGGAAGGTAGAGCTAATGTCATACTGTGGAACATTCCAGGAAGAGCAATGGCACCTCCATAGAAACAAGCAGGTGACGATAGTGCACCTTTAACATACAAAAACAAGAACAAAAATTCAACAAAAAACATAAAAACCCAACCCTCTCTCTACACCCCAACGTCCAGTGTATTGAGAATTTTGACACTGAAAAAAAAAATGTCATTCTGATTTAACAAGTTATGTTATAGTTCTGTATTTAACGCACTTTGGTCGAAAATTAAATTAAAAGGCCCAATTACACTATTATTCTATTCTCTGATCTATGTTATAATGTTGTTTCCTCATCAAAAACAGACCTGGAGTTGTCTTTTGTTTCATTCACACATGTTTAACACACAAACCCTGCGTATTTAGGCTGAGATCTTCTCTCAAACAGAAAACACTCTGTTCCACCTTGTGATGTCATGTGGTAATACAGGAAGTGCTCCACTGTGTTTTAAACTCCATACACCTTACCCTAGAATGTAGTGTTCTTGAACTAAAGTTACAAGGTAGCTGTTAATCTGAAAACTACCCCTACATGACATCACAAGGTGGAACAGAGCATTTTCAGCTTTGGAGATGTAGACAGACTAAAGTTAAAGGGTTACTCAAACATGTGTCAATGAAACAAAACACAAGATAGCCCAGATATGTTTTTGATGAGCAAACATTATAACATGGCTTAAAGTCATGTTATAATGGTCAGTTTTGCATAATATAGGGCCTTTAAATTGGATTGAATATAGCAATAAGGTAAAGTGTACTGATTTTCATTATATATATACTTGTGATTTTTGCCTGAATTTTATTAGGGAAAAAACTGCTGCAAATGATGACTAATGATGGTAACCTTTATATGTATGCAATGGCTAATGTACTATTAATGATATGTGTCACTATCAAAGTCCACTAATACATAACAAACTACAAAACAAATATGTTTGTGAAATCCGTCCCTCATCCAGGTACATTCCATTGCTAAAGAAAATTTTGATTCTGTTTGAAGTGAAGACATTTCGCTCATCCACTTCTTCAATACAAAAAATGTCTGCTGTTTGACATCTTGTACTTTATGGTACACTACAGTATAGTGATGTTAATTTTTCTGTCTATCTTCAGAGGCAGGTCTCGGGGGAGGTCCGGCTCCAGCCCCAGTCCGGATTCCTGGACCCCATCGCCATGACGATGGCTGCAGTGGGCCTGGGGGTCTCTGTGTACAGCACCAGGCAGATGGCATTCAAACACACCTGAGTCTAGACCAGAACTTAAGTCCAGACTGGATCAAGACCGGTCTACAGCCTGAGAGACCAATCTGAGGGAAAAGAGCGCGATGTGAGGGTCTGTGTATGTCAGAGAAGATGGTGTTATTATGTTATGACTGTAAAGGTAAAAGGAAGTGTTCAGAGTGAAAGTGTGAGTTTTTTTAAAAGGTTGATAAGTTGTGAACAAGATGTGTGTCTCAGCAAAGAATTTATACTTTACATTCCCTGGGGGTGTGACGCTAACTGAAGCACTACTCTGTCTGAAGCTCTGTTACTCAAGTTTTTATTCTCTGACCAGAAAGAGCTGACTTGGTTGGAACTACAACAGGTGAGCTGATTTGTGCTGTCACTCTCGCCATTTTTGTTGAAAATCAAACACCTAAACAAGACCAGACGTACAAGAGACAATTTTTGTGTTTTTTTCTTGAGTTTTCAGATGATCTTAAAGCTTTTTTGGCCGTGTTTGCTAATGTGTACATTGTATCACCAGCATGAGGTCACTGCAAAGTATCAATAAGAACATGGGATGAGATTGTTATGGGACTTTAATGGAACCACAAAACTACAAACTGCGGGGAAAGTAAATATTGGCTTTTCAAGAGATAGGGAAGATGGCTAATTTGTTGACTATTTTGTAAAGCTGTAACTTCTTGGCTGGGGGTCCGTCACCTACTTGTTTCTGTGGATATGTCACTGCTCTGCCTGGAATGTTCCGCAGTATGACATTAAACAGATCTACCTTACATTTATTCAAATACAGGTGGCTTTATAGCTTAAAATACATAGAAAACAGGCATTCTGACTGTGAGAGGGATTGCCTCTCCACAGGTCTGACCTGTAACTTGGTCTGGTTTGGTCTTCATGAAGATAGGAAGGTTTAATATTATACTGTGAAACATTCCAGCCAAAGCGATAACATCTCCATGGAGTAAAGCATTTGACAGACCCTCCATCAGAAAAGTTACACAATGCACCTTTAAGGAAATTAATGGGTAAAAATAATAAGAATCTTCATAAAATTTCCATGTTTATTGCCATTGCTCTAACATTTCTATATAAAAGATTGTAGCTTTTCAGTAAAAAACACAGTTACATTCCACTGCAGCATAAATGTTAAAAACAAAACGCCAAAGAGTTTTACAGTGAAATATTAATGAAAAAAAAAAAGTTTTGTATCACTTTCTTGTGTGTTTATTTAAATACAGTACATGTAACACAAAAACTTGAATAAAAATTAACACCAGATTATAACAGTATTTATCCTATCACCTGATTACAAATTGTAATGTTAAAATTTTGTAAATATTGCTATAAATTAATGCAATTTATCAAGTAATATTTGAATAAAAAATGTAAAACTTCCATGTGTCCAGTGGTCTATTCTTAAAGTGCCGATATTATGCTGTCAGTGTATGTTATAATGTTTTTAAACTCTATACGCCTTCACTAGAATCATTTGGCAGGAGAAGTTCAGTGCTGACATCTATTTCAAAAAGCTATTCCCCAATATATATTCTCTGAACTACAGCCCGGTGGACCTATAAACATGGTGTCCTATAAAGTTGTTTTTGCATAGGTACTGCTCAGTCCAATGAATACACACAAATAAGCCTTTATCTTTTGATTCTGCAATATGTTATTTTTATCTTTGGAATACAGTGTTGATACTAAATATTTTAGAGAAGCATGCGTCCTTACTCTGAGTGAACTTGCATCTCCACAAACTTGCCTTTTATTTGACCTGGAGGATGGACTCCTTCTGTTTCCATGTAAATGCTATTCATTTGGCTATAGTCTTCAACAATATGGCGTAAAACTCATCTATCGCCATGGAGACTATTCTGAAGAATGGTTTTAACTTTTAATTTCCATGGAATCGTGACGTGTCTCATCTGCAGTTTTATGCCAGTTGTAATCACTGACATTAAAATAAACAAATACCTTTTGCTGATAAAAGTGTTGTGTACTTCCTTTGTAGATGAATGAAAACTGTTGCTGCACATGACTTTGACATAATGTCTATATTAGTTACTACACAGACAGTTACTATATATTTATAGAATATGTTTACAGTATACATTTGAATAACAACCAAGCAACTAAGTCCCTCTACTATTGGGTACACTCCGAAAATATGAAACGTCAACTTATTGCTCAATATAAGTCAATCAAAAGGTAGCTGTTAACCACCACTTCATGACATCACAAGGTAGAACAGAGCATTTTGAGCTTTGTAGATGTAGACAGACTAATAATACAGGATTGCTCAAACATGTGTGAATGAAACAAAACACTCACTCCACAGCTCACTAGAGTGAATTTTGCATGATATAGGACTTTAATTTAAGTGCAAATAAGCCAATTATATTTATTTATTGACACTATGTAGAAACTTCTCTCTCATCTGAATATTACATAATGATATAACTTACTTTGTGCATGTTATTTTATAATGTGTCGGTGAATGTAAATCCATAAGAATGTGTTGTTTTGTTTAAATAATCTAAAATAAAACAGTGAAAATCTTCTGGGCTCTGGACTCACTGGTGCAGAAGAGTCTGGTGGGAACAGCAGAGGCAGGATGTGCGGCTACAGTCAGTTTGGACGATGTGAATAAAACGGTGGCTTATTTAGGCCTTACATGAATGACATGAGAGATCAGTAAAGAGAGTTATAAAATACTACAGAACACACAAACATAGCTCAGGACAAAGCAGTAACACACACAGACTCACTGGTTCAGTACAAACTTCCTGAAATAAAGTCTGGTATATTCACAGAGAGGCACAGCGCTGATGTGCGATAACAGAGATGGATTTATAGACCTACTTTTATTTTCTGATTTATGTTATAATATTGTTTCTTCATCAAAAACATACTTGGTATTGTGTTTTGTTTCATTCACACATGTTTAACACATAAAACGTGCATATTTATACTGAGTTCTTCTCTCAAACAGAAAACACTCTGTTCCACCTTGTGATGTCATGTGGTAATATAGGAAGTGCTCCACTGTGTTTTTAAACTTTACACTTTCACTAAAATCATTTGGATGATTTCAGGCCTGGAATTGGAATTAAAGTGATTGTAGTGGTTAACTTGAAAACTATGGCTTCATGACGTCACAAGGTGGACCAGAGCATTTTGAGCTTTGGAGATGTAGACAAACTAATAATAAAGGGCTATTCAAACATGTGTGAATGAAACAAAACACAACTCCAGGTGTGTTTTTGATTCAGTTCAGTTCAAGTTTATTTATATAGCACAAATTTAACTTCAGATGACCAAAGTGCTTCACATAAAAGTCAACAAACAACAGAAGAAACAGACATAGAGATAACACAATGCATTGAAAAACTACAGTATTAAATGCCAGGGACAAGAAGTTTTCAGTCAAGTTTTACACTGCATGACATTTGATGAGATTGTAACGTGGCGCTGACAAGTCCATTCTGCGTAATATCGGATCTTTAATTAAACACCCTGGATTTTTTTTTTTACATTTTTGGTCATCCCTCCACCAGACGGCACTATTTTACAGCGCTTTGGCACTCCCGTTAATCAAATCATGAGGAGAAAGCGTGAGAAAACCACCGCGACGCAACGCTGGGGAGAGGAGAGGCTGCAACTAGTGTGGATGCCTTTACACGCACCGAAACTGGACAATACTAAGCGGAATGCCGACTCAAGACACGGGACACCAATTACATAGAGTTACGTTGTCTATATGTAGCTGTCGCAGATGTTTATGCATTGAAAATGACAGAGGAGTTGGTGCGTAAAAGTAGGTTAAGGCGTCTGGCTAACTTCTTCCACCCATCCAGCAGCAGCGCTTCTGTCTCGGATCTGGTGCAGCGCTGATCTCCGCTTAATGGGCATTGTTCGGGTTTAATTTGAGCCATAATTTTATCTGAACATGGCTGTGCTCCCTGACTTCTTGCAGAGTCCCACCGAGATTCGCTCGTCTCTCCACTTCACCGCAAGGTTTTGGTGCGTTTTGCTGCTCATTTGCTTGGCGGTCGCCTCCTCGAGTCGTGATGTTGTCCCGAAAAACGACGGATCCACGGGGACAGTCCACGGAGACGGCTCGGGACACCACAACATGTCCACGGTCCATAAAAAGGCGTTTCCTGTTTTATCCTTCAACTATAAACATGTCGGAAAGCCCTTTGAGATCTCTATGTGGATTCTCCTGGCGCTGCTCATGAAACTTGGTGAGTTAATTCAGTCGTTTTGGATTCTTGTCTCTTAAAAGGCCCATATTACACTATTTTATGATCTATATTATAACGTTTCCTCATCACAAACATACCTGGGGTTGTGTTTTGTTTAACACGCAAACCCTGCATATTTAGACTGAAAAACACTCTGCTCCACCTTGTGATGTCATGTGGTAATACAGGAAGAGCTCCACTGTGTTTTTAAACTCCATGCACCTTCACTAGAATCATTAGGATGATTTCAGGCCTGGAATTGGCAATCTCCACGAAACCCAAAGGTAAAAGGTAGCTGTTAACATAATATTTTTACCTTTTAACAATGTAGACAGACTAATAATGAAGGGTTATTCAAACATGTGTGAATGAAACAAAACACAAATGCAGATATGTTTTTGATAAAGACACCAACATGGCTTAAAGGTCACAAGAGTCATGTGTGTAATATAGGATCTTTAAACTTTATTGATCCACAAGGAAAATGAATTACAATATACAGAGAAAAATATACAGTAAATGGTAGTGAAAGGTACATTTGCAGTACTGTCTCCAGATGTGTGTGTTCTACAGAGCTGCTTAGGTTACTACTACCTCACAGAGGACAAAGAATAGCTAAAAATTATGAATATTGTCTCAAATAAGTTGTGCTCTATGCCGATAAAAGATAAAAACTCTGGTCCTAAAAGACAAAACATGCCATGTGACCTTGATAATTGTGTTTGACTGTTATGTAGAGATGTGATAAAATATGTAAACGGTTTTAACGTCGTTCGCAAAACTGGATGGATTGGCTGCTCTCCAAGACTGTTCAATCATGCAATCACAACAGACAGAATGATGGGAGTGTCTTGCCCAATTACACGACAACTTTATAGCCCCCTGAAGAAAACAGGATTTGAGCCAACAACCGTCAAGTTCTATCTATAGGCAGGGGATTTAACCGAAACTTAAACTTACACAAACATGACTCTTGTGAGCTTTAAGCAATGTTAAAACGCTGTTACCTCCTCAAAACACACACCTGGAGTTGTGTTTTGTTTCATTCACACATGTTTTAGTAACACTTTATTATTAGTCTGTGTACATCTGCAAACTTCAAAACGCTCTGTTCCACCTTGTGAGCTTTTACCTTTTGTTCAGTTGAGGCAATTCATTATCCAAATAATTCTAGTGAAGATGTATGGAGTTTAAAACGCAGTGAACCTGTATTACACCACAAGGAGTGTTTTCTGTCTGAGATTAGAACTAAGTCTAAATCTGCAGGGTTTGTGTGTTAAACATGTGTGAATAAAACAAAACACAACTCCAGCAGGTATGTTTATGATGAAGAAACAACATTATAACATAGATCAGAATATACAGCCTAGTTTGACTAAATTGACCTATATCTTGAGGCCTAAATAAGCAGCTGTTTTTGATATCCTTCAGATGGGACCATGTTTGAATGCTTGGCTCCAGTTCCCATGTAATTAGCTAAAAGGTCAATGGAGCTATGTCCTCTTATACAGACTGCTCCACTCACCTCCTCTTACATAACTGCTACAACAGCTGTAATTGTAGAGCTGGTTATTAAAGGTAGAGATGGCAGTGTTGTCATAAATCACTACTTTATTTTGATACCAATTATAATAAAAAACACTATTTATATATATTAATAGACAACATATATGAATTCTTGAATATTACAGTGCAGTCTTACACTAGTTTTCATAGGTTTCAGCTTCCTGTTATATGCAGCTTCTCCAATATTTTGTGCAGTATTATGCAATATTTGGTTTTAAATTGTTAATCACTACGACAACAGTCCTGTGTTTCATTATTCTGACACCCATGGATAGATCTAAACCATTCCAGCACTGTTTAAGTTTCAGCTGTGTCCCATTTATCTGATTTTCTTTCAGTGTCAAATCAATATTATTCAGATGAGTATCTAGTTTCAGTATTATGGTTTTAGTGTTTATAAATATCTGCTTATAGATTTCTTCACCCCTATAAGAGATGCCAGTTACTCAGTTTGCTGGAGCACAGGCCTTCTCTTGTCTGGTCTTATCATTATCTGCAGTTGTCAATGCTGTGGGGCCGGTCCAATTTCCTCCTCGTGCCCCAGATGATAACAGAGGCTTCAGACTGAACTGTAACACAATACACCTTTAGTAACTAGATTATATTAAGACTGTGTCAATACTGTCTGTTATGGTGGTATTTTAATGTTATTATTAGACAAGAGTAGAGTAGAGGGCTGGGCAAACAAAAAAAAAAAAGTAAAAGAAAAAGTTCAAACCGATTTGTTTGGAAGAAAATCGATTTTTTACTTTCCTCACTTTCTTGCTTTGGAAATTGCATTGAAAATAAGAAAGACCTCTCACCACAGTCACAGGAGCAGAGTTTAGCACAGGACCATGGCAGCGCTGATGCTTTGAAATCAGTGACAGTGTTGTTGGGGCTGCATGTTTAATGTAATAGTTTGTTTTATTTCCCCAGTGGCCAGTGGATTAAATGCGATCACTGAATAGAATATTTTAAAGGTCCTATATTATACAAAACTGATTTGTGTGAGGTTTTCGTCATGTTATAATGCTGTTACCTCCTCAAAAACATACGTGGAGTTGCGTTTTATTTCATTCACACATGTTTGAGTAATCCTTTATTAGTTAGTCTACATCTACAAAGCTCTAAATGCTCTGTTCCACCGTGTGATGTCATGTAGTGGTAGTTTTCATGTTAACAGCTCCTTTTACCTTGTGTTCAGTGGAGATGAGCAATTCCAGGATTGAAATTAACCAAGTGATTCTAGTCAAGGTGTATGGAGTTTAAAAAGTGTGAGTGTTATTGTTAGTTTGAGAGAAGAACTCAGCCTAAATATACAGAGTTTGTGGATTTTCTTTAGTTTGCAGAACATTTTTAGTGGGAAGGGGAAAAAAACAACCAAAAATCGAGGTTTTTTTGTTTAAGAAAAAAATTTGACAATTTTATTTTCAGGCAAAATCGCCCGTAAAAAGTATATTGAAATATTATAGTGATATTTTTATTACAATACAAAACATATTTATTGCATCTTTTTGTCATATTGCCAGACATAATTGTAAGGCTAAGACAAACTACATAAGACACAGCAGTGCTTAGAACTATTTAACAGTATTCAGTCAAAGGGTTTATATGTGGGATAAACTGTTACAAATACAGTTGCAGTGCTGAGCTGCATTTTCTGGAGTCATAAATAGATGTTGGCAACAAACTATTAGCATTTTAGCACAGTCAATATTTACCATAGAAAAAAACTGGTGCCTTTTTCATATTTAATGAGGCTGCTCTCAAGTCTCTCACTTTTACTCTTCCTGAGATGTTACTGGAAAAACTCACAAAATTCAATAATGTTTTTAGAACAGAGTCAATCACCATTAAGTTTTCCTGTGTACCTTATCATTTAAGACTAATCCAGAGAGCGAGTATTGGGCGGCTCTCTGCACCTGCTCCTCTGATGGTTCTCAACTGGTTTGTCTGTACCATAGACTGTAAATGGACATAGCTAAACTGCTAGCCACTGCATTCCAAATAGGAAGTGAGCATGGGGGCGCTTACGGCTCCATCAACTCCATTTCACGTTGTATTGAAAAAACGCTGCCCTCTCTCCATATCTGCTGCTGTGAGCCTCATCATTTTTGTCTTAAAATGTTCGTATTAACTCGCTCTACATGATCCCGGTGTTTTTATTTCGCTCCAAATTTGCCCCATAACTGCTAGCCTTGGTGAGCTTCATTTGACTGGAGCCAAACGCTATGGGTGACGTCACAATGGGTGACGTCACAGTCAATGGTCTGTACTCAGCCTCATTTTTAGTATTTTAGCGTATGAGTGTTTGTGTGTGTGTGTTTATCTCTAGAAACAACAGACCATTTGTGTATCTCTAATACAAAACAAAACACTTCTGTCCTCACCTTTGCAGATGTCGTAATTGTTACCGTCGTTGGCACAATAGGTGGATGAAATGCATTTTTGGTGCACTATCTGAGTTACTAAATTGTTCTAGAGCTGGCCTGGTCCACGAACTTTACAAATAATAAGTAATAGAGGGAAAAACGGACTTTTACTTGTGTTTGAAAATAATTTTGTCATTTTGTTGTGAAATATGAGCTTCAAAAGTAGTAATTTGGTGCCAGAACTGTTGTAGAATAAATAAAGAGTCAGAGAGTTGTAAAGAGAGGCAGGACTCTGGTTTAGAGATAGACATGCATATATCCAGCCAATATTTGGACTTTTAACTATTGACTATTGACTATTGACTATTGACTATTGACTATTGACCTTAAATCTCCAGCACAGGCTTTTATTTTGTTTTAATCGACCTCCAGCTTAATAATACTGATAAAAGTTTATTTCAGCACTTGAGTGCAATGAGATAACTTCTGAAAACATGAGTGCACAGCTCTTATATGGTTTTGTGGTGAGGAAATGTCTGTGGGTGAGATTTTGGTAAATTTAAATAGCATAATTTCGGAGAAAAAATATCAGCAGCCATGAAAAAATGTGTAACGGTCGATTTCTAGATAACAGAAGTTTATTTACCATCTATACAGCACCTGCAGACATGAGTGTCACACACTTTATGTTTACATGCACACAGTGTGGGTTGGGTTTTGTCCATTCAAGTCTTTGCAGGCTTCTGCTGTAGGGAGTATTATAAGAAGATAACAAGGACTGAGCTGGCAATGTGCTTGGTACAGCAATTTCAGTTATAATTTATCCATAGATTTCAGAATGTGGTTTATGTATTAACATTTCAAAACAAAGTATATTTTGAATGGTCAGCTGCCCTCAGATTAGCACCATATAACAAGAAGCTGAAATATATAAATAGTTATAGCAGGCCTCTCTCTTATATTTGACTTTGACAGGGCCTCCTCCTGCCTGTTTCCTTTGACAGTTTGGCTATAATATTCTAGTGTGGCATAAAACTTATCTATCTCCATGGAGAATGTTCCAAAGTAAAGTTTTAATTTTCTGTTTCATGCAAGTAACGTGTCACCTCCAGAAAGTTAAATACTGTATCTTTTAATTTGTAAGGCAAATCCACTGATCTGTAGGTTGGTGGTTTGAATCCCGCTTCTGAATTAAACAACATTGGCAGAGCGGTCAGACCCACTGGCCCACAGAGCTCCCACAGATGACTGCTGTCGTTGTGTCCTTGGGCAAGACACTTAACACACCTTGCCCCCGTGTCTGTGTACACTGGTGTATGAATGTGTGTGTGTGGATGGGGGAGTGGTTGCTTGATGTAAAGCGCTTTGAGTGCCTTGAAGGTGGAAAAGTGCTAAAAACACAATTTACAAGTTTATTTGTTGAGCACAATTTGCACAAAAAGTAATAAAAAGTGCTTTAGATTGAAAGGACATTAAAATCACTTTAAAGGTGAACTATGTAACTCTTTGGTTGGGGGTCCATCACCTGCTTGCACAATGCACCTTTAAAACAAATAAAACATGAACAAATATAATATAAAACACAAATAATTTAACTCTTCATTATATGCAGCTAAAACCTGGAACAGTTTTCCTGAACATGTGAGTCAGCCCTCTACTTTGACTATGTTTAAATTTTTCTCTCTTCTCTTTTAATGTTAATTTTATGATGATTATTTATGTTTTGATTTGCTTGTATCATGATTTTAATGTATTTCCTATTCTGTAAAGCACTTCAGATTACTTTTTGTTTGAATTGTGCTATACAAATAAACTTGCCTTTTATCATAATTCCTAATATATAAATTTCACAATTCAGTTTCCACTTTTGGCCTCACATTTTTTTATTTGATTTCATATTTTTGTTTCCATTCTAGTACTGCTTTTTGGAACCGTTAAAGAGATGTAACCCACCATCACGTAACCATTTTTTCTCCAAACCAAAAATGTGCACACGATCTTGTGACAATTTTGTCTCATAAGATCTTGTGGGACGAGATCTTGTACCATCCCTTTGCCTTACCTCTCTACAGGCTTATAATATAACATAAATACTTGAACTCTTCATTATATCTCTGCAGGCTTCCATATCATTCCTCGCGTCTCCAACATCGTTCCTGAGAGCTGTCTTCTGATTGTGGTCGGTCTGTTGGTGGGCGGAGTCATCAAAGCCATCAAAGAAGACCCCCCAGTGTTGGACGACAAACTGTTCTTCCTCTACCTTCTTCCCCCCATCATCCTCGATGCTGGTTACTTCTTACCCATCCGCCCCTTCACCGAAAACCTGGGGACTATTCTGACCTTTGCTGTGGTCGGGACCCTCTGGAACGCCTTTTTCATTGGTGGGACGATGTATGGAGTTTGTCAGATTGCAGGAGCGCAGTTACAAAGAGTGGATTTACTGTCCTGTCTGCTTTTTGGGACCA
The DNA here is from genome assembly GCA_029959045.1 of Taenioides sp. WSHXM2023. Classification (NCBI taxonomy): domain Eukaryota; kingdom Metazoa; phylum Chordata; class Actinopteri; order Gobiiformes; family Gobiidae; genus Taenioides; species Taenioides sp. WSHXM2023. Next base: position 23,750,738 of record CM057097.1, read on the forward strand.
TTATTTCGGCGGTGGATCCAGTGGCGGTGCTGGCTGTGTTTGAGGAGATACACATAAATGAACTTTTGCACATCCTGGTGTTTGGAGAGTCGCTGCTAAATGATGCGGTCACTGTGGTGAGTGGAGGCTTAACGGGCCCTTATCACCTTATTCTCCGATCTGTGTTATAATGTCGTTTCCTCATAACAAACACACCTAGAGTTATGTTTTGTTTCATTCACGCATGTTTTAACAGACAAACCCTGCATATTTAGGCTGAAAACACTCTCTTCCACCTTGTGATGTCATGTAATACAGGAAAGGGTCCACTGTCTTTTTAAATTCCATACACCTTCACTAGAATCATTTAGATGATTTCAACCCTAGAATTGCCAATCTCTAATGAAGAAAAGGTAAAAGGTAGCTGTGGAAAAGTGGAAAACTTCATGACATCACAAGTTGAGACAGAGTGTTTTCCGTTTGAGAGAAGAACTTGGGTTTTGTGTGTTCAACATGTGTGAATGAAACAAAATAAAACTCCAGATACGTATGTTTTTGATGAGGAAACAACATTATAACATAAATCATAAAATAGCGTAATATCGGCCCTTTAAAAGCCTGTCTAGTTTATGTTCCAGAAATTGATCTTTAAACCCATGTATTTGTTTTTAATTAGACAAAATAGAATCAGAATAAAACTTGTGATTATCTACTACACCATTCATATAGTATACATTGCTATTAATGTGTTTCTCTCTTTTCCCTCTCCAGGTCCTGTATCACCTGTTTAGAGAGTTCTCTCTGGAGGGCGGAGTCACAGTGGGAGATGCGTTTTTGGGTGTGGTCTGTTTTTTCGTCGTAGCACTCGGTGGCATCCTGGTGGGGGCGATATACGGGCTCCTGGGGGCCTTCACTTCTCGCTTCACGTCTCACACGCGAGTCATAGAGCCACTGTTTGTGTTCCTGTATAGTTACATGGCCTATCTGTCGGCTGAAGTCTTCCACCTGTCAGGAATCATGTCGTGAGTTTTGTAATTTTCCATCCTTTTATTTTTATGATTATTTAATGGTGTATTGTGTAACTTTTCTGATGGAGGGTCTGTCAAATACTTTTCTCCATGGAGATGTCAGGCGGAGTAATGACATATCCATAGAAACAAGCAGGTGATGAACCCCCAGCTAAAAACCTTTTGATGGTTTGAAAAAAAGTTTAATTAGTTTGGTGGGAGCATAGACTGTATATATAAATAGACATAGTTAACCTGCTAGCCGCCACATTCCAAATAGGAAGTGAGCATGGGGGTGCTTTCGGCTCCATCAACTTTGGATCCAAAAAGCTGTAACCTCTCTCTCTGTAACTGCTGCAGTGAGTTTTGGTCTTAAAATGTTTATATTAACTCCCTACACATGATCCTGGTGTTTTTATTTCACTGTTTTGTCTGTAAACAAATGTAAATAAATTCCCATTCCTAATTTGGAACTTGGCTCCAAATTCGCTCCTATAACTGCTAGCCTTGTGAGCTTCATTTGACTGGAGCTGAATGCTATGGGTGACATCACATTCGCTTAGTCCACTTCTTTATACAGCCTATGTGTGGGATCATGGGGGACTGCGGCAGAGAGCTAACCAAAAGGTGGGTTTGAATAGTGTTTTGGAGAGATCATAAGATTACTCAAACATGCAAATGATTCAGAAAATCACAACATTATAACATGAAAGAAAGGTCAAAGAAGCTGATTTAGTATAACACCATCTGTTTAACCTTTTTATTACATTGATGTGGGTCTGTGATTCTTATTAAATGCCCTCTACATTTTATAACTGCAGTTCAAATGTCTCACATTCAGGAGTATTTTAGCACTGGATTGTTAGTGTAGCTCAAACATTTAGTCTTCCTAGTTTTGGCAAAGGTAAATAGTTTACACAGTAGCTCACAAATCATAATATATTATAACAACAAAAGAGAAATGGTAATAATACATTCTAAATGCATTTTCAGATATGGCAAAGAAAATATGCACACTATAAATATTGACCCCAAAAAAATATTGTTCCAGCTTTCATATATTGAACGGTAAGTTGATATACAGAAGTTACAGTGACAGGTCTACCCACCTCTAGTCTTATTAGCCTTTGTGTTATAACAATTAGAAAACAAAAGGCAAGAAAAAAGCCTTACTAGGAAGACAACATTTTAGGATGGATCTGCAATTAGTAGTACACAAAGAAATTCAAAGTCCTTTACAGAATAAGAAGGACATTAATACCACAATACAAACATAAAATTAACATAATAAAATTAACAATGCTGAATAAAAAATAATGGGATGTAAACAGATCAAATTCTTTTTTCTTCTTCTCTCTTCTCTGTCCTGCAGTCTGATCTCATGTGGAGTGATGATGCGTCCGTATGTTGAAGCCAATATTTCCCATAAATCCTACACAACCATAAAGTACTTCCTGAAGATGTGGAGCAGCGTGAGTGAAACTCTGATCTTCATTTTCCTCGGCGTCTCCACTGTGGTCGGGCCTCACTCCTGGAACTGGACCTTCGTCATAGTAACTGTGTTCCTCTGCCTAGTCTCACGAGTCCTGGGTGAGTACTTTTAGGTTGTTAGTGATTGTACACCCCAGGGTTTTAGGGGCCCAGAATTGGACCCTCTTCCTATTAATTTATATAAAGTGGGGCCCAGGTGAGGCTTCTTGCCCTGGGTCCCCAAATTTCTGTCGACAGGCCTGGTTGTACACAAAGTTACTACCCTACCTACTTACCCTAGCTACCCTAACAATATTTTTGGGGGGCTCAGTATTGATCGCGTGTACATTTTCTTTATTTTTTGGCTGTGCAATAAGATTTAAGCTGTAAAGGTTGAATTAATAACTGTAAAGTACTAAAGTGATTCTGCTGTTTATTTACTGAACTCATGTTTTTTAAGAATATTGTAGATTTAGAATAGTTTTTGTGGCAATTCAAAATGTGTTATTATGACAGGCTTATTGATAAAGGAAAAATAGTAAAGCATACAGTATCTACCATTTTTAACACCACGCTCCCCATAAGAAAATATTTGTGTTTCTGAGTACCAGCAGATCTAAACCTGGTATATGCAGGTATAACTTATTGGGCTAAAACAGGTGTAAAGTGGGACTGTTTTAAATTACTAACTACTAAAACTAACCCAAAGGAGGAAAAGGAAAATTAACCCAGTCTACATGATTGTGGGTGACCTCACACTCGCGTATATAGTCCACTTCTTTATACAGTCTATAGGTGAGACATGTTAAATGGGTGGTAATAATAACAATTTCATCATTCATCACTGGTTGTCTACATTTTGTCTGATTTCAGGCGTGATTGGACTCACTTACATCATAAATAAATTCCGTATTGTGAAGTTGACCAAAAAGGACCAGTTCATTGTTGCGTACGGTGGCCTGCGAGGGGCAATAGCCTTTTCACTGGGTTTCCTTCTCACCAATGATGACCTCAAGCACATGTTCCTCACTGCCATCATCACAGTCATTTTTTTCACTGTTTTTGTACAGGTGAGTTTCATTTAAAGGTGCACTGTGTAACTTTTTGGTTGGGGGGGTCCGTCACCTGTTTGTTTCCATAGATATATGTCGTTGCTCTGCCTGGAATGTTCCACAGTATGACATTAAACAGCTCTACCTTACATTTATTCAATTACAGGTGGCTTTACAGCTCAAAAATATCTAGAAAAACGTAATTCTGTGCGCAGGGTTGCCTCTCCACAGATCTGACCTGTAACTTGGGTCTGGTTTGGTCTCCATGATGATAGAAAAGACATCACAAGGTGGAACAGAGCATTTTGACTTTGGAGATGTAGACAGACTAGAAATGAAGGATTAGTCAAACATGTGTGAATGAAACAAAACACAGCTATGGATATGTTTTTGAGGAGGTAACATAAAATGACTTGAAGCTCACAAGCGTCAATTTTTGGTAATATGTGACCTTTTATTATTTGATTTTATTCCTTATTTATTTTTTTAATTCTATTTTAATAATGTATTTATTATAATAATAATAATAATAATAATAATAATAATAATAATAATAATAATCTGTTTTTGTATGCTTTCTGCATGCTATTTTTATGCTTTTTGTATTGTTCTTTGCTGTTTGTACAGCACTTTGTAAACCTTTCTTTTAAAAGTTGTTATTATTATTATTATTTTATTTTATTATTTTATTTTATTTTTAATTATTTAATATTTTTGTGTTTTTCTCCATCTCCAGGGTATGACCATCAGACCTCTGGTGGAGCTACTGGCCGTGAAGAGAAAGAAAGAAACCAAAGGATCCATAAACGAGGAGATCCACACACAGGTCAGTGATGTCTTCAGCACAAATTTATTTCAGTTTATTTATGAAGATTTCCTTGACGTTAGCAGGGCGTACTTTATTGAAATCATTACAGGTGTTGATTTATTTCTATGATTTGTAGTCTTATCTTATACTGCATCTTTTATATTATATTTTCTTTTATATTACACTGTATTTTATAGTTGAGAGGTTACAATGTTTTTGCTTTAGTTTTTGGATCATCTCCTCACTGGGATTGAAGACATCTGTGGTCATTATGGACACCATCACTGGAAAGACAAGTACAATTAAAATTTATATTATAATTTAATTTTTTTATTTTTTTTATTTTAGGGTTGTAGTCTTATAGTCGTTTAGTTAATTAATCCATCCATGGAGATGAAAAATTGTACTGGACATGTAATTATTTTTATTTGATTATGTATTTATTTTAATTTCCTTGGGGATTAATTACGTATCGTACGAGCTGAAGATTTGGTAGTGAATAATTTAAATCTTAAACTCCCAGAAAAATATCTTCCTTGCTCATGAATTGAAAATTAAATAAAAAAATGTATGTCATATCAGTAGGCCTGTCATGATAACAAAATTTGAAATGTGATATATATTGCTGAAGAAAATATTTAAATTAATTAATTCCCTAAACTCTAAACCAGGATTATCCTCAAAAATCCCAAATTACTTATATTATGAGACATATAATTATTTATTCAGTAGTAATTATAGTCACAGTCGCAGTCACTTATTGGTCTACTTACAAAAAAAACCAAATTCTTTTTTGTATATTTCAGGTTGAATCGCTTCAATAAGACATATGTAAAGCGCTGGCTGATCGCAGGGGAGAGGTCCACAGAGCCTCAGCTCCTCTCCTTTTATAATAAGATGGAGATGAAACAGGCCATGATGCTGGTGGAGAGTGGGAGCGCTGCTAAACTGCCCACACTGGTGTCCACAGTGTCCCTACAGTGAGTATTAAATATAAAAACATATTTATTACTACATGTTTTAGATACAAATTATACAACTTTTAAAAATAATAAATTGTGTTTTTATATAAAACATAACAAAGGTTCACTATGTAACTTTTCTGGTGGAGTGTCCACCACTTTGCCTAGAATGCTTCATGGTATGGCATTCAACACATCTATTACCATGGAGACAAGCAGGTGACGCCACTAGGTTATGTGAAGGTCAGATCTGTGGAGAGGCAAGATAAACATATTGGCGTGTACCTACAAATAAACAATATAAACGTATACAACCACCACACAATCCACTTTTTGGCACTTACTTATTGCCCGTTATGCCTCTGGCGTGTAGGGCGGCAACTTTTTGGCACTGATCAACTCTGAAAGAAATGCAAATATTCAGTCTGTGAATCACAAAGAAGAATGCTGTTTTTAAAAATAGATATTTTTGTAGAAATATTCAACCAAAGGACCTGGCCAAGAAGCGAGCGATACCGAGCATCTCCAAAAAACGTGAAGAAGAAATCCGAAAGATCCTCCGGGCAAATCTGCAGAAAACAAGACAGAGAGTAAGTCTTTCAGTATTGTAATATTAAACATTTGTATTTATATTTTTTCATCTGTACTGTATAATTTCTTTTTTTTTTCTTTACAGCTGCGGTCGTACAGGCGCCATGACCTGATGAGCGACCCATTCGAGGACAACGTCAGTGAGATGCGCTTCAGGAAACAGAGGGTGGAGATGGAGCGAAGGGTGAGAGAACTTTGCTGCACTTTAGAAATTCAATTCAAATAACTTTATTAGTCTCCAGTGTGCTAAAGGGCACACATAGGGGCAGTTATTCATACACATCAATAACACAAATAATTAAGACAAGTAAATGCAATATAAAGGGCTGATCATAGACTGGATGTATAAATGGAAATGGCTAATCCTCTAGCCGTCACATTCCAAATAGGAAGTGAGCATGGAGGCACTTCCAGCTCCATTGTCTCTAGCTCCAGTTGACTTTACATTGAAAAATTGTCACCTCTCTCTCTTTAACTGCTATGAGTCTTATCATTTTGGTCTTAAAATGTTCATATTAACCCTCTCTACATGATCCTGGTGTTTTTATTTCACTATTTTGTCTGTAAATAAATACCTATTCCTAATTCCTATAACTGCTAGCCTCGTGAACTTCATTTGACTGGAGCCAAGCGCTATGGGTGATGTCACATTCCTTTAGTCCACTTTTTTTATACAGTCTATGGGGCTGGCATTCAATTTTTAGCACTAGGGGGCACAATGCTACTACTTTTGAACAGCTCTTGACAAAGGTGACTTCAAAGTACTGAATCGATCATATGGATATCTTGAACAAGTGCACTGTAAGAATAAATTAATCAGTACATTGCTTCTTGACATTTCTGGCTCATTTCAAAATAATAATAATAATAATAATAATAATAATAATAATAATAATAATAATAATAATAAAATAATCCAATGGTGTATCTTTAAGTCTTTGGCAAATAAACTGACTTGCAATGAGGGTCAGTGTATTAAAATAAAACAAGTCAGATATATCTTTAAACCAGTGCAATTATCCATGCCCAAAGACTCAAACTAAAACTCAAGATTAATATTTTTAATCCAAGTAATTTTAATTTATATTGGCAGATAAATAATTATATTTTTAATGATTTGTTTATTTTTATTTCTACAGATGAGTCACTATCTCACAGTTCCTGCCAAAACCCAAGAAAGACCTTCAGTGAGGAAAGTCTGTTTTGAACCAGGTCAGTTCCGTTCCATCTCACAGCTTTATTAGATCAGGCTCCTTCCTGACTTAAAGGTGCATTGTGTAACTTTTCTGGTAGAATTGTGCTGAACTTTGTTCAACAGAAATAACTGAATTGATTTTTTTGGCTGTTTTTCTTTGTATATTTTTGTTTGCACAAACTATCTCTCAGGTTTTTTAGCAGGTCTTAAACAATAATGAAAATACTTTTATAAATAGAAAGTAAAGTAAAAATAAAAAGTATCTTTAAAATCTAAGTAAAATAACGTAAAGATACCTAAAATGTATACTTGTGTATTGTGTAACTTTTCTGGTTGAGGGTCCGTCACTTGCTTTTCTCCGTAGAGATGTTACTGCTTTGTCTGGAATGTTTCACAGTATGGCATTAAACCTTTCTAGACAACCCCGCTCACAGTCAGAATGCCTGTTTTTCTAGGTATTTTTGAGCTATAAACCACTTGTAATTTAATAAGTGTAAGTTAGAGCTGTTTAATGTCATAAATTCCAGACGGAGCAGTGACATATCCAGAGAAACAAGCAGGTGACGAGCAGCTGATGAGACCAAAAAGTTACACAATGCACCTTTAAGTGCAGTGCTTTACTACTTTTACTTTGTTATGTTCTACCACTGTATCATTATGAAGTGACATGTTAATAGTCTGACTCAAAAAAAACTAAATTTGGCCATTGATTTTTATTATTATTTTTTTTTTTTTTTACAGAGCACAAGGTTTACACATACGACGAGAGTGAGATTCCCAACAGAAGTAAATCTGAGGGCACCTCCGTCTCCTCCAGGGACCCTGACGACGTCTTTGTCCCGAGTGAGACACCTCCGCCGACTACTCAGACAGCAGCGCCAAAGAAACCAACCAATCAGATCAAAGAGGAAGACGATGTTGGTCTAACAATGTCCCGTTGCCTTAGTGACCCAGGACCAAAAGAGGAAGATGAAGATGACGCATTTCTACCATAAAAATGCACAAATGTCCCAAAACATGGAGGATGAACTCATAGAACTCATAATATGAATTGAATAGAGATGTCCTCCATATAATTCATAAGTATTAATATTTATTCATTGATTTTGTGTCTTTTGTTATGTACATGTCTTATATTTTTATCATGACCATACAGTGTTACCAAAGCATGCTTGTTTTAATAGAAGTAATATGCGTTCTGTCTTTGTTTGTTGGTCAGACAAAATTAAAGGTGCACTGCGCAACTTTTCTGTTGGAGAGTCCGCCATGGAGTTATTGCTTTACCTGGAATGTTCCATGGTATGACTTGAAACATTTCCATCTAGCATTTATTTATTACAAGTGTTTCTGTTGCTCAAAAATACAATAATTCCTTCTGTGAATTCAGATCTGATTTGGAATGTAGCATAGTGCTGTTACCTGCTTTTACTGTGTAACATCTGTACTGTGTAACATTCTAGTCAAAGCAATAACGTTTCCATGGAGACTTCAGGTGGCAGACCCCCCAGTAGAAATGTTACGCAGTGGATCTTTAAATGTAAAATGTGACAAAGTGTTGTTTTAAACTGACTTATAGCACAAAACATTTGGAAAAGCACATCAAACTATCATACTATGGACTGCCATAAGTAATTTTAATCAAATTTTAAAATTAACTGACACTGATGTTTCAGTTAATTTTTATCTGCATGGGGAGTAAAATGTTATTTAATTGTAATATAATCATCTACATAATTAAACCTAATATGCTTGTGAAATGTGATTTTTTTTTTTTTTTTTTTTTACAACTAATAAGAATTTTTGTTTTTGCATGAACCATTATAACTCCCCGTGTGACTCACATTATAAATCAATTTCCATAGTTCTGAATATGTAGAAGATGTTCAACCAGATGTAGTCTGCTTAATATTACTACATGTTTCAAAGCTTACATTCAAAACTGATATATAGGCCTTCTAGTAGATCACTAATCATATATGAAGTAATTTTGGCTTATCTATTTGACTGGTGTTTTTTTTTTCCTCAGGGACTTTAAACATGCTGCAAAATCATGAAGTTATATCCAATACTGCCTGTCTCATGTTACATATTGCTACTGAGTACAAAGTGTTACAAGCACACTGTTACATATGTACTGATGTCTGTTATTGTTCACATATTAACAAAACAACTCAAACTAAAGCGAATGCTGCATAAACATCTGCCTTAAAATGTGTTCTTTGTGTGCCACTATTTTTATAATGTGTCCATAATAAAGCTTTTACAAACCTTTGTTTTGCATATCCTTGCAATTACACACTTGTTTACTTAATGCTACCATCTGTAAGTTTAGTGGTGAATTTGTTCAAAAAAAATTTGCATAATGTTTTTAGCTTTAAAGGTGCACTGTAACTTTTCTTTTTTTTTTTTTTTTTTTTTTTGCCTTGGATGTTCCACAGTATGGTATTAAACATCTATCCAACATTTATTCAATTACAGAGCTAACAAATAACTTGAAACATGAAACTGAACATGTGAGCGGGTCTACATCTCTAACCTTTAACTTGCTGGATCGTGCCACCTGTCTGTCCTCATGGGGTTTAATGTCACACTGTGGAACATTCCAGGCAACGCAATAGCATCTCCATGGAGACAAACTGGTGGGGACCTTATACCAGAAAAGTTATGCAATGCACGTTTAACTTGCTAAACACGCCCCTGACGCAAGACCATTGACCACGCCCCTTCTTTGACCACGCCCCTTCTTTACGTCGCAGTTTTACGTCCCTCGCTGCAGCCGAGCGTTAGCAGCGACGGTCCGTGTGCTCGTTGTCGACACCAAAAAAGCATCATGTCCCGAGTGTACGTGGGCAGATTGAGCTACAGGGCCCGGGAGAAGGACGTGGAGAGGTTTTTCAAAGGTTATGGGAAGATTCTAGAGGTTGATTTGAAAAACGGGTAAGATACGACTGTTTTTCTCAAGCGGATGTTCATGGGGTACCTCGGCTAATGCTAACAATGCTAACTCCAATTCTGCAACTATAGCCTCGGGTACAGATTGCGAAATTTTTGTAGGCGTGTGTGTAATGTTGCACTAGTTTATTTATGAATTAATATTGCCAAGAGCACTTTGGCAATCTGCAAGACGATGCTTAAAAATGTCATTAATTTAGGTTAGCTTCTATTGTGTAGCCTGATCTTGGCGGGGCAGCAGTATCAGCAGCTAACATGAGACGTGGCAATGCCAGTCTTTTACAGCCTTTTGAATGCCTCGACTCCTTCCGAAATTGACAAAATATTCACTGAAATGAGACTTGAATACACAAATCAAGGGAACTGGTTCTCTTGTCAAGTCCGTACTATTTTTATTTTATTTAATTTTTTTTTTTTTTTTTTTTTTTAATTTTGAACTTTTCATGCAATGGCAGCAGTAATCGATTTATTCAGTTTCAGGAAAATCCATAGAAATTAACAATATAAAACAAACAAAGACAGGATATAGCTACATGGATACATAGCCAGAAAGCCGAAAATTGTTATATTTGATTGCGTAAATTTGAGACATATTTTGAAACTAGTCATAGTGTAGCGCATTATTTGACAACAAAAAGGAATGAAAATTTTCAAGCAACTCTCAAGTCACTGACAATCTGCATATTTGCCTCATCAAGCATTATTTTAGTCAATTATTTCTTATTTCATTTCATCTTTGCCTTGTTTTCTCCTTACCACCTCTTGTTTATAGCTGAGATATATTTGTATTAGTACATTTCTATATTTTATTTTTACTTGTACATATACATTTATATAATTATGCCTTATTTGACACCAGTCTTTTGCTATTTTTGCTGCTTATTTTGAATGTATTATTGCCATTTATATTTTTGCACTTTGTTATTATAATATATTGTGATGTGTGAGCTGAGCGTTGTCTAAGTCTAATCAAACCCTTTTTCCATTTTGTGTTTTTAGGTACAAGCTAAAACTTTTGTCCAGTTAACTGAATTTATTTTTTTATTTTTTTTGCTTTTTAGTTACGGTTTTGTGGAGTTTGACGACCCCCGGGATGCAGATGATGCAGTGTATGACCTGAATGGGAAGGAACTGTGTGGGGAGCGGGTGATAGTGGAGCACACCAAAGGCCCTCGTCGTGATGGAGGGGGCGGCGGAGGAGGAGGAGGAGGGGGGTACGGGGGTGGAGGAGGAGGTGGAGGCGGAGGAGGCGGACGCAGTAAGTTTTTGGGCATGTTTGGCCATTTAAATGAAATGTAAAATTGATAGGTAGCAACATTTTCTCAAGGGTCTCTGGTGGCACTTGTGAAGGCAACTTGTTTATAACTTGCAGAAACATGAACCACATGAAATCATCCTTGTAATCAGATATTCAAGTTATCTACTATTACCAGTAGAGGTGGGTGATGTATTGGGGTAAAAAGTCTGATGCTTGAATTATTTACAGGCATTTTTAGCACATTTTGAATGGATAGTTGAAATATAAATAAAGCTATTCAGTTGCTTTTATTGTTAATTTGGCCCACTGCTAATTAGGTCAGGACTTTGAGAACCAGACTAGAGCAGCCCAACAGGTGCTACGGCTGTTTAAATTTGTAAACATGTTTATGTCATGTGGCTGTCTGTCAAGCTGAACAGAACAGAATGTACCACACCGTTCCATTGTAATAAGATAAGATAATCCTTTATTTGTCCCACAATGGGGAAATTGCAGTGTCACAACGCAAGTTTCAGAAACGGTAGGAAAATAAGAGCATGCATCAAAATCAAGATAATAAGTATTTACAGTCAACTAAAAAACACAACACTGTAAAGCTAAAAGGCACAGAAACGTTGCACAATAAGTGTCTTTGATTCTGAGCAGTGAACAAACAGCAGTTAAGTGACTCCAGTATAGTAATATATTATATTACTACAATAATATGGTGTGAAAGAACTGCCCCAGCTACAATTTACTGCACTACCAGCCCAAATTTTGGGGTGTCCAAAGTTTTGGCTGGTAGTGTATATGAAAAACAAAGGTATAAAAAGGTTTCAAAAGTAGCCTTTGGGACACAGTTATTGAAATCACGACTCTCAGTCAGAAGTTATTTTCAGTGAAATACAAGGATTTACAATGCCGTAAGCCAAGTCCTGCCCTGCATTAGAAACCTTAGTGTTTGTTTTTACTTAAAACCGTATCAGGCTATAAATGCATGAAACTTTTTTTTTTTTTTTTTTACATGCAGTAAACAGACAGAGGATGTACATGTACCACATTCACACTGACAAAGGAACTAAAACGGAGCTAAAATGAAAACCAGACATCACAAAACAACCAAAAATATACACTTGATCTTAAAAATTAAAATGATAATTGTGCCTGGCTGAAACGACTTGTTTTCAAAAAACGGGAACCGATAACCATCTCTGAAACCTTTTCTACTTTGGACCACTCCTATGAATGAGGAATTACAATCAGATGAAAAGAATCTCTGATTACGTTTTGCTAATCAAAACTGGCATAGCTGTTTGTTGTATGATAAAAGGTTGCCTGCACTAGAGCCACTGAACCTGTGAAAATGTGATTGTTGTGACCTTTTAAGAATGAAATTTAAATTGGGGTTATGGCTTATTAAAACACTGTATAACTAAATGTAAAATATATCTCTGCTAAATATCTAATGTAATGTAATGTTGCTGTAAATATTTATACATGATTGTGAATTTTAAAGCTAAAGATTTAACAAAGCACCTCAATGTTTTAATTGAAAGAGTCCTTGGCTGACTGCCTGCCCCAATTGCTGGCCATGGTGTCCCCCCTTTCCAAGAGTGGTTTGACCATTGTGGGCCCCTGGGCAGAGCCAAAAAAGCCAGAGCCAGTGTGAATGAAGACCGCTTTGCCACTAGGCCAGGCCGGGTGGTGAGGATGCCAAAGGGTTAGGATCAGATGTGGGTTGAGCCAGAAGCACTACATGTTTTACAATCATAGTCAATGATATTTAAATGTAGTTAATATAATTTTAGTTCAACGTAAGTACTTCCTCAATCAGTTTTGTTTTTTGTTGTTATTATTTTTTTAATTAGCAATAACTCTAGTCATTAGCTACTGGAATTTGTAACATAACCAGCTAATAACATTAACTTAGGTACACAATCATTTAATTTTCCTTATTATTTTTTTTCCCCAGATGATTTTATAGAACACTATTTTTCAATATAACTAGAAGATGTAGCGTTAGTTTAGCATAATTATTCCAAGTGTGTTTTTCCTGGCCTCATTTGCGCTGTCCTTTCCTTCCATTAAAAGGTGGATATGGCCGCTGGGGCAGAGACAGGTACGGACCTCCGATCAGGACCGACTATCGACTCATTGTAGAGAATCTGTCCAGCCGCTGCAGCTGGCAGGACCTGAAGGTGAGTTTAGTTTATTAGTTTCTTAGTTTTTTTTTGTTTTTTTTTAGAGGGACCATGTACAGGAGCATTAATCAAAGAAACATTGAAGAGATGCTTTGTACCAGACTGTATCTCTTGAAGCTAATTTCCATCTGCTGTCCCCGCAACATACGAAACGTGGAATACAAAATTGTATTTTTATTGCAATATTTTGTGGAGGCCAACAAAAAATTGTGAATATGCTACTTTTTCCTTTTAAAATGCCTTGACAAGATTTTGGTTCAGTCATAATTCAAATAATTAAGATTTAAAAGTGCTTATAAGTTATTTGTTCATGTTATCAGCATGGAAACTGAGCAAAGGGTCATGGTCAATGTAGTCCCCTCAGTTCTTTGCTATTGCTACACTATAACTATTAATTTAAGCACCCATGATATTATTATGAGACTTTTGACGATACGGTTATTGTTATTGACGGTTATTGTTACATCCCTGAACATCACTGTCTGTTCATCAGGACTACATGCGTCAGGCCGGAGAAGTGACCTACGCAGACACCCATAAAGGGCGTAAGAACGAGGGCGTGATCGAGTTCAGGCTGTACGCTGACATGAAGCGCGCGCTGGAGAAACTGGATGGGACCGAAGTGAATGGGCGAAAAATCCGCCTCATCGAAGACCGCCCCGGGGCCAGGCGCCGCCGCTCGTACTCGCGCAGCCGCAGCAGATCCAGGTTAGAGACGTGTGTCATGTGATGGTACTGAGTTTGAGATTATACACTAATACTACTGAAGCCTCAGACCAACTCGTGTAGCCCTGCAATGCACCTTACAATAGCACTGACTTAGAAGCACTTTAGAAAACGGGGATGGGTGGGGGTTGTTTTAAGTAACTTATCTGGTGGAGGGTGCGTCACCTGCTTGTTTCTATGGAAATGTTATTGTTCTGCCTGGAATGTTCCACAGTATGACATTAAACAGCTCTACTTACATTTATTCAGTTACAAGTGGTTATATAACCTGTAACTTGGTCTGGTTTGGTCTCCGTGAAGATAGAAAGGTTTAATACCATACTGTGAAACATTCTAGACAAGGCAATAACATCGTTATGGAGAAAAGCATTTGACAGACCCTCCACCAGAAGTTTTTTATATACTGCTGCTGTTGTTTCTGTGTTATTATTTTATACTGAAATGATTCATAAATTCTGATTCTAATACTTGGATTATGTTGACAATCTTTGTTATAGAATTGTAAAAATATGTTATCAAAGTGTACTGAGCTACTGACTTATATGTGCTTATGTGTGCAAAAGAAGTGCCTACGCGACTGAGAATTTAACACCTGTGTAAACAGAAAGTGTGAACCAAGATTAGCGTAGGTGCAGGGAGTCCAAAGGTCACTGCTTCCTGATCATGTGATATGTCTGAAACTGTGAATAAAAGCTGAAGCAAGTTGGGGTCCGACGAGACTCTGGAGACAAGAACAGCGGCTGTTGCTTGTCTCAGGGCTCCCTTGCAGCAGCAAGTAAAACTAAATCACTTGTCTGAAATCTGCATTGTCATTTAATTCACTGTAAATCTGTGGCAGTAGGTGATTGGTTTCCTCGGAGCGCGGCGCTCCGCCTTGACAATCTTCAATAAAACTCTTTTTATTGAAGATTGACTTGGCAAGGTGTAGAGAGTAAAATAAATAAATTCTAGATTTAATTATTGCTTCATTCTGCTATTTATTCATTGCAGCTCATGTTTTAAATACTGGTTTACTGTGATTATCCTGCATTCCTGTTATTGTGTCAGTGCCATAAATAATTTTCAATATTATAGTGTATCACAATTTAACTCTGTAGCAAAAGTTTGTGCGTCAAAATTTGTTATCGTGACAGGCCTGCTTATAAATATGCCGAATATAAAGGGAAAATTCAAAAATAGAACAAAACACAAACTCTTGTTAATGAATCTGAAAAAAATCTACCTGGGATGTCTTTTGTTATTTGAGTGAAGTTTAACTTCTGTTCAGGTCTCGTTCCAGGAGCCGCAGATCTCGCAAAAGCAGAAGCCGCAGCGCGAGCAGCAGCCGCAGTCGCTCACGATCCAGGTCAGTCAGTATTTTAATTTGCATAATACTAATACAGATAATATAATATGTTAGTAACTGTGTACTGTAAGCTTGTTCTGGTTACTCTTCAGTTCTGGCCATAGACTGTATATATAAATGGATAAAGCTAACCAGCTAACCACCGCGTTCCAAGTAGGAAGTGATCATGGGGGTGCTTCCGGCTCCATCAACTCCTATTGACTTTACATTGAAAAAATTGTCACTCCACTCTACTGCAATGAGCCTGGTCATTTTGGTCTTAAAATGTTCATATTAACCCACTCTACATCATCCTGTTGTTTTTATTTTGCTATTTTGTCCATAATTAGATTCCTATTCCAAATATGGAATTCTGCTCCAAATTCGCTCCTATAACTGCTAGCCACATGAGCTTCATTTGACCGGAGCCGAACGCTATGGGTGACGCCACACTCCCTTTATCCACTTCTCTATACAGTCTGGTTCTGGCATTGCTTAATTGTATCCACATTAGTCTCCTCCTTTTGGCTTGGTGGCAATGGAGTAGTCTTTTTTTTTTTTTATCCAACTCATTATGGATAATAAATGTGTGTAGAATCCATGTCTGTGGTTAATAAAGTTGTTGTTGTTTTTTCCTCAGGGCGGCGTCTCGCTCACGAAGCCGTTCCCGTAGCAACAAAAAGGCTAAAGCTAAAGGTAAGAAAGAGGAAGAGGAGCGCGGTCAGAAGAACAAGGAGCAGAGCCGAAGCCGAAGTCCCAAACCAAAGAAGAGCAAAAAGGAGGCCAAGAAGAGCAAGAAGGACGTCTCCAGGTCCAGATCCCGGTCCAGATCCAGGTCTAAGTCCAAGTCTGGGCCCAAAGACCGCTCCAGGAAGTCCGGATCTAAGGGTCGGGACGGAGATGGGGGCGATGGAGACCGGATGTCCCGCTCAAGATCACGCTCTCCAATCGAGTCTAGAGCAAGGTCCAAATCTCGCTCGAAATCTCGTTCAAAATCACGCTCAAAATCCCGTTCCAAGTCTCATTCGAAATCTCGCTCCAAGTCTCGCTCTCCCTCTCCTGCTAATGGAAACAAGCGCTCTGTGTCTCGGTCTCCCTCCCGCTCAGTGTCCCGATCCAAGTCAAGGTCCGTTTCCAGGTCTCGTTCTCGTTCTTAAACCAGATTTGGAACCCCCTTGTCCCCCTTTGCCCCCTCATCTCTGTACACCACCCAACCCAAACCCCACCTCTTGTTTTTTGATAAATTGTCGTAGAAATTTCGATGTCTTTTATGCACCCGCCATCACACAACTACATTGACTGTATTTTTACATTGTCAGTTATCCTTCATAGTGTTTGTATAGTAAGTGATCTGTTTTATAAGTTAAAATATTGTGTTTTAGCCTTTTTTATGCCACATTGAAGTGTTTCATTGATCAAATCGATGGGAACAAATTCAAATTTTCCCATTTGTGAAAGTCCTTGTAACATTTAGTTTCATATTAAAATGCCTGTTGAGGATTTGTGACTGTTTATTTACATTATTTAAGTGCGTATGGTGACACGTTTTTATCATTCTCTAATTTTTGCTTAATTTTGTGGGATAATTAATACCTGTACATATAAATTATAGTTTTGCACAAATCAAGAAGCAATTTGCAAAGATAAGTTGGGGGGAAAAAAATTAACACATAAGAAGCACATTTTTTCTGATCCTCTAAAGATTATTTCAGCAAAATAAAGGTGTCGTGTATTTTTATTTATCAAATAATTTTAGGAGTTTTGACCCAGGTAACAGTTATGGTATTCCCTAGTGTGAGGTCATTATTTCCAACCTGATTTTGTTTTGCCAAATATTAAGTGTGTTTTAGTAAAGTGATTGGACTAACTAGTCTACTACTTGCACAGATTTTCAATATTTCCCAAACAACATGAAGGGGGTTCACTACATGGGTTGTGCTATTTAGTGCGAGTAGTGGTAATTAGGATTTTAAATTTGACAATCCAGTTTTAGTCTTGGTATTGTTTGGGTTAAAATAACATGATTCCCAATCATTTTTAATACAAATGAGTTAAATTAATGGTTAAAATGCCAATCTTTAAAATACAGCAATGTTTATGGTTGCACTAATAGAAATAAGGTTTATTCAATTCTATTTTATTTTTTATCTTAGTCAAAAATACTGCACCGGCCATTTCAGAAATTGATGACAAACGCATTCTTCTGTTAACGCTCACAGCCAGTCCAGAGTGAGCATTACACGTGCCTTTATTTCAACTTTACAGAGGTGATTACATGTTATACAAAAGAGAAAAACACTATCAGAAGATGTTAATGCCAAAATATTAAAATAAGCACTGAAATTGCCCAGCTAAACTCAAAAAGACCAGTAATGTTGTAATTGACATCAAATTAAGTAATTTTATCAAAATTGAACCGAACAGACTAGGGAAGAATTTTTTCAAGCAACCTTATGTCGGCAACCTTATGACTGCCATTGATTAATTTATTATACGTTGCCTATTGTTAGGAGAAGAATTTTGCTGATTTTGAGTGATTCAATTGACGTCTTACTTTTTCTAGCCCTTTTGGTTTGGATGTTAACTCATATTAATTGTACTAAAAGTCATGCTGCCTTCAGCAAGTCTGAGGCTATAAAGAAAAATACTTTTTACTTTTCAGTCCAGATCTAACCCCCTCCTTGAACCCCCACCTTAACGTGGTGGAGGGGTTTGAGTGCCCAAATGATCCTGGGAGCCATGTTGTCGGGGGCTTCATGCCCTTGGTAAGGTTACCCATAGCAAACAAGTCCTGGGGGATGGGTCAGACTAAGAGCGGTTCAGAAGCCCCTATGAAAACTGAGCAAGGCCAGTTATGTTGCCTAGAATGGTGTTACCAGGGCCCCACCCTGGAACCAGGCCCCGTGGGGGCTCGGCTGGGGAGAGCCCGAAAGAGCGACGTGGGGCCGTCCTCCTGTTGACCCACCAACCGCGGGAGGATCCATAAGGGGCCGATGCAGAGAGATCTGGGTGGCAGTGCAGGGCAGTGGAAGGTTTTTCACATTTTTAAGACAGAAAACTCTGGTACAGAGACTTAAAATACAGGCAGCACATAGCGGAGAGCTGTTTTTACCTGCAGCATTGTATTTTATTAACAATTAATACGAAGTATTAAGTATTCTGGAATTTTTTTTTTTTTTTGACCTTAGAATGGTAACACAAATATTTCGCGGGGACCACAGGATCCCCAATCAAACTCCACTTACCAGGAATTAGTCACCTGACACCCTTATGGCATCAAAAACTGAGAATGCATATTCTTCTTTTTAACCTATGTGATAATTTATTATTTAAAAAAAAAAAAAAAAGGCGGTTTAAGCAGTAATTTAGCTACCAGCCTTGTTTCCATGTTAGCCATTTTGTGGCTCTAGGGTCGACTGGAGGGAACACACAGAGGGACTTGCAGGGCACAGGCTGCAAATGAGAACTGTAAAGCAATGTTTTCATGCGAGGCTTAAAAAGATACTACTGTATTCACATAGAAAAAGAAAATCTCAAGCCATTTTTTTCTTCACTTGGATTTTTCAAATTCAAATTGGAGCTTGATAATGATCTTTTTGCACATATTTTACAAGAGGTAACAAAAACAACTAAACATTTGTAGAAAAACTCATTTAATGAGATGAGAACAATCTTAAGCCTGTACAGTATATAGAATAAACATTAACAAAGCTAATGTGGCATATGCGTTCCCATATTGGATAGTGGTAGAATTCATTTACATACAACCATTAGATCACTTCATTTCATTTTATCATTTCATTTTACTTAATAAAAAATGTTTCAGTAATGCTTTTTTTTTTTCATGCCAAATTTACTGAACCCTTTGGGCAGGAAACAAGATTGCTGAGAAAGTGTAACATTCTTCACAATTGTCCAATTGCTGTTGGCTTTAATGAGGCTTAAGCTTAGTCCAGTTACACTTTATATTATGAGAAAACATTGTTAAGTTTAGCCATTTTACTTCACACAAATTTGAATGTTTAAGTGCTTGGTTTTTTTTACATGCTATAACATCTCTTACAGTAACTTGATTTCATGTGTCCCTGGTCCTCTTGTGTAACTTTTCTGGTGGAGGGTCCTTCACCTGCTTGTCTCCATGGAGATGTTATTGTTTTGTCTAGAATGTTCCACGGTAGAGATTAAACCTGTCTATCTCAAGGAAGGAGAGAGACAACCCTATTCACTGAAAGAATTACTGTATTTTTGAGCAACAGAAACACCTGTAATGAATTAAGTGCTAGATAGATGTGTTTAATGTCATACCATGGAACATTTTAGGCAAAACAGTAACATTTCCATGGAGACAAGGTGACAGACATCCACCAGAAAAGTTAAACAATGCATCTTTAAGCATTTGATACAGTTTCTGAGTCCTAATTTGGTTGAAGTGCAGTGTGTGTCAAAATATAAAATCAATCATCATCCTCATCCTCAGAGGAAGAGCGGGTGGTCCCTCCGCTGTCGTCTCTGTACAGTCTGGACAGGAGCTTCAGCTGTTCCAGAGTCTCATGGTAGTCCCCCTCCTCCAGACCCTGGGACAGGAAGCTCGGGGCCACACGCCGAATATCGAAGGAGCTGACCACACGGTGCAGATCCGAAAGCCAAAACCCAACACCTGGACCGGACTGCAGAGAGGTGAGGACCGGAGCGGAGGACACAGGCAGGACAGAGGCTGAGGAGACAATTTTAAAATTAGACAGTATTTATTTTCTTGCTAAAAACAGTACAGACTGTGTTGGAGTTAGATGTGTACGATACTGACAAAAATGTATGTTATTGCTTTGTCTGCAGTGCTTTCTCTGTAATTTACAAGTGAGATCTGTGAAGAGGCGAACCCACTCACAGTCATTGTGCATGTTTTTAAAGGTATTTTCAGCAATAAAAACATCCATAATTGAATAAATGCATCTTATATTCTAAGTTTAACACCATATTGTGGAACATTAAAGGCAAGGCAATAGCATCTGCACGGTGACAGTCCCACAACCTGAAAAAAAAAAAAAAAATGCTTACATCCTGCTGGAGGAGTTTCACTGTGTAAAAATCCATGCGTATTGAGCGTTGGGTTGAACATCTGAGGAAACGGAGCAGTGAGTTTACTGGGCGTGGACACCAACTGCAGAGCACTGGAAACACAATACACAGGAAATAGTTTAAAGTTTAGATTTTAGTTATGTTTAGTTTTTTGGTTTAAATGCATAGACTGAATAAAGAAGTGGACTAAGGGAGTGTGATGTGGCCCTTAGCGTTCAGCTCCAGTCAAATAAAGCTCACCTAGGCTAGCAGTTATAGGGGCGAATTTGTAGTTTATTTAGGGGCAAAATACCGGAATTAAAACACCACGATCGTGTAAAGCGGGTTAATACGAACATCTTATGATCAAAATGACAACAGCAGCAGTTACAGAGAGAGGGGTGACCATTTTTCCATGTAAAGTCATTTGAAGCCAGAGTTGATGGAGCCGGAAGTGGCCCCATGCTCACCTCCTATTTGGAACGTGGTGGCCAGCAGGTTAGCTATGTTTATATATGCAGTCTATGTTTGTGTGTGGGACTTACAGAGGAGCATTGGGGTAGAAGGAGCTGAGGTACGATGCCAGGACGTCCTCTCCGCTGTGAAGGGAGTGCAGAGGGGAGGGTGGAGGGATTCCAAGAGGCACAGAGCTGTGAGAGAAACCGCCAAATGTTGGAACTGATACCAGCTCGCTAAGTTTGTACAACTGTTAACTTAGCATACACACTATGAACACCAAATGTTTTTACATTAAAGGTGCATTGGATAACTTTTCTGGTGGAGGGTCCGTCAAATTCTTTCCTTCATGGAGATGTTTTTGCTTTGTCTGGAATGTTTCACTGTATGGAATTAAACCTTTCTATCTTCATGTAAACCAGAGCAGACCAAGTTACAGGTCAGATCTGTGGAGAGGCAACGACGCTCACAGTCAGAATGCCTGTTTTTCTAGGTATTTTTGAGCGATAAAACCAACTGTAATTGAATAAATGTAAGTAATGTAAGTATGTTTAATGTCATACTGTGGAAAATTCCAGGCAGAGCAATGACATCTCCATAGAAACAAGCAGGTGATGGAACCCAAAACCAAAAATTTATGTAGTGCACCTTTAACTAATCAGCCCCAGATTGGGATTAGTATTGTAAGGAGTGTCCATTTGTCCACAAATTACCATTTACTTTGCATATAAGATATTTGCTTGATCTAATTTACAATTTTGCACTACTGAATATTTTTAATGTTGTTCAGTGCTCAAAAAAACACAACACAGTTCTAAATGTGATAAAAGTGCTAAACAAAAATGGTCTTATGTATGTTAAGAATAAAATTAAATGACGTTATGCAGTATGCAATGACCTGATGAGTCGCTGTCCCTCGTAGCCCTTTAGCGTGGTCCATTGCCCGTAGCAACGCCCGTCTCCGAGCTCTGAACACGACGACAGAGGTTTCCACGGCAATGATCTGAAGAAAGGGCTGAGGGCGTCGGGCAAAGAGCCACCATGCATCATGGGAAATGGGACAGCGCCGTATGCAGAGACAACCTGAGGATCAACACAAAAAGGCCTGGTTAACTTCAACTTCAGGAACCCCTGAAACCCCACACGGTCTGGGAAAGTGGAAGAATTTGAATTAAGATTAAGAAGTAAAATTAAGAATTTCACATTTCCAGTAAACACTATTTGACTTTTCAAGACCTCCATCAAAGTGTGTGTGTTCTTGGAAAATTAAAAGTGTGTTAAGTGAATGTTATTAAGTATAATTATTTTAGCCAGCAGTAAAAAAACACTCCAGAAACTTACAAATGAAGCACTGACTAGACATACAACTTCTTCTATAGTAAAGGATAAATAATAATTACCTTTCTCCCTGAAACAGCCAGAGTGTCCGACAGCTGCCACATGGGGACGCTGTTGTCTCTGAGTCTGTAAGGCACAGTCAAGGCATCCAGAGCTAAAGCCAGAACTGCACTGGAGTGGTACCACAAAGAGGGCTGCCAAAATGAGAGAAAACAGTTATATTTCAGTAAAATTTGTATTTCCTTCGTGATCAATAAAGTATCAGTCTATCTATCTAAAATGCAACTGAATCACTATTGCTTTAATGAGTAATTTATTGGTTTTCACTCAATTTTCAAATGTTTAACATTTCAAAATGTAGACATAGACAAACTTTATTGATCCACAAGGGAAATTACTTGGACACAGTAGTTCACACATCACAATATATTATAATAGCAAAGAGCAAAAATATAAATGTTAATAATAAATTCAAAATAAGTAGCAAAAATATCATGTGACTCGTGTCAAATGGCATAATTATAAAAATGTATATGTACAAGAAAAATAAAATACAGAAATATAGTAATACAAAGAAGATGAGAGAAGGTGAGAGATACAGGACTACACTGACACTATACTCCATACAACTGTGCAAGAACTCACCCTTATGTAACAGATAATACTCCCTACAACTGTACAACTACTCACCCTTATGTAACAGATAACCCCATGCCCTGTCAATCATCATCTTTGCACTGTTTCTCCGTACAAACTCGAGAGATATTTTTATTACTGATTTCTACTGTATTTTATTCTGGCTTGTACATACACATTTATATAATTATGCCTTATTTGACACCAGTTTCTTGATATTTTTGCAACTTATTTAGTAGTAAATTACCATTTACTGTGTCCAAATAATTTCCCTTGTGAATCAATAAAGTTTGTCTAAGTCTAAGAAAGCAGACAACGAGACATACATATACACACTGAAATACTGAGTAATGATAGTGAAAACAGAATGGGCGACTCACATCATAGTTCAGGTAGGGAAAGGTGACAGGTGAGGTAGGCCTTAACCCCAGACCTCCTCTCAGCGTCATGGGGCAAAACAAAGAGCTGTGACAGGACAGGTGCACTGTGCCTAAAGTGCAGTTCAACAGGTGGTACAGATCCTTCATTGGAGTCTATGTAAACAGGGATATTGGATTAATTTTTACAGAAAATATTTATTATTACATTATATTAAACAAAGGTATTCATTTGCAATCAAATAACTTAGCAGGTGGGTGATAATGAGTTAGATGAACATATTTGCATTTATTTGAACTTCGGTAGTACATTTAATGCACTTTATTTTTATTCTTCTTTTTGAATAAAATTATGTTGAAATGACAATATGAAGTTTATTATCTGTTGTTTTGTGAATTTTAGCTTTTTTTCAATTTTTCAATATTAATTTACAGCAACTTAATTATGAATCAGCCCCAAAGGTTTGTCAGTATTTTAGGATTACTGACCAATACTTTTTTTACTCTTTTTACTTTGTTCATATGTAGCTGGACAATTTATTTTTCTACACTTCTGCCTCGAACAGACTGATAGTATTAGCAAATGACTTACAGAGTTTGGGTGATTGACAGGAGTCACTCCCCACGTCAGGATGCCCCGCCCACTGTACGAGTCCTGGAGCATCTCCGTGACCTTTGACCCCAGGCCTGAAAAACCATCGGCCAGATCACAAAACACCTGGAAACCCTGCAGGATAAAGGAAGAATTATTTGCTATTTTATATTTTCTATAGGATATACTGGGTAAGTCATGTTTCTAAACAATATAAAACTTACAGTTTTTACAGATTTTGACATTCAAAGATCAAACGACAAAGAGAACGAATAATACGACATGATAAATGTAGAAATGTTAAGTGTCGTCAAGGTGGATCTGCACAAGTCTCTCCATTTACTATAGAATAGCAGGAATTGAATTTAACAGAACAGCTGTATGTACTAACTAAAACGTTTGTGTATTAAACACTAGTTGTAGATTTTTAAGCAATTAATAATATTTCTTTCTATTACTTTCTCCTACTCTATCTACTCTATTTAAAACCATTATAATTCCTTCTACAACATACAAGTAAGCGTCTAGTCACCAGTAGAAATGATCAGGTTCAACATTTTGGATTTTTCTTCAAGGCATTTCATAAGAACATACAATGTAATAGGAATAACTACGGGAACAACAGGGAAAACTGTCCCTTGCCCCCGCCTGGGAGTATGACATCATCACATTATAGAATCTGAAAACCATCAAATAAAGGAGAGAGGAAAATGCAGGAAAATGCAATAATACTTTTTCAACTGAAAATATGCAAAGTCGTAGTCACCTGTAAATAATCACACTCTTCAACAAAGAAGTGCAGTCTGTCCTCCAGGCCCTCGAGCACTGAGCCCTGCAGCAGCGCCTCCCCCTGGCCAAACGCCTCCAAACGATGAGCTTCTCTATGAAACCAAAACAACCTTTTCAGCCATCATTTTTGGTTATATTAACACAAGTAAAAAACATACCGTCAAGTATGTGATGTCAACATATAAAAAAGAAACGGGGGTATTCATTGCATGGTCAGTATTTTATCGATCACCAAATTCACTAAAGGGTAGCTGACCAAATGAAGTAGGGAAGCGCCGATACTGAAAAATTTGCTGGATCGGATATCGACTACCGACGAATATCTGTTCAGCTGATATCTTTGTTGGACATATAAATTCATGTAAAAAGACTATTTCCTGGTTGTAGTTGCCCCAGAGGTCTCATAATGATTTTATATTTATACAAAGTTGTTCTGTATTTGCATGAGAGATAAATAACAGCTACATAACACATTTGGATCAGTTCGGTCTCTTTTTATTTCTGTTTTATGGAAATAAATGCTGTTTTCAGTCTCTATACAGGTACCAGTTGATATTGGGTATTTGCAAACACTTTAATCTATCATATCGGGATCGGAACTGAAAAAGCTGGAACGGTGCATCTATAGTTCTAAGCCGAACTTTGGACACCTTTAAAAGTTGAGAAGCAATAACATAATATCACACACTCTCTCTCCTTTTATCTGCAGTATAACCATTTGTAATTTGCTGATTAATCAACCGTATCTAGAACACATCAGGACACATAGTTTAACACATAATTTATAATAGGTCATCTGGCAGAAAGTCCAATCTGATCATAGACTGTATAAAGAAGCAACTATTGCGTTCGGCTTCAGTCAAATTAAGCTCACGATGCTAGCACTTATAGGGACGAATTAGGGATAGGAATTTATTTACAGTGAGGGGCGACAGTTTTTCAATAAAAGTAAATTGGAAACAGAGTCAATGGAGCCAGAAGCGCCCCCATGTACAGCAGGTTAGCTGTGTCCATTTAGATATAGAGTTACTGAATCTGATGCAGTTTTACTTACCCATCGTGGTTGTACTGGTGAATCACAGAGATGGTTCGGGGATGCAAGTGGATCCGGAGGAAATCAGACCAGACTTTGATGCTGCCCTCGAGTCTGTAGGTTTTCTGAAGTCTGGAGAGCTGACTGTTCACTGTATCCACACTCACAGGTGCTGGTGCTGAAGTAAGATGAGTAGAGAGGAAGTTTGATTGGGTGTATATTTTTGCTCTTTGTTATTATATTTATTGTGATGTGTGAGCTACTGTGTCCAAACAATTTCCCTTGTGAATTAATAAAGTTTGTCCAAGTCTATCACAAGGATATTACATATTTTCTGTCAAGTATGTTAACACTTTTCATACCAGAGCACTGAGGATGAGAGCTGGAAAAGCCGGCTCCAGCTAAAATCTCCCCTTTCTGCAAATAAAATAAATGTTTAGAGACAACTTAAATGTTATGGTTATCAATTTGGTTATATTCTTTAGTTTTTCTGGATGATACTTACATCCAACTTGTCCAGATCCTCAAGAAAAGAGTTCTTCTGTGGAGGACTTTCTTTGTGCATTGTGAGATCTCCCTCCCTGAAAAAAAGTATTTGTATTAGTATTTGAGGCAGTTAAAAAATAAAGTTGATAAATAAATGTATAAATCTTATGAAACTTAGACTTAGACTTATTTAGACAAACTTTATTGATCCACAAGGGAAATTATTTGGATACAGTAGCTCAAACATCACAATGTAATATAATAACAGAGAGTAACAAAAATAGATGGTGTAGCAAAAAGAGCAAGAGACAGGTGTCAAATGAGACATAATTATAAAAATAAATGTATATGTACAAGCCAAAATAAAATAGAAAAATAAGTAGTAAACTATAAAATAAGCTATAAAATCACAGCTATATATAAGAGACAAGAATGACAGTGCAAATAATATGCTGATTGACAGGGCATAGGTTATCTGTTACTTGAGATTAAAGTTGTTGTACAGTTGTAGGAAGTATTATCAACAAACAAAACAACAAATACATTACCAAAAGAATATACAAATGGAATAGCGTTTTTGACACTGGATTTATGTGTTTATTTATTTTTGTAACTTGGTTATTGAATGTGACTCTCTTTCTTTTGTATGGTATTGGATGTAACAATCAGTTGTTTTCCGCCAATGTTACAAGTGAAAGGGGGTAGGCTCAAATAAGCTGCCTACTCCTTTTAAGCATTGCTGTGTTTTTCTGTAGTATTTATTTTATTTTAGAAATGTTTTTTTGTGTTACTCTGTGTAACAATTTGCTTAAATAAAATAAAATTCCCCCACTCACCATGTGACTGCTGATCTATCTTTACCAGGGTCATACAAACTTCCCTCCTGCCGCAGAGTCCGAAGACTGCCTTTTGTGATAAACCAGATGTGTTTAACTTTACAGACATTGTACAATACGCACCCAATTACAAACGTAAAACAAATGTATTTATTTAAAACAAAGACAGAGCATAGATTATATTGTTATCAAAGAGAAAAAATGCTCTATGTCATGGCAAAAAGGAGAAAATTTAATTTGTCAACTGGACATAGTTTATTTGGTTGAATACGTTTCGCAGCTCATCCAAGCTGCTTCCTCAGTTCTGGTCAGATGCTGGTGGACACTGCTTTATATCTGCCTGAAGGGAGGAGCTTAATTACAATGAAAATTACTCTGAGACAACACATATTTAAATACAGTTTCAGTTGGTCAGGTGATACAATATGGAGTTGTTAACAGTTTCTGTTAGTCATGTGAGTCTATTCAATATGGAGTAGTCTATTGAATAGACTCACATGACTAACAGAAACTGTATTTAAATATGTGTGTCTCAGAGTAATTTTCATTATAATTAAGCTCCTCCCTTCAGGCAGATATAAAGCAGTGTCCGCCAGCATCTGACCAGAACTGAGGAAGCAGCTTGGATGAGCTGCGAAACGTATTCAACCAAATAAACTATGTCCAGTTGACAAATTAAATTTTCTCCTTTTTGCCATGGATTCTACCTGGACGACTGAGGGATTTTACATACTGCTCTATGTCATGTTTGTCAGTTTAGCTTTACTCAGATTGGCCTTACCTTTGAGGTCCATTGCGATGAGGCGTGGGGTGTAGGTGACGTGGCCCCCAGGGGTCTGTCCCTCTCGAAACACAACATTGCTCTGAATCTCCCCCAGAGGAGAGTCTGGGTCATAGGACAGAGAGCCATCCTGGGAAAGAAAGAAAACAAAATAATAACACATAATCCCTTAGTCTCAATGTGTATAGTATATAGTATAATTATAACTGAAAATGATTGTAAACATGATCACAAAATTTAGTCTTCAAACTGCAGTGAGAGAACTCTGTGCAAAAGTATTCTAAATATTAAGAATAAATACAGTACTCTGATTGAACCACGTATTAGAATACATTACAAAATACATTTTAATGCAGGTATTCAGTATTCTGTAACTTCAAAGTATTCTTCCCATCACTTTGTATGAAGTTTACTTATCCTAATTCCTAATACGAATGAGAAAAGAAATTATATAGCTCATTCATGAAATATTTTATCCACTCAATCAACAGTGACAATAAATTAATCAGCAGAAATAGAACTAACGCTACGTAGACAGTTATTGCTTCAAAATTAACCAATAAGAAGAATAATTTAACCATCTGACACCTGCTCCCATCTCATATTCTCATCCAGTTAGAAGTGCATAACGCAAATGACCGTGCCACAGTTTTTGTTTTATTAATCGAAAAATCTTGCGATCGCCACTTAGCTTAGCTTTAGCTGCTACACTTTTACAAACCTGTAAATTCCACCAGTGAGTCCCGACAAAATTAGAATAATGTCCCAACTGCAGCGTGATCACTTCTCTGCAGAGTCCGCTCATCGTGGTTCAAAAAAGATCAAATAAAACACCACAAATGATTTTATAAAAGTATTTTCTCTCTTCTAGACGCATGATGGGCAAATTTTGGAGACTGACAACAACAATGGCGAACAAACTTGACGTGAAAAATACGGAGTTTCCCATTGGTCAGAATCGGAGTCTGGAGGAACCTGATTGGCTGAAGGAATAACGTGGGACGTAGTTTGGTTTCGGTGCGCCGTTGCCTCACGTGTTGGGGCTATGGTTGAAATTTTAATTATGATAAATAAACCAGAACTTTGCTCATTGAAACAGGTAGATACCAGTTGATACTATTATTTTTTAGGTACCAATTCTGTAAGAAGAATAGCCAAACATTGTTCTCTAGTAAGTAAAGTTACTTCAAAATAATAGTAACAATTAATAATACTCAAGTAAAAAAGTAGTGGTCCTGTAACTATAACTGCCTGGACAAAACATCTAATTTATTAGTTGGAGTTAATGTAATTTGAAGGATAAAACTTGAAATAATGCACCAATTCTGGTATTTTCAAAGGATATCTGAAGGAGTGGTGCAAGAAACACACATTTATTTATTTTTTATATTTTGCCAGCATGGTTTTGTCAGTCACTTGTGGACTTATGTAATGAAAATGCTGATGGCATTGCTGTTGCTTTTAACCACTGTATAACATAATACTAATAATCACTAATCAGAAGGAAGGCTGTGAACCTCATCAGTGCATTTTTTTTTTTTTTTTTTTTAATATATATGTATATATATATACATATATAGTTTTGCGGGGTGAATATTTATCTTGGGTGCTTTTGCTTTGCACTAGTGGGAACATTATTATTTTTCTGTTCTACAATGATATTTGAGCCGTAGAAGATTGAATTTTGAACTTCTATGACTCACTACAGATACAAATGAAATACTTGTGTTTCATTCATTTATTTATTGCAACTCATGATTTTTAACCACATTACATGTTTACAATAATTATTGGGTGATAATATTGGTTTATGGTTTGGTTTCAATAGTACTGTCTATATTTACTTCTGCAATATATCACACTTTAAAATTTGTTATTGTGACAGACCTCCATGTATCTATTATCTTTGACTTTTACAATGAATATCTACACTATTTCTCCAATTAAAGCACCAGCAGTAACCAAGTTGGCAAGTTAATATCAAATACATACACATACACAAATTAAATGATACACCAATTTAACATGCTTCTAAATACAAAAAGCACACTCATTACACAGTGATAAAGATGTTTAATGCACATTTACAAAAGCCTGTTTTTGAGCACCTGTTTTTGATGTTTGTGTTGTATCTGGAGGTCCAGGTTACAGGCCAAGCCACTCGCGCAGTTCCTCCACCTTCTCCTCCAGCACTGTGCGCAGATCGCTGCCAGTTTTTCCAAAGTTTTCTTTCATTTCCTCCACTCTGGACTGGATGGTCTCGCTCATGGTCTGGACCTGGGTCTGGAGAAGCTCGTTGATGGTGGAGATTTTGCTCTGGGTGTTGTCTCGGACTTCGGCGAAGTAGGGGTCGATGCGCTCTCTCATCTCGTTCATGTTGTCAGAGGCTTTTAACTGCAGCTCGGAGAGATAGTTCTCAACATGTCTGAAACAGAGAGAGGAAGGTTGTACATCTATTGTTAAAGATAAACTGTGTAACTTTTTTGGTGATTTGGTCTGAAAGATTAGCTAATTGCATTTTCTATCCCTAAAAACATGTATACAAAACATAGACAAGCCAGCTGCAGCTCCAGTGTCGGACTGGTCTATGGTGTGACTCTCACACGAGGACTGGAGCTCTGCTGTGCTGTTGTGGTCAGCACCTTTGAAAGCTGCACAGAGACCACATGTTCGCACAATAACTATCTATTTATTAAGAGAAAAAGGCAGCAGTTGTTCTGGTGTCCAGCAAAAATAGAATCCAACTGAATTAATCTGGAGCACCACAGCACATCCACCGGCACCACCGGACTGTGCGGCCCATGGTCTGAGCTCGGTCTGAGCTCCTCTTGTTACTTTTAACTACACCTCTATCATCTATATGCCTCAGTTAGAGATAGGGTGAGGAGCTCAGTCACACGGGAAGAGCTCAGAGCAGAGCTGCTGCTCCTCCACGTCAAGAGTCATCTGTTCCAGATGCCTCCTGGATGCCTCCACTCCCATCAGGAGGAGGCTCAAGGAAGACCCAGGACATGCTGGAGGGATTATGTCTCTCGGCTGGCCTGGGAATGGAGATCAAGATCCCTCTAGAAGAGCTGGAAGAAGTGTCCATGGCGAGGAAAATCTGGGCACCCCTGCTCAGACTTCTGCCTCTATGACCCAGCCCCAGATAAAGCAGAAATGAGAAAATGGATTGGAAGCAAATTCACACGACTTACTGTATTGCGTTTCCCATGTCCTTCTGTCTGCTGCTTTTGCCTCCTGCCCCTTTTTCCTCTCTCGCTCTCTCTCTCTCTCTCTCTCTCTCACACACACACACACACACACACACACACACACACACACACACACACACACACACACACACACACACACACTCACACTCTCACACTCTCACTCACTCACTGTCTCCTCTTTTTTGAGGTTCCTGAGGTTTGACAAAAAAGTCCCACTGAAATTTGGAATTTCTTTTTCAGGCCCCAGAGGGGAACATATTGGACATGTTTTTAGTAGTGGGGAAACCGCAGCCCCTGGAGGAAACTTATGCAGGCACAGGGAGAACATGCAAACTCCACACAGAACACCACAGCACTGATCCGCAATCAAATCCAGGATTTAACTCAGCTGCTGCCCTCTGGAAATTTCTTGAAATCTCACCAATATATACCCCACTGGCTCAGTAAAGCAAAAAAGTTACACAGTGCATCTTTATGTTATTAAGTGCACATTTTCCATTGGAATAGTTGTCTAGCATGTAGAGTTTCTCACCTCTTGATCTCCTGTGTGTCTTTGTTGAGTCGTTTCTTCATCTTCCTTGTGTAGGAGGCCAGTCTGGACCTCACGTCCTCCGCGTTCTGCTCCATCATCACCTGGAACTCCTCTGTGTATTTCTCTAGCTGCTCGCGGGCGTCCTTCATGTGGTCCTGGAGTCTAGAACTCATGTGGTCCAGTTCCTTGCCCAGGTTTTTGGCCGCCTCCTGAGCGAATGGGGCCAGTTTGGTCTCCATGTCCTGTTTGTACAGGGCCAGCTCTGACATACTGTCCTGGATCAGGGTGCTGGGGGCACAAAAACATAATAGACGATTTACTCTACTTGTATACATTGACTATTCATGGTTTTCAGCTTCCTGTTAGATGGTGCCATTTTGAAGACGGTTTGCTATTCAAAAGATATAATATTTTATTTTGAACTGTTAATTCCCGTGGCAATGGTTCTAACTTTTCAACATTCTGAAACCTATGGATATTTCTATTATATTATTCAGAATTCTATTGTAATTCTCTTTTTTACACGTTTAAGCCATGTTAAAGTTGTTACTTCCTCATAAACATACCTGGATTCATTCATTCATCACTCATTTCATTCACACATGTTTGAGTAATGCTGCATTATTAGTCTGTTTCACATTGTGGTGTCATGTAGTAGTCATGTAATATGGACCCTTTAATGGTATTTCTATATATTTTTGTTACAGTTTAATCAGTGCGGATGTGGCAGGGCTGTGTCTGTGTGTCCTTATCATGAGCCCTCTAAATTCCTCACTGTGTTGAAATCAGCTGATAACCCTATTCCAGGTGACTGCTCTTACGTAACTGTGACAAACGGTCAAATCAACCTATATTATTATTGTTACCTAACATTTTGCTAACAATATTTGCTCCTTAAAGACTGTAATTTGCCTTATTCTTATTAACTGACAAATGGGTGGTTATAATCTAAGTCCCCCCCTTAGTCCATATTTATGCATATTTAGGCTTGGGACAACTTCAAAAACATATACACCACTTTGATCCCCTCCTCTGCTAATAATTAATATGGAAAATCTGGACATCTGTAACGTCACCCACAGCGTTCGGCTCCAGTCAAATGAAACTCACGAGGCTAGCAGTTATAGGGGAGAATTTGGAGCTGAGTTCCATATTAGGAATAGGAATTTATTTTTATTTATTTTTACAGACAAAATAGTGAAATAAAAACAACAGGATCATGTAGAACGGGTTAATACGAACATTTTAAGACAGCAGTTATAGAGAGAGAACTGACGATTTTTCAATGTAAAGTCGATGGAGCCGGAAGCGCCCCCATGAACACTTCCTATGTCCATTTATATATACAGTCTATGTTTTTTGAAAATACAGTTCACTTTTTATATGTACAGTCTATGTTTTTTAAACTTTTGAAAATAAAATTAACTTTAATGGACGTTTTGCAAAAGGGAAACTTCTTGAATTTACCTTAGCTTATAAGAGGAGACCCAGACACTAAAATCATCTAAATTCCAAATGAATCCTGACTGTGTACTTGTGATGTCATGTTAACACAGGGAATGTATCTGGATAACTTCTTACTGTTTGTACAATATACTTTTAATGTCTTTATTTGTCCTGTAGGTCTGGTGTGATTTTGCACTCACTCCAGTTCTCGGTTGATCTGGGTCTTCCTGAAGTCCTGGACCATCTCATCGGCCTTTGAGTTCAGTTCGGTGAAATAGTCCTTAAACTTGTCCACAGCCTCCTCCCATGATTCCAGCTGTGGAATACTGCGGGACCAGCAGCCTGAAGGAAGAGACAGGCTGTGAGTGTGACGTAATGTTACAGTGAGCCTAAAGATACTGCATAACATTTTTAGTAAAGGGTCTGCCACTTGCTTGTCTCCATGGAGATGTTATTGCTTCGCCCAGAATGTTCCACAGTGTAACACTGAACTTATCTCCATGGAGTCATAGCAGGTAGCAAAGTTCTGTTCAGATCTGTGGAGTGGCGGTCCCACTCACATTTTTAACAATAAAAACACAGTAATTTAATAAATGCCAGAGAGATATGTTTAAATGCCATTCTAGGCAGAAAGGTTATCGCTGTTACTAATTACTAATACATTTAATTTGATTGATTATCGGTGATCTTTGAAAAAATATATAAGTAATGTTTTATTACAGTAAGAGGGACTGACCTGAGGTTAGGGCCAAGGTGAGGATCACTGCAAACAGCTTCATGATGAAAGATGGGACCTGAAATCAAAGTCAAAATACAGTTTAACAGGATTTAGGCAAAAAAATACATGGTTACTTTACTTCAGAGTAGAATTAACATCTTAGACAATACATCCAGATGATGCCGTTCAGCTCAGTCATCAACATTCCTTGGGTTAACTAGAGGCACTGCTCTGTCTGAAGCTCTGTTACTCAAATTAGACTCTAATCTGATTTTTGTTTTAACACAATCTGACCAAAAAGAACTGACTTTAGGTGAGCTGATCTGTGCAGTTAAACAAGTGCCTCTTACATAACATTAAAGTTAAAATCTGCAAAATACCAAAATGTCCAATGCTAACAATTTAATTGGTTAAAAATAAAATTAAATTAATAATTCATCAGAAATACAATCAGAATCAGAAATACAGATTTTGAAATACAGTCAGAATCAGAACAAACACACTTTTGTGCAATAAATCTATTTATTTGTAACAACTATTTGTAATTTGCTAACAGCATTATATCTCCCGGGATTGCAATTAATAAAGGTCCTGTATTACAAAAAAAATTACTCTTGTGAAGTCATGATAAAATGTTGTTATCTCATCAAAAACATACCTGGAGTTTTTTGTCTTTTGTTTCATTCCCACATGTTTGAGTAACCCTTTATTATTTGTTATTACTGTCTACATCTCCAAAGCTCAAAAGGCTCTGCTCCACCTTGTGATGTCATGAGGCGGTAGTTTTCAAGTTAACAGTTACCTTTAACCTTTTGCTCAGTGGAGATTGGCAATTCTAGAGCTGAAATCATCCAAATGATTCTAGTGAAGGTGTATGGAGTTTAAAAACATAGTGGAGCACTTTCTTTTCACAAGGTGGAACAGTGTGTTTTCCTTTTGAGAGAAGAAGTCAGCCTAAACACGCAGGGTTTGTGTGTTAAACGTGTGAATGAAACAAAACAAAGCTGCAGGTATGTTTGTGATGAGTAAACAACATGATAACAGAGCAGAAAATAGCACAATATTGGTCCTTTAACAATTCAAAACAAAAAAATTATATATTCTAAGGTCTTTAAAATATCACTTATAAACAGAAATATGAAACCCACTTAAGTTTCCCATATCAAATACAAGCTTCTCCATGTCTTACCTGTGAGAGATCTGAGAGTTGTTGTGTGGTAGAGACACAGTGCTCTCTCTGTATTTATATCTGAGCCTGATCTGATCCAATAAACCAGCCTGACCTGTGTCCGAGGTCCTCTGGCTCTTGCAGTGTTGTCACCTTTTATGGCTCTCTGTCTCCAAACCTCCACGTCATTTATTTAAGATTAAAAATATTGACCAAAAACATCTGTTGAAGCTGAAATTAATGATTAAACTAATGTGTAGTTTTTAGTCAAAATGAACACAGGCAAGGTTGGCAAAGAAAATTTATATTATTCAGAAACTAACTGACCAGGAGCGGAACTAGATATTCTCTTGAAATAGTATTGATACTGAAATAAATCACTTAAAGAACCTATTATATTACTTAAAACTGACTTTATTATTAGTCTGTCGACATCTCCAAAGCTCCAAATGCTCTGTTCCAACTTGTGATGTCATGTAGAGGTACTTTTCAAGTTAACAGCTACATTTTACCTTTACTTCAGTAGAGATTGGGAATTCCAGATCTGAAATTATCCAAATGATTCTAGTGAAGGTGTGTGGAGTTTAAAAACACAGTGAAGCACTTCCTGTATGACCACGTGACATCTGTTTGAGAAAAGAACTGAGCCTAAATCTGCAGGGTTTGTGTGTTAAACATGTATGAATGAAACAAAACACAACTCCAGGTCTGTTTTTGATGAAGAAACAACATTATAACACAAATCAGGTATATTATAATCACAAATAGATATATATAATAGGTAATAAATATATCACTGAACACAGGGCAGGGCACAGGACACGTCTTAACTTTTGTGAGTGTTCTTGTCCTGATACGTGGTACCCTTTCAGTTTGTTTTCATGGGAACAAATGGATTCATAAATGACCTAAACAATAATTTATTTTACTACTGTTTAATCACAAAATCATTTCTGTTGTCAAAAGATTAGCTTTGAAAATGTTTACTTCATCGTTCTTTTTCTAATAACTGCAATGAAAGATCAGTTATACAGTAAACGAATAAATAACTTGGTCACAGTGTTAATTAAGGAAAAGTCAAAGATCTTGACCTCATTAAGTCAGCCAGTTGAATTAGATATTACTTAAAGGTGCAGTCTGTAACTTTTTACTCTTTATCCCAGTATGGCATCTCACTTCTCTGTCTCCATGGAGACAGTCTGATCACCATGTTACAGGTCAAGTCTGTTTTTAACAACTTGTATTGAAGGTTCACTGTGTAACATTTCTAGTGGAGGGTCTGTCACCTGCTTGTCTCCATGGAAATGTTATTGCTTTGTCTAGAATGTTCCACAGTATAGATTAAACCTGTCTATCACAAGTGAGACAAGCAGGTTAGAGCACTACGCTACATTACAGTTCAGATCTGTGGAGAGTCGCCCCTATTTACACAATAGAAACACCTGTAATAAACATGGAACATTCCAGGAAAAGCAATAAAATCTCCATTGAGACAAGCAGGTCTCTCCATGAGAAAAGTTGCACAATGCACCTTTAACCCAATGTTAATGCAAGATAGTACTGTTCAGACAAAGCAATAACATGGCAAAAAGTTACATAGTGCACCTTTTACCAAATTAAACTTAACAACAAAACTACAAAACAACTAAGTATTGTTCTTCTGGATCAGTGTCTGTGTCAGGTTAAAGAGCAGGGCCGTTTCCTTGGACATTAAAAGGTGAAGACAGTAAATGCATTCTTTATCAGCTGAAATATGGACTTGTCAAGTCAAATACGAGATACGTTTTGGAGCTTAGATTTCAGCAATAAAAGAGTTTTTGATCAGAGAGCAGAAAAAGGCAAAATAGTTATCCCTGAATTTAAAATTAAACAGATGGAAATAAGAACCTTTGCAATAATGTTTTATATTTTAATTAGAGGTGTTCATTAAAGGTTCTATGTAACACGAAATTGACGTCAGAATGTTGTTACCTCATCAAAAACATACCCGGAGTTATGTTTTGTTTTATTCACATGATTGAATAATCCTTTATTATTAGTCTGTCTATATCTCCAAAGCTCAAAATGCTCTGTTCCACCTTGTGATGTTATTTAGGGGTAGTTAACAGCTCCTTTTACCTTTTGTTCAGTAGAGATGATCAATTCCAGGGTTGAAATTATCCAAATGATTCTAGTGAAGTTGTATGGAGTTTAAAAAGACAGTGGAGCACTTCCTGTATTACCACATGACATCACAAGGTGGAACAGAGTGTTTTCTGTTAGAAAAAATAACCCGTCTTAAATATGCAGAGTTTGTGTGTTAAACGTGTGACTGAAACAAAACACAACTCCAGTTAAGTTTGTGATGAGAAAACAACATTATAACATAGATCAGAAAATTGTGTAATATGGGCCCTTTAAATATTTTTTAAAATATCTATATAAAAACAAATGTTTAATATTGTTGCTATATATTTAAAACCTTTATTCATTCAGAATAATACAAAACACATGATAAACTGACCTTTTCCACAGAGACTCTTTATATGAGGTATTTTACTTTGTCATTTAACTGAACTGAGGTATAACATTCATCTTTCAAAATAAAAGTCCTGAATAAAATTACATCATTTTAGTGAAGGATTTCCACAGGGATTCCAGTTGCGCCCTCATGTTTTCTGCCTCCAGCTCAAATTTGCCCCTGATCTCCTCTCCGTAGGGGGCAAAACTCCCCATCTTCTCATTCATCTGTGCTTCGAAGCTCTGGGACATGGCCATGAGGCTGGTCTGGAAGTCCCTCAAGCTCTTCTCCATCTGTTGCCTCATGTCGTCCGTGTAGGGTCCCATCTGAGACTGCAGGTCCCGGCTCATGGACTCAGTCTTCTGGATCAGGGTGGACTTCAGGGTCTCGGGGTCCATGCTCTCGGCAAAAGTAGCGGTCTCTGTCTGAAGATCCTCAATCTGTTTTTGGAGAAATAAATGTTGGATTAGGAGATGAGTCCGATGCCCTTCCTCAAATTGTCTTGAATTTTTAAAGGACCCATATTATACTATTTTCTGATTTATGTTATAATGTTGTTTCCTCATCACAAACAAACCTGGAGTTGTCTTTTGTTGTTCTTCTCTCAAACTGAAAACACTTCACTAGAATCATTTGGATGATTTTCGCCCTTTAATTGCCCATCTCTACTGAACTAAAGGTAAAAGGAGCTGTTAACTTGAAAACTACCACTACATGACATCACAAGGTGGAACAGAGCATTTTCAGATGTAGACAGACAGACAATCAAACATTTAATGAAGCAAAACACAACTCCAGGTATCTGTAACGACATTATAACACGGCTTCAAGTCCATTTTGTGTAATACAGGACCTTTAAGTAATAAATGAAATAAGCTTTTTTTTAACACGTTTAACCACAATGACAAATGCACAACTGGACCAAAGGTTATCACATCTGGACATGTTTTAGGCCTGGTTTAATCCTAACATAGTCCAGGTTTATTACTCGTGTAGTGGTTATGTCCAAGTTTAGTTCTTGTTTAGTCCTGGTGTAGTTTTGGTTTAGTCCTGGTTTAGTCCCGATATGGTCCTGGTTTTGCAAAGTTTAGTCCGGGCTCAGTCCAGGTTTGGTCCTTGTTTAGCCCTAGTTAATCCTGGATTAGTTAAGTATAGCAATGTTTCACATTCAAAAGATGTGATATCTTATTTTAAATTGTTAATCTCCATGGTAACAGTCAGTAAAAGTCCCAGTTTGTTAATCTCACGTTCAACCCCAGTTTTGATTAGTCCTAGTTTTGTCCTGGTTTAGTCCTGGTTTAGTCTAGGTTTGGCTCTTGATGAGTTCTGGTTTAGTCCTGGTTTAGTCCTTGTTTCATCCTGGTTTAGTTCTGGTTTGGTCCTGGTTTAGTCCTGGTTTAGTGCAGGTTTGGCTATTGATAGGTCCTGGTTTAGTCCTGCTATAGTCTTGGTTTAGTCCTTGTTCAGTCCTGGTTCAGTCCTGGTTTAGTCCCGGTTTAGTCCTGGTTCAGTCCTGGTTTAGTCCCGGTTTAGTCCTGGTTTAGTCCTGGTTTAGTCTTGACTCCGCCGCTCCTCACCTGTTTCTGCAGATCAGCCACCAGTTCCTCTGTGTAGGGTTTGATTTTGTTGGAGAAGGTGGTCAGATCCTTCTCCAGGCGTTTGCGCATCTGTCGAGCTTCTTTGTTGAACTTCTGCAGCAGGTCCTGGGTCAGCGGCGCCACCTGTGTCTGGAGAGCGTCACTGAACCTGGTCACAGCCTCAGAGCTCTGGGAGATGAACATACTGCAGGAACAAACCAGGAAGTGTTAGAAATAAAAAAGTAGTTTATTACAATACAAACGTGATTTCAATACTATAGAAAAGGTTTGATACTTGGTATAACTTTTTAAACCAAAATGTTGGTAAAAAAAAAAAGTGCACTATGTAACTTTTTGGTTGGGGGTCCATCATCTTCTTGTTTCTATGGATATGTCATTGCTCTACCTGGAATGTTCCACAGTATGACATTAAACAGCTCTACCTACTCTACCTCTGCCTCTACCTCTAAAACAGGCATTCTGACTGTGAGCGGGGTCACCTCTCCACAGATCTGACCTGTAACTTGGTCTGGTCTCCATGATGATAGAAAGGTTTAATGTCATACTGTGAAACATTCCAAACAAAGCAATAACATCACCATGGAGAAAAGCATTTGACGGACCCTCCGCCAGAGAAGTTACACAATGCACCTTTAAACTTATCTGTCGCCATGGAGACAAGAGTTCAGACTTTGGAGGTAAGAACGAGATTTTTTTGTTTTGTTTTGTTAAATGGCACTATCTGATACTCATAAAATTAATACATTTGTTATAAAATCAATCAATAAAAACAAAAACAGTAATTAAATTTATCAATATATAGTTTTAATGTGTTGACAGCCTAAACTAGAGTGACTAATCTTTCCCATTTTCCTCTCAAGATTAAAAAAAAAAGATTTTTGCTTAACTTCTAGTTGTATATTTAGTGCTTGAGTTCTTACTTGACTTCTTTGCCAAGCTCAGACTGTTGGATCTGTTTCAGGGACTCATCGGCTGCGGTCGTTGCCTTGGAAACGTAATCCCAGAATGCATCTTTCAGCATCTCCACCTGACGATCCGGGCCCGGGCTCTGGGCAACCGTCCGTCCCTGACTCCCCACTGAAAAAGAAACAAAACAATAATACTCTTAGGCCCAATCCCATTAAAGGTGCATTGTGTAACTTTTCTAGTGGAGGGTCCGTCAAATGCCTTTCCTCATGGAGATGTTATTCCTTTATCTGAAATTTTTCACAGTATGGGATTAAACCTTTCTGTCTTCATGGAGACCAAACCAGACCAAGTTACAGGTCAGATCTGTGGAGAGGCGACCCCGCTCACAGTCAGAATGCCTGTTTTTCTAGGTATTTTTTGAGCTATAAAACCACCTGCAATTGAATAAATGCAAGGTAGAACTGTTTAATGTCATACTGTGGAACATTCCAGGTAGAGCAATGACATCTCCATAGAAACAAGAAGGTGAAGGACCCCTAATCAAAAAATTACATCGTGCACCTTTAATACAAAACTGAAGCTTGAAATATAAACATGTTTTGTGGGGCCAAAATGTGTTATTTTTGCCATTAATGGTTCACTATGTAACCTTATCTCCATGGAGACAAGCAGGTGGCCATGCTACAGGTCAGATCTGTGGAGAGGCCCTTCTCATTGTAAGAATACATGTTTATCAAGACATTTTTTAACACTTAAAACACCTGAATACATGCAAGATACTGTAGATAAAATGAATACAGAAGGCAATACTGTGGATCATTCCAGGCAGACAAACAGGTGGAAAAACCAGCATCGGAAAAGTTACATAGTGCACCTTTAAAATATAAAAAGTTTAGAACACAATTTTATTTTTATCTCTGCAGACTGAAATTTGTCATTCTGTCCTTAAGTGAAAACAAATCCAAACATACAACATTAAAAGTTAATATTTAGTTATTTAGAAAACAAATTCTACTTTTTATTGATTTCATTTTCTTTTTCTACTTCTAGTTTAACTTCTACTTCAGACTTATATCATTAAAAAGAATTAATATGCAAAAATAAAACACAGTTTCTTGTTACATCCTTAATCTGAATCTCAATGGGACCTCCTGGCTAAATAAGGTAAAATAATAAAAATAAAGATAAAAAATAAATACATACAGATTTTGCATAGTTTAAAATGAGTATTACCTGCAAAGACTGCCAGTACAAGCACGACCAGCTTCATGTTGTTGTCTTACAAAAGTGAAGTTATGATTGGAGGTATAATCTTGTATAGAGTCCCGTAGAGTTGCCCCTGGTCCTGTGCTGAGCTGTGATTCTGTCTGGGGACCCTCATGTTTATATATGCGGTGGACGGTGTGGACAGAGGGACATTTGGAGGAGTAAAGTCCAGACTGGGGCGCTGAGCTGTCAGACACATCACACCTGGAGGTTACAACAGTGACCCGCGTCAACCCCTGACCTATGACCTCTGAGGAAACACGTGTTGAATTGAATGCAAATGTATTGATTCGGTTCATTCAGTGATTAAACTACCTGTAAATTAATTAATGCAACATAGATGAGTTAAAGGGTCCACTGTGTTTTTAAACTCCATACACCTTCACTAGAATCATTTGGATAATTTCAGGCCTGGAATTGCCAATCTCTACTGAACTAAAGGTAAAAGGAGCTGTTAACCTGAAAACTACTGCTTCATGACATGACTTTGGAAATGTAGACAGACTAATAATAAAGGATTACTGTGTGATTACTGGCTTAAAGCTTGCAAGAGTCAGTTTGCGTATAAATAAATAAAAATGGCTATTGATTTTATGAACATAAATAAGACCAGGTTGTAAGCCTGTTGATTAAAAAGATCCAAATGTAACTTGTAACTGTAATTTTAAGCGTGAGAGACTTGTTTAAGAGCACAAATCATCTTATCTGTTGTCATTCCAACTAAATCACCTCTGTCTGGTCAGATTGTGTTCAGTAATGGAGCAGTCTGTTTTGTGACAGGCCGACAGTACATATGGATTACACATTGGATCTGTAGCTGTTTCCTCTGTGGACCTGTGTGTTACTGTATTCAATACGTGGAGTCATTTTTAGGTCACAGAGCTGGACTTTGACCTGGACCTTATCTCCACTCAATTGTATTTTTCTGTTGAAGTAAAAGATTGCAGTTTTATCAGTGAAAGAATATGACACACACACGCACACGCACACACACGCACACGCACACAGACCTGACGAATATCACACAGGACATTGGTAAAACATGGCTGCCATTCAAATTGTCTGGGAAGTTACAAGTACAGTTTCAATCACGTGTTTTTGAGAGTTTTTCTTGTAATTTTCATTTTGGTCTGGTTTGGTCTCCGTGGAGATAGAAAGGTTTAAAACCATACTGTGAAACATTCCAGACAAAGCGATAACATCTCCATGGAGAATTGGTCGGTCCACCTTTAAATAAACTCAGTAATGAAACCACTCAGCCTTGAATGATGCACGTACAGTCCGAGCTGATATTCAGATAAATTAATTATTACAAATTCATAATTACAAATACCATAGATTAATAACAGTTTTATCACATTTGTTCTGGGACACTGAGTCCTGTGTCATTACCCTGAAGTGGTTTTACTGCTTATTTTGGAAAGGTTCTGTTTATAAAAGGTATAAATACTACAGAATACTACAAAACATTTTTACTTTTTTAAATCTCTGTTTTCCTGTGCTGTTGTGAACATACAACAGCATCTGGATCCTAGAAAAATCAATGGAAAAGTTACATATTGTGCGTCATAATATTGTTTCCTCATCAAAAACATGCCTGGAGTTGTGTTATCTTTCATTCACACATGTTAAACACACAAATCCTGCATGTTTAGGCTTTTCTCTCAAACAGAAAACACTCTGCTCCACCTTGTGATGTAATGTGGTAATACAGGAAGAGCTCCACTGTGTTTTTAAACTCCATACACTATATTCAGCCCTGGAACTGCCAGTTGGCAATGAACTTAAGGTAAAAAGTAGCTGTTAACTTGAAAACTACCACAACATGACATCACAAGGTGGAACCGGGCATTTTGAGTTTTAGAGACGTAATCAGATTATTAATGGTGGATTTCTCAAACATTTGTGAATGAAACAAAACTCATCTCTTTGTTTTTGAGGAGGTAACATTATAACATGGCTTAAAGCTCATAAGATTCAATTTTGTGTGATTGAGGACCTTTAAAAGATATAAAAAAACATCATAATGTAAAAATGTATATATAATTAACTTAATTTGTCTTTTACAGGACCCAGAGTTTACACGTGGAGTGGATTATGTCTGGGACCGTCCAGCAGGGCACAGGTGAGAGGGACTTTGGACCTGGTTTTTACTATAAAAGTTTGTTTTCGCCCTGAACCAACACAGAGGTGCCAAGAAGAAGAAGGACCGGCCCACACTGCACGGTAACGCCAAAGATCTGTTATACTGCAAATACCAACGCTGTTTTATTGTAAATTTAACTGGATTTTTTTTTTCTTTTTACAGATTCAAACATGAAGTTCCTTGTGGTTCTCGCTCTTATTTCTGGTGAGTGACTGTACTGGATATATTTGAGTAATTAACATCTCAAATAATTTATTATTGTAAAAGTAAAGAAATGTATTTATTGAGAAAATGTGGATACAAAAATCTTGTTGTGCTAGCCTAATTTAGTATGAATTCAGATTTGTTTAACAATCTACAAGGTAAAAATTGTTGACAAATATACAATCCTCGCTCGCTCCAGTTCCAGAAGTAAATTTTCTATACATTTTTCCCATAGACTTAAAAAAATGTAAATATTAAGAGTTAAAAGACATCGCAGAGGCTAAGCAGCTATGTAGTAACTAACATCCAAAAGCACATTTAAAAAGCAAAATTCTGCTAAATGTTTTAATAACTTAGCAGTTTATAAAGTTTCAGAAACAGTTTTAAATAAAATCATAAGTCTTGTGGTCATTAATTAACATGTAGCTGATTAGCCCTGAGCTTTTCAACTTTTTTATGTGATAAACAAATGGGAAATTTAGTTTAGTTTAGAACTGAGGGGTGGGTGATCACTGCTGAGCTCATTAGGTAACAAATAGACATGTACAGTGTTATAAAATAATACATGTAATTAT
This sequence comes from Taenioides sp. WSHXM2023, assembly GCA_029959045.1. NCBI lineage: Eukaryota > Metazoa > Chordata > Actinopteri > Gobiiformes > Gobiidae > Taenioides > Taenioides sp. WSHXM2023. Next base: position 23,794,898 of record CM057097.1, read on the forward strand.
TGATCTACTTTCATATTAAATACTTGATAGTAAAAAAATAATAATTCTTGTTTTTTGTACAGTTTGCAATGCCAACGTCGTGTGGCCCGAGCAGCCCAAGACCAACCTGGACCTGGTGAAGGACACGTTCTGGGACTACGTTGCCAAGGCGACGCAGATGGCCGAGGAGTCGCTGAAACAGATCCAGGACTCTGAGCTGGGACAGGAAGTCAAGTAAGAGACCATAAATATGCAGTTAGTTAAAGGTGCACTATGTAACTTTTCTGGTAGCGGGTCAGTCACCTTCTTGTCGAAATCAAATTATCTGTAATGTTCCACAGTATGGTATGAACCAGTGGTGGAAGAAGTACTCAGTTATGTTACTTAGGAAAAAGTACAGATACCAGAGCAAAGAAATACTCAAGTAACAGTAAAAATATCATGAAAAAATATACTTATATAAAAGTATTATAGTACCTGTTTAAAAATGTACTATAAAAAATACTTTTACTTCTCAGTCCTGTTCAGAAATGGAGTATGGAGTACAGATACCTGCTCTCAAATGTACTTAACTAAAGTACAGATACCTAAAATGTATACTTAAGTCCACTACTTTACTACTTTTACTTTGTTACGTTAAACTCATCTATCTTAAATTTATTCAATTACAGCATTTTTATTTTCCAGAAAATACTTTGGTGGTGTCAACTACTTTTCTCCATGGAGAGTCCTAAGTTTAATGCCTACCTGTGGAACATTTCAGGCAAACTAATATAATCTCCATGGAGAAAATACATTTTCGCACACTCCTTTAATCTTTATTTTAACAGATTAGATTGGTTAGGGTTCATTTATCATTCTGTCTAGACCAGTGTTTAACATTAGAATATAAAAACATGTAAAATAGTGCAGAACTAGGTCAGACTTCTATAGTGGATTTTGTTGTTTAATTGTCGCATTGCAGATTTGTTGACCTGGTTTATGGGTCACATCTCTGTAATTATTGGGTCTATCCACATGAAACAAAAACTGGCACAAAGTTCAACATCTCTGTTTGCACAAATAAACTAAAGTTAAATTATGTTTTCACAAAAGCTTCAGAAAATGGTGCCATTGTTGTCAGGTGACTACGCCGTAAGTTTATTATGGCAGGTTTGTGGAGTTAATCAGTCCCTAGAAAATAATAATAAATTCAGCTGATAAGTTCAAACTGTGAATCTACCACAGAATTATATAAACCCCTGCCCCCAATCTGAAAACATCATCAAATTCTTTAAAGGTCCTATACTACACAAAACTGACTCTTGTGAGCTTTAAGTCACGTTATAATGTTGTTACCTCCTCAAAAACATACCTGAAGTTATGTTTTGTTTCATTTACATGTTTGAGTAATCCTTTATTATTAGTATGTTTACATCTCCAAAGCTCAAAAAGCTCTGTTCCACCTTGTGATGTCATGTAGTGATAGTTTTCAAGTTAACAGCTACTTTTTACCTTTAGTTCAGTAGAGAGGAACAATTCCAGGGCTGAAATCATGCAACTGATTCTAGTGAAGGGGTATTTAGTTTAAAAACAAAGTGGAGCTCTCCTGTATTACCACATGTCATCATAAAAGGTGGAGTGTTTTCTTTTTGAGGGAATAACTCATCTTAAATATGCAGTTTGTGTATTAAACAAACACATTAGGTATATTTTTCATGAGTAAATTAAAACATAGAATAAACTTAAAATTATAACATAGATGAGAAAATAGCGTAATATGAGCCTTTAAAACTGAACACAACCGTTGTAATTTTCCATGCCATCAGCTCTAATCTTGTATTCTTGTTTGTTTTTTCCAGCACTAAACTCTCCCAAAGCACGGACACTGTCAACCAGTACGTCGTCGCATTGAAAACCCAGGCTGGCCCTCTGTCCCAGAACCTGCTCACCCAGATCACCGAGCAGACCGAGAATCTAAAATCTCGCCTGGAGTCTGAACTGTCCGCCGTGAACGCCAACCTCCAACCATACGCTACGCAGCTCGTCTCCGACCTTCAAACCAAGATGGACGAACTGAAGAGAGACATCGCCCCCCTCGCCGAAGCCATGGACCCCGAGACCCTGAAAACAGTCCTTATGCAGAAGAGCCAGGATCTGAAGACCAACCTGCAGGCTCAGATGGGACCCTACGCTGAGGAGATGAAGCAGAAGATGGAGCAGAGCATTGAGGAGTTCCAGACCAGTTTGATGCCATTGGCGCAGAGTTTTGAAACGCAGGTGAACCAGAAAGTCCAGGAGGTGCAGCAGACCCTTGCCCCATACGGAGAGGAGCTGAAGGCTAAACTAGAGGCCAATGCCCAAGATGTGAAGGCCCAAATCACAGCGCTGTGGGAGGCTTTTACCCAAAGCACCACCCAGTAAAAACCCAACCACCACCACCACCACCACCACCACCACCTTCCTGCTCCAGTTACCTTCTGCTATTTATTTCACCTGTACCAGAGTATTTTAGTAATTAAATAATGCCACTGTGAAGTTTTGGGTTTACTGTATTTATTTATTTATTACAAGAGTTATGCCATACCTACACCAGTATTTTCAGAGATATTTTGCTTGTAAATTCCTGGTAGGGTTAATAATTATAATAACGATGCGTTTTCAGAGGCTCAAAGTCCCATTTAAAGAGCTCATATTATATTATTTTCTAATCTATGTTATAATGTTGTTTCCTCATCAAAAACTCACCTGGAGATGTGATTTGCTTCATTCACAAGTTTAACACACAAACGCTGCATATTTAAGATGAGTTCTTCTCTCAAAAAGAAAACACTCCATCCTGTTCCACCTTGTGATGTCATATGGTAATACAGGAAGTGCTCCACTGTGTTTTGAAACTTCAAACACCTTCACTAAAATCATTTGACTAATTTCAGCCCTGCCATTGCCAATCTCTAGTGAACAAAAAGTAGCTGTTAATTTCCAAACTACCACTTCATGACATCACAGGTGGAACAAAGCATTTTGAGGTTTGGAGATGTAGAAAGACTAATAATAAAGGATTATTCAAACATGTGTGAATGAAACAAAACACAACTCCAGGTCTGTTTTTGATGAGAAAACAACATTATAACATGGCTTAAAGCTCAGAAGAGTCAATTTTACGTAATATAGGACCTTTAAATTATTCATTCATTCTACATATATTGTGGCCACAGCTGCCCTGGGACAGACTGACGGAAGTGAGGCTACCAGTCACTCACATACACACACCACATTCATATTAGGCAATGTGGAAGTGTCTTGCCTAAGGACACAATGACAGTATTAGTGAATACAGCGGTCTCCCATCCAAGTACTGACCCGGCCTATCGGTGCTTAGGTTCAGAGATCAGATGAGACCAGGGTTTGACAAGTACACGCTCCTTCTAATACCAAGTGTATTAGAACGGGCAGTTTTAATAGTTAATCATCTTTATTTCAGTGCCTTTTGTCATTCTTCATCACTACGTTGTCGTCATACAAGTAATGACTCTATATTTATTATTTATCTAATTTTCATGTGTCGAAGCAACTGTCAGAAGGTTACGCTAGTTCACTTTGCAATCATGTTAATCATATTGGTAAAACCCTTTTAAAGATAAGAGTTAGAAACGCATTGAGCTACATGTTTGCAGTAGAAGTCAGTCAGCGTAAAATCAACAATAACACAATACACACTCTTTAACAGTATTTCATCTTGTACCACAATGCAGAAAGTGTTGGTAGAAACATGACTTGGTGGGTTTGCAAGATGAATAACTTTGAGCAAATAAATACAATTATTTGTAGTTATACCATATACCAAATTAGAATACTGAGTACTATTGAAATGTACTATTTAAATGAAAAACACAATCTCAAGGGCGTAATATAAAGTGATATTATTGCTTTTGTTAATTCTGCAGTTTGTTTATGTTTTGTGTGATACCTGGTGGACACCAACATTAAAGGTTAATTTTAGCACTTTTAAAATAAATTGCCATGGCATCAACTACAAAATTCCTATATGTACACATGTCAATAATACCAATCTCTACTAGACTGCACTACTGGGAATGCCTTAAGAGTCCCACCAGAGGAGCTAGAGGAAGTATCTGGGGTGAGGGATGTCTGGGGCCGCACCTCATTTCCCTTTCCTCGCTTCCTTCTCCTCGATTTCTCTCCTCGGTCCTCCATTTTTTCAGCTGTCATTCGAATGTGTCGTATTAAGAGATGTCCCAAAGAAAACCACGGAATGAAGGAGTAAACATGAGGGAGGCTTTAGGAGGCGACAAAAGATAAAATAATCAAACTTTATTGGTCCTAGTGAGGAGTTTAGATCCTTCCTCACCCATTTCCTGCAGAATCGAGAAAAGGAATCAAGGACTGCTACCCCCGCGACCCCGGCGTGCAATAAATTGGATGGATATTTTGTTTATCGTGAAGGTAATTACAGTACTTTGTGATTTGATAATTGCATCCATTAAAATTATGATTTGCAGCCCCAACCATTACATACTTTTACATAAGAACCCACAGAAACCAGTTTTAGTAAGAAATTGTTCTTTACTTGTTTCCAATGTTTATATACATAGTTATTATATTCACGGTTTCACATGTACGTAACATAAAAAGGCAACAAAAACACAGATGAGATTGTGAAAAAGCATGGACCGTTCCTTTACAGTAAACTTCAGTAAAAATGAGCTCATTCAGATCATGCCAAAAGACAGAAACTGGAAAATAAAAATAAAATAAAAACGTGACAGGCACCAAGCTCCGGTTTCACAAGAGACTTTACAGGCAGTTGGTCAGGTTTAAATTAACTATTATTTAGATCAGTAGATTCAGTATTTTCAGTGCTTGTAAGAAGTGTTGTAATCAAGGCCAGTACCCATAAATATACAGAGAGAGAGGGGAGTGGTATTTTTGAACTATAGAAATAAAATAAATAGTAGCAGGTAAGAGATAGACCAGTATTTTGTAGACAGTTAAAACTTTGCTGGATGTTTTTTCCATTTTTTCCAGAGCACAGACCCAGTGCTACTAAAACTAATGTAATATCTGTTAGACTGAGGTAGATGACTGAACAGAAGAGGAAGACTTGTGCATTTTTTAGACAATATAATGTCATTTTCAATTAAAAAAAAAGATAGTTTCTTTAATATTAATGTGATCTTAAACTGACAAAGATCTGGATCAGGCATGTCCAAACTTTTTTCAAGAGCTGCATGTCAAAACACAGATGAAGCAGAGGGCTGATTGAGGGCCACGGACTGGTGCTCACTACAGTAAATAATTGATATACGTGCAATTATAACAGGTTAGCATGAGCACCCAGACCTTTATTCTTGTTTAAATAATCAACAGCACACCATAATTATTTAATATTGGCTTTATCAATGTAGATGTTCAGAAACTTGCAGTAAAATGGACTCCGGGCCATAGTTTTGGACCTGCCTGCTCTAGATTATAAAACTATTCAGAAAAAGTCCCAATTTTGTCAGACGCTTTTTTTCCCCAGTGTTGTTACTTGTTCAACTGCGGACCTGGTTTAGATACAAGTTTAGTATTAATTAGCATTTTTATATCAATCTTTTATCTATAATATAATTTTACATTTAATCTCTGCCCATGTGGCCCTGTCCATAGAGCAAATCACTAACATTAGAAACCAACTCCACATTACACTCTGTATTTTTGCTCCTGTTGCGTTTTCAGACCCTGACAGTGTATATCCCTATACAAATACCACTGGTACTTAATTCTAGTTCTCATTTATTATTGTCCATATTCTGTACATGGACCAACCATAGCCACCTATTATGCATAATAGTTTCATAGAGAATGCAGTTTATACAATATCCTTTTCACATATACATTTTTAACTACATCTCCTACATTCTAGCTATATACATTTGTTAACTTCTGATTGGATGGTTGTCCTGCTTTAAGTATTCATAATAAAATTAAAGTAAAAACTGTAGTTTCTAGTTGTATTTGAGGTCTAAATTACAGTATTAATTTACTTTTCCACTCACATAAAACAGGTAATCTTTACAAATTACTGGCCCATCCCTCTTGGTCTGTTTTTTCTTTTTTTTTTTTACCTTGGTCTTGATTACATCACAGTCACACACACTGAACCATGATCTCGTCTGCTGCAGAGGTCTGATGGACGGTTTTAGTCTGTCTGTTTTTCTATGAGGTCCTTGAAAGCACCGTTAACCGATGGTGACGCCGAATCCACACTGGAACTTGTTTTTACGGTGGTTCAGGAAGGAGCAGAGAACCAGAGAAAGAGGAAGAGGCAGCAGTTTCTTCTCTAGCGTAGCACCAACCACCCAGTTACTGTCTATGGAACCTATGGACAAAGCAACCCACGCTTTACATTAATATTACTACATTACATTAACTTGGGCTTTTATGCATTTTATTTCTATCTTGCTTGCTTTTAAGTCAAAAAGGTAATCATTATATTAAAAAAACAACACTTAAAAAAGGTCAGAGATATTATTATTGATATTAATGTTCCACACTACGGCATTAAACCCAATTTCTCTGTGGCGACAAGCAGGTGAAGCCATAAGTATTTTTTCCACCGACACTCACACGTGACATTTTACAATTTATTTCTTTGTTTACTTAAAGGTAAACGATATTTTCTGATCCATATTATAATGTTTCCTCATCACAAACATACGTGAAGTTGTGTTTTGTTTCACCCACATGTTTAACACACAAACCCTGCATAGTTCTTCTTCTGTGGTAATACAGGAAGTGCTCCATTGTATTTTTAAACTCCACAAACCTTCACTAGAATCATTTGGATAACTTCAGCCCTGGAATTACAAATCTCTACTAAACAAAAGGTAAAAAGGTATAGCTGTTAACTTGAAAACCAGCGCTTCATGACATCATAAGGTGGAACAGAGCATTTTAAGCTTTAGAGATGTAGCCAGATATGTTTTTGATGAGGTAACGACATTCCAACATGGGTCAAAGTGCAATTCTGTGTAATATAGGACCTTTAAAAACCTATTTAAACAATGTGGATAGATAAACAGAGCTGAAATCTGTAAAAACATGAATCATTTTAGACAATACAACAAAGCAGCAAACCTCAAACTTATGACCAACTTTTTAAGCAAGTCATGCGCTAACTAGAAATATTTATCCTTTTATGACATCTGTAGTGAGATAAATGGCTGTATTTATATGCTTGTGAAACTCTGCGCTGTGAGTAATTTCATGATAAACACTTGGTAAATAAAACGCACCTTTGAACTGCAGGTTGGCTTTAGGCACGTCGATCTGATATCCAAAAGAAACACTGGTGTCCTGCATCCGAGTGCTGGCTTCAAACTCTACTCCCACCTGCAGCTGTTTGGAATAATGAAAACAAAACGTCAAAGCAGCAAGCAATAAGTGCATGGAATTTTGTTAGTAATTTAGTTATGTTTTTATATTCTCTGGCTTTTAAATGCAACTTTTTGGTTTGGGGGTCCGTCACCTGCTTCTGGAATGTTCCACAGTATGGGATTTAACAGGTCAACTTTACATTTATTCAATTACAGGTGGTTTTATTGCTCAAAAATACCTAGAAAAACATATTCTGACTGTGAGCGGGGTCGCCTCTCCACAGATCTGGCCTGTAACTTGGTCTGGTTTGGTCTCCATTCATTCTCCAAGGTAGAAAGGTTTAACGCCACACTGTGAAAATTTCCAGCAGTAACATTTGATGAAGCATTTGATGGACCCTCCACCAGAAATGTTACACAATGCACCTTTTAATGCCATGTGTGCTGTGTGGTCCTGTGTCTTTTATTTATTTATTTTTACTGCCATTTTAAGATTTTATGGTTTTGATTTTTTTCCACATTTTCTTTTCTTGACATTGGAAACTGCTTTTAAATAATATGTACCAATGTGTATTGCCCAGCCTCCGTTCTGTGCTCCTTGTATTTATTTAAAGGAAGTAGGTGTGGCTGGCCAGGCCATAATGTTTTACCTAGTCCTAAAACAAGTGTAAAATGCCACTTTTACAGCAGAATCAAAATATATGTAAATATTGCTTGTTTTTATTACCATTTCATAAACATTACTGTAAGATTCAGCATTCTTACCTGGTCACTGGCTTTATGGTAATATGAGGCATGTGCTCCAGCTCCACCAAGAGTTAGTGTAGCAATGTAGTTACTGCCTAAAACAGCAACATGTGGTGTTTAATATTTTGTAGTTAGTCATTTAATCTCCAATAAACAAAATTATAAACAAAGTACCTGTGTATCGTCCGACCAGGGACATGACGGAGCCCTCCTCTCCAGGTCTGCGATGATAGACCAGCTCTCCGCCCAGGGCCAGAGACGGAGTGATGGACTGAAGATAATGCGCTACAACAAGACCTAAAACAAAGGAATTCATACTTATACAAAATTTAACTATTAAATAAAAGTATTACATTTACCGTGTTAGATTTCATGGCCTTTCTGATGTTTCTGGTGTTAAGATTGGCAATGTAAAGTGGTCTCCTGCCAAGTCAATCTTCAATAAATACATCTAAAATCTAAATTTAAATTTTTTAATGGTTTTTGTATGTTATTGTAAGTAAACTTTATTTATATTAGAGCTTTTCACAGATACAAATCACAAAGAGTCGGCCACACGGAGAGAAAAACTTGTTTTATGGAACCACCAGCAGGTTCTGACTATTGATGTTAAATCATTTTACCATTTAAATAAAGGTTTTCCATCTCAATTTGTATTTTCTATGTAGTAATGCAGCTTAACTATTACCTATTAGTTCAGTCATGTGTACATTTGTCATTTTTGATAGCTGTTAAAAAGCATTGGTCTGGCTAATAGTTTAAATGATTTCATAGACATTTGTTAGTTGGTATCTTACAGCAGACTATAAGTAGCAGGTTTTATTTGAGTATATTCTTGCCCAGTATATTAAAAATATGTACATGAAAATAAAAGTAGCACTGACGTACCAGATCCCACAAGAACATCTGGATTTCCGAGAGTAACTGTTGCAGTGAAGTCGTCTCCTCTGTACTCTGCGTCTCCCTGCCAGTTTACAAACTTGTTCTGTTGTGTCTGAAGATTTAAATCAAAAACAACTTTAGAAACCAAACAGTGGTATTATGAACCGTGCTAATAGCTAATAGTAATGCTCAAGTCTACAAATCTTTACCTGAAATGCGAGTTTGGACCGTATCCTGCTGCTGAGCTGGTGAATGATCTGAGCGTTAAGACTTCCAGTGTTATCCATGTCCCCCACCATCACAGGAAAAAACTAAAACAAGAGGTTAAGCAGTTAATTACAATTTTAAAACAAAAGATTTATCATCACTATTTCATGTTAATGCAATATTTTGTTTCATTAAGTTGGCATAAGAGTATATCTAATGTCAATGTCAGTAAAGCAAAATGTGGGACTACACAGCATTTTTGCTTGGTGATCTAGTCTTCACCTGCAGTTTGGCGGCATCTAGTAGCCATGGTGTTAAATGTAAATAGTTCCATCAAGACCATTTGATTTGGAATAATTATCACTCAATGATGTCGTGTCTGTGAACCCAAGTTAAGCAGTATAAAAGTTAATAAGCACTCAAAAAGTGACTTTAGAGATGAGATTTTTTGAAATTGTGAGTCAGTCTCTTATGATAAACGGCCAAACCTCCTTGTTAAGGCCTGATCCTGTCAGATCTCAGAAGCTGAGCAGGACTGGGCCTGGTTAGTACTCGGATGGGAGACTGCAGGGAATTCCAGGTGCCACAGTGGGGCGCCAGTAGCAAAAAAGTCATTGTGTCCTTAGGCAAGATATTTCACCCACATTGCCTTGTATAAATGTGGCGTGTGCTGTGGTGGTGGTTGTAGGGACCAATGGTGCAGATTGGCAGCCTTGTTGTCAGTCTGCCTTAGGGCAGATGTGACTACAACAATAGCTTGGGACCACAGAGTCTGGAGTGAATGAATAATATACTAAATTGTAAAGCGACTTTGAGTGTCTGGAAAAGTAATGCAGTATTATTAAATACATAAAAAAGACTTACCTCTGCAGGACCTGTTTGCTTTAATCCGACGTATGTGGCCCCAAACCTGTAGCTCGAGTCTCCCATTGTACTGAGCATCACTGTGTGGCTCACCTGACAACAAGCAACACACAAGTCAAGTTAGAATCACTGTAACCAATGAATAAACAGTAATGAAATAAAAGGGTCAGACTGCTAGTTTAAATTTACCTGAAAGTGATTACTGAGCCCTTTGTTGACGAGTAGCCTTACTCCCTCCATCTGCATTGGGAACACCTCTGAAGACACAGTGAAAAACTTGTTACCATGGTTACTTCTATAACAGAGCTTCAGTGGGCAGTAATTCTGTGGCAAAACTTCTCCTACCTCTGACCACTACCACTCAAAACACTAAAAACAAGACATTCATAACGACACAAACCACAGTATGCAAAGCTGCTCCATATTGAGAGACATCCAGAGAGTGGTGAGGACAGTGGGAAACCATATGGACTTCTCTTCTCACTAGGACGCTGGGCTACTGAACATATGCCAATGATAGATAGATAAAGTATCTATCCATCGATCCATCTATCTGGTAGTCTAAAAATAACTTCACCTTTACATTTTCGATGACACTCCTCAAAGCCCCCTGGGTTTGGTAAAGAGCTCTCTGTCTCCTCTGGAGGGGCAGATGAGGGCAGAACAGAGGAGACCGGGGGCATCCCAAAGCCTGGAGGCACCGTGAGGCCTGGAGGAACAGCGCCCCCTGTGGCTGGGGGAGGCTGGGTCGGGGAGCTGGCTGCCAACACACTGCCCATTCTGAGAGAAGAGAAGAGAATAACGTCACAACATGGACCAAAAACAGACACAGGAAATTTAAAAATAAAAAATATAAGTAACTTTTTAATTTATTCTTTTAAACAATTTGCCTGAACAAATGTGACTTTGTTTACAATAGAATAGACACTACATGTAGACAGAACATTTGTAACTATTACTGTTTAATTACAAAAGAATATACAAATAAAATGGTTACTTTAAAAGTTCTTATTGATTTTAGGGCATTAAAGAAACAAACAAATAAAAAAAATAAAAAAAAACAGCTGGTGTGCACCCCTCCTCCTTGCCCTATTTCACAAAATTACATGGTACAGTCCATTCAAGTTACCATTTTAAATTGTTACAGTTACTTTGCAATATATAGCAAAATGTTGATTGACTTTGAAAGAGGAAAAGATTGATAGATCAAACTGAACAATCAACGACCTAATTAAAAAATGCCCCATCTCCAGCACTGAGGGGACAGTTTACATGCTCTTTAATCTTCATACGATGATGCAGAAATACAAATAAATTTATTATATCAAATGAGTAGTTAAGTATTCTTAAGTATTATGGAGGCCATCTGAGCATTCATATTGTATATTCATATATTTATCACTCATTAAACATTAATCATCTTCTTCTATACAAACGTAACAGCAAAAGAAATAAGAGAATAATCCAAAATTATACTTTAACATGGAGACAAGAGATTTTTGTAACGTAATCATCGTTATTATCACATAATGGATGAATTTAACCTTTCACACACACAAGGTTCATTCATTCAATGTTAAGTGTATTGTAAGTGCACATCCAAACTGACACAGCTAACAGTATATCCTCACCAAGAACATAGTGCATCATTAACCTTTTTTGGGCGTAATCGAGGGATTTGAGAGTCAAACGGGTGCTTTAAATAAAATCTGTCAAGATGGTTAGCGATTAGTTTAGCTTCTCTGGCTAATGACACTCTGCTTCAGCTTGTTTTGACAGAAATCGTAAAGTATTACACGTTGAGGTTAATGCTAATGTCTTTCTCTATTTATTGATTCAAACTGGGAATATTATTACGAAATTTAAAAGGTCAATTTAATAAAAATCCGATGCTAATGCTAATGTACTCACGTTGTATTTCCAGAGGACGATGCAGCCGGAAGTTGAAAAAGGCAGCAGAAAAAAGACGTAACCTCCTAAAGACCCGCCTATTTCATTCCAAAGCCTTCTGATTGGCTAAGATGCTACAAGGCTTGTTAGTGATTCGACAAAATGTTAGTCAACCAAACCGCCGGTGAAAATAGGCGGGACATTGAAGGGAATCTGTGCTGTGATTGGTCGAAGCGATCTTTAAGCAAAACTTTGGTTCAAGAGCCTTCTCAAGGTCAAATCATGGGTGTATTTTAAGGGTCAAAGTAAAGTGAAAAGTTTGAGAAACAAATATATTGGGTTTGTCTCTGTAATAGCAAACTTCCAATGCAATTTAACATTAAAAATAATTAAATTTAGGTTATAAACTGACAATTAAAGGTCCTATAATATACAAAACTGATTGTGAGCTTTAAGCCATGTTATAATGGTGTTATCTCATCAAAAACATACCTGGCGTTAATCTTGGTTTATTAGCCTGTCTACATCTCCAAAGCTCAAAACGCTCTGTTCCACCTTGTGATGTCATGATGTGATAGTTTAAGTTAACAGGTCCTTTTACATTTTGTTCAGTAGAAACCAGCAATTCCAGGTCTGAAATCATCCAAATGATTCTAGTGAAGGTGTAAGAAGTGAGAGAAGAACTCTGCCTCAACATGTGAGTTTAACATGTGTGAATGAAACAAAACTCCAGGTGTGTTTTTGACGAGGAAACGTTACAACAGAGATCAGAAAATCGTGTAATATGGGTCCGTTAAAATCTTAAGTTCTTTGTTTCTAAGTATTTTTTGCCACCATTTTTGCAGCAACTAATTATTAAAGTTGAATTTATTTAAGTGTGTCCTAAAACCAAAGTAAATCTTAATTATAGAGATGTAAAACAGGTGACAGTTGTGTTAGCAGTGTTATATAAAAGGCTGTCAACATAAAACATAGGGACAGTAGTGCATGTTTCAGTAGTCCAATTTATTGAGTTTCATTCACCTTAGCGAGTATTTCCATTTTACAACAGGGAGACAATACATCAACACGTGGCATCTTTTGACAAAATAGACAAATTCAATTTTTTGCAGCATGTTCCATTTTAAAACAAATTAAAAACAAGACATTTGACAAAATTTAAATAAGGGCCAAACATGCAAATTTGGTATTGAGTAAACCAATGTACCATAAAAACCTCTAGAGATCACATCAAGGTTAAAGAAACAACTTGTGGTCAGATTTTAAAAAGCTCTGAAAAAGAAAATATAACTTCTTCCAAAAACCCTGTTGTAATATTCCCAATCTTTCCTGAAACATTTTAGCCAATTACAAATCCACGTTTACATCCCCTGCTATCTGTAAATACTGCATAAGGTTTAACACTCAAGTTTGTGTCAATTTTCACTTTTACATTTGGCTGAAGTGTCCCAAAGCGATGTTTAGAGAAGATTAGTGCAGCAATTACATTTTACGATTTAAATCTTGCATCGCACAAACTTCAACCTTTTGTTAATTTTTTTGAGACTCCAGTGCTTTTTTTTGGTCCAATTCTGAATTTACAGTCTCAATGTGCCACAATTTTCACCCAAAATCATCTTAAACCCAATATTTTCTTTAGATTATTTTATACTCCCCCCTCCCTCCCCATATTTTTGCACTGATTTTGAATGTGCATGAAACAAAACGACGTCTTGACAACTGACATGACTTACATTCATAACTGCATTAACCAAAACTCACAAGTGACAGATTCAAACCAATAAAAAAAAATGACCTTATAAAACCAATTAATTTTTTGCTTTTTGACTGTCCACACTCTGAACAGGAAAATATTGTCCTTTTCATTAGTAATTTGTTCTTTTTTTTTTTTGCATATATACTCGACCAATTTCATGAACAAATTTCATCAGTTAACATCTTAACTTCAAAACTTGGATTGTAAATAGGTCACGTATGAGTTTTGGGAATACTGATCAGGGATGGACTGGCAAAGACAAAATGAAGAGCTGTCATCTAAATGGAAACAAAATACAGTTGTGAACTTAACAAAATTTGTAGAACAGGAAATAAAGTTGACAATGAGAAATGTCAAATCCCTGACCAGTTGGAAATGTAGTCACGACGTCAACAAAAACGCGAAACAAAAATGATTTACACTTATTACATGCAGCCTTAAGATGGAGGCGTTACTGGAAGATTTGGTAAAACAAATTAGATTTTGAGGACATCTGTTCAGTTGAAGCTGCATGTAAAACAGTAGTAAATCCACTCAGACTTTACACACTCACAACTTTCATACAAACGCATTCAAAATCTCACACGCACACGCACACACACAATCTTTCATAAACATACACACTTCACTTTTTGGTTTTGCTTCAAATGTTTATCCTGGAAAAAAAACAACAACTTTCCACCAAAAATATGAAGCAAAGCAGTTTCTACTTTGTGTAATTGTAAACGACTAGTGTAAACAATGAATCATTTACAATTCGCTTTTCAAAATTATTCCAAAATTACCTTAATATAAAAAAAATTAGGAGTTGGACCCAATGGTCAAAAAATGACTAGAAAGCACCTTAATCCTCCTTTACATTTTATAAAGCAGATTTTTTATGCTTTGAAAACTCCTTTTTTAAGTATGCACTTTTTCAAGTTCTTAAAAATAACCAGTAGTACTTTCCAAATTATTTTTCAGAACTGGACAAAGTATGTCTATGCCCTATCTGAGCATAACTTTGCTTTGAAAAATCCCACCCAAAATCTTTCATACCCCTAGATCTTTTCCTGTCACATCAAAAATAAATTTTTAAAATCAAAAATATTTCTTTTTATGTCTTTTTTTGTAGTTAGTACGCTCTGTAAGGGGAGGGGAACAAATGAAAGTCACAGCTGCCTCTTCAAAGATGCTACAATTTCGCTTTTGACAAAACATTCAAACCCTCAAAGATTGTAGAAAATAAACTGCATGGGGAAAACTGAAATTTGCTACTGTGATAAATGTTTTGCAAATTAAAAAAAACAAAAAAACAAAGCTGGATTCAAGGTTGAACCGTGGTCCACAAAATAAAGAGTTTTTGCCGTTTGTGGTTTGACAATTTGAACAAAAATAAGTGATTATCCAGTAGCAACAAAATGAAAGACAATGCGTAAGGACTTGGCATCAAATCACTAAAATATTGGCAACAACTACATTCACCAACTAGATTTTGACATGGTGGTGGGGCTTTTAAAATAAAATAAATATACTATAGGGCTTAAGTTGTGAAGTTGCATTTCTTACCTTCCACTTCCTTGCACAAAAGAAACTAGCTCTCTTCAAAAGCTAGTTGCTGGAAATTTAAACCAAACATCAAAATTAATCTGAACCAATGCAGAAGTCCTCACTTTACCAGCACCTGTGGCCAATGCTGAACAACAGACACCTGCCATTTATGACGTTTATAGTTAAAAATGCCTTCAGTTTGCAGCATTGCTCAGAAATTGTGTCAAAAACGCTCATAAATTAACTTTCACAGCCTTGTTATAGGCAGTCCTCTGCCCACTCAACATTGTAATAGGGAAACAGTCCTAACAGTAATTGAACAAAGCTGCCCTTTTTATTGCAACAATCACATTCAGGATGAAGGATGCTTGTGTTTTGAGTAATTTGCATAAAATGTCTTAAATTAAAATTAAATTCTGGTTTCTGTGTTGTATTGTGCTCATTGTCTGCTATGGGTTAAACAGCAGACTGGATGAATGATGAGTTTTAAGGCACTTGTGTGAAAACAGTAGAGTGAATTTGACGCACCTTTGTAACAGTGAAATAAAGACCGAATGCTGGGAAAAAAAAAAAAAAAAAAAGGGACCAAGGTTCAGATCAAGTTTGACATTTGAAGAATTTTAAATTATTATTTGGTACAAAGCAGTGGGAGGCAATTCAGATTTGGAGAAACAATGGCAGCCAAATTCAAAATGGAAAATTAAAGAGGTGGTTTGAAAAAAATACAGCGTTAACCTCTGCGTCACAGGCGAGGAAAACAGGAAATGTGAAACTGAAGCGTCGCCTGGAGCCAGAGTCTGTGCAGAGGCCAAAGCCACTCTGAAACAAAAAAGGTCCAGTTACAAAACTAAACTTCAAACCGTTTTATTAATTTAGTGTTATTATAAAAGCTGAAGAAATAACAAAATACACAGCTGGTATTACAGAGAGAAAATATTTGGGCCGTGCAAGTTTAATTAAAAGTTAATATTTCATTATTTTAATGCTTTGGCCTAAAGGTGCATTGTGCAACTTTTCTGGTGGAGGGTCCGCCACCTGTTTGTCTCCATGGAGCTGTTACTGCTTTCCCTGGAATATTCCATGGTATGACATTAAACTTATCCATCTAGCATTTATTCATTACGGGCGTTTCTATTACTCAAAAATACAATAATTCCTTCTGTGAATAGGGGCGCCTCTCCACAGATCTGAACTGCTCGTCTCTCTTGTGATATAGGTTTAATCTATACTGTGGAACATTCTAAACCAAGCAGTAGCATCTCCATGGAGACAAGCAGGTGGCAGACCCTCCACTAGAAATGTTACACAGTGCACCTTCAAATGTCCAGTAATATGGAAAGCAGAGTGCTTCACCAAGGTACAGGTCAGATCTGTGGACGTGTTTAAGGTAATTAAACAAAACACCAGCAATTTGAGATGGACAGGTTTAATGCCACACTGAGAAACTTTCCAGCTACAAAATAATAATACAAGTAGTAAGTAGTAGTAAGTAGTAGTAGTAGTAAATAATAAATAGTAAATGTGCTCACAGTTTAGGTGGTGTCCTGGGGGTGCTTCTCCTCGGCCTCTTCACCCTCACAGTCGTTGACACAGTGAAACTCTGCCACGTACAGACTCTTATCGATGCTGCTCGGGATGGGCTTTATGTCCGTCACCAGCTGGTCCTCGATGGCCTTCAGGTTAAAGCGGTCCTCCGATGTGATCAGGTTTATGGCCAAACCCAGGTGCCCAAAACGACCTGCACCAAACAAGGGAAAAAGGACAAAACGGGATTCAAATGCAGAAATGACTGTTACACGCTCAATAGGCAACCAAGACATTCAAGATTTTCCTGGCCTTGATTCTCCCATTTGAAAATATCCAAACCTTTGATCCGTTCCACCTTGTGAGGTTATGTGGTAATGCAGGAAGTGCTCCTCTGCGTTTTAAAACTTCATACAGCTTCACTAGAATCATGTGGATAATTTCAGCCATAGAATTTCCAGTCTCTACTGAACTAAAGGTAAAAGGAGCCGTTAACTTAAAACTACCACTTTATGACATCAAAGTATATCTAAGTAGTAAAAAGTAAGAAGTAGTAAGCAGTAGTAAGAAGTAGTAAGAAGTAGTAAGCAGTAGTAAGAAGTAGTAGGTAGCGAGAACTAAAGGTAAAAGGAGCAGTTAACTTGAAACTACCATGTCATCACATCACAGGGAGAAATTGAGAATTTTGATCTTTGGAGCTGTAGACAGACTAATAAACCAGAATTACTCACGTGTGAATGGAACAAAACACAACTCCAGGTGTGTTTTTGATGAGGTAACAACATTCTAACATGGTTTAAACCTCACAAGAGTCAATTTTGTGTAATATAGGATCTTTAAACTACTGGAATTCTACAATGTTGGGATATTAAAATGCAAAATATTTAATCAAAACTACCATAGTTACAAATTTTGTGGGTCACTTTGCTGCAGCTCCTGAGTCATAGAACATCTTTTCTCAGCACATGGTTGCCGTCTGTACGTAGGTCCAATGGTCCAATTCTAAACTCACCAGATCTTCCGATTCGATGCAGATAAGTCTCTGCGTTTTTGGGGAAATCAAAGTTGATGACAACGTTGACCGCCTGGATGTCGATACCTCGAGTGAACAGGTCTGTCACAAAGTAACAGTTTGATTATTAAAGCAATCTTCATTATAAAAATATAATCAGAATATAATGTAGCATAAATACAATGTAAAAGTGTTGAAGCCACTCACCAGTGCAGACCAGGTTTCTACACAGTCCGTTTCTAAAGTCATGGAAAACACGATTTCTGTATTCCTGAAAAACATTTTTAAAAGTTGTTCAAGAAGTGTAGTAATAATGCACTATTTAAATATGCAACAAGTTGAAAACAAAAAAGGGTTAGTATTTTTTTTACTCTATTATTATATTATATTGTGATGTGTGAGTCCAAATAATTTCTCTTGTAGATCAATAAAGTTTATCCAAGTCCAAGTCTATTCCTTTACTTATTTAAAGGTGCACTGTGTAACCTGTTCGTCTCCATGGAGATGTTAACACTTTGGTTTACATTGTCCACAGTATGGCATTAAACTAATCTGACTTAAATTTATCCAGCTACATGTGTTATTTATTGTTCAAAAATCTCTTAAACATTCCACAAATCTAACCTGGAATTTGGCTTGCAAGTCTCTATGGAGATTCAGAGGTTTAGGGCCATACTGTGGAACATTCCATGTACATATCTCCATGGAGACAAGCAGGTGACCGACCCTCCACCAGGCAAGTTACACAGTGCACCTTTAAACTGTCAAAGCTTCACAATGACTAAACCAAGCAAAGCAAGTCTAATGCAATGGTAATTTTAACATTTGCACATTTTACTTTCAAAAACACAGTACATCTCTGTCAAATGGAGAATCTTTGTGTTGTTGCCATATATTAATTTTAATTTTTACATCACATTCACATTTACATCACTACATTCTATAGACCAATAATATTTAATACAGATGGGGGCAGCTAAAACTAATAATATTTAAATGCAGATTCTTGTTCTAACACAGTGAATTCTTGAGTCTTGTCACTAATAGAAATTATTAGGGATGGACAATAAACAATATTGTCTATTGTGATAAAAAGAGTACACAATAATCATTTGTGGGACATTTTATATAATCGTGAGAATCGCCATTTTATCATCAGAATTTGCTGAAAAAACCTGCTTAACCATAAAGGTCTCTGCTCAGTCGTTTTCAGTTATAACAAAGTACATTACTATAACAGTTGTTTAAATATGGAATTTATAATAATCCAATTATAATTATTCATAGCCATAAAAATGTTGAACTGTCAGCATCGTTATTAATTGAGTGATGCCAAACTTCTATACATCGTCTCAGGCCTAGAAATGCTCAGGTTCAACATGTGTGAATTTACCTTTTGTATCATGACAAAGTACAATGTGATCAATTGTAAACTGGCTCTTGTCCCTCACCTGGGAGTATGACATTAGATTCTGAAATCTGAAAACCACCAATACTGCGACATAGATATTTGTGATGTAGTGAACAGCCCGACACTGTAACCTGCCTCCTGTTTACATTGTGCGTGTGGATCTCACCTGCATCATCTTGGCGTGGATATAGAAGCAGGAGTAGCCCAGCTGAGTGATCTTCTTGGCTAAAAGTTCGACTCGTTGAGTGGAGTTACAAAAGATGATGGACTGGTTGATCTGAAGCTGTGGAGAAAAAGTGAAATAAACTTTAATAAATTTAAGAACTATATCAAGGTCTCCATGACCCTGGTGTTCTTAATTTGTTATTTTGTCCATAAATAAAGTTGTATTCCTAGTATGGATATCTGCTCCAAATTCACTCCTTTTAACTGCTAGCCCCATGAGCTTCATTTGACTCATTTGACTTGTACAGATTACACTATATTTGACCCAATCCATGAATTTCAGATTGACGCAAATTTAGCACAGTTGCCAGAGCAATTTAAAGGTCCTATATTATGCCAAATTGATTCTTCTGAGATTTAAGCCATATTAGAATGTAATTACCTCCTCAAACGTATCTGGAGTTGTTTTGTTATAAGTAATCCTTTATTATTAGTCTGTCTACATCTCCAAAGCTCATTCAAAGCAGGATTTGGGTATTCAACATGTGTAATGAAATAAATCAACTCCATGTACATTTGTGATGAGGAAACAAGTGTAAAATGGGCCCTTTAGCAAGTCAAACCAAAAATAAAAATATACTTGTTAATGATCAAAAATGCTCAAAATGTCACCATGAAACGGGACACTAAAACCCTGTGAGTGTGAGCTGTGTCCAAAAAATTTCCCTTGTGGATCTATAACCCCACGTCCTGTCAATCATCATTTCATCTTTGCAGTTTTCCTTATGACCTCTTGTATATAGCTGATAAATTTTTTATTATTTTCCATTTTATTTGGACTTTTACATATACATTTATATAATTATGGCTAATTTGACACCAGTCTCTTGTTTTTTTATTGCTACTTATTTAGAATTTATCATTACCATCAAGTCAAATATGTTTGAGTGGGTGGAGATGTGAGCCGTACCCTGGAGAAGAGCGTGTTGAGGCAGTGCACTTTCTGGCGCTCGGTGACGTATGCGTAGTACTGAGTGATGCCCTTCAGGGTCAGCTCCTCCATCAGGTTTATCTCGTACGGCTTCTGCAGGTGAGACGCCTACAGCAAAACACGAACAAGATCAGTTAACGGGGTGCGGAGGGCAACAGGGAGTGGGTCTTGTATAATCATTCTGCACGTATGTATGTATATAATAAGTAATAATACATTTTATTTATATAGCGCTTTTCTAAACACTCAAAGACACTGTCCAAAAAATACAATTAAAAAAGTACATGCTTAAAAACAAGGTGATGGGACAAAATAAAGGCATGATTTAAAAGCAGGTTAAACAATAGCAGTTCTAAATGTATGGTCGATATATTTTGTATTCCTTCATTTTTCTATTTTTCTATATATTTTATTTTTACTTATACATATACATTTTTTCCGTCTCTTGCCATTTTTGCAACTTATTTTGAATTTATTAACAACATTTATATTTTTTCTTTGTTATTGTATGTGATATGTGAGCTACTGTGTCCAAATAATTTTACTTGTGGATCAATAAAGTTTGTCCAAGTCGATGTATCCAGGACTGATCTGAGGCTTTATTTTTCATTAATGACTTTTCAGGAGAACGGTCTTCATATTAAAAGGTCCTATATTACGCAAAATTGACAAAATTGTGAGCTTTAAACCATGTTACAATGCGGTTACCTCATCAAAAACATACGCAGATTTGTGTTCCGTTTCATTCACACTTTTCACGCACAAAAATGCATTTAGGGTTATTTAGAGTTAGTTTCTCAAACAGAAAACACTCTGTTCCACCTTGTGATGTCACTCCACTGTGTTTTTAAACCTTCACTAGCATATTCGGATGATTTCAGGCCTGGAATTGCCAATCTCTAAACTAAAGTTAAAAGGTAGCCGTTAACTTTAAAACTAAACTATCGCTTCATGACGTCACAGGGTGGAACAGAGCATTTTGAGCTTTGGAGATTTACGATTACTCAAACATGAAACAAAACACAACTCCAGGTATGTTTTTGATGAAGTAACATTATAACATGACTTAAAGCTCACACTAGTCAATTTTGCATAATATAGGACCTAATTGTGAGGCCCTATAGGATAAATCAAAAATGTATAATATCCAATAGTTGTTTTGGAGAGGTACCAAATTAAAATACTATGTTGTTTTTTGCCAGTTTTTCCTGTATAAAAAAGGCATCAAGATTACATTCAGCTGACACTTCACTTTCAGTTTCCTAGATATAGATTTGCAGAGACTGGGTGGAGGTGGAGGCCACATATTCACCACACAACTCCTGTAACTACTGCATTTTAACAACTGGCCTTGTTTATAAATCAGTTTATCCCTCCAGGGCTACCATATCTAAAAGAATGCAATCTACACTTTGATAGGTGTGAGGCCAAAACAAATTGCAGACATTAAATTACTGTAATTTATAAAGAAACTTCCTCAGTGGAAAAGGACCAAGTAAACATCAAAACAAACCTATGTTAGTTAGTTGTGTTAGTTGTGTTTAGTTGGAGTTGTTTAATCTGGCTTTTGATAAAGGTTCCTCCCAAAGACATAAAAAAACTGCTTTGGGTGCAGTTACTGAAGCCTTTATCAAGACAATGACACAATCTGAGTTTGCTACAAGCCACAGATGCCCTGAACACAACCTCAGAACTGAACAGTCGATCAGATATGGGAGGAGAGGGAGGAGGGAGAAAGAGAGGGAGGGGGAGGAGGGAGAAAGAGGGAGAAAGAGGAGAGAAAGGAGAAAGAGAGGGAGGAGGGAGAAAGATGAGAGAAAGGAGAAAGAGGCATGAGGCAGAAAAGAGAGAAAGGAGAACCAGGGAGAGGAGAAAGAGGAGAAAGGAGAGAAAGAGACAAGAGAAGGAGGTGGGGAGGAAGGGGAAAAAGGAGGGAGAAAAGAGTGAGAACGAGAGAAGCAGGAGAGAAGCAGGAGAGGAAGGGAGAAAGGGGGGGACAAGGGAGACAGAGAGAGAAACAGGGTGAGAAAAACGAGAGGAGAAGGGAGAAAGAAAAGAGAAAGACTAAGAGGGTGAGGAGGTGCCAAATGGCTCAGAGCCAGAGTGTGGCTCAGTTGGCCAAAGTCAAGTTTCAGTGTTATTATAGTGAGAACACTGCAATACAAAAGAGCCAAAATCAGGCCTGCGCGAGAACAAGTGTGATACATCGATGAAGTAAATATAGACGATAAACGACAATACTGAAACTAACATAACACAATAAGAGCAGATTTAAACCACAAAACTGTTCCTATCTACAACATTGTTAAAATATCATGAACTGCAATAAATAAATGGCAGAATCAAACACTTTAGTACTTAGTTTGCATAAATATTGCGTAATGAGTCATAGAAGTTATTAATGCAAACTTTTGTATCGTGTTGCCAAAAAATAAAAAATGTCCCAGTAGTGCAAAGACCCCAGATAAATAGAGTTCCCAAAAATATATTGTTCTAACCATCATATTGAACGATAAGTTGATATAGTAATTTTCATCATCACTACATCTGCTACAATTACTGTTTTTAATGTAGATAGCTTTTTGAAATTACAGATAAATAATTCTCTTTTGCCAAGTGATAAGACTTTATTCTGGTTCTAGTTGGTTAATTGGCAAAGGTTCGTGTCAATGACAGACACTGAGGGTAAAGCGTCTTGCCCAAGGACACGACCCGACCCACGACGGAGCCTCCAAAACCCGACTGAACACAAACTCCAGTTTTGTTGAGTCTCACCATGAAACGCTGCACAGTGATGGGGAAGGTGGCGGAGTAGAGCAGGATCTGTCGTTTTTTGGGGAGGAAGCTGATGATGTCCTCGATGAGAACCACAAAGTCCTGAGACAGCAGTTTATCCGCCTGAAGAAAAAAACCAGTGAGAAACAGGAGAGAAAGGCACTTGTAGCGTAGCTGGTATAGGCTCTAAAGCTCCAGCAAAAGCACATATTTGTTTGAGCTAACCACATGAACTCAAACAACACACAGAAGTTGGGGCTGGGTGATATGACCTAAAGATATGGCCTGGACAATTATGATTTTAATCCAAGTCTTTCAAACTATTGTAACTGCCCTCAACTACATTTGTATAGATATAAAAAAAATAGATTTTATTTTTACAATGTCACTTGTTTTAAATGCACAATAATACTGCTAAGTCTGTTTCATAATATTATATTAATTTATTTCACGATTTATCAATTTATCAAAAGCTCTATTAATAAAAAACAAATTAATCACATTGATTTGGTTAACTGCCCAGGCCTGACAGAAATTTGCACTTTAAAATGTACACACACTCCTTGGATGTGTAGTGTCATGGAAGTAGCATTCATAGTTAGAGATTTTGTAGTGACTGGGCTGATATGAAGGCCCCATATTCCTTTGGTACATCAATATATTGACTTTTTTTTTTTTTTTTTTTTTTTTTTAAATAATAAGATCATTACTATAAGAGATAAAATAAATTAAATTGCCCCTACTTTTAACTCTGAGCAAGTTCAAGCTGTAAGAGTAGGGTCTCAATTAAACTCATGTCCAGTTTTGGTGGGATCTGAATTATCCTCAGTTGGTCCAGTTTTTGAGAAGTTTGCTATTCTAAATCATGCAGAATTAACTTCTGCCTTCATGTCCTCTAAATCCTCAACTTGTATGTTAGACCCAATCCCAAGTAGACTTTTCAAAGAAATTCTCCCTCTAATTATAGATCCTATTCTTAATATAATAAATACTTCACTGGAAAGTGGTTATGTGCCTCAGTCTTTTAAATATGCAGTAATTAAGCCGCTCCTAAAAAAGCCTAATCTTGATCCTGACCTCTTAGCCAATTACAGACCTATTTCAAATCTTCCGTTTATTTCTAAAATTCTGGAGAGAATTGTAATTAAACAGCTTTGTCGTCATCTGCAGGAAAATAATTTATTTGAAAATTTTCAATCTGGATTCAGAACTCATCATAGCACTGAAACAGCCCTGGTTAAAGTAACAAATGATTTGTTATTGGCTGCTGACAATGGTCAGGTCTCAATACTGGTTCTGTTGGACCTCAGCGCAGCTTTTGACACAATCGACCACAACATTTTACTGCAGAGGTTAGAATGTGATGTGGGCATCAGAGGAACTGCCCTCAGCTGGTTTAAATCCTATTTATCCGATAGGTACCAGTTTGTAAATGTTAACCAGAGCTCCTCACAGTGCTCTAAAGTAGCCTACGGTGTGCCACAGGGTTCAGTTCTGGGTCCAGTTCTGTTTACCCTTTACATGCTACCGTTAGGTAATATCATCCGAAAGCATGGTATCGATTTCCACTGTTATGCAGATGACACCCAGCTGTACCTATCAATGAAACCTGATCAGACTAATCAAATTGAAAGGCTTAGTGACTGTGTGAGGGACATAAAAACATGGATGACCTTTAATTATTTACTTCTTAACCCTGAAAAAACTGAAGTCATTCTATTAGGCCCTAAACACCTACGAGACTCTATTGTGGTTTTGTCCCGGCCTGCAGCTGGGCTCGATGTAAAGTTTGACTCTCTAACTGAGCGGATAATCACATTGGACAATGTCAGTGTAGCCTCCAGCTCCACTGTAAGAAACCTTGGAGTCCTATTTGATCAAGAGCTCATATTTAAAGCACACATAAAACATGCCTGTAAAACGGCTTATTTTCATTTACGCAATATAGCCAAAATTAGAAATGTACTGCCAAAAAATGATGCTGAAAAACTTGTCCATGCTTTTGTCACTTCGAGGTTAGACTACTGTAACTTCCTGCTTGCAGCTTGCCCTAAAAGCTCTATAAAAAGCCTTCAATTGGTTCAAAATGCAGCAGCAAGAATACTAACAGGTACTAAAAAACGAGAGCACATTACTCCAGTATTAAAAAATCTTCATTGGCTTCCGGTTGAGTTTAGAGTAAAATTTAAAATTCTTCTTCTAACCTATAAAGCTGTAAATGACATGGCCCCTTCCTACATTAAAGATGAAATTGTACCTTATCATCCTAACCTTTCACTCCGCTCTCAAAATGCTGCACTATTGGTGGTTCCTAGAGTCGCTAAAAGTACTTTAGGAGGTAGAGCTTTTAGGTACCAAGCACCCTTGTTGTGGAATCAGCTCCCTGCTCATGTCAAAGAAGCTGACACAGTCTCTACATTTAAGATTAGGCTCAAAACGTTCCTCTTTGAATTAGCTTATGGTCAGGTCAGTTAGGAACAGAAACTAAACCCATAGGCCTAGTTAAGCTGCTCTAGGAGATATATTACTGGGGAAACTATGGCAACTTGAGCACTGTCCTCTGGTTTCTCCTACTTTTTCTCCTCCTACTGTTAAGAATATTCAATTACTAGTTCATTCGTAGTCTGTTCTTTGCTATTCACATGTTGTCCCTTGTCCCACTCCCCTTTTGGGGAGTGTAACTGTTTCAGATGCTGCTGTTCCAGTTTGGACCACTGCTGTCCCCTAGTGTCGAGGACCTGGACCCCTCCTATCCTTCCCTGTCCTGGATTAACTGTCCTTGTCCTGCTAGATTAGTAGTTTCATCTGCCTGTCCGTCCATAGGAGTGGATCTCTCCTTCACTGTGGTTCTCCTCGAAGTTTCTCCGTTTTCCCATTGGGTTTTTCAGAGTTTTTCCTTGCCGAGAAGGAGGGTCTAAGGACAGGAGATGCTGGGACAATTATCCATTTGCCTGCTTGTTGTTGGACATTCTGTATTTTTGATTTATGAATGTTTCTTATTCTGCTTTATTAATCAAAAATTTTGTGAAGTCCGCCGAGATAACTCTTGTTGTGATTTTGGGCTATACAAAAATAAATTGAATTGAACTTTTGATACACCCTTAGAACCCACATTACTAAACTCTACAGATTTACGTCATAAATTTACAGTATAATATGATATTGAAGTAAGCCCATTTTAAGACCTAATAACAGGAAAGCTCTTGGGCCGTCTGTGCAAAT
The DNA here is from genome assembly GCA_029959045.1 of Taenioides sp. WSHXM2023. Taxonomy (NCBI): domain Eukaryota; kingdom Metazoa; phylum Chordata; class Actinopteri; order Gobiiformes; family Gobiidae; genus Taenioides; species Taenioides sp. WSHXM2023. Next base: position 23,821,214 of record CM057097.1, read on the forward strand.
ATTCAATTCCAATAAACCGTTTAAACTTTATGAGATTCTCTCTGGTTTCTTTTACCTCATCCATGATCATCATCTGGACTCGATCCACTTTTGCAACTCCCTTTTTTATCAAATCCAGGATCCTCCCAGGGGTGGCAATGACAATGTGCACTGAGGCAGAAGAACACGAGCATGTTTTAGTTTAGATCATTAAACATTCTTCCAGTGTGCTTGACAGGTTAGACTATGTATTTCAACAATACTTGGCTAACAATGAATTTAAGATAATAATTTAAGAGTTGACAAAATCTTGCCATTCCCAAGTTTTAATTTTTTTGAAGTTTATATTTTTACTTCTAGGTTGGACATGGGCAGCAGATGTGACAAACATCGAGGTCATTCCAGAACTGTAAACAAGGGCTTAACAAAATCGCACAATAGATGGCCAGAAAAATTCAATTTTCTTTGATGACTTTGGTAGAGGTATTCCCATAGACTGTATAAAAGTGGACCATGGGAGTGTGACGTCACCAATGGCGTTCAGCTCCAGTCAAATGAAGGTCACTGAGGCTAGCAGTTAGAGGAGCAAATTTGGAGCAGAGTTCCACATAAGGTAAATGAATTTATTTACGGACAAAATAGCGAAATAAAAACACCGAAATAAAAACACCAGGCTCATATTATAATTATAAGACTACGTCACTTGGCGCTCTACAGCGCATGTCTCGAGCAGAAAGAGCCGCTGTCCTGTCTGGGATCATGTCAGTGTCTCTTAGGAATTTCAGCAGATTTCAGGTTCTCTCGGGGGCTAGTTGTATCGATCAGGTATGAGTGAATGTTCGGCTACTGAAGTTTGAGACATTCTTCTCGCCATTTACGTACTCACTTGCATTTAACGCACAAGTCATATCGCACTCACTAATGTTAATTTAGCATCATAACTTATTTTATCACATGGTGATAAACTGTTTTAGTGCTGACATCGTTAGCTAACATTGCAATTTCATGTTAACCGCACAGACAGTGGCGCTTTCTGCACTCAAGCTGCACATCCGCTGTGCTGAAAACAAATAATCCATCTATAGAGAAGGTGAATACGAACATTTTAAGACCAAAATAATAATGCTCACAGCTGCAGTTACAGTGAGAGGGGTGACAGTTTTTCCAATGTAAAGTGAATTGGAGTCAGAGTCGATGGAGCCGGAAGCGCCTCCATCATTACTTCCCATTTGGAACGCGGCGGCTAGTGGGTTAACGATGTCCATTTATGCAGTCTATGGGTACTCGGTTTTAGAACTCAGCAATACTTCCTGTATTTTTGTACTTTTCCTCAACTTTTTTCTATGAACTGTTGCTTAACTGGTGTAAAACTATGATAAATATTTAACACAAGTAACATTCTACCAAGCTAGGTAATAAAGAAAATCCTGTCATGTACAATTTAAGACCACAGCGAGCACTCACCGGTCTCGTCCAGACGCATGATGTCGTCTCTGAGGTTGGTTCCTCCGGTCGTAGCCATGACTTTGACTCCGCCCAGATGTTTACTGATCTGGATACAGATCTGACTCACCTGCAGCGCCAGCTCTCGGGTTGGCACCATTACAAGTGCTGAAAGACAAGTAGAAAAGTTTTAAGTTTAAAAAGAATTAGAGATTTCAGAATAAAAACACATTACAGATAAGATGGTACTTTGAGGCTATCTGAAAATGCATTGAATTGCGTCTAATCCCTGTGACAATGTACCATTTGTGAAATGGCAATTCACTAATTTTCAGTTTATTGCAGCCCAATGCTCAAACACAGACTTCTCCATCCACTCCCCCATTGGTCATCCTCCATTAGGGTCTGAGTGAGTGGCTGCGGTTACATGTGCGCTCAAAATCTGATTATTAACACATTTTTGGAGTTATAAAATGACAAACAACAGAATCATCTCATTTCTTTCTGATCACGGTCCCTCGGATTACTCACGTCAGACTTTGTGGTTTGAATGTAAACACAATCAGTGACAGAGCATTTATTTATAGTTAAGAACGAGTGAAGCAGGTTATGTTGCTTTGAAAAGGCATTACACAGCCATAAATTATGCTTAAAATAAATAAATAAATTTAAAAAAATTGTCAGACAGGAGTTTGTCAACATGCTGTACTTCCTGTAGCCTTCCTTTACTGGAAGTAAAGCAGTGTACAAGACACTTCTGAGGAAGGCTACAGGAAGTTACCAAAACATGTAAAGCAGGTAAACAAACTGCTGTCTGACAAAAAGAAACACTAATTCTAAGTTTAGAACTGAAGACTTTACCCAAGAAAAAATAACTTTAGTGCAACTCACCCTGAATGTGGTCCTTTTTAAGGTCTATCCGCTCCAGCATCGGGATGAGATACGCTCCACTTTTCCCTGTTCCGTTCTTCGCTCGAGCCAAAATGTCCCGTCCGGAAAGGGCAATAGGAATGCTCTCCTCCTAAACACATGGACATTAAGATTAAGCGCCGATCTGCTTCCTTCGTTGAGTCAACATTTATTACATGAGAACTTTGGCTTCAACTATTTTTTTTTAGTGGTTGGCTAGTCAGCAACCTCAATTTAGATTACAGTATTTGCACTTTATGAACTGATTGTTTTGCACGAGTCCCGCTACTGTTCAACACTACAGATGTAATTTCATTCTTACTTGTGACAATGACAAATCCTTGAGTCAAGCTAGTCAAGCAATTGTTTCTACTGAGATTTAATTTTTAACCAAATAAAGCCTGAAATATGTTAACTGGAGTGTTTTGGCATGTGTTTCAGAGCACTTTAAGTCCATTTTACGATAACTTACTTAACTTACATAATAATGATATCCAAAGGCACATACCTGAATAGGCGATGGTTTCTCCCAGCCCATCTCGAAAATGCCCATCAGGAGTTCTCGTTTGAGACAGTAATCTTCAAATTCATTCCCCTTTGTGGCTGTGACGTCCTACAGCAGACACACAAGTTAGCAATGTCACTATATTAGCATTAGTGTTAATACATTAATTAATACAGAAGCAGGTGTTTTATGTGAACCTCACCGATGTTCTGACACGGTGGTCTTTTGGGGGCAGTTGGAGGTTCTTCTTCCAGTCGTCTCCAAACTTGATGCCTCCGGACTCTTGTGGGATGGAGCTCTTCTGTGGAGTGCTCAGAGTTTTCCCTGGAGCTGGGGCGGATTGAACCGAGGGCTTGGTTTGTCCTCGGAGCTGCCCGTTCTGTTTGTTCAGTCCCATAACCACGGGCCCAACGCTTTCTGTTCTGGCCGTTGCCATTTTCTTGTCTTGAGTTTTTTTTTTTCAAAGTACTAGGTTTTTGCCTCTTAGGTTTTCTTTAAAAATTCTCTCCAAAAGTAAAAAAAAGTCTTAATAAAGCATTAACAAACAATATTCTCTATTCTTTTGAGTCCAAAGCTTTTAAACAGAAGTCAATTTGTATTATATACATATACACATGTACGTTCAGCTCTGTCCCTTTAACAAGAGTGACTGACGTACAACAACAAGAAAAACACTTTTATACACAAGAGCTCTTCAAAATGAAGAGAAATCTGCACTCAAATGCATCAATTTACTTGTCCACAATATAGAAAATTATACGTGAACAAGTATCAAAGCGGTTCAAGTCCTGAAATAGAACAACTAAGGCAATCTGAACTTGAGAAATAATTTCTTTCAAAATAATCTTAGTTCAATATTTATCTTTTGTTTCTAAATCAATATCTCCTGGTTCCACTTTGAGTCCGTAGGTGTTGCTCGTTATCCCTGTCCTTGAAAAAATGTCCAACTTTGTACAAGATTCTTTCAAAAATCATATAGTCTTTTGTATTCTGTTTATTTCCACTGCGTTGCTTATCGTTTCTTGCTTTACGGGAAAAGCAAAAAGAGCCTGAAATCTCAAATCTTATGAGGGGTTTTCAAGTCCAAAGCAGAAAATGCTTTCCACCCCTTGAGTCTATATCTGTGCTGTCCCCTCAGCGTCCTTAACTCCACAGCTCCGAGTATGGCCTGGATCAACCCGCGGCTTCTAGAGTCAGCCAACTGCTCCAACTGGTCACCTACACAGACAGACACAAAGGTTAAAGAATGTGCCGTAAAACCTAGTACAAGACGTTTTGAATTCACACTTTCTTTCGTTTTCAAATGAAAGACTCATGTTGACACTGTTGCCCAACTAGTTTCCTCTATAATTGGACCTGCTTTACATGTTGTGCTTGTTTTATGTGGAGATAAATAGTTGTTGCTCTTTCCCAGTCATCAAATTCAGAAAAAAGTCAAACCACATACAAACCATTCAGGCCGTTTTTAGTCTCTTAATTAATCAGTGGTCTCTCAGTTAACCTAAATGTTTATTAGTTGAGAAATTGTTTTACCAGGGTTATACGAGTTGAGAATTGATCATTTATTTATATCCTTCCTTTTTACCATGTAAAAACAACTTGGCTTGTACTTTCCTATATTAACATATATATATATATATATATATATATATATATATATATATATATATATATATATATATATATATATATATATATATATATACACACACACATATATATATATATACACACATAGATATACACATAGATATACACACATATATATATACACATACATATACATACATACACCAACTATGTTAGCCATTCACAAAAATATTTAAATGTGCTTTAGATTTTAGTTTATATGAGGCTTGAACGCTTTAAAGTTGTTTTAATTGTTGATAGTACCGCCATGAATAATGCAAACTCCACAACTGCGATAGCGTTGACACTTAAAACACTTAAAATTGTTTTGATGATTAAGGTTTAAAACAATTTACGGCAGTAAAGTTCATACCGACATGGCAGACACAAGTTTATCTTTTATAATAAATTTTAGTCATCATAAAATGTGTCTGTTGACGGAAATCTGCATCAGCTCGGAACAATATGGCTAAGGTTAGCTTGAGTCAACGCCACACGGTTAAGCTAACAGCTTAGCTACTGACGCTTACAAAAATCTAATTTACCACTTATTTGTTCATCTTTAGGGAGTTTATTTCGTTGCGACTAGTAACAACGCGGCTAGTTTGTGATTTCAATTGTGTAATTTCTGATATTTTAAGTTAAATTCAGTACTTCAGATTGTGCTAAACTCGACGCTACTTTAGCCAATGACTCCAATGCTAACAGCGGCTAACCTACCCAGAGCCCCGGACTGTTTTTTATCTGTGCCGCTGCTCTTTAAACTACTTTGTGCATACCTGTGCGTCTGTGTCCTCTTACAAAGGATGCCGAGTTTGCGGGTAATCGGTTATTTTTTCGGTATTGTCTTTTATCTGTTGTATTTCAGTTGAAAAGGTTCGCGTCTTTGTGTATCTTCTTAAATCAACATGGTCGCCTTCTTCTTCGTCTCCTCTTCCTCGGGGACTCGCTCCTCCTTTTCACAGCTCGGGCCCAACACCACGGGCGCCTCCTACCCTCAAACCTACAGCAAAACTCGCAAGCAGACAAACCACAGCGGGGTTACAGTGTGTTTATCATCTGAGCATTATTAAAGCCATAGTGCGCAACTTTTTAGCCCACGACTAAAATAAAAGCATTGTATTTTTCACTGCACTGAAAAACGTGGCCTCGATCCACCATGCAAGTCCACAAACCTGACTCTTATTTGGCCCTCCAGCTTGTTTCTATTGAAGTATTCTTCTTCTGGCCAAAATATATTGCAGAGTATGGCATTAAAATATATTTATCTACATAGAGAATGTTCCAATGTGTATTTTTTATTTTATTTTTTACAGTCATTTCCCTTGTGGATCAGTAAAGTTTGTCTAAGTTTTTTTCTATTCCATTTACATAGAATAATGCAGTTGACACGACACCTCCAGAATGTTACGTACTTTACCTTTATGTTAGTTTTGAAACATCAACCACCTCAGGGGCACATTGTTGAATAATGTGGTGGGACTAGGTCTGTCACCATAACTACTATATCGACTCTATCGTTCAATACATGAGAGATGGAACAATAACTTTTGGGGGTCAATATTTATCATAGCTACTTTTTGTTTGCACTATTGAACAAATGTTGGTTATTCTTCTGTACTATGATAAGATTCGAGCTGTAGGTTGAATTATGAACTTCTATGACTCATTACAGATACAAACTAAGTACTTAAGTGTTCATTCTGTTATTTATTTATTGCAGCTCAAATTTTTTAACAATATTGAACATTTAGAACAGTTTTTGTGGGTTCATTATGCTTCATGGTTAAGTCTCAATATTATTGTTTATCGTCTACATTTACTTCAGAAATATATTGCACATCAAAATTAGTCATGACAGATTTATGTAGTTGGGGCAAGAACTGACAATTTAGGCTTCTAGATAAAAACTACACTAACACCATATGATTTTTAGTTTCTGTCAATTGTAACTCATAAAGAGAAACTGGAATAGAAACATAACATATAACATAACATACTGCAACTTAAAAAGCAAGTATACAAGTCTTGATTTTTGAAAAAAGAAAAGACCACAAGAACAGCTTGAATAAAAGATCTCACAACGCTTCAATAACTTTACAATGTAATCTTACAGTTTTTTTCCCCAGACACTTTGGTAAATACATCACTCTTTGTTCACATAAAACAAATGAACATCAGATCATAAATACAATCAAACTTCTGTAAACATTGGTCAAACAGAGTCACTCAAAGACATGTTACAGTGGCGTGTGCATCTACAGAGTCATGAAAACAGTTAATCCCTGTCAGCCTTTCAGGAAAACTTGTCATACTACATACATAAGGCACATAAACCCCAATACCTCCATGCACTTAAAGGAGCACTATGTAACTTTTTGGTTGGGGGTCCGTCACCTGCTTGTTTCTATGAATATATCATTGCAGTGCTTCAAATGTTCCACAATATGACATTAAACAGCTCTACCTTATATTTATTCAATTACAGGTGGTTTTCTAGCCTAGAAACAGGCATTCTGACTGAGCAGGGTTGCCTCTCCACAGATCTGACTTGTAACTTGGCCTGGTTTGGTCTCAAATATAAAAGAATATACCGTATTTTCCGGACTATTGAGCGCACCTGAATATAAGCCGCATCAACTAAATTTTCAAAGAATTTTATTTTTGTACATATATAGGCCGCACCTGTCTATAAGCCGCAGGTGTCCACGTCTTCAAGAAGTTTTCAAGTTCCGAGCATCTGCTTGTATTGCCTCTAAAGCTTTTGTCGTCTTTTTGCATTGAGTCAGTTCGTCACGCACGAGTCGCTCTGGCGCTCTACTGCGCATGTCTCGAGCAGAAAGAGCCGCTGTCCTGTCTGGGATCATGTCAGTGTCTGGGATCATGTCAGTGTCTTGTAGGATTTCAACAGGATTTCAGGCTCTCCCGGGGGTCGGGGTTAGTTGTATCGATCATGTATGAGTGGATGTCCAGCTACTGAAGTTTGAGACGTTTCGTCTCGTCATTTACGCTTCACCTGCATTTAACACATACGGGTCATTAAGACGTATCCCACTCACTAATGTTCATTTAGCAGCAGAACTTATTTTATCACGCAGCGATAAACTGTTTTAGTGCTGACAACAGCGCTAGCGAGTGTTCTAACTAACCCTAACCCATGTTCACCGCACAGACAGCGGCGCTTTCTGCACTCGAGCTGCGCGCACATCCGCTGTGTTCATAGACGAATAATTATTCGTCCATATATTAGCCGCATCGGTGTATAAGCCGCAGGGTTCAAAGTGTGAGAAAAAAGTAGCGGCTTATAGTCCGGAAAATACGGTATAAAGGTTTAATACCATACTGTGAAACATTTCAGACAAAGCAATAACATCTCCATGGAGAAAAGCATTTGACCTCCACCAGAAAAGTTACACAATGCAAATGTAAATGACAAGACTGTTCATGTACCTTTAATACAGAAAGTATGACAAAAACACTTTTTAATGTTTGAATCTAACTACATATGTTAAAGGTGCCATCTGGTGTTTGAATATAAATAGTATATTAAAACTTTTCATTGTTAGTACGTACATATTTAGATCACCATGTTACCTTTTATTGTTTTGAAAATGCTGTATTCACCGAAAACAATGCATTAATATTAAAACACACCTTTTGCTCCTCACACAAAGTTACTCTCCCTTCAGAGCACTATCACAACACAATCAGTGTGCTTTCCACTAATAAAACTACTGCACATCACATCAGGTTTGTGAAGCTGTTGTGTACTTTTTTGTTTTGTATCATGCTTTTGTATATTTATGGAAAACTGTCACTTGGAAGCATGGCTGATATAGGCTTGTGGGCTGAGCATTGGACAGAATCTTACAGCTAAAGCTATAAGGGGTCGGAATAGTGTCCAGAGAGATCGCAATATTACTCAAACATGTATGGATGACACATAAAACAATTTCAGGCATGTTTTGACGAAGGAACAGTATTATAGCATGGTAGAAAGCTCCAAAAAGCCGACTTTGCATAATACTCCCTCTTTAATAATTACAGTATCTTACTGTAAACATTGACAAACACAGAATCTCAATCCACAAAAGTTTGAGACATTCTGAACTGAACCTACTGATGAATACAGATTTTCCATAGAGAGAGAAAATAATAATAATAATAATAATAATAAGACAATATAAAATTCCCAGGTCAATGTATATAAAGTGCAATATCTGCAATATCCACTTTGTTCCCATATATTCTAAATAATGGACTTTAAACTTGTGCATTTTCAAAAGCCTTAAATCAGTTATTAGTGCACCATTTGTTTTTACTTTTGTGCAGATCATTGACCTGTGTTTTGCGGCGCCCCCTCCTGTTGTGGTGGGTTTGGTAAAGAGGTTGTGCAGTTCCGTCCTTGGAAAACCTCCCTGATTCTCTGCACACAGACGCGCGCTCCCTCCTCCGTCTCTTTGGAGAGCTGAGAGAGGCTGAGGAAGCCGTGGGGCAGGTCTTCCACCACGCTCAGGCTCACCGGCTGCCCCATGGCCCTCAGCTTTTTAGCAAACATCACAGAATCATCCAGCAAGGCATCCAGAGCAGAGGCCTGGGGTGAGAAAGAAGGGGAAAAGTGCAACATTTGTTTTTAGGTACTTGATGTTTGAGGGTAGTTTTCTTCTTCCCACACCTTTTTGAGTTCCCATAAGAAAAAAAATGTACATTAAGTGTACTAGACAGATGTATACTTCTTGTGTTCATTAATCTGCTGGAAATAAATAAATTAATGAATGAAATGAATGAGGTCTAACTGTCCTTCATGTTGAATGAATGAAACAAAACACAACTCCGGGTATGTTTGTGATGAGGAAACCACATTATAACATAGATCAAAAAATAGCATAATATGTTCTTGTTTTTAAAGAAATACGTCCTCTGTATATGATCCATTCTAGGCTTAAATATTAAGTAACTGCTGATAGGCTATGCTAAAATTAAAAGACATCAAGCCTTGGGGGATTTCTAGTTGAGTGGTTGGTAGAGATAGTTTACATATCTCAAAGAAAACAAAGCTGACCTCATGCCACATCACTTGATCTTTTGCACTGTTGTTCTGATGCTTCTGTATATACTAGACTATGGTTTTTTTTTAAATTATATATCTTAATCTTTCTTTTTTGCATGCTCTTACTTTATTTTTAAATAGTGATACTTAATAATAATAATAATAATAATAATAATAATAATAATAATAATAATAATAATTATTATTATTATTATTATTATTATTATTATTATTATCTTGTTTTTTAATAGTGATATCTCTACTTTATATTATTATTATTACTATTCAGTGTTCTATGTTGCACCTCATCACCAAAGCAAGTTCCTAGTCTGTGAATTGTGTTCACTGACAATGGCAATAAAAGCTTTTCTGATTCTGATTCTGATTCTGATTTTTCATGAACAAGTTTTCCTAAATTGTCACGTTCCCAGATGAGAATGAGGAATGTATATTGAGTAGAGTTGTTAACTATAGATAATACACTGGTCAATTATTGCTCTAAATGCATCTTCAGAGCTAGTGATAGTGATTTGCAGCTGATGTCGTTCACATTCCCTGGGGGTGTGATGCTAACTGGAGGTTCTGCTCTGTCTGACGCTCTGTTACTCAAATTAGACTTAATCTGATCTGAGTTTTAACATAATCTGACCATAAAGAGCTGGATTAGTTGGAACTACTACAGATGAGCTGATTTTGTTCTTTTAAACAATTCCCTTTCAAATAACATTAGCCAATAGTTTTTCAGAACCATAAACACTGGCATTGTCTCAGACTGCTGAAAATGTGTTGTTTAAATCTGTTTCAGCCTATTTTAAAACTTTTTTTGACAGTGTTTGCTAATGTGTGTCACCATAGTAACTTCTGAACATTCTGCCAGATACAGGACAAACAAACAGAACCCCCCCAGCGTGATGTTATTGCAAAGTATCAATAGAGAAAAGGTGCGTCTTACCACTATGTGAACAGGTGGGAGGCCCCTCAGCAGCTGCTCTGAGGCCAAAAGAGGCGACGCAAATGGGTTTTTCAGGATGGGACCAGATGTTGGGTTAATAACAGCAAAGCACTTAGACCGAAGGGGCTCAAAGCCTTCTGGGTATTCCACAGCGCCACTGCACCCAGGGCGGTGTGGAGGGGGGGCAGAGGGGGCACTGTTACGGAGAGGGGGGTCTTTGGGGGGCTGGGGCCGTGATCTGTCTGTGGTCCGTTTGGGGTCTAAAAACGACTGGATCCAGTTGGACGCGCCCTGTGTGAGGTCACTGAGGATCAGAGCTGTGTCCCGAGAGAAAGAGCTGAGGGTTCCCCGGCCCAAAGAAGGCTGCACCGACTCCGAAGCCATACCTGAGCGGAGAAGTAAGAGAGACAACATGAAAACTACTATTCTGTGCCTTATTTTCTGTTAAAAGTGATGGTATGTAACTTCCTGGAGGTGGAAAGTCAACTGCATGAATCCATGATTTATACCTCTAGTATATAGCAAAGATATATTTACTATATTTCTATATTTTTATTGTACATATACAACACTTATGCCTTATCAGATCTATCTGGTATCTATCTGATACCAGTCTCATGCTATTTTTGCTCTTTGTTATTATATTTATTGTGATGTATGAGCTACTGTGTCCAAATAATTTCCCTTGTGGATCAATAAAGTTTGTCTAAGTCTACAAAACTGAAAACTACTATTCCATGTTTTATTTTCTGTCTAAAGTGATGGTATGTAACTTCCTGGAGGTGGAAAGTCAACTGCATGATTCCATGGAAATAGAAAGTTAAAGCCATACTTCAACAAGCAGGCCAAATAAGAGTCAGGTTTGTGGAGATACAAGCCAGCTTTTTCAGTGTAATAAAAACATCCATAACAAAGTCCATAAGAAAGTACTACTAAAATAAAATAATGGACAGAGTTTATTTGGTTGAATACGTTTCGCAGCTCATCCAAGCTGCTTCCTCAGTTCTGGTCAGATGCTGGTGGACACTGCTTTATATCTGCTTGAAGGGAGGAGCTTAATTACAATGAAAATTACTCTGAGACAACACATATTTGTTTAGTTAGGTGGGTCTATTCAATATGGAGTGTTTACAGTTTCTGTTAGTTAGGTGTGTCTATTCAATATGGAGTGGGAGTGGGGGAGTAGTTAGCATATCCATTCAGGGCCATGATGGGTGTTTTCACACCTCTGGACATGTCCTGGCTAGTTCCGTTGTTTTCTCTGTTTTGATTTAGGTTTGAGGATAGAGTTATAGATGGGAGACAAATGATGTCTGAGACCTCCATTTCTGTTCAAGAAAGGATGCGCTTTCTTGTCAAAAATAGCCTCTTTAACTCCCCTCTCAAACCAGTTCTTTTCTCTGGCCAGGATCTTGAACAGAAATGGAGGTCTCAGACATCATTTGTCTCCCATCTATAACTCTATCCTCAAACCTAAATCAAAACAAACAGAGAAAACAATGGGACTAGCCAGGTCAGGTCCAGAGGTGTGAAAACACCCATCATGGCCCTGAATGGATATGCTAACTACTCCCCCACTCCCACTCCATATTGAATAGACTCACCTGACTAACAGAAACTGTAAACAACTCCATATTGAATAGACTCACCTGACTAACAGAAACTGTAAATAAATATGTGTTGTCTCAGAGTAATTTTCATTGTAATTAGCTCCTCCCTTCAGGCAGATATAAAGCAGTGTCCGCCAGCATCTGACCAGAACTGAAGAAGCAGCTTGGATGAGCTGCGAAACGTATTCGACTAAATAAACTCTGTCCAGTTGACAAATTAAATTTCTCCTTTTGCCATTCCTGTATTTAGTTTACAGAAGTTCATAATTCTGGTTTAAAAATGAAAAAAGAAATAGTCCTGTGTCTGACTCAACTGTCTCAAAGAACAATAACTGTTGCATTTGAAACTACATTTGTACTGAATTATTATTTCAGTCTTCTGTTAACATCCAAAGATATGGAACCTTTGTGAAATTATTATTACACAATATTGTACAAAAATGCCAAACATTGTCCAACTTCTTGTAAGATAAATGAGTAAACAGAACCTGATCCTATTTTGTTGCTCTGAGCCTTATGTTAATAATTCTTGTGTGTGCTTCCGCCCACATGGTTGGGTTTACACATAAATCCTTCTGGTTTTGCTTTTTGTTCCCTGGCGCCGGAAAATGCTCTAAAGCTAAATGAGCCGTGAATCAGTACAAACACTGTGAACACACCCGTACACCCCTACAGTTATGGAATAACTACATATAGGGCCATGTCTACTGCACGATTCTCACCAGAAAGTAAAATAAACTTCATTAAAGGTGCACTATGTAAATTTTGTGGTGGAGGGTTTGCCACTTGCTTGTCTCCATGTAGATCATATGGCATTTCCTTGAATGTTAAACTTAAATCTTACATTTAATACAATTGTAGGTGTTTTTATTAATAAAAGTTCAAATAAAACATGAATTCATACTGTAAGCAGGTTAACATCTCCACAGATCAGACCTGTAACTTGGCCTGGTGGAGTTACTTGCCTGTTACCATGGAAATAGATATGCTTAACGTCATATTGTGGAATATACCAGGCAACGCAATAACATCTCCACCTCCAGCTATAGGCAGACCCGTCACCACAAAAGCTACACACTGCTCCTTTAAAATAGGAATACTTTGAAAATGTATTTAGAAACAGAATACCTGGATTAAAATGTATAAAATGTATTTTGTATCATACTGTATTCCAAATACTTAGAATACTTTCACTCAGAGTTTCATATAAATTATAGAGTAAAGATGCAACATAGCATTAAAAACAGCTTTATATTTGTTTCATGCTGTTTTACATTTGTTATGCATTTCCTATCACCATTTAGAGAAGGAAAAATCACACATGGACACACTATAAGAGCAGTGTTTTCTATTTTTCTCACTGATTATGTGCAGCTTGACGCTAAAAGACCCATATTTTCTATTTTTCTCACTGATTATGTGCAGTTTGAAGTTACTTCCCAACCATGACTGTACCTGTGTAGGCGTTGAGGCACTTTGCGAGGACCCCTAGTGGCAGCAGAGGGTCGATGGAGGTGAGCAGGCGGGAGGGGGAGGCGTCGGTGGTGAGGAGGGTGGCGGGGTAGGCGGCCATGATGCCATCTGGGACCCGGACCCCACAGGACACGGCCTTCATGCTCACAGTGATGCACAGGTTTCCCCCGGCGCTATCTCCGGCCAGACACACACGCTCTGCAGTGGAGCCTGAGAGAGAGAGACTATTGGTATTCAGCATGTATTCAACACATAGCTTAGGGCTTCGCAAAAATCAAAAGTAATAAAATAAAAAATGTGTAAATTTTTGGAGAGGGTCCACAACCTGTTTGTCTCCATAGAGATGTTAATGATTTGGTTTAAATTGTCCACAGTATGGCATTAAACTGATCTGTCTTGCATTTATTGAACTACAGGTGTTATTTATTGCTCAAAAATATCTTTAAAAAAAACATTAATTCTTACTGTGAGTTGGGTCGCCTCTCCACAAATCTAACCTGTAATTTGGCTCGCAAGTCTCAATGGAGACTTCAGTTTAGATGTTATTGCTTTGCCTGGAATGTTCCGTGGTATGACATTAAACATTTCCATCTAGCATTTTTTCATCACGGGTGTTTCCATTGCTCAAAAATAATAAAATACTAAAAAATACAAAAAATAAAAGATATTGCTCTGCTTTTTTATTTGACGCTAGGGCAGATTTTTACGCTGTTTTCTGATCTATGTTATAATGTTGTTTCCTCATCATAAACATACCCGCAGTTGTGTTTTCTTTCATTCACACATGTTTAACACACAAACACTGCATATTTTGGATATTATTATCTATTGTGTTTTAAACTCCATACACCTTCACTAGAATCATTTGGATCATTTCAGCCCTGGAATTACCAGTCTCTACTGAACTAATGGTAAAAAGTAGCTATTAACTTGAAAACTACAACTTCAGGACATCACAAGTTGAAGCAGAGCATTTGGAGCTTTGGAGATGTAGACAGACTAATAATGCAGGATTACTCAAACGTGTGTGAATGAAACAAAACACAACTCCAGTTATGTTTTTTATGAGGTAACAACATTATAACATGGCGTAAAGCTCACAAGAGTCAATTTAGCATAATATAGGATCTTTAAAGCAGCTCTATGGTCAAAAACAGACACTCCTACAGGTCATCCTCCATCATACTTTGACCTATGCAGTATAATGACCAATAAAGCACAAGCCATATTTCTAATCATCAGAGTATATAGAGGGTTTTTCTAGTTCAAGTTTTTGTGGTTTAATTATGCACTATAAGGAGAAGTTACAGTCTGTGTATTTCTGCTGGCTTTTACAACTTCAAATTGCTTAAAACCTGCAGTTCTGTCTTCAGACGTCTGCAGTTTTTGGACATTTTGCAAATACAGCTGCTTTGTGTGTCCTGTGATCAACTGAGAGCAGTGAGCAGTGAAATACACAAAGCACTGTATAGTCTGAACAGACAGAATATAAATGACACTATAAAAGTCCATTTAACTTCAACACTGCCCTCAGCCCTTTAAAATGTTTTTGTTAGTGATATCACAAGATCAAATTCAAAATCAATGAATCTGAGGTGGAAGGTAAACTCACTTTGATTTTGAACATTTGGTCTAAATTTAGGAGGTTTTGTAAAATAATTGACCATTATTTTACATAAAATAAGAAAACTGATATCCTTAAAGGGCCCATATTACACACAATTGACTCTTGTGAGCTTTAAGCCATGTAATAATGTGATTACCTCATCAAAAACACACCCGGAGTTGTGTTTTGTTTCATTTACACATATTTGGAAATGTAGACAGACTAATAATAAAGGGTTACTACTCAAAGCTCAAAATGCTCTGTTCCACCTTGTGAGGTCATGTAGTAGTACTTTTCAACTTAATGGCTACCTTTTAAATTCAGTTCAGTAGATTGGCAATTCCAGGGCTGAAATGATTCAAATGATTCTAGTGAAGGTGTAAGGAGTTTAAAAACACAGTGGAGCACTTCTGGTATTACCACATGACATCACAAGGTGGAGCAGAGTGTTTTCTGTTTGAGAGAAGAACCTAAATATGCAGGGTTTGTGTGTTAAAACGTGTGAATTAAACACAACTCCGGGTTTGTAATGAGAAAACAACATTATAATGTACTGTATGTGTATTTTTTCCTGGACATCTAATCTATCACTGATAATCACGATCAGCTGTACAATGGAATAACCCTGTCATAACCCTGTCTTTCACATTACTGACCGAGCAGATGACAGTTCTTCAGAGCCCAGCAGTAACCATAGAAACACTCCTCCAACGCTCTGGGAAATGGGGCTTCAGGAGACAGAGAGTAGTCTATGGACAGGACAGGAACGCCCAGCTCCTTGGACCAGTTCCTGAGATAATTCTGCAAAACAAAGATGAAAATTAGCCTTTGATTGAAAACAAGTTCAGACAAAATTAGAACAGGTCGGTACAGGATGATTTTTAGATTCTTATTAAAGACATATACAATTTCAATGTTTAAGGTGCACTGTGTAACTTTTCTGGTTTGTGTCCATGGAGACAATGCTTGGTTTAAATTGTCCACAGTGTACGTTTAACAACACAGACAGACAGACTATAAAGGATTACTGAAACATGTGTGAATGAAACAAAACACAACTCCAGGTACGTTTTTGATGAGGTAACAACATTATAACATGGCTCACAAGAATCAGTTTTCAATTTCAGTCAAAATTTTCAATTACTATTAAAATTTAATTGATTTCACTGTCCTACATAAAATACATCATAACTCACCTCATGAGATTTGGATGTTTGAGCCACAAAGCCTCCTCCGTGGAAGTGAATGAGGAGCCAGGGAGAGAGTGGCTGTTTCTGGACCCAGGGCAGCTGAGACATGGAGATGGGACGAGTGTCTGTCCTGGAGAAAGACAGGAGCTCCTCACTGTCCTAAACAACACACAAGACAAAGTCAATACAAGATCTTGGTGAAAAATGAATAGGGCTGTAACTAATATATATTTTATCAATAAAATATATAAAGAATATTTATGAAAATCTGACATTTTTGACATTTTGATTTAATAATGCCTAGGCCTTTGTTATAAACTGACTTTTGACATGTTAATTATTTCATTCATTAATCACTAGATTTATATAGACACCCAAAGCACTTTACAGAGTGTTATTCATTCACTCCACACTCGGTGGTGGTAAGATACTATTGTAGCCATCAGCCCCTCCAAACACCCCCATCACTCACACACACACCACTTTGATACTAGGCAATGTGGGTGAAGTGTTTCGATAAGGACACAACGACCATTGCCACTGGCGCCTCACTGGGGCACGTGGTATTCCCAGCAGCCCCCCATCCAAGTACAGAACAGGCCTGGATCTGTTTAGCTTCTGAGATCTGGTGAGATCAGGCTTTGACAAGCCGGTATGGCCACAACATCTGTACAGCCCAAATAATGATTACAATGATCCAAATATGAATATGAGTATTTAACTAGTCACAATTATTCCAATTAAGCACTGCAGCCCTACTCCAGTAGTTGTATATTTCATTTTCACTACAGGGCCTTTTGATATTTGGTAACGTCACTTTAACTTGAATGAATGACTACCAGAGGACTGCATTAGTTTCCAAACCTGTCCTTCTCGAATCTCGAAGGATATGAGCCTCATGAGGACCGGACCTGGGCCCCAGTGTGCAATGGGAGGAGACACGTTTGTGGAGAGGTTTGGGTCAGAGGCCAGAGGCAGCTGCAGCGTCACAGGAGGCACAGAGAGGGTCAGATTCACCTGCACAGGGTTGGACGCAATCCTGTTGAAACCCTGAGAAAGAGAAAGAGAGAGGGAGAAGGGAGAAGAAGGGGAGAGGGAGAGAAAGAGGGAGGAAAGAGGGGGAGAGAAGGAGACAGAGGTGGAAAGAGGGAGAGAGAGGGAGGGGAGAGAGTAAGAGAGAAGAAAGAAGGGGAGAGAAGTCAGAAAAGAGAAACAGCGAGTGAATGGGAGAAAGAGGAAGAAATGAAAAGGAAGGGAAGGAGCAAAAAGAAGAACAGTAAGATTATTTGGACTGATGTATGTTGATTAGTGTTTTGTCTGTCTATATTTCTTAAGACATTATGAAATTCTTGTGTTCATAATAATTGGGTTCGTTTTTGCTTCACCTTCAATCTTGAGGTAACAATGCTAGTACAAATTTGCCCAATCTTACTCTATTAAACTGAAGTACTTAACGGACAGTTGAAATGTGCTGTAATGTGGCCGTGCTGTAATGTGGCCGTGCCTACTGTGATAAGCCCGCTCTCCGTGAGGTTCCAGAAGGATTTCCAAAACTGCAGATCCAAGTTTTGAGTGATCCGCTCAAACTCCGCCCCTCTCATCTCTGGGTCCATGACGTATTTCCCTGAGGTTAAAAGTGATAAAGCTGCCTGGCCTGGAGAGTAAAAGGAAAAAAAGAAGCATTTCCATACTAAGAGTTTTTTTTAAGAATTTCATTTAGACCATAAAGAAAAGACTTACCTATCCCAGATTGCTGTTTGCCGTAGGTCTCTCCATAGGACACCATGCTGATGACAACTGTCTGAAGGAACGGTCTCAGAGATGGTGAGAACTGTAGAGAAAACACACAGCACAATATAATGTCAATGGATGAATTAGATGTTGTGGTATTGCAAAGCCACTACTACAAATAATAATAACATAGATTGTAGAAGTAACATAAGCATGAGTTACAAACAAATCAGGGGTGGACTCTATTCTGTCCTGACTGAAGTGGGGAAATATCACTTCATACCTTTTCTTTTCTATAATCACCCATTTTTTCCCTCATTTAACTTAACCCAGTATTATAACATTGCATATCTTCACGACAACAATTTTGATGTAATTGGAAATTTGATTTAGTAAATTAATACTAATATCCTCAATAATCCAGCCCTTTTTTCCTATACATTTTCAGTCTAGCTTTTTCCCAACAGCTATCAGTTTGCTAAATAATTTTCTCTAAACATTGTGTCTTTCATATGTAGCGTAGTGTGTCTTGGGCCGCGTCTCATTTCTCTCTCCTCGCTTCCTTCTCCTTGATTCCTTTCCTCGATTCTGCAGTAAACGGGTGAGGAAGTCCTCCACAGGGAGGAGAGAGGATATAAACTCCTCACTGGGACCAATAAAGTTTGATTATTTTATGTGATGTCTGCTCCTGAAGCCTCCCTCAGGTTTACTCCATCCTTCCGTGGTTTTCTTTGGGACTCAACTTAATATGACACATTTAATTGACAGCTGAAAAATAGAGGAGAGGAATCAAGGAAAAGCAAAGAAAGCGAAATGAGACACGGTCTTGGCTTCACTGTGTTGGCTTGTGTCTGTGTACATCAGAGGGAGTTGCTTATTATAATTTAATTGTTGTTAATTTGTTTCCTTCATTCAGTGACAATAAATACATAAATCTAAATCAAAAATAGTCTGAGAGAGTGTGGCCTGACCTGAAAGCCCAGACAGCGGCCGTAGAAACAGGCCTTGTGCATGGAGCTGTACTCCTGCACAAACCTGCGGCTCAGCTCGGCATCCTGCAGTGTGCACAGCTGACCACAGGGCGTGTCATTGAGCAGTCTCTGGGCCAAGTGTAACAGCGCCCTCAGCTGGCACAGGGCGCTTAAATATGCCTCCATCTCTGTGGCATTGTGGTCGGCTCTGAAGAAGGCTCCTCTGAGGTTCGATGAGATGTAGCGTGCTTTGTGGATGATGTGGAGAAGGCACGACAGCAAAACCTGAGAGATAAAAACGAAACACTTTAAAGATCCTATATTCTGCAAAAATGACTCTTGTGATTTCAGTGATTGTGTTTGTTTTGTTTACACATGTTTGAGTAATACTTTAATATTAGTCTCTTCCTGCATAACCACATGACATCACAAGGTGGAACAGTGTTTTCAGTCTTAGAGAAGGACTCATTCTAAATATGTAGGGTTTGTCTTTTAAACGTGTGAATGAAACAACACACAACTCCAGATGTGTTTGTGATGAGGAAATAACATTATAACATGGATCAGAAAATAGCGCTAGATGGGTTCTTTTAGTTTGTGGGCTGAGCACTGTAGCACTTGTAGCTTGTAGCGTTAACACTAAGGAGGGTTTGACTAAATTATTAAAACAGAGAGATTGCAAGATTATTCAAACATGCATGGATGACAGAACACCTCTTCAGGCATGTTTTTTATGAGAGAATGCAGTAATAAGACAGTAGAAATTTCCACACTTCACCGTGATCAGTTAAATCCACCTGTACAAATAATGTCATTGGCAGTACAGTTACTTGTTTACCATTTATAAAAATAATAATGAAATAGAAATATATAACAAAATGCGATCTATAATCCACAGTCATGTTAGGTTACTGTTAAAGGTGCACTGTGTAACTTTTCTGGTGGAGGGTCAGCCAACTAATTGTTTCCATAGAGATGTCTTTGCTTTGCCTGGAATTTTTTACATCACGGTATTAAACATATGCATTTCCAAAGAAACAAGCAAGTGACCGATCTGTGGAGAGGCGACTAGGCTGACAATGAGAAAACATGTTTTTAAGGTATTTTTGAGCAATAAAAATACCTGTAATTTACTTAAAGGTGCACTGTGCAACTTTTCTGGTGGAGGGTCCGTCAAATGCTTTTCTCCATGTAAATGTTATTGCTTTGTCTGGAATGTTTCACAGTATGGCATTAAACCGTTCTATCTCCATGGAGACCAAACCAGACCAAGTTACAGGTCAGATCTGTGGAGAGGCAGAGACAGAGCACTGCCATATCCATAGCAACAAGAAGGTGATGGCCCTCAATCAAAAAGTTACATAGTGCACCTGTAACATAAGATAGATATGTTTTATAGCACACTGTGGAACATTTCAGGCAAAGTGGTAAGGTCTCCATGGAGACAATTACGTGGCGGATCCTCTACCTGAAAAGCTGCATAGTGCACCTTTAAGTGGTCTGACACATTTTAGTCCAGTTTATCTTTTGTAATCTGATGAACTCTTTTTGAGGAAACACGATGTTATCTTGAACGGAAATAAAACCAATCAATGATTACTGTGTGTGGTTCTATGACGTGTGACTCAATGTTGTAATGTTTTTCTAACTTATGCAAATGATTCGTCAAGAGATGGCATGACATTTATACATAATCCTTTTACAAATAGCATTACCACAATATGAACGGGGGATGGGTGCTTCCAACACAATTTCTGCTCATTCTATTCTATTTGATAATTATTATATATACTGTAGGCCAGGGGTGGGCAAACTTTTTGACTTGTGGGCCACAAAGGGTTCTAAAATTTGACGGAAGGGCCGGACCAGGAGCAGATGGATGGAGTGTTTTAGTAATCCACCTCATAAGAGAAAAAAATAACATGGGATATGTAGTGAACATGTGCTTGAATTTAATTGAAATCATTACAACAAAATATCTATCTTTCAAGTCCCACGGTATTTACTATTTATTGAAATGACTCTTAAAACACTGAAAATTAAATTAATAAAATACAGCTTTTTTATTATTATTACTAACAGTTACTATTTTAAAGCACTGAAAGTTCTGTTATCCTTCAGGATATTATCACCATCACCCTCCTCCTGACCGTCTTTGCTTCAAAAACGGTAGGAGATGCAGATCTACTTGTCCTGCCAAAACTCAAGAACGCCCAGCCCAAGGACGAAACAGTGACAGCGTGCCAGTATGCGGGCATGTTATATTTGATCTGGTGCGCATTGTTTATATTGAGAACGTACGTGCACCTGCACACCACTTATGCGCACACCTTAACACAGAAATGACATGTAACACGTAAATGCATTTTTTACATAACAGCAGAGAAAGTTACTTTGATTTCAGTGGGAATAGTGTTGTTGGTGTCTCTTTTTAGGCAGCGCATCAAAGCTTCCCGCTCTTTCTCTGACTGCTTGCCAGCATAGTTAGCATGTTTTGTGATAAAGTGATGGCTGATATTATATTCTTTAAAAGCCTTTACAGTCTCTTTGCATATAAGGCATATAGCAGTTGATCGGTGTTCGGTAATAAAATATTTAGCTGTCCACTCCTTATTAAACACTCGACATTCTCTGTCCACTTTTCTTTTTTTAGCTCATCTTTACAGAAGGTTTGAGGTGTCAGTGCATAATCTGAATGCAGCAAAATACGCCGCACCTCAACAAAGGTCAATGTATCTAAACTGCGCCATCTACTGGAAAACGCTGGAATTGCAGGGAAAATAAAACATTAAAAAGATTTATTATTATAATTTATTCCAATTCAGCGGGCCGGATTAAAAACACGAATGGGCCGCATATGGCCCCCGGGCCGTAGTTTGCTTACCCCTGCTGTAGGCTGTCACGATAACAAATTTCGAAGCATGTTATATTGCTGTAGATCGATATTGTGATAAACAATAATACTGAAACTACTTTATGCCACTGAGACAATTAAAACAAAGTAAGATAATTCCAGTAAAACATTTTTATATAGACAGTATCATTAAGAGGCCTGAGCTGCAACAGATAAATAACAGAATCAACCAATAATTAGCCATAGAAGTCACTTATTCAACCCTCTACTGCTCAAATGTTATCATATTACACAAACTGTTAGAAAATCCCTGCTATTGCAATGATAATATACACATCATAAATACTGAGTCTCAAAAATATACTGTTTTAGCTGTCATATATTGAATGATAACTCAATATAGTAATTATATATGTTTTAAATGAAATGCAGTTATTATATCCTTTAAACTATGAGTTCAGTTACTTCAACAAATTTTCTCCTTACAGAGCAATAAAATAGTACTGCCGAGATATTGTTACGTGAAATATATAACAAAATTGTAACAGGTAATCAGTTAAAGGTCCTATATTACGTAAAATTGATTCTCAATGCAAAAACATACCTGGAGTTGTGTTTTGTTTCATTCACACATTTGAGTAATCCTGATTTATTCATCTGTCTACATCTCCAAAGCTCAACATGCTCTGTTCCACCTTGTGATGTCATTTAATGGTATATTTTAAGTTAACAGCTATCATTTACATTCAGTTCAGCAGCGACTGGCCATTCCAGGGATGAAAATATCCAGATGACAGTGGAGCACTGTAGTACCTGTAGTACCACATCACAAAGTGGAACAGAGCGTTTTCCATTTGAGAGAAGAACTCAGCCTAAATATACAGGATTTGTGTGTGTTAAAGATGTGTGAATAAAACAAAACAGCAACTTCAGGTGTGTTTGTGATAAGTAAACAGCATTATAACATAGATCAGAAAATAGAGTAAGGTGGGCCCTTTAAGTTGCCATATTATATGAACATGTCACACCATCATTACGGGGCGCAGATTTCATACAGTATAATCTTCATATGGTAATTTTGCAAATCTTAACCACAATTTCAACATCATCAACACCCACAGACTGTATAAAACATTTTTCAGTGTTGAGTAATTTGGATCCAGAGTCGATAGAGCCGGAAGTGCACCCATGCTCACTTCCTGTTTGGAACGTGGTGGCTAGCGGGTTAGCTATGTCCATTTATACACAGTCTATGCCCCAGTCCCTTAGAATGACCCCGTTTCTGTAGCGACAGTGGGAGGGGCCTTACCTTTACAAGTGTGCGGTACCCGTTGCCCGGCGTCTCCTCATCGAAGTCGTAAAGGTGGTACACGTTTGTGAAGCAGGTGACCACAGGCTCCAGTGCCGCGCCGTGGGTCTGGATCTGTCTCATGCACGTGGCTAGTCGCTCGGCAACCTCTCCGTACGGCAACTCCTCAGGGTCAGAAAGGGAGGCCAAGGCTTCATTACAGGCTTCGTTTAAGGTGGAAAATACCAGCCTGTAGTCCATGTCTGGAGCTAAGAAAGACAAACATAGAGAGAGAGAGCGGGTGAGAAATAGGCTTAATTCACACTAGGGCTGCACAATTTGGTGATGATTTTTCTAACAAGCATTCCAACTAGATTTGGATTTGGCTTTTAAAAGTCTTATATTAAACAAAATTAACTCTTGTGAGCTTTAAGCCATGTTACCTCATCAAGCATACCTGGAGTTGTGTTTTCTTTGTGTTTGAGTAATCCTGGATTATTGGGCTGTCTGCATCCTTAAAGCTGAAAATGCTCTATTCCACAGCTACCCTTTACCTTTAGTTCAGTAGAGACTGAAAATTCCAGGGCTGAAATCATCCAAATGATTCGAATGAAGGTGTATGGAGTTTAAAAACACACCTATTATTACACTTCCTTTCACATGTAATACAGGAGGTGCCCACAAAGTAGAACAGAGCGGTTTCTGTTCTGTTCTGAGAGAAGAACCTAAATATACAGGGTTTGTGTGCTAAACAAATTAAACAAAATGCAACTTCAGGTATGTTTTTTCATAACATAGATCAGAAAAGAGCGCAATATGGTCCCTTTAATAATGAGATTCTGTTTAAAGTTCACATTTTAAAGGAGTATTGACAAAATGACTGACATGAACTGACTAATACAAGAATCACATTTCAGAACATTGTACAGATCTAAACTACAGAATGCAGAAGAAGAAAATGATGGTACTTAAAAATTGCAGCTATTGCGTTTTGCTAATTGTATTCATTCAAAATCAAGATTGACCTTGCAGCGCTAATTCACACTTTTGGTTTAGTCCTAATTTAGTCCTCTTCTAGTCCAGGTTTAGTCCTTGTATAGTCCATATCTTAAAATGATTCCCCTTATTCTAGGACGAAGCATCAATTATACTCCACAAATTGTCTCCCCATAGTCTCCCCAGAGTCTATGGGAAACACTGCAATATACAGTTTATCACAACAGAATTAAAATGGCAAAGGCTGCAGTTATTTTGATTTTTTAGAATGACCTCTGCAAAGTTCAAAGTTCAGTTGTTATTGACACAGGAAGCATGTGATGTACAGAGTAAACAACATACACATACTGTAGGCCTCTTATCCTGCTGTTATCTGCTCACTCAGAGGTCAAAGTGCAATTTGAGAGAAGACAATGTTTTGACCAAAGACATTTTATTTAACCTTTATTTTAGAAGGAAGTCCTTTGAGGGAAATGTCTTGTTTGAGGAAGACATGATCAATCAGTTGGATTAATACAAAATAATAAAAGTAAAACTTTATCAATAAAAATGTCTTAAAGCATGTTAGATTTCACAGATTTGAAAGAATGTAAAAAAGGTAAACATTAGTTACTGTTAATTTCACAGACTGTATATGGACATAGCATCGGCTCCATCAACTCTGGCTCAAATTGACTTTACAATGAAAAATTGTCGCCCCTCTCTCTGTAACTGCTGCAGTGAGCCTCGTCATTTTGATCTTAAAATCGTATTAACCTGCTACACATGATCCTGGTGTTTTTATTTTGCTATTTTGTCCATTAATTCCTATTCCTAATATGGAACTTCACTCCAAATTCACTCTTATAACCGCTAGCCTCGGTGAGCTTCATTTGACTGGAGCAGAACGTTATGAGTGATGTCAGACTCCCTTAGTCCACTTCTTTATTCAGTCTAACGTAAATTTACAATACACAAATCAGAATTATGTGCTAAAAATAGGTAAGAATAGTAAAATTATTATTGAATTATTATTTTTGGGAGTCATGGCATGAAAATATAAAAATAATAAGTCTATAAAATTGCACATAATATTAACTGACAGAGGAAATGGCCTTAGATGAGACTTTAGCAACAACAGAAACATTGCACTTCGAATGCCTGCGGCCTCCCTCGTGATGTTCCATAGCTTCTTGCTTTAATCACGGTAATCAATGCAGTGTGAAAAATTCCGTTCAAGTTAACAGAATTTAAATAACAATTTGAAGGGACACACTTATAAAAATCACAAAGACTGCAACTTTTGAAATACCAAAATTTCCTCCAAAAACAACCAGAGGACTAAAGAAGTGTCACGTCACCCATAGCGCTCAGCTCCAGTCAAATTAAGCTCAACGAGGCTAGCAGTTATAGAATTTAGAGAACAAAACAGCAAAATAAAAACACCAGGATCATGTAGAGCGGGTTAATACGATACGAATATTTTAGGACCAAAATGACGGGTCGGAGAAGCAGTTACAAAGAGAGGGGTAACAGTTTTTCAACACAAAGTGAATTGGAGCCGGAGTCGATGGAACCGGAAGCGCACCGATGCACACTTCCTATTTGAAACACGGCAGCTAGAGAATTAGCTATATCTATAGAGTCTATGCTTCCATCTTATTCTGCAAAAAAACGTTGATCCTGTAGTTTAGATCTGTACAAACAATATTCTGAAATGTGACTCTTGTATTAGTTTGTCAGTTCATATAAAAAATAAATAATTGTTGTGAAATCTGCTGGACATGTTTAAATGTGAACATTTTATTATTACATCGCAAATCTAACCGCAATGCTTGTCAGAAAAATCACAATTCAACATTTTTCTCAAATCATTCAGCCCTAGTTCAACGAGAGAGTTATTGCTTTCCCTGGAATGTTCCATGGTATGACATTAAATAAATCCGTCTAGCATTTATTCATTACGGGTGTTTCTATTGCTCAAAAATAAAATAATTATTTCTGTGCATAGGGGCGACTCTCCACAGATCTGAACTGTAATGTAGCGTAGTGCTGTAACATGCTTATTTCCCTCGTGATAGACAGGTTTAATCTATACTGTGTGGCAGATTCCAGACAAAGCAATAACATTTCCATGGACACAAGCAGATGGTGGACCGTCCATTACAAATGTTATGCAGTGCACCTTGAATTACTGTCCTCATGCAGTCAGCCAGGCCAGAGACCCGGGCATCATCAGCAGCTGTCAGAACAGATTTATACTAAAAAAGCCTTAAGCGGAGCGGACTTGAGGCAACATTCAAGTCAGTAAAGATCTTTATCACTGCATCATGCATTTAACGGTTTCTTTTATAAACATTTTCATCTTTATTGTCCATAAAGATACAACACGCTCCACCCTGGTTTAATTGAATGACCTCTCACGACTAGCAGAGATCCATTTTAGTGATCACGTTTCACTGTCAGGCACACACATTGACCACAACATGATAAGAGATGTAAATTTACTTTATAACACGCAATTCACGTTTGGTATTTGTGACCAGTCTGTTGTATATTTACTGTACCACAGATAATAGAAACAGACATCATATTAACATTATAATAAATAAATAAATGAAAAAGGACGACATAAAAATACACCTAAATCCCGAAACCAACAATTATTTTAGAAGTCATCTAGTCAGCAATTATTTATTTACTATTATTTGACTAACTAAATAATTAATTCTATTCTATTTGACATGATATAAATAAACATATACAGACAGGTGGGTTCTAGATAATGAAAATGTATGAATAAAACATAATATCGACAATCACCAATTGTCCGTTCTTTGTTTTCCGTTTTATGCCAGTATCTTTGTGATAAAACCTCTTTGTCATGAATTTATAATGTGTTAAATCCAGATTATAATTTTAATAGTGGTCACAAATGATTCTAACTAATCGTGGCAGACCAAATCCAGATGTTTAACTGCAAATTTCTCTCTTTTTTTTTTTCTATCCTCTATTCCTCTGTTGTGACGGCTCTTATTTAATCAAAGAGGCAATTGTGTATTATTACAATACAATCCCTCTTTGTTACTTAAAATCTTTCCAAATAAGATGCAAATAACCACACGTTACAGCTAGGATTGCAGTGTAAAAATACAATAACGTGTCGTAAATCTGCAAATCTCTCTCTTACGGTTCCATTGGATTATAAAATTTTATTCCATTTTCTTTTTATAGGTACTCAGCTGACACACGACGTAAACTTGACTGACAGGACGCACGTCGTGGCGGCTGTGACAGTACAAAGATATCACGTTTCAAGAAACCTATCGCATTTTCTACGTGTTTAAAGCGCTCATAAAACATCAGAAAGACAAATTCGGATGTGTTTTGAGTTAGTCACGCCACACTGGTATAAAAGATGTTGAAACAAGGCGTCAACTTCTGCATAGTTACAACTTTTACTATCGCTATTCCTATTTTAACTCGTAAAATGCAAATAACTGCACGGACACGCTCGTATTTACAGTGACACGTAATTAAGGGATGAAGGATACGAAAATGAGCCCGTAAAATGGTTTTAAAGAGACATTTAAATAAGGAAAAGCCCGTTTTAGGAGCGGAGTTTACCTACCCACCCGCATCTTCTTCTCGGTCGTGCCGTATTTCTGTCGGCGGAGGAGCGCAGAGCATGCTGGGAAGTGTCACGGATCGGGTAGGAGGAGACACGCGGCGCGGATAGCAACAGGTAATAAAAGCATTAAATTTAAGTTTTCACATATTTATAATCATTTTTACAGTATTAGTTTAATGCATCTACCCCAGAGGTCGGCAGTACTTAGTTACATTGACTTGAGTCGCTTTTTTAAGTTACTTTTTTTTTTTTTTCTTTTCAGCAGGTAGTGGACTCTGAGTGGTGAAAAAAGTAACGTTACACAATTTGTTACTTAAGTAGAAGTACAGATACCTGAGATAAAAAATACTCAAGTCAAAGTATAAGTATCACATGAAAAAATCTTCTTAAGTAAAAATATTAAAGTGCTTGTTTAAGAATGTTCTAAAAAGTGTAAAAAGTAAAAGTTTTGTTCTCGCATATTTTGAGGCTCAACAGAAACAAATCTTTTTTTCCTAGCTGTTCTTATTTGGGGTTTTTTCTTTGCTCAAATTATGAACGTGTTAAAAAGAAACCCCTCAGCCCTTTCAGCAGGTCTCCAACACTCCTAAAACATATTTTTACTTTTAAGTTCTGTTCAAAGATGTATTGGCGTAGAAAGTACAGATATGTGCTCACAAATGCAGTGAAGTAAAAGTATCCACAAAGTAAAGTACAGATATGTAAAATGTATAGGCCTACCACTTTTACTTTGTTACTCCTACTTGAGTAATATTTTTATTGATGCAACTCTTACATGAGTAAAAGTTTATGTTGACAATCTGAAAGGATTTGAACATTTGTGTTTCTTGCACCGCGCCCTCAGATATGATTTAGTTTTTCTAATTTTTGTATTCTATTGTGTGCATTATTTAATGCTTTGTCCTTCCAGTGACATTAACCTCAAATTATATTCTATGTTGTAGGCCTATGTAAAGAGCATTTTATTTGTCATTGTTTTGCAGATTTATCAGAAATCGGCTGCTGTGTCCTAACTTAGAGTGGTTTACAAAATGGTAAAAAGTTTAAAAAGCTGTGATGACATTTTTATACCATCATGTCATTGCAGAGTATGGAAAAATATTTAAATGGATTTTAAACTTGAGATTTAGTCCTACTCCACATTTCCCATTAGAAATACACAGACGAAGACCATAGCACCCCCTGGTGTTTTCTCCATAATAATGAGCTCCATAAATTGGTAGTTTATAGACCAAAGACTCTTGGAGGCAAGTGGAGGCATCTATTTAAATAAACAAATATGAATTGCATGTATCTGAGGGCCTTTCATTTTTAACGTTTTGTGATATTCTGAGGTTAAGAAAAACAGGCATTCAGACTGTGAGCTGGGTCGCCTCTCCATAGATCTGACCTCCAACTTGGTCTGGTTTAGTCTCCATGAAGATAGAAAGGTTAATACCATACTGTGAAACATTCCAGACAAAAGCAATAACATCTCAATGGACAGAAGCATTTGATGGACCCTCCATTAGAAAAGTTACACAATGCACCTTTAATGTTAACAAACCTATTAAAAAAAGTTTTCAAGATTGTCCAAAATGCCCTTGTTACCTTCCCTTGCATAAAACTGTATTTTTCAATTACCGTATGTAAAAACTGTTGTTTCCTGGAATTGGACAGAGGGAGGACGGAATGGTCATGGATGAACTAATGACCAAAACAAAGCCCAATTATAGTAACATCCTGTGTGCGTAGGCTAATTCTGAGTTTTACTAAAGCTAGAATCAAAACTATATACTCATTTGAACAAATATAGATAGATATAGATAAATAGTATAGTATAGATAGGACAGAAATGAACCTAGTTTTAGAATTATGTTGAGCTGTATCAGAACAAGTATAAGAACACATAGACTAGTATATGCCCATGGACCGCTATGGAACCTACTGGGACTGAGGGATTACACAGATATAAGATTGTATGATAATATAAAAAAAAGTAGTATGATTTAATGTTGAAAATCACATTCTATTAGAAAAAGTGTTTTTAGTTATCATTGTGGTATCAGAATCGGTAATGAGTCTATTCCTTAGTATTGAAATCGAATTTGAAGTTTTAGTATCATGACAACACTAGTTTGTATGTAGTATTATTGCGCATAACTTCTAGTCAAAATGAATCAATACTAACCACACTTTTAATACCTAAAATACAATAGATACATTTGTTTTCTTATTCATTACTACTTATTGTACTACTTATGCAATCACACTGTCTAAAGCAGACTTGGAGAGATTTATCCATGCGTTTGTCTCCAGTAGGTTAGACGACTGTAATAGCCTGCTCACTGGCCTCTGCAAATGAGCTGTGAGGCAGCTGCAGTACATCCAGAACGCTGCAGCTCGGGTCCTGACTCGAACAAGGAAGTACAAGCACATAAGTCCTGTGCACTGGCTTGTGGCTCAGAGAATAGACTTTAAAGCAGCTCTCTTGTGTCGCTCCATGGCCTAGCACCAAAGTACATCTCTGACATGTTAGTGCCGTATGAACCATCTCGCACTCTGAGGACCTCTGGGATCGGCCTCCTGCCGGTGCCCAGAGTCAGGACTAAACACGGGGAGTCAGCGTTTCAGATTCATGCAGCTAAAACCTGGAACAGTCTTCCTGAACATGTGAGACAGGCCTTTACTTTGACTCTATTTAAATCCAGGCTCAAAATAGTCTGTTTAGCTGCGTATGACTGAAAGGTTTTCATTCTGCACTCTTCTCGCTTATTTAATGTCTCTCTCTCTTTTTAATTCATTATTGATGTTTTGATTTGTTTGGATTGTGATTATAATGTATTTCTTATTCTTTAAAGCACTTGAGTGAATTTCTCCTTTGTGAGATCAATAAAGTCTTATCTTACCTTAATTGTGTACAGATTGTGCTGTACAAATAAACTTGTCTTGCCTTGCCTTACTTCCTTCCTGAAAGTTTATTATATCATTCATTTCCAGCTAACTATTAGCAGTGACCTTGACCTGACTGGTGCCCATCATGCAGGTGCCAGTGCCAGTGCCATTTCTTTACACGCTCTCTTTGTAACATGAGACCATAAACACTGGGTAATTAAGCGCAAAGTGACTTTGTCTGTAGTAGCACTTACAGATCGTTTGTACTTTCAAGTGTCTGCACAATCTGTACCTTGCAATAATGTATATACTGTTTGTATATGCCATATTGAAGGGCTCATATTACACTATTTTCTGATCTATGGTACAATGTTCCTCATCACAAACAGCCAGAGTTGTGTTTTGTTTCATTCACACATGTTTAATACACAAACCATGCATATTTAGGCTTCTCTCAAACGGAAGACACTCTGTTCCACCTTGTGATGTCATGTGGTAATACAGGAAATGCTCCACTTTGTTTTTAAACTCCATATACCTTCACTTGAATAATTTGGATAATCTACTGAACAAAAGGTAAAAGGTAGCTGTTGACTTGAAAACTCCCATGTCATGACATCACAAGGTGGAATAGATGCAGGTAGAATCCATAGCAAAAGGAGAAATTTAATTTGTCAACTGGACAGAGTTTATTTGGTCGAATACGTTTCGCAGCTCATCCAAGCTGCTTCCTCAGTTCTCAGTTCATTTCAGTTCAGAACTGAGGAAGCAGCTTGGATGAGCTGCGAAACGTATTCGACCAAATAAACTCTGTCCAGTTGACAAATTAAATTTCTCCTTTTGCTAAGGTGGAATAGAGCATTTTGAGCTTTGGAGATGTAGACAGACTAATGATAAACATGTGAATGAAACAAAACGACTCCAGGTATGTTTTTGATGAGGAAACAACATTCTAACATGGGTTAAAGCTCACAAGAGTCAAATTGTGCAATATAGGACCTTTAAAATACAGCTGTACAGTTTTGTATATGTGTATATGGAATATATTACTTGTCAGTCTGGCTATGAATAGTTTGAAACACAATACAGCTTAGTCACTGAGCTAAAACCCACTCCTTCGTTCATCCCTTTGTTTACTGAAACTTGGTGAAAGAATGAGGAAGATTTCTTGGATGCAATTTTCAGGTTATGACTTTGCACTTTTTATGTTTATCTTTGCTGTTGCTCTAATGAAGTTTGATGACTAGAGATCGACTGATGTGTTTTTTTTTTTTTTCATGGTCGATACTGATACCAATTGTTTGATTACTGGTTATTTTGACCTGAATAATGCAATTTAAATATACTGCGAAGTCATCCACAATCCCAAACATGACTGTGTAGTCAGTTTTTGTGCAGTTATCTCTTCGCATTAAAGCGTTAAAATAAAGGTTTGTCTGTATTCTTTATACAGCTGGACAGCTAAAACTAAATATCGGCCTGTGCTGGAGTTTTAAAGGTGCACTATGTAACTTTTTGGTTGGGGTTCTGTCACCTACTTGTTTCTAGGGATATACCATTGCTCTGCCTGGAATGTTCCACAGTGTAGCATTAAACTCTACCTTACATTTATGTTGGTTTTATAGCTAAAAAATACCTAGAAATACAGATATTCTGATTATGAGTGGGTCACCGCTCCACAAATCTGACCTGTAACTTGGTCTGGTTTGGGCTCCATGGAGATAGAAAGGTATAATACCGTACTGTGAAACCTTCCAGACAAACTAATAACATCTCCACGGAGAAAAGCATTTGACGGACCCTCCACCCAAGTTACACAATGCACCTTTAAGGCAAATAGCTGAAAAATAATTGTTTTTTATCTCTACTGATGACACCCCCCAAATGATTCAAAAACTTCCAAATCTTTATTTTCTTCTCAAAGTATAAGATTACCCTATTTGTCATTTGCAATGGTTGTGTCTCATTTGTTTATAGATCTACATGACTCGTGATCATATGTTCTTTATTTTCACAGAAACATCCTTGTCTTCTCGGAGTGAGTCTGAACTGGCATCTTGATGACACCTCATCCCGTGTTTGTGTTTGTGGCAACTGACCTCCCACTGTTGAGAGAAACAGCTTTCAACTTAAATTCAACCAAACTAGGTAACCTTCAGTTCAGCAAGATTAACTTATAGGTAAAAATGACCAGCTAAATCATTCTACTAAGAACGCCAGATCACTGTTCCCAATCTTCAGTGACATAATACATAATATACTCAAATTTGGAGTACAATCCTTTTCCTAACTAACGAAAGAAATTGAACTTTTGTTACACCCAGGTGAGAGAAAAGCACAGGCATCTTTCCCATCCACAAGTACACACAGTGTTTCCCTCTGTATGTATGACAAAATAGTCTGTATTTTTGCTAAAACAGGCCAAAATAAGTCCATCAGTGTCACCGTGTTTGATCTGTTTGGGAGCTTCACCTTTGATTTGGTTGCCTTTTGCTACCTTTGATTTTTAGCAGCGTTTCCCCTATTTCTAACTACATTTTCTATTTTCTCTATTTATGTGGGCTGTGGGAGAACTTGAGAACCACTTAACATCATACAGACAGAGGAAAAGTGATCCCATTGGCAAAATTGGTAAAAGAAATAGTAAAATAAATCTCAATGAAGAACAAAAGTGGCTGATATGGCTGTTTAAATTGTAACCAAAGAGATCAAGGAAGAGAAAGCACCTGTCCAGACTGGCCCTTGACAAAAGTCTGTCCCCTAAACAAACACACATGAAGGCTCAGCAGCATCGTGTGATACAGACCATGAGGGAGACAAAAGAGTCAAATACTCCTTTATACTGAACTGAACCTATAGGCCTGTTACTGACTTACTGTTCAATATATGAAAGCTGGAACAGTATATTTTGGGGCTCAGTATTTATCATGTGTACATTGTCTTTGCAAAAGTGGAGACATTTGGGGTAATTCTGTTGTAATACAATAACATTTGAGATGTAAAAGGTTAAAGGTGCACTGTGTAACTTTTCTGGAGGAGGTCCATAACCTGTTTGTCTCCATGGAGATGTTAATGCTTTAGTATTAAACTAATGGAATCCATGGAGATTTTTAAGTTTATGGCCATACTGTGGGACATTCTAGGCATATCTCCACGGAGACAAGCAGGTGACAGAATCTCCACTACGCAAGTTACACAGTGCACCTTTAAATAAGTGACGTCTATGGCTAATTATTGTCAAATAATAGTACATTCTGTTATTTGCGGCTCAGGCCTTTTAATGACACTATTTATTTAAAATTGGTTATCCTGGGCCTATGCTGCATTATTGCTATTGTCTCAAGAGGCATAAAGTAATTTTAAAGGTTCATTGTGTAACTTTTCTGGTTGTGGGTCCATCAAATGCGTTTCTCCATGGAGATGTTAATGTTTCACAATATAATATTAAACCTTTCTATCTTCATGGGGACCAAATCAGACCAAGTTACAGGTCAGATCAGTGGAGAGGCACCTCCACTCACAGTCAGAATGCCAATGAGTTTAATGGTATTCATGTTCTAAGAAATGTCCAGCTGGTACTAGAAAACCAAAATTGTAATTGTTTCCGAGAACTCCCATAATTTTTTATGAGCTCTCTTAAAAAACAAAATGAAGACCTTGTCAAAGCCTTATCAAATCAGAAAAACTTAACTTGATTGGCTTGACCATCCTTGACGATTAGGCATCTGCAAATTTCTTTAATATATATATTTTTTCTTACAGGAGATATGGATGCTGCATAATTTATCTTCTTTTCTTCAACATCCTATGAAATAATCCCACACTAACAACTCTTAACAGCTAACCGCTAGCAGTTTTAACAAAATGTTTCTTTCAGAAGTGCAGTTCAACCAAAGTGTTCTCTTACAGTAGAAGACAACAAGGCCGACACAGATGCCTGCTCAGAACAAAATTTACACGTAAAAATGTGTCAAAGGGGGAATATAGAAAATTTGTTTTAGATCATTTAAAGACTGTTTTCCATTAACTACAAGACCTATAACCTGACAACGCTGTGACAAAGGACACCTCCAGAGACGAGCTGAGTCCCAGAGAGAGGTAGAGCTGCATGTGAAGACTACAGCCATGTGTGAGGAGAGTACAGCCATGTGTGTGGAGAGTACAGCCATGTGTGGTCAGAGGGAGGACAAAGGGACAGAGGACAGGTGATGGGAAAGCTTTAACTGAAAGTGAATTGTTGAATTTACCTTCAGCTCAATCAACAAATTGATGAACTTCATTTCATCTCCATGAACTGTGTTTGGAGCCACAACATTTCTGTGCATGTTCTGTTTGTGACAATGATTGTTTATGAAGTAGGATTAATGAATACTCAAAAGGATATTATTATATTGTGAATAAAATATTTCTATCATAGTCTGTCTCTGTGTAAATGAATGTGATTTCTACCTGAGACCCAGACCAGTCATTAACATGTGTAGTTGATTAGCACATGTCTGTGAAACGAAGGTCACTCTGACCAGTGACTCGGGGAAGATGCCGAGAGACTATTGGTGTGTGGCCAGGACAGGCCTAGACCCTGTTCATATCTGCTGTAACATAGAATAAACCTTTGTATTAAAAAAACTGAACAGGCTTCACAAAGGATTAATCATTTATTCTTCAAGAGATACATCATTTTTCCACACCAGACCCCCAACCAAAAAGTTACATAGTGCACTTTAAAGACTGTGGTGTCATTCGATTTATACAGTATAAATGTCACATACTGCCTATATTTAATCTTTAACCAGTCATTTTTAACCAGTGTAGTCTTTCTGATAGCTTTATGATAATACAATAAACAACAAAGTCTAATTTTGTTATGCCAATATATATAGTCCAGTTTACTACTACGGGGACAATTTTAGACTATGGGGAGCCACCATAGTCTCCTGTATTAATGGAAAACAGCAGCCTAGTGTATATCTTTCTAAAATGGAATCAAATAGATCATCATGATTTATCTCTTTACAAATTACATCCAGATTGAACCAAGAACTTTCTTTTTAAAATCACAACATATTTTAGTAAACAAAGAGATTTCCCAATTTCCTAATGAAGCTGTAATTCACAATACCACAGGTTAATAATACAGTGACAGTGTGATGCAAGTGACTAAGCAGCCAGTTGAGAGGGGAGGGCAGTAGGAGGAGCCAGGTATCAGGGCTGGACCTCACCTGAGCTGTGTGAGGTGTTACTGGATCACACAGAGGCCTTTTCAGTCACACAGCGATGGAAGGATTCAGGAGCAGGTGCAGGGACACATGAGGTCAAGGGCATGCAAGGGAGATGACGTTTTAGCACTTAAATTTACACTTCAAATACTGCTTTTGGATTGAGAGACTCCAAAATGGCAACTTTGAGGCAGTTCGCACTTTGTTTTTATGTTTTTTGCATGCTTGTGAGGGTATGCCAGGCAAACACAGTTGTCCATGAAACCACAACGGCAAGCAATGGGACTGACAGTGGGAGTGTGGCGAATGGAGAAGGAGAGGGACACGGGGCACCGATCACCACCTTACCTATCGTTAGCTGGAAGTGGCACCATGTGGAGGTCCCCTACTTAGTCGCGCTTTGGGTCCTGGTCTGCTGGCTGTGCAAACTGGGTGAGTCCTGGTAAACTCTTTTCATGTTCA
This sequence comes from Taenioides sp. WSHXM2023, assembly GCA_029959045.1. NCBI lineage: Eukaryota > Metazoa > Chordata > Actinopteri > Gobiiformes > Gobiidae > Taenioides > Taenioides sp. WSHXM2023. Next base: position 23,857,562 of record CM057097.1, read on the forward strand.
TATATCCAGCATCAAAACTGGGACTACACCTGAAACTAAACCTGGACTAAAACAGGACTAAATCAGAACAAGATCAAGCCAAGTTTATATCAGGGTTAAACAGGGCTCAAACCAGGACGAGTGAGACTACAGCATCAAAAAGCAATATTATGTTCAATGTTATAACAAATATTAAACTGTTTTCTTGCAAACTAGGCAAGTCCTGGTAAACTCCGGGTATGATTATGAGGTTCATACACACTCATCAAAATTGGGACTAAACCTGGACTAGAACAGGACTAAACTAGAACTAGAACAGGATCAAACCAAGTCTACATCAGGATTAAACAGGGCTCAAACCAGGACCAGACCTGGACAAGTCTGACTACAGCATCAAAAAGCAATATTATGATCACTGTTTTCCTCAAATATGCTACTTTTACCTACAAGTCATCACTCTTGTATTTACAGCTTGAGACAGATACACTATATTGCCAAAAGTATTCACTCACCCATCCAAATAATGGAAATCAGGTGTTCCAATCACTTCCATGACCACCGGTGTATAAAATCAAGCACCTAGGCCTGGAGACAGTGAATTCCAGCGTGGTACTGTGATAGGATGCCACCTGTGCAACAAATCCAGTTGTGAAATTTCCTCATTCCTAAATATTCCACAGTCAACTGTCAGTGGTATTATAACAAAGTGGAAGCGATTGGGAATGACAGCAACTCAGCCACAAAGTGGTAAGCCACGTAAACTGACAGGACAGGGTCAGCGGATGCTGAGGCGCATAGTGGGCAGAGGTCGCCAACTTTCTGCAGAGTCAATCGCTACAGACCTCCAAACTTCATGTGGCCTTCAGATTAGCTTAAGAACAGTGCGTAGAGAGCTTCATGGAATGGGCTTCCATGGCCAAGCAGCTGCATCCAAGCCAAACATCACCAAGTGCAATACAAAGCGTTGGATGCAGAGCTGTAAAGCTCCGCCACTGGCAGTAGAGACGCGTTCTCTGGAGTGACAAATCGCGCTTCTCCATCTGACAATCTGATGGACGGGTCTGGGTTTGGCAGTTGCCAAGAGAACGGTACTTGTCTGACTACATTGTGCCAAATGTAAAGTTTGGTGGAGGGGGGATTATGGTGTGGGGTTGTTTTTCAAGAGCTGGGCTTGGCCCCTTAGTTCCAACTCTGAATGCTTCAGCATATCAAGAGATTTTGGACAATTCCATGCTCCCAACTTTGTTTTAAGTTAAGTTAACTTTTTATTGGTTTATTAGGACAGTGTACAATTACATTAAGCACAGTGGCAGATATGTTTGTACCAGCTTGTAGCTCATAGCTAATTTGCTAATTTGTGGGAACAGTTTGGAGATGGCCCCTTCCTCTTCAACATGACTGTGCACCAGTGCACAAAGAAAGGTCCATAAAGACATGGATGAGAGAGTTTGGTGTGGATGAACTTGACTGGCCTGCACAGAGTCCTGACCTCAACCCGACAGAACACCTTTGGGATGAATTAGAGCGGAGACTGAGAGCCAGGCCTTCTCGTCCAACATCAGTGTGTGACCTCACAAATGCACTTCTGGAAGAGTGGTAAAAAATTCCCATGAACACACTCCTAAACCTTGTGAACAGCTTACCCAGAAAGTTTAAGCTGTTATAGCTGCAAAGGGTGGAGCAACGTCATATTAAACCCTATGGATTAAGAATGGGATGTCACTTAAGCTCAAATGCAAGTAAAGGCAGGTGAGCGAATACTCTTGGCAATATAGTGGATGAAGCATGCAACTACAGACCTATCAGCATATTTCCTGTTGTTTCCAAGGTCACAGAAAAAATAATTGCAGGATACTACAAATATCATTACACAGAAACAGCATGTTGTAGTTTTATAGAGGTAGATAAGGGCACGGCTGTGGGCAAATCAAAGGGTTGGAGGAATTTAAATATTTAGGGGTAATGATCCAGTTTTCAAAAAGTCTACTGTGAACTACAATTGATCTGTCTCAAGGCACATTCGACACACACTGACCTACTGAACTATGATGCAGCAAAGGTTTATCTAGTTGCAATGGTCATATAAACTATTGCATTTTCAGTTGGCCTCAAGCAAAAGTGACAATATTAAAATACTCAAATCTTTGTATAATCAGGCAGCAAAAGTGGTAGACAAGAAACCACTAAGGCATCATCATTGTCAAATCCTTACAAAATATCAAATGTTAAACTTTGAGAATTTGATTGTGTATTTGGATGTGCAATTAATACATAGAATTTTAAACAATGCTGCACCTCCGGCATTAAGATATAAGATTAAGATATTAGATTCGATAAGATTAGAAATACTTATTATTCCGAAGGAAATTAAAGGAGGTTTGTCCAGCTTTGCTCTGAACAGACCACTAGACCTCAGGGACTTGTCTTATAATGTTAGGAAAGTCGTTTTAGAGAGTCAGCACTGTCAACACTGACTTGTATTTACATGTGGCAAATTGTAATGTAGGCTTATGATATCTAATTTGTATTTGAGTCATTTTAAATGTGGAAATGTGGAGTGTGACGTTTTTAAATGAAAGATTGGAAGAATGCAAGTTTGATTGTAAATGGACGGATACTTGGGTGTATTTTAGTTGTTCGTTAACCTGCCCGGGGACTGCAGATGGAAACTAGCTTTAGTTTCAAATCTGATGTGAAAGCTCTCTTCTTTTATGAGATTAATGTGTTACGAATGGTCTCTGTTAAAATAAATTAATAAACTAAACTAAGTTTAACTATCAATATGGTTAAAACTATAAAACTGGACAAGGGCTAAATCAGAACAAGAGGAAGACCAAACCAAGTCTACATTAGAATTGAACAGAGCTCAAACCAGGACCAAACCAGGACCAGTGAGTACAGATTTACCAATAGGCAAGAGTATCGCAATATTATAACAAAATATAAAGGTATATAAGCCTACACTTGTCGCAATAATTGTTAGATCGACTTAATAATATTTGGGGGCAATATTTATCTTGGGTACATCTTGTTTGTAATACTGGGGAACTTGTTGCTGTATTTATGTGCTATGATGGGCTGTAGAAGGTTGAATGCATAACTCCTATGACTCATAGAGACAAACTAATTACTGAAGTATTTCATTCTGCTGTTTATTTATTTGTTTATTTCATGTTTTTAGAATAGTTTTTAGGGATAATTCTACTTTAGAATGACTGTATCAGTGGCATAAATTTGTTTTCAGTATTATCATTTATGATCTATATTTTCTTCAGCTATATATCTTTCTTCAGGCCAATATAAGTCCCTATGTGCATGAACCACTGTAATATCTAACCAGAGTTATTAACATAATTCAAATAGACCCAAATATAATCATTCAAGCCACCAGCTCACATTTTTGCACATAGGGGGAAATGACTACATAATTTAGCCTATTAATACTATGCTAATTGAATTATATGCATGAATAAATCTAAATATAACCTGGAGAAAAGATGACAAAGTACATTTTGAATACTATATCCCCTTCAATTACCACTTTGAGGAATTTGTAATGCACTTGTAGACTCTTGTAACAGTTATTGTTGTAGCACTCCCAACCAAAGCTCTCAATTGCCCTAAATCTAAAATTCAAGGTCCCTCTTCTGCCCCAGAAAGTGCCCCGGACCTGATCATTGCAGTGTGGTGTATACACAACAGATGCAAATGGACTGGAGTAACTGAAAGACTTCTATATGTTGTTGTCAGTCTCTGTTTTTGTTTGTGGACATCTCCAGTGGCCTAAATAATGGTACGTTTAGATGCAGTTCGAGAAGAAAATGACATTGTGAAAAGTGTATTGGACTCAGTTTGACCTTTTAAACCCTAATAGTAGATACAGTGAAGTGTTGACACTAAATGCGGCATGAGTTATTATGTGAAATGGAGCTGTTCACTGTCCATGCTGCCCTACAAATCCTAATACTATTAAGTTTCCTTTTGAAAATTAAGAACTAATAATTAAAGTTTCTATATTACACAAAATTAACTCTTGTGAGCTTTGAGCCTTGTTATAATATTGTTACCTCCTCAAAAACATACCCAGAGTTGTGTTTTGTTTCATTCACACATGTTTGAGTAATCTTTTATTATTAGTCTGTCTACATCTCCAAGGCTCAAAATGGTGGACATCACCATGTGATGTCATGAAGTGGTAGTTTTCAAATTAGCTGCTACCTTTTAGCATTAGTTCGGCTGAAATCTTCCAAATGATTCTACATGTTTAGAAACACAGTGGACATCACAAGGTGGTGTTCAGCCAACATTTAGAGTTCCCATATTTTTCTCTTTCCCTGATATCAATATTTCATGTTTATATTAATGCCCCTAAAATGTATTGACATGTTTTATGTTTCAACACACACAGTTATCCAGGTGACTGTTATGTGTCTTTGAACCCTGTGTATTATATTGGACATGTGAATTATATTGACCTCATTCTTCACTGACTAGATGTGAATGGAGACTAGGGCTGTGAATGTAGGCACCGGTCCAGCCTTTTCAGCTCCAATACTGATATCAATACTTAGGCTTTAAGTATCTGGCAGTACCTGATATTATATGATACTAATGTAGAGACGGAAAATTACATTTTCCCACAGTAAAACTGTGTTCCAATTGTGTTATGTAACTGTTATTTACCCTTCAAATGACTCCTGAACAGCTTCATATAAATAAAAGTTCAATCATTATTAGATGTTCTAGGCCAAAATCAGACTGTAAATATTCTCATTACATCCAGTTTAAGGTCCAACCTGGATATCGGTTTAACCGATATGGGACTGATACCTGATCCAGCAAAATGTCCTGGATCAACGCCAATATTCAGATATTCGATACCAGTATTGGTATTCATCCCTAATGTAGACAATATTAATTTAAATGAACAATAAAAACTGCTGACAAAGAAAGTTAGCTAAATATTTGGTAATCTTGATTATGGAAATAAAAATTATAATCACAAATTGATTGATCAACAAGGGAAATTATTTGATATTTCTGTATATTTAAACATTACTTGCAGTTTTCATTTGAGATAACTGAGTAGCCTTATTATAAACTGCCAGAGCAAACAGATTTCTAAACTTTGGCCAATATATGTTTAAAAGAGCTTGCAAATATTTAATCGAATACCTTATTTGTTCTGTAACCATCACAGTTACATTTGTGCAGGATTTGCTCATACAGCTTTTGTGTGTGGGCTGATACACAAGAGTGATAAATGTCCGTAATAAAACGTAACATTACAAAAACCTGAATAGGCACCACTGTAAATATTGGCTTTATTGTTTCATATCGCAAAGTCATGTTCAAATAAAGGCATCTCTCATCAGCATTCCTGCTGATTTTCGTCATCTCTCTCCACCTCTGCAGAGATGTCTCTCAGATCGGCTTTAAAGGTCCTATATTCCACAAAATTTACTTTTGTGAGCTTTAAGGCATGTGAGAATGCCGTTACATCATCAAGAACATACCTGGAGTTGTGTTTTGTTTCATTCACACAAGTTTGAGTAATCCTTTATTATTAGCCTGTCTACATCTCAACATGCAATATCACCCTGTATATAAACCTCTGTATATAGGACCTCTGTGTATATAATCAGTACTGAATATCTCACGCCACCCCCCTTCTATTTTTTATGTCTTATTTATTTATTCTGTTCTTTCTTTTATACTCTTTTATACTCCACTGTAAATATCCCACGTACATGTCTGCACCGGAGAGTGAGTTGCTTTTAATCTCATTGTGCATGTGTACAGTGTAAATTGTACGTGTATAGTGACAATAAAAAGGCATTCTATTCTATTCTATTCTACTCTACTCTATCTCCAAAGCTCAAAATGCTCTGTTCCACCTTGTGATGTCATGAAGTGGTAGTTTTCAAGTTACCTTTTACCTTTTGTTCAGTAGAGATCGGCAATTCCAGGGCTGAAATTATCCAAATGATTCTAGTGAAGGTGTATGGAGTTTCAAAACACAGTGGAGCTCATCCTCTTTATTACATTTTATATACATGTATACATTTTAGGCCAACAACACTAGCATAAGTATTGGTTTCAGGTAGAACTATTACATGTAGTTTTCAATGGCCAATCACATGTGAGCCATTTGTGTTTGAACCATAACTTTGACTTAGACTTAGACAAACTTTACTGATCCATAAGGGAAGTTGTTTGGACAGAGTAGCTCACAGCATATTGTAATAACAAAGAGAAATGGTATAATAAATTCTAAATAAATAACAGAAATAGCAACATAACATTGTTCAAATCTGACCTCCACATATTCACGAACATTAATCTTACCTCTGGCTCTGTCAAGCGTGCAGTTTTCCTCTTTTACAGTTAATATTAGACTCTAAAGTGGGAACATTCCACTTTTAATGACGCAAGATGCAGTTTAGATAAGACATAAAAACACAATGAATCATTAGTCTGAGCTGAGCTGATGCATGACCGATTTGCTATGCTTCTGAGATTTTAGGAAGTATATTATTTATGTCAGATGTCACAATAACTACTAATAATGACAGATGGAATAATGCTTTTTGGGGGTCAGTTATTTATTAACTTTTTGTTACTTTTCTATTCTACAATTTGACTTGAGCTGTAGAGGGTTGAATAAATAACTTCTATCATCCATTATAGAAACAAACTAAGTACTACAGTGTTTCATTCTGATATTTATTCATTGCAGTTCATTTTTTTAACCATATAATTAGGGATGGGACAAGATCTTGTGAGAAAATTTGGCCCAAGATTGTGCACACATGCTGAAAATGATCTTGTGAGATTGTTTCCTCATGCTTTTACATTTGGATTGAAAAAAAAACAAAAACAAAAAAACTGCTGCGTTACAGTTTTTGAGAATGTGAAGTCCCAAAAAGCAGAGCTACAATGACAGCAGAAATATGAAATTAAAAGTCAGTAAGTAAAATGGTCAGGCTAACGTTGGGAACTGAATTGCACAATGTATTTATTATATCCCATATAATGTCAAAATCTCATCTTGTCTCATTTATAGATCCAATCTCGTGTCTCGTCTCGTCTTGTGGAACATGTATCTCGTCCCACCCCTACATATAATATATTTTAGAATACTTTCTGGGGGGATAATTCTACTGTAGGTGTTTTTTTGTGTACTCATACCATACCATACTATGCCCTGATATTAGCATGGTCTGGGGGCAGTTCTCTTTTTTTTCTCTTCTCCCTATCCTCATGTTATGCTGCAGTGTTTATTCCCGTCTGCTTCCTGTTTTCCGGTCCGGTCCATGTCGTCTTCCCCATGTCATATTGTTTTGTATGTTTGTAATGTACGGATGGGGTGACAGGTCCAATTTCGATTCCTTTGTATGTCTTGTACATGTGAAGAAAATGACAAATTAAGGCCATTATTCATTCATAGTGTCAGTGACATATTTCGGTATTGTTTATCGTTTATATTTTCGTCAGCAAAATATCCTACGTAAAAATGTGTTTTGTTCAATGTTGTATTCAATTGGGGCAGTTGTGCAGTGAGGTTAGAAAAACACATGAATGAGTTGAAACAATGTGAAATGTACAGTAGAATAAATGTAAAAGAAACATTTGTATGTTTTTGTTGATACTTTGGAGTAGGTATGAAGCTAACTGGTGGCACTGCTCTGTCTAAAGCTCTATTACTCTAGTTAGAATTTAATCTGAGCTTTGTTTTAACACAGTCTGACCTGAGAGAGCTGACTTCACTGGAACTATAACAGGTGAACTGATTTGTGCTGGTAAACAAGTCCCTCTCAAATAACATTACCGTCACAAGCTAGTTTATTGAAAATCAAACACCTAAACAGGACCATGAAATCCCCTTTTTTATTTTTCAGACAATTTAACTAAACAGTTTGCCATAGACATACCTGAAGTGAATTGATTTATTTCAACCAATACCATGATTCACTGTATACTGGAATATACCTTGTTTCAATAATTTCCATTTTAGATCAATAGAGTTTGTCTTAATCTGTCCTTATCTGTTCATGTGCTAAAATACAGGACCAGTTCCTCCTTCCAGCCAGGACAGTTAATAATCGATTTAAAGTATTTACAGCCCCACACATGATGATCTGTGTGTAAGTATTATTTTATTATTGCCAAAACATCTCAGAATGTTTAAAGGGCCCATATTATTTACTGATCTATGTTGTTTCACACAAACACTGCATGTTTAGGCGTTAGGAGTTTTTCTCTCAAACAGAAAACTCCCTGTTCCACCTTGTGATGTCATGTGGTAAAACAGGAAGTGCACTGTGTTTTTGAACTCCATACACCTTCATTAGAACCATTTGGATGATTTCAGCCCTGAAATTGCAACAAACAAAAGGTAAAAAAAGCCGTTAACTTGAAAACTACTCCTTCATGACATCATAAGGTGGAACAGAGTATGTAAACAGACTAATAATGCAGGATTACTCAAATATGTGAATGAAACAAAACACAACTCCAGGTATGTTTTTGATGAGGTAACAACATTATAACATGGCCAAAAGCCAGTTTTGTGTAAAACTGTATAGGACCTTTAAAGGTGCACTATATTATTTTTCTTTCTTGCTTGTCTCCATGGAGATGTAATTGTTTTGCTAGGAATGTTTCACGGTACGGCATTAAACATCTCTATCATGCCAAATCGGTCATCCAGGCCGAATCCATGGCCAAAGGAGAAATTCAATTTGTATTGTTTCGATTGTCTGCTACCTACTTGTCTCCATGGAGATGTTATTGTTTTGCCTGGAATGTTCCACAGTATGACATTAAACAGCTCTATCTTTTATAGCTCAAAAACACCAAGAAAAACAGGTATTCTGACTGCGAGCAGGGTCACCTCTCCACAGATCTGACCTGTAACTTGGTCTGGTTTGGTCTCCATGAAGATAGAAAAGTTAAATGCCATACTGTGAAACATTCCAGCCAAAGCAATAACATCCGCATGGAGAGAAGCATTTGATGGACCCTCTACCAGAAAAGTTACACAACGCACCTTTAAGTGTAAAGACGTAGTGACCTGAGTATTGCTCCATCAGCGTTAAGCCTCAGTTTTAGTTGTATTTTGCTTGGACCTTTTTGAATTAAAGTGATTACAGTAAAATGGTGAACCGGTTTTGTGTGTGTTCTCCCAATGGAGCCTTTGTGCTTTGTCTGCTCCTGTGAGACGAGAAATGACAGCAGCAGAATCACGCTCTGATAAACTCCCCTCCTCTTTATTCAGAGCAGATAATGTCACTTTAATTTCCAGTTCACTAAATTAGTGGGGCTGTTCTCAAAATACCAATGCAGCAACATATTGTGACGGATACTGTGATTTCTTGGCTATTTGTGCATCAATACAGAGATGTGTATTGTGATACTTTTAAACCACATACACTCTTTCATTATAGATTGCCTATTTATAACTTAAGGCAAGGCAAGTTTATTTCTATAACACAAATCGTACACAAAGTAATTCAAACTGCTTTACAGAATAAGAAAGACATTAAAATCACAATACAAACAAATCAAAGCATAAATAATCATCATAAAATTAGCATTAAAAGAGAAGAGAGCAGAACTCACTACTGCTTTAATCTACTGGGCTGAAATAACTTATCAAAATGGGACATTAATGGTATTGTGAGCATGAAATTCCAACGCATTTTTGAAATTCTACACAATCAAAGCATCATTTTAGTAAACATTTAACAACAGTGTAAGGAGGTCCGTTTCTGGTAAAAGCATTAAAGAGGACCATGAGTCAGACATGTAAAGTCAGAAGAATTTATTGAGTCTCACATACAGTATGTAAAGCTCGCAGCAAAACTAGGCAAAAGAGAACAGTGTAGCTTCTGGCCCTATAGAAAAGACAGGAGGAGAGCAACAATGTGTCTAATCTATGGGTGTTCGTCTTACTGTTATTCACTGTCAGTAACTTAAGCATTCCGTTAAACAAGTTTATTGTTCACCTATCATTTATAAACAAAATCAGTCTCTCACGTTTTGTGCTTCACTGATTGATTCTGCAGAAATCTGTGATATAAAAAAAATTGTGATATTTTTCCTCATAAGCAGTCATATGTGTTTTGATACGGCGGACCATGCATTCAGGCTTTCATATATTGAATGACATAGTGATATAGTGATTATTGTGCCAGGCCTATCCATTAAAATTGTGACAGTGATGCTATTTGACTGTGAATACGTTTGCAAAGATATTTTTAGTTCACTGATTTTGTAACATGCGCAGAGCTTTGTTTAGATGTGGTTAAAAATAAAACCATGCTGAGGTCTCCTGGGTTAGAGAATAAGTGAAGTCTTGACCAGAATAAACAGCAGTTGTCACACATTCTCAGAGAGTCCACTTTGTACTTCTGTTTCTTCTCTTCCGCTATTCTCATTTGGGTTGTGCACTAGGGCTGACCAAGGGGTGGACAATTAGGCTCTGACTTAGATAAAATAACAAAGAGCAAAAATATAAATGCTAACTAGAAAAGCACTCAGAGAGCGCAGACCTCCGCCAAGCCCCATTTAACGCAATGCTAACGAAATTTTCAAAGTGATCCAGAATCCAGGATTTCTTCTGGATCATCACCAAAATTTAATCATCTGTTGGATTTACCATTCAGAACATTTCCTGAAAATTTCATCAAGATCCGTCCATAACTTTTTGAGTTATCTTGCTAACTAACAAACAAACAAACAAACAAACAAACAAACAAACAAACAGACAGACTCAGGCGAAAACATAACCTCTTTGGCGGAGGTAATAATAAATAAATTTAAAAAAAAAAAAAAAAAAGAACTGTGGTCAAATAAGACATAATTATAAATGTGTATATACAAGTAAAAATAAAATATATAGAAATATAAATAGTGATGATATGACAGGGTTATCAAAAATACAAGAGTGCATAAGGGTTTCAATTTTGAAATTATGCAAACAAAAACAAAAATAGACAAAAACAACAAGAACAAAACAAAAACACAAAAAAAAAAAAAAAAAAAAAAAAAAAAACCTCCCACACCCCGCCCCTCACTCTCTGCACAAAACTATACAAACAACCCTGGGTACACAAACATCAAATGTCAGTCTAAAAAGTTACACATTGTGGCTTTAAGCGTCGGAAGCTGGAAAAAACCCAAACACGTTTTATATGTGACTGAATAACTTCTCAGAGACCCATTTCTTAAAACATCAACCACAAATGTAACACTTCTGTAGGCACCCGTTATAAAAGGCTTTGGTGGCTCTGACTGCAGGCTGTAGCTGTAAAGTGGATACAAATTTTTCAAACCAAAAGATACAAGTGAATCATTTTTTGTTTTTTTTTTATTTTTATGTTAACCTTTAATGTAAATCTGACGTTTTTTGGGATAAGAGACACTGTTGGACGTGCTTTTTCCTTGTTGTGGGTCCAATGCTACGCCGTGTGCGTGGGCAAACCTGGCTTCTCTGGACGTTGGTTTGCTTGATTTTAGTTTTTGGAGTCGAAGCGAATTCTGACCATAGCCACAGTGGACATCACCAAAATGCCTCCAGCATCACGGGGATCCCCATCGTCACCTTTAAGTGGCACCATGTAGACACGCCATATACTGTTGCATTGTGGATTCTGGTGGCTGGGCTTGGAAAACTGCGTATGTATATGGCAATGTAGTTTATTTATGTGTTGTTTTTTTATTGACTTAGTAATAGTGGAAGTAGGGTTGGATTGTAAGAGCTACAGATGAGCTATTACTAAAGTTTAATTAAGTCAAGAGTCAAACTTTTCTAATTGTCACTGATCAGATTGCTGACAATTTAAAAATGTTATGGATATGAATAATTACAATTAGAATATTATTCCATATTTAAACAACAGTTATAGTTTTGTGCTAAGCGAAAACAGAACAACAAAATTAAATAATGATCTAGAAGAATATATAATTGTTTATTGACCCAGTCCTATCTACAGCTAAGCCCCCCAAAAGTATGTGCTTTGGAGCAAGATTTGGAGCAAGATTCTGACTTCGGAGGAAGAAGTGGGACATTTTCTATTAATTGTCAAAAAATTGTCATTGATCAATATGAAAAAAAAAAAAAAAAAATCTTCAAAAAAATTATATACTAGTAAATGGTAATAATAAATTGAAAATAAGTAGCAAAATAGCAAGAGACTGGTGTCAAACAAGGCACAATTATACAATTGTATATGTACAAGTAAAAAGTAAAGTTAAGTAAAGTAAAAGGTCCCCAAAAGATCACAGTTTATCTTATCAAAATGTGATGTTCGAATGTATTTGTATTATTGTAATTTTCATTTAAACAGAAATGTATAATTAAATCTGTGGGCTCACCACCTGCACCTTGTATTCGAGTAAATGCTAGACAGATAGATTTAATGCCATATTGTGAAACGAATATGACATTAAATCATGAAAAGAAATACTATCTCATGTGGCAAACCTTCACCAGAAAGTTACACAGTGCACCTTTAGGAAATTTTCTTTCAAGCTTACTTAACTAAACTATCTTTTATTTTTTTTAATGATGAATTCTTGTGCGATGGGGAGTTTGCTGTGAAGTGTTTTGTTACAAAGGTTCTCAAAGCTTATCAGCTTTGAAGTTTGTGCCAGTAACACCAGTTGTTTTCAAAAAGCACGAGGCACACTGTAACTGCATTTTTCTTTATAGACACATAGACACATGCTTTATAGACACAAATATATAACTATAAATGATATGGAGATGAAAATGCAGTAGTGTTCTGACCCTGTGTCTCTGTATTACTATGGCAGAATGTAAAAAAAAAAATGTCTGAAAATTCAAGAAAAAATACAAAATTTTCAGGACCCTATGATCAATATGAGCGTTCATGGTCCCATTTAGGTGTGAGCGTGACTGAAAAACTGTTGGCTGTTGCTAGTTAGCTTGTGACTGTATTTTTATGTGTGAGAGACTTTCAGACTTTTAAAAGCAAGAATCAGACTACTACTACTACTACTGCTACTACTACTACTATTACTACTACTACTACTATAAAATATAAATTAGAGTTCAAAGTAGAAATGGGATCTTGTGAATTGCCACAAGACAGTGCACACCAGTGTTTCAAACTAAAACCTAAACTGTATTTCCACAATTGTTACCTAAAACTTGACTAATAAAAATTAACAGCAACATATTTCGTTAAATGAAGGTTTAAACTGCCAGAAAAATGCCTTCCTTGTGTGTAAATTGTCCCATTGCATTTTGGATTTGGAGTTTTCTGTGTTGATCATAGGTAGAGGTATTCTGCTTTGGAACTCACTGCTACTTCCTGTATTTTTGTACTTTTCTTCTCAACTTTCTTCTCAACAAATTTCACAAACTGCCACATCCATCCATCCATCCATTTTCTTCCGCTTATCCGGGGCCGGGTCGCGGGAGCAACAGTCTAAGCAGGGACTCCCAGACTTCCTTCACCTCGTACACTTCCGCCAGCTCCTCCGGAGGGACCCCAAGGCGTTCCCAGGCCAGCCGAGAGACATAGTCCTCTCAGTTGGACACCTGGGAGGTGCCCGAGCCACCTCATCTGGCTCCTGTCGACATGGAGGAGCAGTGGCTTTACTCCAAGCTCCTCCCGTGTGACTGAGCTCCTCACCCTATCTCTAAGGGACCGCCCAGCCACTCTGCAGAGGAAACTCATTTCAGCCGCTTGTATCCGCAATCTTGTCCTTTGTTCTTTTGAACTTGTTCTTTGAACTCCTCCACTTGAGGCAGTTACTCTCCACCCACCCGCAGAGGGCAAGCCACCTTTTTCCGGTCAAGAACCATGGCCTTGGATTTGGAGGAACCGATCTTCATCCCAGCTGCTTCACACTTGGCTGCAAACTGCCCCAGTGCACGTTGGAGGTCCCAGTCCGATGAAGCCATCAGGACAACATCATCTGCAAACAGCAGAGATGAGATCCTGTGGTCCCCAAACCGGATCCCCTCTGGCTCCTGACTGCGTCTTGAAATTCTGTCCATAAATACAATGAACAGAACCGGTGACAAAGGGCAGCCCTGGCGGAGTCCAACATGCACCGGAAACAGGTCTGACTTACTACTGGCAAAGCAAACACAGCTCCTGCTCCGGTCATACAGGGACTGAACAGCCCTTAGCAAAGAGCCCCAGACCCCATACTCCCAGAGCACCCCCCACAGGACCCCACGAGGAACACGATCGAATGCCTTCTCCAGATCCACAAAGCACATGTCGACTGGTTGGGCAAACTCCCATGAACCCTTGAGCACCCGATGGAGAGTATAGAGCTGGTCCAGTGTTCCGCAGCCAGGACGAAAACCACATTGCTCCTCCTGAATCTGAGGTTCGACTATCGGTCAGATTCTCCTCTCCAGTACCCTGGAATAGACCTTACCGGGTAGGCTGAGGAGTGTGATTCCCTTGTAGTTGGAACACACCATGGTGTAAAACTGTGATAAATACAAAAGAGAAGCTGTAGTTCCACAAAGCAAATGCTACAGTGACAGCACAAAATTCTGACCAGAACCACACTTTTTTTTAATTATTATAGATTACTTCAAAATGGGAATTATGTCTTATCAGATTCAGACTCTCTCCACTCTTCCGTTCTTCTTAACTTGATTCACCTAACTGCTGCTTGTTTCCACTACTCTGTGTGATTATTAACTATACTTTTACAGAGACACCTTCATGTTTCTTTTGGGATTATTTATATTTAGACACACTATCTAAAATTAGCAGTTTCCATAGCGATAAACAATTGCAAACTAAGTATTATTTAATGATCGAAAGTACTTAAATTTACGCCTATTAACAAGAAGCTTAAACCTGTGAATAAACTACAAATGTATGGTAGTCAGATCAATGTAACATTAAAGGTCCTATATTACACAAAATTGACTCTTGTGAGCTTGAAGCCATGTTATAATGTTGCTACCTCATCAAAAACATATCTGGAGTTGTGTTTTGGTTCATTCACACACATTTGACTAAAATTTATTATTGTCTCTCCAAAACTCAAAATGTTCTGTTCCACCTCGTGATGACTGAAGCGGTAGTTTTCTTTTACTTCTTGATTAGTAGAGATTGGCAATTCCAGGGCTGAAATCATCCAAATGATTCTAGTGAAGGTGTATAGAGTTCAAAAACACAGTGGAGCACTTCCTGTATTACCACATGACATCACAAGGTGGAACAGAGTGTTTTCTGTTTGAGAGAAGAACTCAGCCTAAATATGCAGGGTTTGTGTGTTAAACATGTGAATGAGACAAAATACAACTCCAGGTCTGTTTTTGAAGAGGAAACAGCATTATAACAGAGATCAGAAAATGGCGTAATATGGGGCCTTTAAGTATGTACAATTTTTTTTTTTTTTTTTGCCAAATTAATCAATGTATGTGGCTAATTTCTTTCAGAACTTTATCTTAATTTTGTGTCCTGTGTACAAAGGTAGATATAGGTTTTGTTTTATGGATTGCTACTCTGTAAGTGCCTTTTCTGACCCAGGTTTGTTAATGATATGCCCTAAATTAGAGCCATGGTTAATCATTTCCAAGTATTGCAAATTAAAATACTTTATTGACCTATTTTAAAGCAACTAATTTGTTTTAACGATGTTTTGTCCTTGAAATAAAACACTTCTACTTAGGTTACATGAATTGTTCTAAATTCTATATTCCACATTTTCTATCACACCCACTTAAGGCACCTATACATTATATTTAAACCATAAACTGTATAAAGAAGTGGACTAAGGGAGTGTGACGTCACCCATAGCGCTCAGCTCCAGTCAAATGAAGCTCACAGAGGCCAGCAGTTAAAAGGTTGAATTTGGAGTTATAGCTATAGCAGTTATAAGGCCGTGTTCCATATTAGGAATATGAATTTATTAATGGACAAAATATGAAATAAAAACCCCAGGCGGGTTAATACAAATATTTTAAGACCAAAATGATGTGGCGCAGTACAGCAGTTACAGAGAGAGGGCTGACAATATTTCAATGTAAAGTCAATTGGAGCCATGACATATCCATAGAAACAAGCAGGTGACGGACCCACAACCAGAAAGTTATTTATTCAATATTTTACCAGGTAAGTCAGTTGAGAACACCCGGTAAAATATTGAATAATAATTGTCCAAGGTACAAAGTGAGATTTTGCTATACCAATATCTACAGGGGCTACCGTAGTCTCTTCTACACATGGGAAACACTGACTTTCCATGTCTTTTTTTCACAGTGATTGAGGCTAACCACCATGTGACCGCCTATATCCCGGAGAGTGCCCTGCTCATCTGTTTTGGGTTAATTTTGGGGGGCATCATCTGGGGCGCAGACAAAGTTCAAACCTTCAGTCTCACCCCCACGGTCTTCTTCTTCTACCTTCTGCCCCAAATCATCCTGGACGCGGGGTATTTCATGCCCAATAAGCTGTTCTTCAGTAACCTGGGGGGCATCCTGATCCACGCCATCATTGGAACATGCTGGAACGCCGCCACTGTGGGCGTGTCGCTGTGGGGATGCCACATGGGAGGGGCCATGGGTGAGAGACTCTTTACATTTATATACTGAAGAGTAGAAATGCAAGGACCTAATTGCTACCATAAACTAATGAGCTTTAAAGGTCCTATATTACACAAAATCAACTCTCGTGAGCTTTAAGCCATGTTATAATGTTGTTATCTCTTCAAAAATATACCTGGAGTTGTGTTTATTATTAGTCTGTCTACATTTCCAAAGCTCAAAATGCTCTGTTCCAACTTGTGATGTCATGACAAGGTAGACAACAACTACCTTTTACTTTTTGTTCAGTAGAGACTGGTAATTCCAAGGCTTAAATTGTCAAAATGATTCTAGTGAAGGTGTATGGAGTTTAAAAACACAGGGGAGCACCATGTATTACCACATGACATCACAAGGTAGAACAGACTCAGCCTAAATATGCAGGTTTGTGTGTTAAACATGTGTGAATGAAACAAAACACAACTCCAGGTATGATCATGATGAGGAAAAAACATTATAACATACAGTAGATGAGAAAATAGTGTAATATGTGCCCTTTAAGAGACAACATAACGTCACAGTCATCAATACATACACATGAAGGAAGAAGATAAAGTTTACATACATACAAACATAAAACAAAATGCCATTCTATGCGAGATATTCATTGTATATTGTGTGTTTGTGTTTCTCAGGTGACATAGACATTGGCCTGCTTCAGTACCTGCTGTTTGGGAGTCTGCTCTCTGCTGTGGACCCTGTGGCTGTGATTGCAGTGTTTGAGGAGGTCCACGTTAATGAAGTCTTGTTTATCATGGTGTTTGGAGAGTCTCTTCTGAACGATGGAGTCACTGTGGTATGATAAACTAGACTGCAAAACAGACTGTATACTCAGGCACTGTATGCTTAAAGGTCCTATATTATGCAAAACTAATAATAAAGGGTTACTCAAACACATGTGTCTAAAACCAAACACAACTAGAAAAGCACTCAGAGAGCGCAGACCTCCGCCAAGCAGCTCAGTTTTCAAAGTGATCCAGAATCCAGGATTTCTTCTGGATCATCTGTTGGATTTACCATTAGGAACATTTCCTGAAAATTTCATCAAGATCCGTCCATAACTTTTTGAGTTATCTTGCTAACAAACAAACAAACAAACAAACAAACAAACAAACAAACAAACAGACAAACTCAGGCGAAAACATAACCTCCTTGGCGGAGGTAACAACATTCTAACATGGCTTATAACTCACAAGAGTATGCATAATATAGGACCTTTAAGATAGTAGATCAGCTTTGACATTTTGTGGAAGTTACTGAATATTAGTAATGAAAATGCCTTTTATTTTTTTAATTATGTTCTCAAGAATAATCCAAAATTCACAAAGAACCGGATCATATATACCGTAACAGTTCCGAGCAAAAGTCCCATGTCATCCATAGTCAATAACTATACCACGAAAGCATATCAAAACTTATGACAAATGAAACCAGCATTAACTATTTAAAGCAGTTTCTATTCATTCTATTTGTTCCTAGAAACTATACACTATAAGGTTTGAAGTGCATGTAATTTCAACAATGACGTTGAAAACCTCTCAGAAACTCAATCAAGTATTTCCTAGAATCATGAGTCTTGTTTGATGAGGTTTGATTGAACTAGATAAGGCCTTTATCTAATATAAATCACATAACCCAAGTGGTGATACAGCAAATACATAATACAAATGAGGTAATCTGCATTAAAGGGCCTATATTACACTATTTTCTCATTTATGTTATAATGTTGTTTCCTCATCACAAACATACCTGGAGTTGTGTTTTTGTTTTTTTTATTCACACATGTTTAACACACAAACCCTGCATATTTAGGCTGAGTTTTTCTCTCACGCAGAAAACACTCTGTTCCACCTTGTGATGTCATGTGGTAAAGTGCTCCACTGTGTTTTTAAACTCCATACACCTTCACTACAATCACCATCAGCCCTAGGATTGCCACTGTCTACTGAACAAAGGGTAAAAGGAGTTGTTAACCTGAAAACTACCGTTTCATGACATCACAAGGTGGAACAGAGCATTTAGAGTTTTGGAGATGTAGACAGACCAATAATAAAGGGTCAATCAAACAAAACAAAACACAACTGCAGGTATGTTTTTGATGAAGTAACATTCTTTGGATAAAAGTTCACAAGAGTCAATTTTGCATAATACAGGACCTTTAAAGAATAAATCGATAAGTTGTTTTTTAGTTTGATGTAGTTTCATCTGTTTAAACCCTTTTTGCATTACGTTTTCTTTGTTTTAGCATTTCTTATTCCTCATGATTTCCTCATTTTTATTTAGCATAGTTATAATTACTAAGTTATTAAACATTGCAATGCTTATTATTTCTCCAGGTGCTGTTCAACGTTTTTGATGCTTTTGTGTCTCTGGGAGGAGCTGAGATCGATGCTGTGGAAATCATCAAAGGAATTAGTATGTATTTTATTTCAGTTTGATGCTGAAAATATTTGATGTGGTCAATTTTTAATTAAGTGATTTACAGTCATAATAATCTCACAGTAAAAATATACTTTCTTCTAGGGATGTAACAATAACCGAAATATTGTGGTATCATTGTTTTATTGCAGCAACTGCTTAAAAATGGAGGAAACTACATATACCATGATCCTTTGTTCCATTTCATTGCAGAAAATGTGAAGAAATAACTGTTATAAAGAACTTTTCTATCTTAATTCTTTGGACTATGGCAGTATTATAGATCCAAATGTTTGTTGAGGATTTTTAAAAGGAAAAAGTAGCATTTCTTCAATTTTCTTTACAATATTGCAATGAATATTGAATCGTGAAAATAATATCGGAATTGTATTTTACCATGTGATTTACAGATTGCTATAACCCTACTTTCTTACACAGTTTCCTTCTTCGTTGTGGCATTCTGTTAAGCAACAAAATTGAGCAGGCTACTTTTTCCACCACTGATTCAATGCTGAAAATATTTACTGCTGTCCATTTTAAGATAAATAAATGTCAATTGATTTACAGTCATAATAATCTAACAGTAACAATATACTTTCTTCCCCAGTCTCCTTCTTTGTTGTGGCGTTTGGAGGGGCGCTGGTCGGGGTGGTCTTTGGGATATTGTTGTCCCTTTTGACACGTTGCACTAAAAATATTCAGATCATTGAACCTGGGTTTGTGTTTGTCCTGGGATACCTCTCCTACCTCACGGCGGAGATGCTCTCACTGTCTGCCATCCTCTCGTAAGTTATATTTAGTTTTTTAGTTTGTTTGTTTTCTTTGATCAATGTTATAATGTTGTTTCTTCATCACAAACAGACTGTGTGTTGTTTCATTAACACACAAACGCTGCATATTTAGGCTGAGTTCTTCTCTTAGACTGAAAACACTCTGTACCACCTTGTGATGTCATGTGGTAATACAGGAAGTGCTCCACTGCTGAACTGTTGACATGAATCTACCATTACATAGCCATTTTCACACTCCACCACCGGATAAGGAGTGGAAAATCCTAGCAGGATCTTGCCCCGACAGTTTCATTTGAGCGCTCAGAATACTTCCATGGGTTTATGATAGGCGATAGACAATACTTAGGACCTACACATTCACAATAAGAACTGTGCAAAGCAGACAATTTCAATAATTTGAAATTTTTAAGTTTAGGCTTATTAAAAAAATATAAAATTATCTTTTTTTAATCTCTCTTGGCAGCCGTGTGGCATTGTGTGTGTGAAAATGGCTCATGACATCACAAGGTGGAAGGAGCATTCTGAGCTTTGGAGATGCAGACAGACTAATAATAAACGGTTACTCAAACATGTGTGAATGAAACAAAACACAACCCCAGACATGTTTTTGATGAGATAACAATATTCTAACATGGCTTAAAGCTCATAGGAGTCAATCTGGTGTAATATACGTAGGACCTTTAAAGAATATTTCACACTATTTACTGCCCTGTCCAGTGAGACATATATGGAAAAAACTAATAAAATTTTCTGTTTCTTTAGGATTACGTTCTGTGGCGTGTGCTGTCAGAAGTACATAAACGCAAACATGGATGAGAAATCGGTTACCACGGTGCGCTACGTCATGAAGGTTTTCGCTAACGGCTCAGAGACCATGATCTTTGTGTTCCTCGGAATCTCTGCCATCGACAAAACCATCTGGGTCTGGAACACCGGCTTCATCCTCCTTACTGTGCTGTTTGTGCTCGTCTACAGAATCATCGGTAAAACTCAGAAAATAAACAAATGTAATCTCTAATCCCTGCTACTGGAGGTGCATTATTGACACTGTGTCCTTGAGCAACACACTTCACCTCACTTGCTTGTGTTGATTAGACTGTAACTTTGGACTAAGTCACTATTAAAGATATACTGTGTAACTTTTCTGGTAGAGGGTCCGCCACCTACTTGACTCCAGGTAAATATTATTGTTTTTTCTTTCCCTGGAATGTTCTAAAGTAGGGTATTTAATTTAATTATTTCCATGGAGACAAGCAGCCACATCACCAGGTCAAGTTACAGGTCAGATCTGTGGAGGAGTGGGCCCACTCACAGTAATAATGCATGTTTCTGTGGTAGTTTTAAGAAGTAAAAATTCAAAATTGAATAAATGCAAAATATATTTGTTTAATGCCATTCTGTGGAACATTACAGGCAAATCAATGACATCGCTATGGAGAAAAGCATATGGCGGACCCTCCACGAGAAAAATTACACAGTGCAACTTTAATCAAAAACTTCTTTCAAGAAAAACACTATTATTATTATTATTATTACTTTAAAGCATAGTGATATTATATGAAAAAATGAATTAAAACCAAAAAATATTGCTATATAAAAGTGAATGAATGAAAACTTTGCGGTGGAGGGGAGGGAGCACATTAACAGAAAAAAATAACAAGTAAGACAATGCAGGATTTTTCTCTGTTAACATACAAAACTACTAAAAAATATACAATTTTTATAACTGATTATCAAACATAATAAACAATCATGTAGAGCAGGTTAATACAAACATTTTAGGACCAAAATTAAGAGGCTCACAGCAGCAGTTACAGCAAGAGGAGTGACAATTTTTCAATTAAAAGTCAATTGGAGTCAGAGTCAGTGTAGCCGGAAGCGCGCCCATGCTCACTTCCTATTTGTAACTCAGCAGCTAACAGGTTAGCCATGTCCATTTATATACAGTCTGTGCTCACAACCAAGTTAGTGGTGGAACTATTCTACTAACAATAAATGGAGAACAAATAAATCAAAGTATTAAAATAAGCTCTAATAAGCCCTAATATCTTAAAAATGTACCTAAATACATTTGTACTTTCTACTTGTATGTTTTGTATACAGGTGTGTTTTTCCTGACCTGGATTCAGAACAAGTTCAGGCTGGTGCCATTGGACTTCACAGACCGGATCATCATGAGCTACGGTGGCCTGCGGGGGGCAGTAGCGTATGGACTGGCTGTGCTGCTGGATGAGAACAAAATCAAAGAGAGGCCCCTGATGATCGGGACCACCCTGATCGTGGTGTACTTCACTGTTGTCTTACAGGTGGGACAAATGTAACCTGAACTGGACTTTAAAGGGCCCATTTTATCTCTGTTATATTGTTGTTTCCTTGTCATAAGCATACCTGGAGTTGTGTTTTGTTTCATTCGCACACCTGGGATGTTCCACAGTACGGCATTAAACAAATATATCTTGTATTTATTAAATTATAGGTGTTTTTATTTTCAAAACTACCACAAAAACATGCATTATTACCATGTGGAGGCCCACTTCTCCACAGATCCGGCCATGTAACTTGTCCTGCTGATGTGGCCTGCTTGTCTCCATGGAGATAGTTCAATTAAATGCCATACTGTAGAACCTGGAACTGCCACTACACGACATCACAAAGTGGAACAGAGCTTTTGAGCTTTGACAGACTAATAAAGTAGCATTGCTCAAATACGTGTAAATGAAACAAAACACAACTCCAGGTATGTTTTTGAGGAGGTTTTGGTAACAACATTATCACGTGGCTTAAAGCTCTCAAGAATCCATTTTGTGTAAAAGATATCGTGGTGCAATTTTGTAATTTTCTTGTTTGTGTTTTTTTGTTTTGTGTTTTACAGGGAATAACCATGAAACCTCTGGTCACGTGGCTAAAAGTAAAAAGAGCTGCTGTTAGAGAAGTCACTCTCGTGGAAAAAGTTCAGAACAAGGTATGACAGTATGACAGTTAATATTACGTACTCAAAGTAATAAGTGTTGCATGAAAGTATTTAAATGATATAAATATGTTTTGTTTTTGCATGATAGGTGTTTGATCACGCACTGGTGGCAGTTGAAGACATCTCAGGTCAAAAGGGACATAACTACATGAGAGACAAGTGAGTAAAACATAAGTGACTTTAAAGGTGCACTGCGTAACATTTCAAGTGGAGGGTCCGCCACCTGCTTGTCTCCATGGAAATGTTATTGCTTTGTCTAGAATGTTCCACAGTATAGATGAAACCCATCTATTAAAAGGGAGACGAGCTGGTAACAACACTGTGTTGCATTACAATTCAGATCTGTGGAGATTTTTGATCATTGGAAACACCCTAATGCTAAGTGAATATCATGGAACATTCCACACAAGGCAATAACATCTCCATGGAGACAAGCAGGTAAAAAAAAAAATTAAGAATTATTTTGGTTAAACTTGAGTCATCGTGAATTTCTTATTGATTATGGTTGCAAGATTAACCACATTTGAATCAAAATCACAATTTGAATTAGAAAACTGCATATACTGTGAATTAGTTTAGCAGATGTCAGTATTTTCCCATATGTTATAAAATACCCTTGAATAGTTTTTAAATGTCCACTTTGGACTAAATATTGATGTTTAAAAAATGTTTTTAATAATAATAATACTGCCTTATACTTGTACACTCTTACAAAGCTTACTATTAGGCACTTTGATGATTTAAAAATTCGATAAAGTTCATGTATCAAAAACACCAAAGAATCCCACAAAATTGGACCTTTGTGAAAGCTGTCGATGTCCTGTCAGCTGAACCGTCTTGCCTAAGGACACAACGACAGAACTGATCCTCCGACCTTCAGGGACCACTGCTCTAACCACTGAGCCCTGTAGCCTCATATATACTCATGTGTTTCTGTTTAAATTCAGGTGGAACAACTTTGAGTCCAAATGGCTTTCCTGGATTCTGATGAAGCCTTCAGCGAGAAAGAAGCACGATTATGTGTTCAACGTTTTCCACCAACTCAACATGAAAGATGCTCTGGACTATGTGACCGAGGTACGACTGGAAATACAACTTCCAATGATATGGAAAAAAAAAATTAGATTGGATTCACGTGACGACACATTTTAGAATCATTATAGTTTAAACCTGAGCTGGAGGACAGGTCTACCATAGAACTCTATGGTGGAAATTGCTGTTTAACTGTCAGATTGAGGATTTGTTGACCTGGTTTATGTTTAATGTAATTACTGTAATTATTGGGCCAATCCACAAAAACAAAAACTGGCACAAAGTTCAACATCTTCTCACAACTTTAGTCACATCCAGTTATGAGAAAAGCGCAGACATCTTCCCTGTCCACAAATGGACAAAGGGCTTACGTTTTTTCACAAATAAAACAGTCCGTATTAATGCTAAAATAGGCTGAAGTCTGTCGGTGTTGCCATGTTTGTTTTGGTTCGCTTGAAATCTCAAAGCTGCTCTGTGATTGGTCGCCCACCACCAGCAGGCGCCAAGATGGATCCTCATGAGTTTATACCACGAGAATCCATCTTGTTATGTAAGGTTAATTATAAGTATCATTGTGAGTAAGTGTTGTTGTCTTGTACAGGGTGAATGTAAGGGCACTCTGGAGTTTATTCGTAATGAAACTGCCTACATCGACTTCAAGAAGAAGTTTGGGGACGACTTTTCAGACATCTCAATGCCTGACATTACAATTGAAATGGGAGATACAACTATCACTAATCCATATGCAAGGTACACAACTAAAGTGATCAAACAGCATTCAAACATGGCTAAAAGCTTACAGGAGTCCAGTTTGTGTAATATAGGACCTTAAATATCTCTGTACATTGTCCCTTCAAATAAAGAGCAAACTAAACTATATTATACTATACTATACATACTGATGAACTTCTGTCTGTGTATTTTCAGAGGGGACACTGTGCCTTCTATTAGTATGGAAATGCACGAACAGGCGATGAACGGACTGAGAGAGTCTGAGGACATGAACACGCACCACCTCCTGCAGCAGCATCTGTACAAGGGCCAGAAACAGGTGGGAACATTTAAATCTGTAATATAAATATTAGAACAATATTATTGTTTTGTCTAGAATGTTCCACAGTATAGATTAAGCAGGTTACAGCACTATGCTACATTACAGTACATTACAGGAATTATTGTATTTTTGAGCAATAGAAACACCTGTAATGAATAAATGCAAGATGGATATGTCTAATGTCATACCATGGAACATTCCAGGCAAAGAAATATCTCTTTAGAAACAAGCAGGTGCCTGGTGCCCTCCACCAGAAAAGTTGTGCAGTGCAACTTTAAAGTATTGGTTTTAATGTGTTTATTTTTGTTTTAGCATCGACATAGATACAGCCGCAGCCACTTTGACGTGAACCAGGACGAGAATGAGATTCAGGAGATTTTCCAGAGAACCATGAGAAACCGCCTGGAGTCTTTCAAATCGGCCAAAATGGGAGTCATGCCCCCAAAGACCATCTCCAAACACACCAAGAAAGACGCACAACAGAAGGTAAAAAAGATGATTAATAGTATATTTTTTATAATTCAAATCTTTATGTTTATATATATGTTTTATATGTTTTATGTTAATATGTGCCTTAAAGGCACACTAGTGGAGGGTCCACCACCTGCTTGTCTCCATGGAAATGTTAATGCGTGGTCTAGAATGTTCCGCAGTATAGATTAAACCTATCTATCACGAGGGAGACAAGCAGTACGCTACACTACAGTTCAGATCTGTGGAGAGTCGCCTCTATTCACAGAAGGAATTTATGTATTTTGGATATGTTTAATGTCATACCATGGAACATTTCAGGGAAAGCAATAACATCTCCATGGAGACAAGTAGATAGCGGACCCTCCAGCAGAAAAGTTGCACAGTGCACCTTTAACAAGATGAACATTGAGACATTTACAGACTTTTACCCTCTCCAACATTTCTTTTACTCACATAGTGCATTGATCACATATTGTTTTTAGTATTTGTTTATTAATAACATATTTTACTGTTGCAGATGCCCAATGGTAAATCCAAAAGTGATGAAGGTCAGTGTTTTAAATGTAAATGTTGTTAATAGGGGCGGTAAAAATATCCCAACGTCTTTAAATGTATACGTTGACGTTTAAAGTGCGTATGACAGGTTTTAATGATTCTCTAATTTCAACTTAATTTGGTGCTATAATTCCTGATGTGAATATAAATTATAGTTTTACCCCAACCGGGAAGCAGTTTATGAAGAAAAGTTACAGGAAGTAGAGAGTTTTATTTAAGAGAGTTCCACAATTTAGGCACAATTAACACAAGAAACACATTTTTTTCCTGATACTTTAAACATGATTTCAACAAAATAAAGGTGTTTTCTTATTTTATTTGTCAAATCATTGGAGTTTTGGCCTACTCTACTATTAAATCAATGTGAAATGACTAAATAAATAATAATAAAATAAATTTGATGAAAAAAAAAGTGAAATGACTATGCAATTATGCGTAAAATTAGTTAAAACTAGAGAGATAGATCAGTATATTGGTTGGCTATATACAGTATCAAGCTGATTTTTAGACTTTTTACCATATCGTCTATGGGCCTTAAAACTCCAACTCAGTCAATTTTGTTTTGGTCAATCTGCTGCCTAAAAAATACACACTAAGCTTTATTTTAACACTTTAATACGAAGAGATAACTGCACAAAACATGACTACACAGCTCTCTTAGGTTTATGGTTACAAAAAAGGTCTGAGGGTGAGTTTGTAGTAAATGTAAATTAATTTGGGGAACATAATAATAATTGGCTCTATACTAGAATATTTGCCCAAAAATACTGGCAGACCTTATCAGCCTTTGGTTCCTCTGAATTCTAAACAATGGGTATTGGCCATGAAAAAAATGATAATAACAATATTTTGTCCCACATTGTTGTTTCAGAGGGGAACAGTGCTTCTGGATACACAGGGTCTATTCCCAGAGTGACCTACAGACCTGGAGGTGAGAACATGCATCACCAAAACACTCTGTTCCACCTTGTGATGTCATTACAATTCAGATCTGTAGAGAGTTGCCCCTATTCACAGAAGGAATTCATATATTTTTGAGCAATAGAAACACCCGTAATTAATAAATATTAGATGGATATGTTTAAAGACAAACCATGGAACATTCCAGGCAAAGCAATAGAGACAAAATCTAATATGGGCTCTTTAAAGTCTACAAATCTCCATTCTAACCCCTTGCCCTCTGTCTGTTGCAGCTGGCATAGAGAACCCGGCCTTCATCCTCGAGCTGGACCCCATGGCCCCAGCGCAGATCCCTCCGTGGTTGGCCGAGGGGGAGGAGGGCAGTGCCACAGTTTCCCCGTCACAGAGAGCTCAGGCGGAGCTGCCCTATACCCCCAGTAACCTGCGCCGCCTGGCCCCCCTCCGAATCAGCACCCGCTCCACAGACTCCTTTGTGTTAGCGGACCTCCCACTACCCTCGTCTTCACGGGACAATGATAATCTGCCCCCTCCTCCCTCTCCTCCTCCCTATTAGAAATAAAAATGGCTGCGTTCACACTTAATTTGCACACGCCTCATTAAAAACTGGGACTTTACTGGTGGCCGGTCTGCCGCTTGCTTGTCTCCTTGGAGATGGTATTGCGCTTGAGTGAATGGTTCCAAAGTATGGCACAAGAAAATTTAAATTCTGTCAACTGGACAAAGGTTTCAGTGTGAAGATGTTTCAAAACTCATCCAAGCAGCTTCTTCAGTTTGTCTTCACTCTAAAACTTTTGTCCAGTTGACGGAATAAAATTTTTCTTTTGCTATGGATCATGGACCTGGACGACTGAAGGATTACAAAGACATTGTTCTAAAGTATGGCAATATAAGTTTGTCCTTCCACCAGAAAAGTTACAGGTCAGATCTGTGGAGAGACAGCCCTGCTCACAGTACAGAAAGTTTTTCAACATCTGTTTTTGAATTAATGCAAGATGGACAAGTTTAATGCCATACTGTGTAACAGTTCAGGCAAAGCAATAACATATCCATGAAAACAAGCAGGTGGCAGACTCCAGAGAAGTTACATAGAGCACCTTTTGTCCCACAACTAAATCTGGACTGGACCAGGACTAAAACTGGACTAGAATTGATACTTTGCAGTCACATCATGCTGGGGGTGTTCTACCATGGAGGCACAATGCACACAATAACAAACACTGCCAAAAAAGTTCTATGAGTGTCTGAAGACTCAAGAATAAATAAAAATGGAATTTTTATTTATTTAACAGAATTTAAACAACACATTTTCAGAAGCCTGTGATCAATACAAGCGTTTATGGTCCTGTTTAGGTGTTTAGGTGATTTTCAACAAAAAGGTAAGAGTGACTTCAGCTTCAGTTAGCATCACACCCCCAGGAAATATTGATGACGTCAGCTGCACAGTATTAACAGGATCAAACCAAGTCTAGATCAGGACCAAACTGGGCTTAAACCAGAACCAAACCAAGACCAAAAAGTGTGAACGCTGCCATAATAAACACTCAAATCTAACTCAGGTCCAGCTCAGACTTTGCACTGCCTCCTCTCAAAATATTGACCAGGAAATGTTATTTTTCCACACCATTCTTTAATCTAGACAAAACATTCCCAGTCACTCGACCTTTGCACTGTTGAGAAATTTCACTCAATGGAAAACCACATGTAACATGCATTATTTCAGTTTGAACATTATCACGCCTCAAACGTTAACAAAATATTTCAAAACCTTCAACTCCCCGACCCCTAAATGTGATGTACTTTTAAAAGATGACTGATATTATAGTTTTAGTAAAAGATTGATTTTTATTCTAAACGAATGATGCTGTCTTTTTCTGTTACTGTTTTCTGGTTGCTTTCAGATCAGAAAAATGTGAAGGTTTTATTCATGTAAAATCTGCATAAATAAATGTTGATATTGTATGTTTAATCTGTGGTAAAATAGTTTAATTTATTTTATTAAAGACCTGAAGCATAAGAAAGAGTGTTTTTGTTTTGTTTTTTATTTTGAGAAATTGAACATATGTAAAAGTTTTGCTGACAGACTCGATATTATGTTTTTATGCATAAATAACAATTAAAAGGCCCATATTACGCTATTTTTTGTTGTTTCCTCATCCCAAACATACCTGGAGTTGTGTTGTTTCATTCACACATGTTTAACACACAAATCCTGCATATTTAGGCTGAGTTCTTCTCTCAAATGGAAAACACTGGTCCATACACCTTCACAAGCCCTGGAAATGCCAATCTCTACTGAACTAAAGGTAAACGGTAGCTGTTAACTTGACAGACTAATAATAAAGGGCTACTTAAGCATATATGAATGAAACAAAACACACCAGTTATGTTTTGATGAGGTAACAACATTCTAATGTGGCTTAAAGCTCACAAGAAACAATTTTGAAAAATATAGGACCTTTAAAGGCAAGTTCTAGCTGGGATGGACATGTTAAATAGTATAATTTTCTTGTGAAGTAGCAAAATATATTATCCCCGAGTTAGTAAGGGACAAGTAATGTTAGTTGAGCACAAAATGTGTCACAATAAAATCATCAGTAATAATAACACTGGCACTACATTCATCTTTAGAATCTAATCAATGTCTAATCAATTATTTACTTTTGCCACAAGAGGTCACTACAGGAACCTGAAATCTACTGTACAAGTGTATGTGCAGTAGGTAACTTTTCTTTTGGTGAGGGGCCTGCTACTTGCTTGTCAAGGGAAATGTTATCTGTTTGGCTTGAATGTTATAGAATGGCATTACAGATATCCAGAATTTGTTTAATTAGAGCTGTTAGCAGTGCTAGAAAAGGCTTTCAAAAACATGTATTGTTGCTGTAAGCAGATCTGACTCAGATCTGACCTGTAACTTGGCCTGGTGGTGTCATCTGTTACTTGCTTGTCTCCATGGAGATATAAATTCTAGTTCATGACACACTGTGAAACATATCCCTTCACCATAAAAGTTACATAGTGCACCTTTAAAAGGCATTAAAAGAATTAAAATAGTACATGACTTACATAATATTAACTTATAAATATATAAAGAATTAGTCACAAAGTTGTACAAAATAATGAAACGTAGGCCATGAATTTAGTAAGAAAGTGGTGTGTGTGTGAGTGATGGTGGTGGTCGGAGGGGCTGATGGAGCAGATTGGCAGCCTCGTTCCTGTCAGTCTGCCCCAGGGCAGCTGTGGCTACAACAGGAGTTTACCACCACGTAAAGTGAATGAATAATTCACTATAAAGCATCTTGAAAGGAGCTACATCAAAATCCAATGATAAATTAATTTAAATCACATTTAAAAATAGTCCAGTTCTGAGGTTTCTAGTTGTTTTGTGATGTAGTCCAACAGAAATTTCTCATTTGTCGCCTCCTTCAGGTAGAAATGAGAACCGTCCAGCTTGTTAACAGTGAACTCTCCAGTCGTGATTTCTTTCCAAGCTGTAAGTCAAATATGAAAAATATATTTAGAAGGCTTTAAGCTGATAAATTCAGTTTACACTGTCAAAAATCTATAGTCAGATACCAATCTGATTTACATAACATACTTACTTTTTAGGCGATATCTTTGCTGTCAACAAAAGCATCAAATGTTCTTCTGGAGAATAATCTATTTAAAGGGCCCATATTACCCTGTTTTTAATCTATGTTATAATATTGTGTCCTCGTCAAAAACATACCTGGAGTTGTGTTTGGTTTCATTTACACACATTTAACACACAAACCCTGCATATTTAGTCTTCTAAATTTTTCTCTCAAATGGAAAACACTCTGTTCCACCTTGTGATGTCATGTGGCAATACAGGAAGTGCTCCATTATGTTTTAAAACTCCTTACACTTTCACCAGGATCATTTTGATTATTTCAGCCTTGGAATTGCCAGTCTCTACTGAATAAAAGGTAAAAGGAGCTGTTTACTTGAAAACTACCACTGCATGACATCACAAGGTGGAACAGAGCATTTTGAATTTTGGAGATGCAGACAGACTAATAATAAAGGATTACTCAAACATGTGTGAATGAAACAAAACACAACTCCAGGTCTGTTTTTGATGAGGTAATAACATTCTAACGTGACTTAAAGCTCACAAGAGTCAATTTTGTGTAATATAGGACCTTTAACACTGCTTTTGTAGATTTTTTTCTCAACATCACATGACATTTTAGTATTGTATTCAAGTTTGAAAGTTTAGTATCATGATAACACTACGAAAACTATTTAATGTTGTGGGAGGACAGAGGTGTGTGTGAGAGTTGACCTTGTAAGTCGTGAGGAATGTCGTCCTTCCCGTCAAAACATGTGATTGGACAGGAAAAAAGGGGCTGCTCCGGTCTGATGCACCTGCTCACACACAACACAAGACGCTGGGCGGGTTATATAATACAATGTATAATTAACAAACAATCAGTCATATCTTAGACTTAGACTTTGACAGACTTTACTGATCCACAAGGGGAATTATTTGGTAGTTCAGTAGCTCACACATCACAATATATTACAATAACGACAAGCAAAAAAATAGTAATAATAAATTCAAAATAAGTAGGAAAAATAGCAAGAGAGTTAAGTTATGATAAGCTAGTTAAACAAAAATCACTGGACTTACATAGCTTTTGAAGCCAGTGTTTTATGAAATATTTTATTCCTGGATATCTCAAAATTTGCATTAATGAATTTTTCAGAGACAAGGTTTGGAGTTTAATTTGTGAAAGTCTGTAATCACAGTTATACTGATACCTGGAAAGTATTTTGACTAGTTTACAATGGCAATAACAGAGACATACCAAGTGACTGTAAAACTGAGCTACATACACTGTATTACTGCTGGTATACAAAGCTTAAGATTCAGTTTCACAGTAACACTACTTTAGGCTCCTTTTTTAAAGTATAATTAATTTCTGCTTAATCTTAATTGGTGCTTATCCTGGTTTAGACCTGGTAATACACAATTTAGTTCAAATTTTGTCTTGATTTTTATCTTGCCAAATATCCTGACAGTTTACGTGTGTGAGGGTTTGAGGATCATAGATAATATTTTATTTTGATTGCATATTTTCACCTGTAACTCTCGACCACCCTGAGGTCAGCCTTCAGCGAGGGCAGAAACATCCTCATGATTTCAGGATTGGACAGAAGTTCAGGGGGGGTCCCTCCGATCGACGTCATCCACCGCACAAAATCCTCATCGGACAATTCACTCCTCTTTGGGTAATTCAGGCGCGACTCTGACTGAGGAATACAGAGGAAAGATAAATAATATCAGAATCTCCGAGTCTTGATTAATGGCCAAAAAAACAAATATGCATCAAATATAATCATATTATATATTGATTATTTAAAAAAAAAAACGTATGTTGTTCTGGGTAAAGAAGACATTGTACATTAATGAAGTCATTTAAAATACAAATGGATTGTATGCATATGTACACTTTACTAACACATAGAAAAACAACCACAAAAAACTTCACTGTGTTTGTTGCTGACCTTTTTACAAACAAAGATAAACATATAAACATATAAAAAATATCAGCCTGAAAAGCACTGCTGTGAGGTAGGAGCTTTACAATGCTTTATTTATGTTACCAGTAGTGTGGTAACACTACTGGTAGTGTGGTAGCACACTACTGTGGTAACACACTACTGGGGCCACAGTTGCCCTAGGGCAGACTGATGGAGGTGAGGCGGGTTTGTGTCTTGTTCCTGCCCACAGTGACACCTGGTATTTCCAAAGGTCCAGCCCTGCTTAGCTTCAGAGATCAGACAAGATCGAGCATTGACAACAGTTTCTCTACATTTAACATTTTCACTTTTCACTCACATAAGGGGCAGAGGCTCCAGACAGAAAGATGTGAACGGGCTCAATGTTGTGCAGTTTCTTCAGAGCACAGGCCACAGCAAAACTCGTAAAAGCTCCAAAACTATTTCAAATAAAGGTAAATCATTAAAACACATAATTACTACAGTTTGTTTTATTACAGTATACCCACCTGTGTCCAAACAGAGCGAATGGTTTCTCCTTAATCGAGGGCAGTAACACAGACATGACCTCGTCCACAACCTGCTGCATGTTCTGGAACAAAGGCTCTTTGGCCCGAGACTCTCGTCCGGGGAGTTTAACAGACAACACTGACAGGGACAGACAGGGACCAACAGAGACAGGGACAGATAGGACAGGAGAGTGGAATATTGTGTGTTCGTTATAGTTACATCAAAGCATCAAAGCACTGAGTAAACATTAGAAGAGTAAATAGTGCACATGGAGGATTTTACTTCTTCCTATATTAATATTAATAATAACTAATTTGATTAATGTAATGATTATTATTATTATTGTGCATGTTTGTTTGTTTGTTTGTTTGTTTTTTTCAAAGCAGGTAAAACAATGAGCTGATGACCTACATATTTTGTCGTGCCTTTAACTGACTGATGACGGTTTAATTGTTTGATTCTCCATTTTAGACAAGTCTCTCCATGGCCTAGCACCAAAGTACATCTGTGACATGTTAGTGCCATATGAACCATCAGCAGTCTGAGGATCTCAGGGTCCGGCCTTCTTATAGTTCTGGTTTAGTCTTGGTTCAGTTCTGGTTAAGTTCTGGTTTAGTCCCAGCCTCCTGCTGGTGCCCAGAGTCAGAACTAAACAAGGGGGGTCAGTGTTTGAGTTTTATGCAGCTAAAACCTCAAACTGTCTTCCTAAATATGTGAGACAGGCCTCTACTTTTGATTTTGCTAAATCCAGGTTCTGTTTAGCTCTGCATATGACTGAAAGGTTTTTAATTCCACACTCTTCTTTTTTAATGTTGATTTATGATGATTATTTATGTTTTGATTTGTTTGTTTTGTGATTTTAATGTCCTTCTTATTTTGTAAAGCACTTTGAATTACTATGTGTACGAATTGTGCTACAAATAAACTTGCCTTGCCTATTTGCTTCTGTGGTAAAATCAACAAGTTTTTTTCAGCCCTCTGAAATAACTGCTGTTGTGATTTTGGGGCTATACAAAAATACATTAAATATAAATGAAATGTCTTATATGTTTTTGTGTTGTTACCTTCGATGGAGCAGTTCAGGACATTTCCCCACCGAGCGTAATGTATGGACCCCCCTCCGGCCCACGGGAAACAGATGAGTCTGGACACTGCCTCTGGTCTCCTTTTAAAACATGTGATCACTTTATCCATCCTAACAACAGCAGAAACAACCAAGGAATAAAACAGGAAAATTATTTCACACAACTGACTTTTATTTTTTAATACAATAATGTAACAAAAGTTTAATCGCATCACTTTGTTTCCTATTTGTGGATTAATAAAAGTAACTGTCCTATTATCACAGAACCCACTTTTATATATCGGTTTCAAAATAACAAGTTAGAGGTACACTCATGTAACTTTACTGGTTTGTCTCCATGGGGATGTTTCTTTGTCTGGAATATTACACGTTATGGCATTAAACCTGAGCTTCACGTTCAAGTTATAACTTTAATTAAGAATATTTGGGAATGTAATGTATGCTTTATGTGTTTTATAAAGCTAAATCGTATCTGATACTAATATTTCAATGCCTGGTTGAAAACATTTGCTGTCCACCTGTGTAATAAACTATAATTATTAACTAACTAACAAACTTTGACTCTTCCTCCACTGCATAGAACACAACAGATCATGGTTTTCTGCAAAATAAAAAGTTTAACTTAACATTGGCTTTGAGGGATTTCAACAACATCCTATAACACATGTGCTATAGAAATGCCCAATGATTCTAATACAATGTAGAGTCTTTTAGTTTTAGACCTGTTAAATTGTCCATATTGCGTTTCTACTACTGTGACATTTACCTGTTTTTGAAGGCTTCTATTTATAATAAAATCCAAATGAGATTGACGCACCTTGTTGTTATGAGCAGGTCTTAATATCTGATAAATAACTGTAGTGATGATTCTCCATTCAGTCCCTTATTTCCTGGTCATTTTCTTCTTTGGTCAGTGGTTATTTGGTTAAAACCATAAAACTTGCATCTATGGAGACATCTACAGTGCGGAGTCTGAACACGCGTGACCCTGGACAGATAAAACGCCTTTTTGTCATTTCAACTCGCGTCACACGCACATTTTAATATTTTCCACAGATACAAAGGCAAACATTGTGACACAGACACGTCAATTTATCATTAAAACATGACGCGCACGTTTCAGAAAAAATCAAACGGAAGTGACGACATTGGTATTTCCTAAGGGTTTCCCTCAGAGTTAAGAGTTTGTCAAGTTAGAAAAAAATCACACCAAAAATGCATTTTATTTTTGAAATTCAGTATTATTTTTTATAGCTGTGCAGACATAAAATGATAAAATGTCCAAGTTGGTAGGGTGAAAATATCTTAAAATAATAGTCTCATACAATCTATAAATAGCCTATTTGATTTAAAGGTGTACTATGAAACTTTTCTGGTAGCGGTGGGCTACCTGCTTCTCTCTATCCAGTCCAAGTTTATTTGTGCTAAAAGTATTAAATTTAAGGTCTGGACATATAGAACTAATAAAAACATTAAAAACAGGCCAAATAAAAATAATAAAATAAATAAATTAAAACAATAAAATAAATAAAAGCAGTACTAAAAATAACAAAATAGATGAAAAAGTAAAAAGGCTAAATAAATAAATAAATAAATAAATAAATAAATAAATAAATAAATAAATAAATAAAATTAAACACACAGAAGACCACAATATTCATGCAGTGTTTAAAGCCATGGAGCTGATTAGCATTTGCTAGTATTTTGAAAGGGGTGTTTTTATTGCTCAAAAAGACCGTGCCATACTGAGAGCGGGGTCACCTGCCCATAGATCTGATCTGTAACTTGGCCTGTTGGCATCAACTTCTTGTAACCATGAAGACTGATAGGTTGGAACATTCTAGCCCAGGGGTCTCCAATGAGTTCCCTTTACAAAACAAAAATAACAAGAAGAGTATATATAAGAGCCACAGCAAACATTAGTATTTGAATTTAAATGTTCTTTTATGCATTTCATGGTTTGGAGGATTTTGGACATGAATATAATAAAAAACAAGAAAATACTATGGCTATAATTGACATATACTACTATAGTAAACAGATTTATTTGCTTAGTACCAGAATTAGGGGGTACTTGGGTACTTGGGTCCTTACTGTGGCTTTGAAATGGCATGTGCTTTGGAATGCTGTCTGACTCACTATGTTTTGACTTGTCTGACTTCACTTCAACAAGAGGAAGTCTACTTATGTGTCTCCATGTGGCCTCTTACAACAGCCGACTAACGTAATGCAGTAAAAATAGGTATATTTACAACTCAAACTGTTGGCAATATTTATAAATAAGCACTGATCTGATAAAACAAAATAAACAAAGTAGAGATTATAAACTCCTTGTCAGAAGTTAAACATAGTGCTTGCCGTATTTAAAGGAACTCTATGTTACTTTGCTGGTCTGCCGTGTCTGCCGTATGCTTGTCTCTATGGAGATGTTTTGTTTTTTTTTTGCCTAGAATGTTCCACAGTATGCCACACTTATCTATGGTGAAAAGCAGCAAGAAAAGTTACAGGTCAGATCTGTGGAGCAGCAACCTAGCTCACATGCATGTTTTTCCAGGTATTTTTGTGTAATTGCTTAAGTAATTAAGCAATTAGGGGTGTCCAAAAATATTGAAATATCGATATATTGTATCATTTAATATGATGATACTGTATCGATATCATGGCCACAGCCATGATTTAGCCTTTATTTTTTATTGAATTTAATTGAAACATATCGTAATGAATTGTATCGAATCGTAAAATCACTTTATCAAGATATGTATCGTATCGTGGCCTATGTATCGAGGTATGTATCGTATCGGCAACGAATGATACCCAGCCCTAATAGCAATAACATCATAGAGCAGGGATCTCTAATCTGTAGCTCGGGAGCTACCAGTGGCTCTCCACCCCCTTCCAAGTCGCTCACCAAGGGATTTCTGAATGCTGAATAACTCAAAAGTGATTAATTACACGGCTGTTACCACTGGTGCCTAACTCTGTGCACTAAACTTAGACTTAGACTTAGACAAACTTTATTGATCCACAAGGGAAATTATTTGGATACAGTGGCTCACTCATCACAATATAATATAATAACAGAGAGTAACAAAAATAGATGGTGTAGCAAAAAGAGCAAGAGACAGATGTCAAATGAGACATAATTATAAAAATAAATGTATATGTACAAGTCAAAATAAAATAGAAAAATGAGTACTAAACTATAAAATAAACTATAAAATCACAGCTATATACAAGAGACAAGAACGACAGTGCAAATACTATGCTGATTGACAGGGCATGAGGTAATCCGTTACTTAAGATTAAGTTGCTATACAATTGTAGGGAGTATTATCTGTTACATAAGGGTGAGTTGTTGTACAAATGTATGGAGTATGGTATGAATGTAGTCCTGTATCTCTCACTGTTTGAGCGGAGCTGTAGGAGTCTGTTGGAGAATGAGCCCCTCTGTCCCTCTATAAGGGATAATGTCCCTCTAATAAAGGGATAATCGTTTATGTTTTATAGGCTTCTAACTGTACCCCATCTAAGGCTTGCCCTCTTTCTTATATCATTTTTCTTCCGACCACTAAAATGAGTAGCTCTCTGGCATATTCATGTTGTCGGAGTAGCTCACTGGAGGAAAAAGGTTGGAGACTCCTGTCATAGAGCATGTGTTAGACCCTCCACCAGAAAAGTTACACGTGCATCTTTAAAGATTCTCTTACAAGTTACAACACATTTTCTCAGTCAGGATATTTTGTTTACATATTTTTCCCTCTCATTACCCACTAGCACATTCCTGGAGTGCTTGAAATGCCCTTTTTTGTTTTTCTCCGGTGCTTTTATTGTGAAGGGGCGTTGTTTTTCCGCATGTAAACTTGACAGAGGCGGAGGAGGAGACGCTTCATACCGGTCTATCGCTGACACCGAGCAGGACACCGGGGCTACAGACCCCCACGTATGGTAACGACGACTCCGATTGCCTCGTTTTTAACCCAGGACGACAAATATTATACGCGAAGAGGTAAATACTCAACAACATTTTGAATTTTGAGTTGACATTCGGTAGCTTCTTAGTATTCGTCGCCGAACGCTAGCAAACTGTTAGCCGCTAATGCTATCTGCCAAATGTTACCAACCAACTCTACTTTTGGGTGATTTTAATGCCAATAAAATAATCTAACTTAATTGTATGTGATTGTTTTTTCGCAGATACACTGGAGAAGTTGTTTTAAATCGGAACCGGCGCTATTCTGATAACTTTAAAGCTTGTAGTTACCCCAAGTGGACCTCCAAGCGGACCGACTCGTTTGACCGCAGCGAACCCGAAAAGGAGGTCAGCTATCGGGGGAGCGTTGGAGCTTTCAGCCGCTGCCGAAGAAGGAGTTTAGCCTCGCAGAGAGAGCCGGGTCTTCCGGACAGAGACCTCATGAATGGACATCGGAACAACAGGTGGGAGCCAGTACTCGCACTCAGGGCCATGTTGCTTTACCTAACCTAATTTGGCGTTCAGGTGTTGGGTTATTTTCAGGCTGGTGGCCGCTGCCTGCTCGGTTGTAGCTGGTGGCATTCGTAGCGTGAAACGAGATTATAGTTTGGTTATGCCTGGTATTTTGCTTTGCTGGTAAAGTATTATTACTGAAACTGTACTCAAATATCAGTATAGTAGTAGTGTGTGCGTGTGTGTATGTATATACTCTCATAACATCGACACATTAGAAGTTTTACGTCTAAGCAAACCCATAAAATTGTAGATCACAAACAGAAAGCATTAGTTACTATATTTTGGCTTCTTGCTTTGCTACTTCTTGAGCAGTTGCTAAAACTGAGCTGTGCAACTCTTGGTTTAACCTGAATGAATGAATAAGGGTGATACACACAGTAAGGTAATGAACAACAATGAGAGCTTTATGTAATTATTAAATGGGGTTGTCGTTCAATATATGAAAGCTGGTATTATATTTATTGTGTATGCATTTTCTTTTTCAGATTTTTTGGGTTATTTTCTGGCTATATGAAAAGATTTAAGCCATAAAATTTGGATTCGTAACTTCTATGATTCATTACAGATACAAACTGTACTAAAGTGTTTCATTCTGCTATTTATTTATTTATTGCAGCTCAGTATTGTAGATTTAGAATAGTTTTTGTGGTTTAAATCTACTCTTGTCTTTTGCATCAGTGGCATAGATTAGTTTAAATATTATTGTTTTCATCAATATATCAAACGTCAAAATTTGTCATCATGACAGCCCTATATTTATGTATCACATTAAAACACTGCTAACCAAAGTGCTTCACTCAAGAGTCAAGTTTATATGACAGCATAATAGCAAAAGGAGAAATTAAATTTGTCAACTGGACAGAGTTTATTTGGTCGAATACGTTTCGCAGCTCATCCAAGCTGCTTCCTCAGTTCTCAGAAGTCAGTTCTCAGAACTGAGGAAGCAGCTTGGATGAGCTGCGAAACGTATTCGACCAAATAAACTCTGTCCAGTTGACAAATTTAATTTCTCCTTTTGCTATGGATTCTACCTGGACGACTGAGGGACTCTACACACATGACAGCATAATGACAACTTAACGACAACAAATCCAAATGCTCTACATTAAAATAAATAGCAAACAGATATTTCATTAATTTTCATCTGCTGCTTTCCACAAAACCACTGCAGTTGTGTTCATTCATTTGCTTATCCAAAATGCCCTCTTCTTGTGTTGCCAACTGGATTCAGTGCAAGTCCTTCTTGGTCCTTTTGAAACCAGCCCCACAGGTTTCCTCTCCTTTTGTCTACGTCATGACTGTTGTAGCTGTCAAACACAGGCGTGCTCCGTCAGCTGGCTCTGAAGGCTGAAAGCTGAGGTGAAAAATGAATGATAAGTGGTGATGGATTGTATAATGTGTTGTCATACTCTCAGTAATGCTTTGTGTAATGTAAGTCTTTTCATTTAGTCGATTAATTGGGAAATAGTTTCTCAGTCTGCAAATTTGTATTAGTCTATTGTTATTATTTTTATTTAGGTAATGAGGATATGGACTACAACAGAAAGGAGAAGCTATGGAGTGAATTTGATGAAGATTAGGGAATGAATCATGGGTTTAATTTGCATTTTTTCATATACATACATCATTTTCTAGTCCTTTTTTGCACAGATCATTTTACAGTTGGCAGTAGTTTTGTTTTTGCATGAACTCCCATGGAGTTGTCTTGACAGTGGTTTATGGGTCAGATACATAGAAACAAACACTGTAGTCAATCAAGAATTTCCTTAGTCAACTGCAGCCCTGATTCTTAAAGGGGGAACAGAGCTTAGTATTTCTGTATTATACTTTTCTTCCCCCAAATCTACAAAGTTCTACTAGTAACACACAAAGGATGTCCCTTTCCTTTAACTCACTACAACAGCTGATAAACTCAAGTTGGGGTGTTTAATGCACTACCATTTCTTGTACTTAGTTTTGTTTATGACAAAAAATGTAACACCAACTCAAAACTAGTTGAAATGGTAATTACCTTCATTAACATGTTTAAAAAGAAAGTAACTGATTTCAATGGCTCTGTGACTGCAATGAATGGCTTTTTTTTACATTTTCAGTGCAATTTCTAATGCAAGTAAGTGAGGAAAATAAAAATAAATTTTCTTCCAAACAGATTGATTTAAACTTCAAATTCGATTAATAGATCTAATCTTTTCTTTTTTTTCTTTTTTTTTTTTCCCCAGCCCTGCAAGTGAGTTAGTGAGTGAGAATTATTTTTGGTGTTCAGAATACTTGCTTACATTTGGGCAATAAGACAAACATTTTTTACCCTCATTGATCATTATAAAGTAATAAAAATGGCTCGTAATATTAATTTCCTGCCCAATACAACTTTTAGCAGTTGCCATTTATCACAAAAATAGTAAAATTTCTTCCTACAAAGTCTGAACTCCAGCTCCAAACCACATGCTTTTACTGACTGTAGACCCAAGCCGATCATTGACGATTAAAAATGAGCAAATCACGATCTTGATTAAAATAGTATTTACACAGTCCTACTTGAAACTATTTTCTCTTCTCTAAGCGTGTTATAACATCACCTGTACTTCACTCATTACACGCCGCAGCCCTCTTAGACTCCAGATCGCTGTGATGTCATCTGAAACCTGGCAGTTGACTTATCCGTTTGAGGACTGGTCCAGTTGCTGCCATGGCAACCCATGCCGCCTGAACTCGCCAGTTTTAACCGCCGTCCCTGCCGAAGTGTTGAACACGAGTTAATGGAGCATGCTCAGGAGTCAGGGCATTGCATTGTTGATTATAGCTGTAGGGGACGCTGGTGTTTTGAGGCTTGTGTTTAGTATTGATGTTGTTGGGGGCTACGGACTAAACTGGTTCACTGTGAAACCGACACGTGCAAATGACCCCGCTGCCCTCCGCCCTGCTTTAAAGAGCCCATATATGCTGTTTCCTCATCCAAAACACACCTGGAGTTGTGCTTTGTTTTATTCACATCTTTAACACACAGACCCTGCATATTCTTCAACACAAAAAACACTCTGCTCCACCTTGTGATGTCATGTGTTAATATAGGAATGGCTCCACTGTGTTTTTTAAACTCCATACATCTTCACTGGAATCATTTGGATGATTTCAACCCTGGAATTGCCAATCTCTACTGACCAAAGGTTAAAAGGGTTTCTCAAACATGTGTTAATGAAACAAAAAAACAACTCCAGGTATTTTCATAACATCATGACATGACTTAAAGCTCTCAATTTTGCTGAATATAGGCCCTTTAAGCCCCATGATAATGATTATGATAAAGTAAAATGTGTACATGATTTGCTTCTTAGTGTTTTTACATAGTTTTTGAATACATTTCTGGCCACGCCACAATAATTGCCATATTCACTTCATTATATGAAAGCTGGAACAGTATATTTTGGGGCTCAATATTTTATGGTGGATGCATTTTCTTTGCAATAGTGGGGAGGTTTTGTTATTGTTGTTTTTGTTTTGTATTAACGATAAGATTTGAGCTGTAGCGGGTTGAATAAATCCCATTTATGGATGATTATTGGTACATTCTGCTATTTATTTGCTGCAGCTCATGGCTTTTAATGATCCTGTTTGTTTACAGATGATTCACTTGGTTATTGTGTCAGTGGCATAAAGTAATTTCAATTTTATTGTTTATGGCAGTATATCTCGGTAGCGATATATAGTGCTTAAAGATTGTTATTGTG
Source organism: Taenioides sp. WSHXM2023 (assembly GCA_029959045.1). NCBI lineage: Eukaryota > Metazoa > Chordata > Actinopteri > Gobiiformes > Gobiidae > Taenioides > Taenioides sp. WSHXM2023. Next base: position 23,899,682 of record CM057097.1, read on the forward strand.
ACAGACCTATATATTTCTAGTTCTCTATTATGAGAGTTTGCTCAGTTGTCTAAAGCTGCGTTTCCTATGTCATGGTTATGGAGTGAAAAGTGGGTTATGAGGTTAAAGCTTTATTACCTGTTTAATATGGGGCAGTGACTGTAATGTAGTTCTATGGAGAGCATGATTTTGATCAAAACTAAAGGTGTCAAAGTTGCACCTGTATTCATTTTGGTTGTTTCAGGGAGATCCCACCTGGCCCTGTTTCTACGGCAATGGCCCAGGGGATTTTGCACCTGGAGAATCTGAACCAGGACTGGATCTGGTCTAGGGACTTAATCTGGGACTATGAGGGGCATTACTGAGGGGCATTACTGTAGGGAGTATCTGTTTGGGAAAAATGTGCAGTTGCTATTTTGCAGTTTTTTAATTACTTTGTAAGTGGATATACTGTAATTTGTGGTTATGGAGAGGCAAATCTTCAGTTGTTTTAAGCATGTATTAGTTGATGCTAACTTAAGGCACTTACTCTACTGGGGATCTCATTCATAAAACTACGTGCCAAAACTCTTACTCTCCTTGCCTCATCTCTCTACAAAGTTCAGAGTTTGGGGATCAGATTGCAACTTCTCACGTCAAGTTTTCTTTTTATAAAGCACAAAGTAAACATGCGTATACTTGTGGTTAGGCCTGTCATGTAACAAGTTTTGAAGCATGATATATTGCTATTTGTTACAGAGAAATATTGTGATAAACAATATAAAAATATTGAAAATACTTTAAGCCACTGACACAAAGCAAGATAATGCCCGCAAACCAATTTTTAAATAAACAGTATCATTAAAAAGGTCTGAGCTGCAACAGATAAACGTTATTTATTCTGCTCTCTACAACTCAAATCATTATTACAAAAATGGTAAAAAATCTTCACTATTGCAAAGAGAAAGTACAGACTATAAATATTGAGCCCCAAAATCTATTGTTCCATCTTTCATATACTGAGCGATAAGTCAATATAGGAATTATCATAACGGGCCTTTGTGGTGTTTTCTGATGGTTCCTCCTGATTCTGTGGCACATTTTCAAACTAACAAATAAACACGTCTCCCCCAGGTCTCTGCAGGGCTGGATCTGACCTTCAGGGGGCCCAAGTGATTATTCACATTCCGTAATGTGATGCACAGCTGTCAACATCTGCATCACATGCAGATGTTGATTTTTACTGTTTTCTAGTACATTAATATTTTCCAGTTGGCTAAAATGTAATCACACTTTAGCCAAATGGAAAATATTATGTTTTCTGTTGGAGATAGATGTATTGTTTGGCCGAGATATTGGGACGATATTTGCAGTTTTTAGCGAATTAACCATCAGTCTTAAATCTCCAGCTCAGGCTGATATTTTGTTTTGGACGATCTGATGCCTAAAGAGTGCACACAAAGCTTTATGTGTGTAACACTTTAATGCAAAGAGATAATGGCATAAAACATGACTACACTGCATTCTTAATTATTTGCAGTAAAACTGGGCTTGGGGAAGGTTTGTAGCAAATTTAAATGACATTATTTGGGGAAAATAATCCAAATAAGCTCCACATATCGACCGTGAAAAAACCCATATCGGTTGATCTCTAGTTTCTGAAATATGATAGTGTCTTATGTGGTTGTGCCTCTGTGCCACACTAGGCCTCTAAACTTACCCCTCGTCTCCAAATGTCTACTTTAACTTAACAGTCCTACTCTGTATAAATAGGACTGCCTCTTTTTTTCTCTCCTATCATAATGTGTTTATGCACTGCCATAAAACCATTAAAGATTAACTTTAGGATCACGTCACATTTTTTGTTTTCAATAAATGAAAGATAACATCAAATAACTGCTCAAATAATTAGCAGGTGATTAACCTTATTGATATGTGCATGATGTGTACACAAAACTGATTAATATGCACAAAGACAAGAGCGCATTTTGTTGTAACTACATGTAGATTGACATAAACATGAATGATTAAACTATTGGGGCCTGGGCCTTTGCAACTGCGGGGCCCTGTGCAACTGTAGTCTGCGTGTAGGAAGATCTACTACCCATAATGCACTGCAACAAGATCTGTGTGGAGCATTACCGGCAGAGCTTTTGAACTACAGCTCAACAAATTTGGAAAGATATTGGACATTATTCCAAATTGTTCCACCTCTGCCAACACTTTTATTTATAGACTGCTCATTCTTTAACTCAAAATAGCACTGTCCCATTGTGACTCCGGCTGCCTCTGTATAAAGTACATGATGTCATTTTGCGAGGGCAGTTTGACATTTATGAAAATTGGTGTCACGTTAGCGTCTGTGCTGCTATTGCTAACACCCACTCTGCATCCCATCTGCAAAGGTCACGCCAGTCAACAGACACCTACCCGATATGTTACCAACTCTGACTCTGCACAGTGACCACTATCTGATAAATGCACAGCCGAAATTCTGTTATTTTATTTTGATAACAGAGGAAACAGATTGTAACGAATATTAACATCTTTAAGTCCTAAAACCACTTCCTTCCGCTGAGTTGCTCCAGATGGTTTGATAAATGTTGAGAAGTTTGTGGTAATATTTTAAAGGAACCATAATACGTTATTTTCTGATCTACTGTTTGTTATAATATTGTTTCCTCATCAAAAACATACCCATAGTTGTGTTATGTTTCATTCAAACACGTTTAACACACACAACCTGCATATTTGAAAACACTCTGTTCCACTTTGTGATGTCATGTGGTAATACAGGAAGTGCTCCACTGTGTTTTTAAACTCCATTCACCTTCACTGGAATCATTTGGATGATTTCAGACCTGGAATTGCCAGTCTCTACTGAACTAAAGATAAAGGGTAGCTGTTAACTTGAAAACTAAAACAGAGCATATTGAGCTTTGGAGATGAAGACAGACTTGTAATAAAGGGTTACTCAAACATGGATGAATGAAACAAAACACAACTCCAGGTGTGTTTTTGAGGAGGTAACAGCATTATAAGATGGCTTAAAGCTCACAAGAGTCAATTTTGAGTAACTATTGGACCACTATGTCATAGGGATGTTAGGTTTAATACATTTTATCCAATAGTCATTATAGAAGAAGGTGTAATTTGTATTTTTTACACCCTTACTAACTATGTTGCAAATTCATTCTATTCTTAAATTAACTTTTGTATTTTTGTCTCTCCTGTGTTCCCGTAGGAGCCCAGTCCCTGTTCTCGTTGCCGCGGCGACCAGGTTATGGCACCATCGGGAAACCCATCCGGCTCCTGGCCAACTGCTTCCAGGTGGAGATCCCCAAAATCGACGTGTACCTGTATGAGGTGGACATCAAGCCAGACAAGTGCCCGCGCAGGGTCAACAGGTGATGGCGATATACTTTATTTATTTGTTTATTTGAACAGGGACAGATGCACAAACACATTAAGAAATCAGTAATCTGATGCAGGTGCCACAGTGTTTATAGCCTCGGCTAATTCGCAACACCAGTCCCCAGAAGGGTTTTTAAACTGTTCACTAAAAAACAGTGGGATATTCAGCTTTTATTTATTTACATTTTATATCTGGTTTTGGATTACATTATTATTATTTGTATTTATTTGTATGTTGTAACTATGTGGTAAACTGCTGGCCAGGACTTTTAATCAGGGTTTTTTTTTTTTTTATCTCAATGGGATTTTCCTGTTCTATTGATACTTAGCAGCTGATGTCCTCAACATTCTCTGGGGGTGTGATGCTAACTGTAGGCTCTGCTCTGTCTGAAGCTCTGTCACTCAAGTTAGACTTTTTAACATAATCTGACCATGAAAAACTGACTTGGCTGGAACTATAACAGGAGAATCTGATTTGTACTATTAAATTAAACTATTATTAAACTGTTAAATAAGTGTCTCACACATAAAATTACAGTCACAAAATAGCTAGATTTGCCAGTTTTTCAGTTAATCATCAACAGCTAAACAGGACCTTGAACACTCAAATTGATCACAGGCTCCTGAAAATGTGCTGTTTAAATCCATTCTGTATTTTTTTTTCTTGTTTTCAGACTTATCTTCAAACATTTTTGACACTGATTGATAATGATTGATAATTACTTTAATTTAATTTGGGTAATTTTTGGTAAGCCTTGTGGAAAAAATGATGTATCTCTTGAAGAAAAAATAATTAATCCATTTGCGAAGCCCAATGAGTTTTTTTTTGTTTTTTTTTCTTTTGGAATACAGACAAAGGTTTATTCTTGTTATAGCAGATATGGACAGGGCCTAGTCCTGCCCTGGCCAGAGACCAACAGCCAACAGCCTCTCCTGAGTCTCGTCTCTCCAGTCACCCCTTCTCTCCATCCCCTGAGTATCTCCCCCCGAGCATCCCCTCAGAGCATCTCCTCCAGAGTGTCTGAGCTCTGAGTATTTATACAGAAATACAAGTTACATACATATCAAAGCAGAGTGAGTTTTGTTTCACAGACTTGTGCTAAACAACTTAACTTACATTTGAGGACAGCTAAGACAACAGTTTCCTGAGGGTGGGGGCAGTTGTGTCTGCTGACTTTACACATGCTAATGACTGGTCTGGTCTAAGGTAGAAATCACATTCATTTACACAAAGACGGATTGAGAGAAATCTTTCCACAATATAAATTTCCATCACCGCAGATATAGTAGCGCCTTTTTAATACCAGGTCTCATGTGTCTCACAGGGAGGTGGTGGACTCCATGGTTCAACATTTCAAGGTGACGATCTTCGGGGACCGTCTCCCTGTTTACGATGGGAAGAGGAGCCTGTACACAGCACAGCCTCTGCCTGTCGCAACCAGTGGGGTAAGACTCCTGTGGTATCATGTAGAAACAGCAGTGATTTATGTATTGCTATTAGGATTCTGTTCAGAGTTCACAGGAGAATTGACAAAGACTGAAATATGACTAACAAACTAATATAAGAATCACATTTAGACTTAAACAAACTTTATTGATCCACAAGGGAAATTACTTGGACACAGTAGCTCACATATAACAATACATTTAAGAGCAAAAGAGCAAAAGTATAAATGGTAATAATAAATCCAAAATAAGTAGCAAAAATAGAAAGAGATTAGTGTCAAATAAGGCCTAATTATAAAATGTATTTCAGAACATGCTTGTACAGATCTAGACTACAGGGTTAGCCATTGTTATGCAGAATAAAATGGGATATTTTGTTGTTAGTGGAGGAAATGATGGTATTTCAAAAACTGCAGCTTTTGCCTTTTGCTAATTGTGTCCATTCAAATTGCAGTTTCTATTTGATTAATCTTGCAGTCGTACTCTGCTCTGTCGGCATCTAATTGTGAAATATTTTAATGATTGCAAACCTGACTAAAGAGCCTTTTGCGCTGCTGTAATATATTTGGGATGACTGCGAGTTGGCTCTGAGATCGTGGTCCATCTTTGCTTCATTTTGCTTTCTGATAAAGCTGTTCTAAAGCTAAAACTCAAAATCTGTGCACATGAAAACTAGGAACTAGTTTGCTTTAAATGCCTACTTCTGCTTTTCATGGTTTCAAAAGTGAAAATACCAGAGAGCTACTGATTTCAGAAATATTTAGTGTATATAAGAGCAACAGCAAGCCTTAGATGAGGTACAGTTAGATGCCTATAAAAAAAATAAATCATTATCCATTTATTAGTGCACAAAGTCAGGCAACAAAATGATACAGTCACAGTGGTAATAAGCAGTTCATTAATACAATTTTAGTTATTCAGCACAATACGTATAATTCAGAAATTCTTTGGTGAGCTACTTGGAAGGGGGTAGAGAGCTCCTGAGCTACAGGTTAGAGACCCCTGCAATAAAATTTAACATCCATAATGATGACAGACCCCCAACCAAGAAAGTTAGTGCACCTTTATGTAAGTTTTACAAATCAAATCCTCCGTTCTAAACACACCTGGGATCTCATGGATGTCTTGTCTGTTGTTCTTAGGTGGACTTGGACGTGACTCTTCCTGGTGAGGGGGGTAAAGATCGCCCGTTCAAAGTGACCATTCGCTTCGTGTCCTTGGTGAGCTGGCACATGCTGCACGAGGTTCTGACCGGGCGAGCTGTGGCAGAGCCCGTCGACCTGGACAAACCCATCAGCACCAACCCAGTGCACGCCGTGGATGTGGTACTGCGCCACCTGCCCTCCATGAAGTGAGACCTGCTTTGGTTTTTATACGTGCTAGTAAAAGAGTAGAGTAAAATTTTGTAATAAAGTCTTCTCATCATTTTCTCTATATCCCGAGTTTGTATCTTGCTCTGTGTCCGTCACTCCATCTGCCCCTGACGCTCTGTTTTATTGGCTGTTACCGTAACGTTGCTGATGTTTGGTGGTTAAGATCTGACACTGACACCACACACGAAGAGCGCAGTGGCTTCAAAATTGCACACGAAGACAAAAAGACGGGTCACGCCTAATTCGGGGAGAAGAAATCGCAAAATCGGGCAAATTCTCCTGTAGTGTGTGGCAGCCTTTAATTAGACTTGAGTATTTCCTGTTGATGAGTTGTACAAATCTGATCCAAGATGAACCGGAAAAGACAGAGGATTTCTGAGAATCACTGTCAACTTCAGAGTCTTTGTAATTATCAGGAAAACATAACATTGCATTTTAAGTTTAAGATGATTTTAGGCTTCATCCTTACCGCAAAATACAGTTAAGTTGCTGTATTCTGTTGATCACTCTTTGCATCTCAATGGACTGACCTAACTCTAGTAGATTCTTATCATGTTGTGGCTACAATCTTGTCTTCCTGGGTATATTTATTTTGAGCGAACACAAGGCAGACTTGAGTGACTAGTGTTCCTTTAAAACAACTCAATGCATTATTTTTTTTAAAAAGTATGTTAAACTAATAAAGGTAAGTACAATAATACCCAGGATGTGAATAGAAACATAACCCGTCTTCCAAATGAGATTATACGGTTTTCTGCCAGTGATGATTTAAAGACACTGGACCTGTCTTAAAGGTGCAATATGTAACTTTTTGGTTGGGGGTCAGTCACCTGCTTTTTTCTATGGATATGCTCTGCCTGGAATGTTCCGCAGTATACTACTAGTACTACTACTAATACTACTAATACTACTACTAATAATAAAAGTATTAGTATTAGTATTATTGTAATAATAATTATAATACATCACATTAAATGACATTAAACAGTTCTATCTTACATTTATTAAATTACACGTGGTTTCATAACTAAAAAATACTTAGAAAAACAGGCATTCTGACTGTGAGTGGAGTTGCCTTTCCACAGATCTGACCTGTTACTTGGTCTGGTTTAGTAGTTTAAACAAGTCTCTCACACATTAAATTACAGTCACAAGCTACCTAGCATTAGCCAACAACAGTTTTTCAGTTAGTCACTTGTATCTCAAAACTGTTTCGGTAGTGTTGGCTAATGTGTGCCTTGTGTCACCATAGTAACTGCTGAACATTCCACCAATAGAGATTCATGTAGAACACCTCCAGCGTTATGTCACTGCAAAGTATCAATAACTTCCACAGTTTACCCTTCTCCCTGTTTGTTCTTGGTCTTCCTTCTAAACTATCTGCCGCCTCTCTCTCAGATACACCCCTGTGGGCCGCTCCTTCTTCTCGTCTCCGGAGGGATACGACCACCCGCTGGGAGGGGGGCGCGAGGTTTGGTTCGGCTTTCACCAGTCGGTCCGCCCCGCCATGTGGAAGATGATGCTCAACATCGATGGTGAGAAACAACAACAAGTTTAACTAATTAAGTTGTATTATTTTTTATTATTTTATGAATAAATATTTCATTTTCTGATCAATGTTATAATGTTGTTTCCTCATCACAAACATGCCTGGAGTTGTGTTTTGTTTCATTCACACATGTTTAACACACAAACCCTGCGTATTTAGGCTGAGTTCTTCTCTCAAACTGAAAACACTCTGTTCCACCTTGTGATGTCATGTGGTAATATAGGAAGTGCTCCACTGTGTTTTTAAACTTCGTACATTCATACATTGCCAATCTTTTCTGAACTAAAGGTAAAAGGTAGCTGTTAACTTGAAAACTACCGCTTCATGACATCACAAGGTGGAACAGAGCATTTTGAGCTTTGGAGATGTAAACAGACTAATAATAAAGGATTATTCAAACATGTGTGAATGAAACAAAACACATAATTCCAGGTTTGTTTTTGAGGAGGTAAAACTATTATAACATGACTTAAAGCTCATAAGAGACAATTTTGCGTAATATTGCACCTTTAACAGTCTAGCTCACTCAAACCTACTGTGTGTGTGACTGGTGTGTAAGAAAATGAAGCCTTATCACTGTTGGAGTTTATGTATCTGAAATCATTTACCAGCTATAGTTTTATTCATTATTACTTTTTCTAATTCCCCTCCCTCTCTCCCCTGTCCTAGTGTCTGCCACTGCGTTTTACAAAGCTCAGCCCGTGATCCAGTTCATGTGTGAAGTCCTGGACATCCACAACATCGACGAGCAGCCCCGCCCCCTCACCGACTCTCACCGCGTCAAGTTCACCAAAGAGATCAAAGGTACATTCTCCAAAGGTATCCACTTTAATTTTTATAGCACATTTCACAAACAAAAACAGTTTCCAAATTGCTGTACATAGTGAAATACTACCTTAACACAGTAAATAAAACTGCAAAATGGAATAAAAATATTAAAACCATAGATTGTATGAAGAAGTGGACTAAGGGAGCTCCAGTTAAATGAAGCTCATGATGCCACCGGTTATAGGGGTGAATTTGGAGCAGAGACCAATATTAGGAATAGAATTTATTAATGGGCAAAATAGCAAAATCAAAACACCAGGATCATGTAGAGCGGGTTAATACGAACATTTTAAGACCAAAATGACGAGGCTCGCAGCAGAGAGAGGGGCAATATCAAGTCAACTGGAGCCAGAGTTGATGGAGCCGGAAGCGCCCCATGGTCACTTCCTATTTGGAACACTGTGGCAAGTGGGTTAGCAGATTTTAATGATTTAATTGACCGTTCTTGTCTTATTAAACCAGCAAATAAGAGAAAATAAGAAATAAGGAGGGTCAAACGATAAAATAAAAACGAAAGGACCACACAACTCACGCAGTGTTTATTAAAGCCACAGAATTAAAGTCTGAAGATGGACTTTTAAAATTCTACAGACTCCAGGCGATATTAGTCCTTTTCTCCTTCTCCCCTCCTTCCCCCATCCTCCCTCCTGAACAAAACTGCTGTCTATTTTTAGTTCTTAGGACTTTTTATGTCTGCTGGGTTATTTTAAGATCCTTTTAAGATCCTTTGCACCTAATGTGGGAAGGGTACTTGCTGAATACTTTGTCTTTCATATAAAAAGCTGTGAAAACCATGTTAAAATAATATAAAGATATGTTCGTGAACATTACATGAATACATACCAATACATGTAATGAAATTGTTAATTACAGTTAATGGGGTATTATGAGTTTGAGTGCAGACATTGTTCAACTGTCCTTATTGTTGTATTTCCCATATTGTGCAAATTATAATAATATTGACATAATTTTTGTTTTTAATAATAATGGCTGTAATTATAACAGTAAGTATTTAGTATTGCCTTATCTCAATAGAGACATTTTTGATTGATTTTTGATGAATTGATTCTCAGTTTTGTGGGTTTTGTTTTGATTTTTCCAGGTCTGAAAGTAGAAGTAACGCATTGTGGGACGATGAGAAGAAAATACAGGGTCTGCAATGTGACGCGGCGGCCGGCCAGTCTCCAGACGTGAGTTTAATCTGCTTTAGCCAAATGAAGCAGAATAAATACCATACCAACTTTATTTATAAAGCACTTTAAAAACTTTACAGCTGGCTAAAGTGCTGTACACAAACAGAATAGACAAGAACAATCAGTCAAAGTCAGAATTACATGGAAAACAATATGATACTCAAGTTAATTAACAAGAAGAAATGTACATCTCGCTTGTTAAAAGCCAGTGAAAAAGGTGCATTTTTAGGAGTTATTTAAAAACAGAAGAGCACCAATAAAGACTAGTTTTATTTGTATAGCTGACCCCAAGTTTGTATTATGGTATTAACACTGTGTTTTGCGTTTTTCAGGTTTCCATTGCAGTTGGAGAATGGCCAGACAGTGGAGCGTACAGTGGCTCAGTATTTCAGAGAAAAGTACAACCTCCAGCTGAAGTACCCCCACCTGCCCTGTCTGCAGGTGGGGCAGGAGCAGAAGCACACTTACCTGCCCCTGGAGGTGAGACACTGTGGAGGTCTAATGCAGCAATATGAACAGGATTGGTCCACGCTGAGACAACATATTAGTGACTATTTGTGATCTGTTGTATCTTAGTTTCATAGAGTTTGTAAGGCAACTGTATTAGATTCAATTCCATGCAAATATACTTTTCACACACTCCCTTTTTGTAGTAATAGGAACAAAAGTGATTATTTTTGCAGAGTTTCTTCCCTATAAAAATACACTGCATTTATTAAAAATAATTCATTTAGCAGGCAGTTTAGTTCAGTTTAATTTTATTTATTTTATGTGTCTATGCCATGCCCATAGGCCTCAGCTCAGAGCCTTGTAGACCTGGTCCCTAATATTTACATTTAGTTGACCATAGTATTTGAGTGTAACACCTAAAGATTCAACTTGCCAAAGAATGTAAGAAATGTGTAAAAATAATATAAAATTCTTTTATTTCCTTTCATAGGTGTGTAACATTGTGGCCGGGCAGCGCTGTATCAAAAAGCTCACAGATAACCAGACGTCCACGATGATCAAAGCCACAGCGCGCTCGGCTCCAGACAGACAGGAAGAGATCAGCAGACTGGTCAGTGTCATGTCAAGATATAAACCTATAAGCCACATGGGAGTTGGGCTGTTTTATGTCCTTGCTTACAAAAAATAGTATAGAGGTATAGTGGTATAACAGCTACCACTGCTCAATGTATAGTTACTTTACCAAATAAACATATAATTGTATTGCATGTTATGAGTTTTAGTTGCCCAAATGGAATGATGCCCTAAATGAAATCCAAGTTTGGTCTAATACGAAATTGACAACACCAGTATGGAATGGTGACCACCCACCCCCCAGTTCTGGAAGTACATTTATTTTCCCATTCATTTTTCTCATAGACTTTATGAAAGAAAAAAAAAAAGAATATAAAAAAAAAATTCTAATGACCGCAAGACCTATAATTTTATTTAAAATCTGTTTCTGGAACATTATAAACCACAGAATTATTGAAACATTTTTGTTTTCTAAACATCCTTTTTGGACTTAAAACGACTGTGTTATGGATATTAGTTAGCATGTAGATGCTTAGCCTTCGTAATGTGTTTGAACTCTTTAACATTTGAATATTTTGAAAAGTCTGGGAAAAATAATTAGAAGATTTACTTCTGGAACCTGAGCATGCTGTCACTGTTGAGCTCCATTGGTCCATAAATTTAAAAAGTCCTTCTCCAGTTACCACTGGTACAAGATGTAGATCTAGATGAACTTACTACATACTGCAAATGTTTTGCCCTGGCTCATTGTGTTTACATATAGCAGTATAATTATTTTGAAGCACTGCTTAATCATCTAAACTTTAAGCTTTATATTTGTATTATATATATATATATTATACATCAGATACATCAGATTAACAATATACTATTTCCTACTATGTAATGTAACATAGTTTCCTCTCTCCCCTCTCTCTCTCCCTCCCTCCTTCCTCAGGTGCGCAGTGCGAACTATGAGTCCGATCCGTTTGTTCAGGAGTTTCAGTTCCGGGTCAGAGATGAGATGGCTCAGGTGACGGGCCGCGTGCTGCCGGCCCCCATGCTGCAGTACGGCGGCAGGGTGAGCTCCGAGCCCTTCATGGTACCTCTCCTTTAATCACGCTTCATTTCACTGTCTGTCTCTGAGCGCACTGCACACACCACACGCACACTGAAATGCTCTTTTGGACATATTTTAATTCAGTATTTCTCTAATCTACAATTTCTAGAGGTTAAATGCATGCATGTTTTGACTTAATTTGCATGTTTGCCTCTTGATATTATGAAATTTATCCTTTTAATTCACATATCCTATTTGAATATATGTAACTATATCTCAGTTAGGGTTGCAACTAACAATTATTTTTGAAGTAGACTAGTCGGCAATTATTTTGTAGACAAACTTATAGATTATTTCTATTGAACACAGACTTTTTAAATACATTTTCAACCAAGTAAAAGTTGAAGTATGGTGATTGAAGCCTACTACATAGAGAATATTTACAAATAATTATGTAATATTATTATAATTGATGATAATTGGAAATTATTTAGCCTTTTTTGACATTTAATAATTTAATAATACCACTGTTTTTGCTGTAAAAAGGTCTTTTGACATGTGTTTTAGAATCTGTTTAGTCCAGTTAATGACTGATTATTTTTTATAGCCAATTAGTCACTATTAGTCAATAAATTGTTGCAGCCCAATCTCATTTTCACCTTGGCTTCACAGTTTGGCATGTGTCTTTTGCATGTGCTGCTGCAGTCATTAATCCTCTCTGATTTGAATTGACATTTACTTTAACCAGTCCCACTTGCATAATTCTCATTTTATACATGTACCACTTTTGTTGTATGAGTAGTTGTGTGGTATATTCAAAGGTGCAAAAAAATTAAATATTACAATGCTCTATAAGTAGAGAGATGTCTTTGTTTGAAGGTCCTGTATTAAGCTAAATTGAGTCTTGTGCACTTTAAGCCATGTTAAAATGCTGTTACCTCATCAAAAACATGCCTGGAGTTGTGTTTTGTTTCATTCACACATGTTTAAGTAATCCTTTATTATTAGTCTGTCTACATCTCCAGAGCTCAAAATGCTCTGCTCCACCTCTACGCTCTATTGTGATCTCATGCAGTGGCGGTTTTCAATTTAACAGCTACGTGTTGTTTCAGTATATATTGACAATTCCAGGGCTGAAATCATCCAAATGATTCTAGTGAAGGTGTGTGGAGTTTAAGAACACAGTGGAATGCTTCCTGTATGACCACATAACATCACAAGGTGTTTTCAATTTGAGAGAAGAACTCAGCCTAAATATGCAGGGTTTGTGTGTTAAACATGTGTGAATGAATGGCAAAAGGAGAAATTCAATTTGTCAACTGAACAAAAGTTTATTTGGTTGAATACATTTCGCAGCTCATCCAAGCTGCTTCTTCAGTTCTGGTCAGATGCTGGTGGACACTAACTTATATCTGTGTGAAGGGAGGAGCTACATTGGAGAAACAAAACAGCCACTTCACAAGAGAATGTACCAACACAGACGAGAGAGCCAGAGTGGACCTCAATCTTCTGTACATCTTCACCTAAAAGCCATGGGCCACCCCTTTGAGGAGAGCTCTTAGCCAGAGAAAAGAACTGGTTTGAGAGGGGAGTTAAAGAGGCTATTTTTATCAAGAAAGAGAATCCTTCTTTGAACAGAAATGGAGGTCTCAGACATCATCTGTCTCCCATTTATAACTTTATCCTCAAACCTAAATCAAAACAAACAAAGAAAACAACGGGGCTAGCCAGGTCAGGTCCAGAGGTGTGAAAACACCCATCATGGCCCTGAATGTTTATGCTAACAAGACCCCACACCCCACACCCTATGCATATTGAATAGGCCCACCTAACTAACAGAAACTGTAAACAAATAGGTGTGGTCGTCTCAGAGTAATTTCATTGTAGTTAGCTCCTCCCTTCAGACAGATATAAAGCAGTGTCCACCAGCGTCTGACCAGAACTGAAGAAGCAGCTTGGATGAGCTGCAAAACATATTCGACCAAATAAACTTTGTCCAGTTGACAAATTGAATTTCTCCTTTTGCCTTGGATTCTACCTGGACGACTGAGGGATTCTACACACATGTGTGAATGAAACAAAACACAACTCCAGGTATGTTTGTGATGAGGAAACGACAGTAGAACATAGATCAGAAAATAGCGTGATATGGGCCCTTAAAAGACCACTCTGACCATTACCCTAATACACTGCCTGTTCTAAGTATATGTTTTATATGTTTAGTTCTATGACACTTGCTTGTACAGTGTGTGTTGGGGCCAGTCTCAGCAGATCAGCCTACACTGTGTTTTCAGAACCGCACGGTGGCGACTCCGAGTCATGGCGTGTGGGACATGAGAGGGAAACAGTTTCACACCGGAGTTGAGATCAAGATGTGGGCCATCGCCTGCTTTGCCACACAGCGCCAGTGCAGAGAAGAGATCCTCAAGTGAGTGAGACTTTAACAGGTTTAAGCAAGTCCAGTTATTAAAGCTGCATTAGCTTTAAGCATTTGGCTCTGGGTGATAAACAAAATACTTTTGTTAAGCTTATATAAATATTTATATAAATAATAGATGCAGACAGCTCACAGCCTTATTACTTTAATTCTTTTTAATGGCCATTTTAAAACCATTTTATTGGTAAATTAAATGTGTACTTAACTTTCTTTTGTGGATTTAAAATTTTGGGAAGTGTGGTTTGACTCAGTTTAAAGGACAGACTACTGCTGAAATCATAAAGTAACATTTGTTCCTGAAATAATACAAACACTACAAGTTGCTATCTATTATTAGGTTGTGACTGAATATTCGGCTATATGAACATGTGCATACTGTTGTTGTGTCCTTGACCAAGACGCCTCTCCTGTTTGCCTCTGATGTCTTTATACGTTGTAGTGTAAATGTGCGAGTTTGAATATGAAGGCAGTGATTATAATTGTAAATCCCATCATAATGCATAGTGCTAATAGTAGAGAGATACCGATATATTGACGATATTTGTCGACTATCGGCCATAAATCTCCAGCAGAGGCCGATATTATGTTTGGCCCAACCAGCTGCTTAAATATGCATAAAAATATATGTATAACATATATAAAGCTTTATTTGAAGTCTAAAGAGGGTACAGCAATGTGACTACACTGCTCTCTACACAGTTTGTAGTAAAAAAAGGTTTGTACTAAATTTTAATTTGATAATTTGAGACAATGACCTAAATTGGCTCTACATATTGGCCCAAAAATACAAGCAGAGGTCATCGGTCAGTGATTTCTCTGGATTCTAAACTATCAGTCCATTGGCCATGAAAAACTGCATATCAACTGATCTCTAGTTAACAGTTCCCTTTGTTCTGTCAGGAGTTTCACAGACCAGCTGAGGAAGATCTCTAAAGATGCTGGGATGCCGATCCAGGGCCAGCCGTGTTTCTGTAAATACGCTCAGGGCGCAGACAGCGTGGAGCCCATGTTCAGACATCTCAAAAACACATACGCCGGACTGCAACTGATCATCGTCATCCTGCCTGGAAAAACTCCTGTATACGGTAAACACAATACACAAATATAATAACAGTTTGTGATTCAAACAAAACATGCTGTGAAAGGGAGACCTCTGATTCATACATTACCAGTCAAAAGTTTGGACTCGCCCTCTCATTCAGTGTTTTTGATGTTTTTCTATATGTTTACTACTTTCTACATTTTACCTTTTAACACTTTTTTGTGTGTTTCTGTTTTCTTTCTGTTTTGTATGACACAGCTGAAGTGAAACGTGTTGGAGACACTTTATTGGGGATGGCCACTCAGTGCGTTCAGGTGAAAAATGTGGTTAAGACGTCTCCTCAAACTCTGTCCAACCTCTGCCTCAAAATCAACGTCAAACTGGGAGGAATCAACAACATCCTGGTCCCACACCAACGGTAAAAAACCCACCAGGATTTTAACATGAATCCATTCTAGAGTTTTTTTTAACATCACAAAGGAGAAATTCAATTCTGTCAACTGGACAAAAGTTTTTGATTAATACGTTTTTCTATATGTATTTCGCCTTTGCTATAGATCCTACCTGGACGACTGAATGATTTCACAAACACATTTTTTTTCAAACTTTATTAGTTTTGCATAAGTAATAAACAATGGCATTTATTTGTATAAAAGAGAAAATTGTAAATTGTATAACCCCCAAATCCCATCCGAGGCTCAGAAAACTATAAATAGATAAGTAAATAAATAAAAATACAAAAAATAAAGAAAGGACAGGATGTAGTCTTTATTTACATACAGTCATTGAAACATCAATGAGAATGTTTGTTTTCATTGTAGTTTTTGTCAGATTTTCTAACATCAGTGTAGTTTTTGGATTTATGGGTTTCATTTTGTTTCCTTTTTTCTCTCAGTCCCTCAGTTTTCCAGCAGCCGATCATCTTCCTCGGAGCGGATGTCACTCACCCTCCAGCGGGAGACGGGAAGAAGCCATCTATAGCAGCGGTGAGACGTTTTATACACTCTATATACTTGTACTCTATATTATGTGTTCTGTAACTTCATCATTTGCAGAAACTACAGAACAGCTTTGAAAAATAGAAGTTCAAATATTACGAGGTGTTTGGGAAATCATCTTATTACACCAATTTATATACTAAAATGGGATATCGACTGAACTGATATGATGCCGCTATCTGATCCATCAAAATCTATATCTGCGCCAGTATCAAATACCAGTATCGTATCAGTGCATCACGAAGATCAGTGTGTCTATATAAGCTACAACTGCTACAACAAACTTACTCATGTAGCGTAGGACAATCTTAACAGCAAATACTCAAATACATTTCAATCAATTTATTATTAGCCAATATTTTCCTGACCCAGCCCTGTGCTATATGTTGATCTAAATCTCCCCCTCTCCTCCTTCAGGTGGTGGGCAGTATGGATGCCCACCCCAGCCGGTACTGTGCCACGGTGCGAGTGCAGAGGCCCAGACAGGAGATCATCCAGGACCTGGCCTCTATGGTTCGAGAGCTGCTCATCCAGTTTTACAAATCCACCAGATATAAACCCACCAGGATCATCTTCTACAGGGACGGAGTGTCAGAGGGACAGTTCAGACAGGTACTAATGCTGGTTAACGATTGTCCGCTGGCCCGGGGCAACTAAAAGTTTTGTCCGGGCAAGTGCTCTTCTTTGCCTAGTTGCCCGAGCGGACAAGGGAAATTACTGTTTAAAGATTCAAGTGATATTTATACTGCACAAATTGAATGAGATTATATTATTAAAATAAACGGGGGCAAGGAACATTTGTGCAGTATTTCATTGTATATATCAAATGAAGGCTAATGAGCTCTATTCAAACATTAATATTACAAGAATATTCCCAGTTTAAAATGCATGTTTTGAACAACAACTTATTCTTGTCCTTTTTAAATTGACTAGAATGTTCTTATAGATTTATCTAGTGTATTAGAAAAAGTTGTAATGAAAAACCTTATTGCTGCCTTATTCCACTGTATATATCAGCTAAATTTAACATTTTACTTGTCACCATTCCATTTTAACTGCAGTACTATGAGAGGTTCTTCTTCTTACTCTCTCCTCCAGGTGCTGTACTATGAGCTGCTGGCGATCCGAGAGGCTTGTATCAGTCTGGAGAAGGAGTACCAGCCCGGGATCACCTACATCGTGGTCCAGAAACGCCATCACACCCGACTGTTCTGTGCTGACCGCAATGAGAGGGTGAGCACCACAACTCTGCCACCAATGCCAGTCATGGGGGATTAGGATTAGGGATTTTTTTGGTTAATTGTGGTTATAAAGGTCACATTTATAAGCATACGACCAAAAAGTAATAATAACTGTGATAATTTTTAGAAGTAATTTCAATTCAGTCTTTACTCTAAAAAAATTGTCACACTAATTTAGCATTAACTAACATTTAAAAAGTTGGTCATCTATTAGAGCAGGGGTCTCCAACTGTAGCCCGCTAAAATGAATAGACTTCTGTATTAGAGGAATGATTATTGTACATATTAGACAATGGGAATGGAAGAAAATTAAGGATTTTGCTGTTGATTGGTCATGCGTTCGATAAATGTTAAATTGTCTTTCATATAATGGAACATAAGACCAAAACAATTCACAGATAATAGAAAATAGAAGTAAGAGAGCATATTTTTCTTAAAAGAAGATACTAGTTTTGTGGACAAAGTCTTAGCTGTTAATTTGAATTGGTGCATCTTATTGTTCTTTTTTTATTTATTCATTTTTCTGCAGGTTGGTCGAAGTGGAAACATTCCTGCTGGTACCACAGTGGACACAGACATTACCCACCCGTACGAGTTTGACTTTTACCTCTGCAGCCACGCGGGCATCCAGGTACGGGACGGTTACACCTTTTTATTTTCTATCATTTACATTATTTAATTGTCTGCAACATTGTCAAAATCATAATTGTTTTTGTCATTGGATCCTTCACCAGAAGTTATTTTCAACTAATTCTGTTGATACGATTTGGTAAATGGCTCTAAGGGCTAAATGAATTTCATAATTTCCTTGTTAATGGAGCAGTTGTGGGTGGCTGTTTTCAATTTCCAATATCGCTTTTCCCTGAACAGTCTGTCGGCAAACTTCAACTGTGTGTAACATAACATTTTGACTAGGGCTACGTGATTTTGGAGCTTTGGATCTAACAGTGCAATCTAAGTGTGATTTTTCAAAGTTCTTTAAACATTTATAATTATATATATTTCAGAACATGTTTGTACATGTATCTGAACTACAGGGTTAGCAGTTTTTATGCAGAATAAGTCCAGATATTTTGTTGTTTGTGGAGGAAACTGTGGTACTTCAAAAAAGCCTTAGCGATTTCATAATTGTATCCATCAGAGTCAAAATAACTTTTATTCATCCCCAAGACACTCAAGGTCATCATACAACAATTTAAAATACAAAATGCAGTACAACAGAGAAAATGCAGTAAAATACATAATGCTAAATTCTACAGTTTTACAGCAGTGAGGAGTGAACAGAATACTGCAGAAGGATGGTACAGTAAGACTTTTAATAGTAGAAAGATGATTATTTAAATTGTGGATTGAGTGACAGCATCATGACAGTTTTCAACCCAAACAAATGTGAGAACCTCTACTTTTCTTGAGCCCTCAGCAGGTGTGAGCAGTCCTCTTCCTCACAGTAGAGTCTAATTTTAGCTGTTTTGTTTTTCTGTCTCTGTTTTGAAGGGCACCAGTCGTCCCTCTCACTACCACGTGCTCTGGGATGATAACTGTTTCACTGCAGATGAGTTTCAGCTCCTGACGTACCAGCTGTGCCACACGTACGTGCGCTGCACCCGCTCCGTCTCCATCCCCGCGCCCGCCTACTATGCCCACCTCGTGGCCTTTAGGGCACGCTACCACCTGGTCGACAAGGAGCATGACAGGTGAGGCCAGAGTGCAAGTCCCAATGCACGAGATGGAGGAAAAAAGGGCATCTGGTGTAGAAACCTGCCAGACTAGGGGCCTTCTCTGAAA
Organism: Taenioides sp. WSHXM2023; assembly: GCA_029959045.1. NCBI lineage: Eukaryota > Metazoa > Chordata > Actinopteri > Gobiiformes > Gobiidae > Taenioides > Taenioides sp. WSHXM2023. The sequence goes on from CM057097.1 coordinate 23,919,008, forward strand.
AGAGAAGGAAGAAACCAAGGGATTTAGTTCAAGGTTCATTTCATTGGTTCACATGGATTGGACAATACTGTAGAAGATTGTTTTTGAATGTTTTCTTTTTAATTGTTTACATATATTCAATTTCACTTTCTTAAGATTCATGGCCCAATAATAAAATACACTGAGTTACATGTCTAACAAAAATCACTGTATTGTAAACAATTTAAAGCCCCATGTATATATGTATCTATAGAGAGGCTGCAGTCACATGACCCACTTTGTTTTGGCTGCCATATTGACGGTCAAGCTGCTAGTGACGCTATCATGGCGAACATAGCAAGTGCCAGTAAATTGATCAATAAAACCTCAGAATTTCACCATACAGAACACACGTCCCATCTAGATGCAGCCAATCGATTAAAATACGAGGAGAAGCTTAAAAGATTCAACATTACTGATCCATAATGCCCAAAACAACACCCATGACCACGCACAAGGAAAAACATCTTGATATCTAGATCTAACACATGTACATATATGTATTCATTCGTTTCGATGTGTACTTTGTACACATTATTATCATAAAGTTTGCTTCTTATCTGTTATAAGAATACATGTATACAAGCCTTTCCAAAAACTATGTTAATATGATAGTGATTACAAGTCACTGACCTCCAACAAAGTGTAGACTACAAAACCTGCTGTGTTTTGACGGCTGCCAAAGCGGACTTCCTCGTTGCGGTTTACCAGTGTCAGGGTTGTAAATTCCTCGGTTAATTGCCGTTATCCACTTGTCTCGTCGCTCAACCTCCACAGGTATTCGGTACAACTGAATCCCCTTGTCTTGATCTCGCGTTTGATTGCAATTTTGTGCACTACACTTTTCCGGCATGATGATAATGATAGAATTTTGTAGGTTAAGTGAGGAGTTTGCAAGTAAACTTTACAATGGCGGTCTGGATCGCTAGACCGCCGGAAGTGGATCGGGTCAAGGCTGTGACGTCATATGCAGGCTCTCTATATCTATATGTATATAGATTGTGATTTTTTTTCATTTTATTTGTTTATATTGTACTGAAAAATATTGACATGCGTTTTTACTCTGAGCGGGCTACCTGACCTTGGCCTGGAGTAGAGCCTCCATCTGCTTATCTGTCTCTATAGAAATGTTGTTCTCTGGCTGTAATATTCCACTGTATTGTATAAATCTATATTCTGAAGTGTGCTCATGCAGAAAACTCTCCACCTCCAGAAAGTTACACAGTGTTATTTTAAAGAAGTCCTCAGTATTATCCCTTTAAAGGTGCATTGTGTAACTTTTCTGGTGGGGGGTCTGTCACATACTTTTCTCCATGGAGATGTTATTGCTTTGTCTGGAATTTATTACAGTATGGTATTAAAGTCCTCTATCTTCATGAACACCATATCAGACCAAGTTACAGGTTATATCTGTGGAGAGGCCACCCCGCTCAGTCAGAATGCCTGTTTATTTACATATTTTTGAGCTATAAAAACACCTGAAATTTAATGTCATACTGTGGAACATTCCAGGCAGAGCAACGACATATCCATAGAAATAAGCAGGTGACTGAGCCTCACCCAAAAAGTTACATAGTGCACCTTTAAAAAGTACATATTGATCTCAGAGGAAGCAGTACAATGAAGTTATATTCTGTTTTCTGTAGACTTAGAAATGCAACAAAATTTTAACCACTTGTTTTTTTTGTATTTCTCTTGTTCTTTCTCAGTGCGGAGGGCAGTCATGTTTCGGGGCAGAGTAACGGCAGAGACCCCCAGGCCTTGGCAAAAGCGGTTCAGATCCACCACGACACTTTGCGGACCATGTACTTCGCCTGAGACCCTCCAAAAACCAGTCCAGACCAGTCCAGACCAGTCCTGCCTGAACCTGAACTGGACCGGGTCTACCCCTCCCCTCTGCCTCTGCGCTGGTGCTGTTTTGGTCCACAAGGGGGGCGACAAGAAAGCCAGAGAGGAGTATAGCCACAATATGCAACTAAACCAGCCAACTGCCTCAGTGCGCACGCCATGTTTTAAGATATCTGCATTTCCTACACTCCATTTTAGATCTACAGCTTCGCAAAGTTGTATTTTATTTATGCTTTTGAGTACGGTGCGTTCAAATGTTGTTGGAAATGTGGGTGCTTTGATTCATGGTGAAAGCAGGTAGCAGCCACAGTGACTTGCCTCGCGTTGAGCCTAAATACGCTGGTTAAAACTGTAGACAGATTTACATACATGTTTGTGCGTCCGTGTGTGTAACTGTGACCTGTTTGTGTTGATGGTGAGAGAGTGAATGCCATGGCAACACCTGTTAAAACGAAAAGCTCCCATAGACTTTATATAGAAGACTGGACTGACTGTTTCGAAGTGCACATGACGGGCTGGACTACTCATTTTATCATTATATTGAAGAATTTACTAAAAAATTTATAATTTTTTCCCCAATTTAGCATCTTTCTTTTTTTTTTTTTTTTTTTTTTAGGTTTTAAATTTTACTTCCCGTTTGGAAAGCATGACATCACACTTGGGAATTCCATAACTCGCAACCATGATGTACACTGGGCCAAAACTCCTCTAAGGTACACAGAAATTAATATTTGACAAATAAAAATATAAGAAAACACTTTTATTTTGTTGACGTAATGTTTAAATTACCTGAAAAAATGCGTTTCTTGTGTAAATTGTGCTGAACTTTTGGGCAGAATTCTCCCCAGTGTGATGTCATCAGTATGGGACTCGCTTAAATAAAACTCTGCACTTTCTGTAATTTTCAACATGTTTTTCAGCAAATTTCTTCTTGATTGGCGTAAAACTATAATTTATATTTACAACAGGTACTATCCCATCAACTTGAGTGGAAATTTGAGAATCGTCAAAACCTGCCATACATCACTTTAACTTAAAATCGTAGTGCAATATTGGCTTATCCATGCATTCATAACGATGCATACAGTGGTTGAAAACAGTAATTTATTTATATTTTAATTTCCTTCTCCAAATGTGTCACTTTTTAAGATTTTGGCTTTTCAAGTATCATGTAAAACCACCCAAATATGGTCAGTACTTGTGTGACATCATCATTTAAATCAGCCAATCACATCTTCTGTCCGGTTTTTGTTACTTTGTCTATGGGAGCTTCAAAAAACGCAGCAATGCCCTTTAAATAATTCCTGTATTTTTTAAGTGGCTGGTCAGTTATTGCCTCTTATAAAAAGCCAATGGTGACCTGAATAGCCACTGTTCAGTAATAAGGCCTAAAACTGCACAAAATTATGAAATATTTGAACCAAAACTTTCAGCCATTTTGATTTACTTGATGTGCGAATGAACTGATGCCATTGGCTGTTATTATTATTTAGTTATACCAATTGTGTGTATATTTTAGTACTCTTTGCTATTTATTTCTCTTAAATTAAGTTTCAGCAATACATTATAGTCGATACGGTCTTTATCGCCACAATTTTGAGACATTTCTGCCTTTTTATTGACCAATTAAGTTATGAAGAGCCCTACTGTGCAATAAAAAGTTAATATTTAAGAAAACAGAACCCTAAATACAGTAGTAGTTGAAAGATGCTTATTTAAATTGTGGATTGAAAACTGTTTTGTTGTAAGTGAGTTTTGGCAAGTGACAATGAAAGATGGTGAGTGGGTTGTGCAGTATTGGGGATGTGTTATGGAGAAATCACAAAAAGTGCCTGAAAAGTTGCTAGAAAGTGTGTTTTTTTAAGGTGTAGACAGCAGTTTGGTGCCTCTTGTGTATAAAATTGTTGACTGTTTAATTATAATATGAGACCAGACACTACCACATACTTTTGACTATAGGTTTTTCAAATGGAGAAATTATATATATGAAAACATATAGAGATGCACAGGATAATCATCAGGCTTAAAGGTGCATTGTATAACTTTTCTGGTGGAGGGCCATGTCCATCACCTGCTTGTTTCTATGGATATGCCATTGCTCTGCCTGGAATGTTCCACAGTATGGCATTAAACAGCTCAACCTTACATTTATTCAATTACAGGTTGTTTTACTGCTCAAAAATGCCTAGAAAAACAGGCATTCTGACTGTGAGCGGGGTCGCCTCTCCACAAATCTGACCTGTAACTTGGTCTGGTTTGGTCTCCATGAAGATAGAAAGGTTCCAGACAAAGCAATAATATCTCCATGGAGAAAAGCATTTGAGGGACCCTCCACCAGAAAAGTTACATAATGCATCTATAAATAAAATCACAATTACTTGCCGTAGCATCCAATATCAGCGCTTGTGTAGACCACTGTAGACCAAATATTAAAATTATATTCAAAATCATGACTAGGGATGCACTGATCCAGCTTTTTCAGTTCCGATATCGATACTTTGACTTTAAGCCGATACCTGTATGAATCGATACCGGTGCAGGCGCAGAAAATGGTGTTTATTTCAGTAAAACACAGTGAACTTACTACACAAAGAGATCCAGTTGTGTTGCGCAACTTATTTTTCCTTCAAATTACTACTGAACAACTTTGTATTACATTATGAGACGTTCTAAGACAAAATCAGTCTGTTATTACATCGAGTTAAAGGCCAAACTTCAATATCGACTGAACAGATAATCGATCCAGCTCATTTTTCAGTATCAAAGGGCGATTTCCCATCCCATTTTCTGTATCAGTGCATCCCTAATCATAGCTAGAAATTAAATTAGAAAATGTTGTAATTTAAAGGTACAAGTTATTTCATAACTTCAAAAGTAACAAATGGTTTCCAAAAATCCCAATTAGAGCAATCACCATTTAAAACACCTATTAGTAATAATGCAATAATCAAAGAAACTGTGCGTTACATAGAGAATATATACAAACATTTATCTGGGTACGTTGCTACTTTTTTATTCTTTATTTGAACTCCAGAGTTTATTCACAAGCACTTTAACCAGGCCTGTAAAACTCAAGGGCCTTTCCTGGCAGCATAGTTGTTCAAATGTAAAACTCTGTAACGTTCAGTCACGTTACCATGGAAACCGCACTCGCTTTTGTTCTTTTTCTAAACTAACGGTACTATTGAAAGGTACCTAAAAAGGTCTCAATCCTCCTCCAAATATTGAACTATTAGTCAATTATCCAGTTAGTGAATCATTTCAAGGTGCACTGCGTAACATTTCTAGTGGAAGGTCCGTCACCTGCTTGTCTCCATGGAAATTGCTTTGTCTAGAATGTGCCACAGCATAGGTTTAATCTATCTATCGCACTGGAGACGAGCAGGTTACAGCAATACCTTACATTACAAATCAGATCTGTGGAGATTCGCCCCATTCACAGGAGGAATTACTGTATTTTTGAGCAATAGAAACACCCGTAATGAATAAATGCTGGTTTGATATGGTTAAAGTCATACCATGGAACATTCCAGGGAAAGCAATAACATCTCCATGGAGACAAGCAGGTGACGGACCCTCCACCAGAAAAGTTGCACCTTTAATCATGAAATAATACAAGAAGAGATACTTAAAATAGGTTAGTATTGGCCTAGAATGGACCTAGACTGAACCAGAACCTGATTTGGTCCAGATCTGGAGACTAGGGACTAATTGCACAGTGGTCTAATGTAGTTTTTAAATATGTAAATATCTAGAAGTTAAATCAAACATTGTAATTCACCTGTGCGCCACTAGGGGTCGTTGTACAGAATTTGAAAAACGACTACATCGATCCATTGTTTTCTGAATGCCATAGCAATTAACAATTTAAATTAAAACATCCTAATGGTGAAAAGTCCTCAAAATGTCACCTATAAAACAAAGCAAAACCAGCGCATTATCAAACCTCATAATTTAAATTTTATTAACTAAACAATATTATTTGACTACATATTTGCAATAAGAAACACACTGTATACCCTCATGGCTTGTGGGCTTAAGACTATTACCAAATATAACACAAATATAAAGACGACTGTTTTCGATTGTTTGAAGAGCATTTTCTCAGTAATTATAATGCTAAAATGGTGCTGTCTCAGTGATGGAGAGGGGGATTCGAGGTCTGTAGGCGATGCATCTCTGGACCAAACCCAAGCGTGCCTATAGAGAAGGGGTCAGAGAAGGAGAAGGAGAATGAGATGGAGGGGTGAAACTTAAGCTGCTAAGAGAAAGAGAGAGAATATAATACTACTAAAGAGATATATATGAAAGCAAATACACACTGCACTTACAGATGGAAAGCAGCTACGATGGTGATAGATTTCTTCTCTTTAAATGTTCAGTGGCTTTTAAATGTACAGTATAAGACTGTTTTTGTGTTTTGAAGTGAGATTGTGATGTTTAACAAAGGGCCCATAATACGCTATTTTCTCATCTGTTATAATGTTGTTTCCTCGTCACAAACTTACCTGGAGTTGTGTTTTGTTTCATTCGCACATGTTTAACACACCTTGCGATGTCATGTGGTAATACAGAAAGTGCTCCACTGTGTTTTTAAACTCCATACACCTTCACTAGAATCATTTGCATAACTTCACCCCTGGAATTGCCAATCTCCACTGAACTAAAGGTAAAAAGTAGCTGTTAACTTGAAAACCACCGCTTCATGACATCACAAGGTGGAACAGAGCATTTTGAGCGTTGGAGATGTAGACAGACTAATAATAATGCAGGATTATTCAAACGTGTGAATGAAACAAAACACAACTCCAGGTCTGTTTTTGATAAGGTAACATCATTATAACATGACTTAAAGCTCACAAAAGTCAAAATCGTGTAATATAGGACCTTTTCAAAGTTTTTTACATCCTCACTTCAAAACACCACCCTTATCTCTTAATATTTTCACCTCCTGAGTTTCAACATTACCAGCGTTGTACTTGAATAGTTCTTTGCTTTTCGAGCCTTATAATGAATTAACCTGGAGTTTTCTTATATAAATTAACCTATAGCTTCAATAGGGTTTGTATGTACCACCGTAGTCTAACCAAGTCAAAATGCCTTTCTCCCAGTACGATACAAGATTTGTAAGTGAAAGCTATATTTATACTTTGTAGAGGGTAACAAAATGCACACAAAACTTGCATATTTTTCATAAACCAAAATCGTATCTGAAGCTGAAGTTTTAAAGGCGCACTGTGTAACTTTTTTGGTGGGGGGTTCGCCGTCTGCCTGTCTCCATGGTGATGTTTTGTTTTGTTTTTGCCTGGGATGTTTCACAGTATGGCACTTAACAAATATATATTGCTTTTATTCAATTAGAAGAGCTTTTATTTCTCAAAAATGCATTCTTACAGTGAGTGGGCCCACTTCTCCACAGATCTGACCTGTAACTTGTGATGTGGCTGCTTGTGTCCGTGGAGATAGTTTTAAATTAAATGCCATACTGTAGAACATTACAGGAAAAACCAATAAAAAACATGGAGAAAAACATCTACATGGAGTTATAAGCAGGTGGGGGGACAGTTACCAGAAAAGTTACGCAGTGCAGCTTTATTTAAGTGGTCTCATTTGACAAATTTGACGATGCAATATTGATTTTAATTTATGTGAAGTCTTTAAGTCTCTTCTTTCATATTTCCACAACTGGAGAGGTCTTGCCTGTTGTCCGAAGACCTGTGCCTTTTCAAATGGTGCTTAAAACATTTTATAAGCAAAATAATCAAAGACAAACATTCACAAAACTATATTGATTCATTATTATTGTATTATACTGTAAGGAGTGTGTGCGTTTTTGTGTACGTTTTAAAATGTGTGTGAATGTCAAATATTTTATGCCAAGAAGACAAAAATATGCAGAGTTTTTGGAGCAGGACCAAACAGTGGCCCGTGGGGGATGTAGTCAGTCATGGGGCACTCGCAAACCCAAAAAAACAGCATTTGAATGTGATATTTTTGTGATTTTTTTTTTGTGATTTGCCTGGAATGTTCCATAGTGTGGCTTTAAATGTATAATTTTTAGCATTTATTTGCAAGTCTTTTGTTTGTTTAAAAATAAATCAATAAGTAAAAATGCATTCTTACTTTGAGCAGGATCTCCTCTCCACAGATCTGACCTGTAAAGTGGCCTGCTTGTCTCCATGGAAATAGATGAGTTTAATGCCATTCTGCGGAATGTTCTAGATAAACCAAAACATCTCATGGAGGAAACAGGTGGTGGGACCCTTAATTGAAAATAAACATTTTAAGTTGATTGTGAGCTATAAAATATGCAGATTTTCCTTTTAAATGCTTAAAGTTGCACTATGTAACTTTTTGGTTGTTGTCCATCACCGGTTTGTTATTGCTTTGCTTGGAATGTTCCACCATATGACTTTAAACAGCTCTACCTTACATTTATTAAAGTACAGCTGGTTTTATAGCTTACCTAAAAACAAAAAAAAGATCCAGACAAAGCAATAACATCACCACAAAAGTTGCACAATGCATCTTTAAATTAATTGAACTTTATTGAAATGTTAATATTATTTGAAAACATTAAACGCTGTCTTGTGTATTAACACTATGAAAATTAAAATACTCCCTACAGCTCACTCAAAAGTCTCAAAATATCACGTAAAAAATGGGTAAAATCACTCAAGACATTTCAGCTAATTCTTAGAGTAAAAGCTGATGTAGCATTATTTATTTAGATCCATTTTACTGCCGTAGTTTTCTTTCAAAATAAAATCACTGTATCTTTTATTTTCTCATTTTAATGTGAAATTTTGCAGTCATTTACAGCTTTGGTTCAGGACGGTGGTCTTGAGTGAAATAATACAACTGCGAGTGCCCAAAAATAAAGGACACCCCACATAACAGACTCTTACCTCTCTGTAGTTGGCTGCATATCGAGAATTCTCTTGAAAATACAATGTTTAGTTTAATGGTTTTATTACTAATGATTGTTGCTTGTTTTAATATTGCTTTGTGTCACTTTTAGAAATACGTTTGTCGAGACTTTGGTCTTAAACTCGTCTGAACCTGCTCCAGTGTCGAGCCTTTATTTGGCTGTTAATGTTATATTTAATTTTTGATTAAAATACTTCTATGTATAAAAGTATGGGTGTTTTGTCTGTCATTTTAAAATGTGATGATGAGTAGATGAGTTGGTGGTGTTTTTGTTATTTTGTGTTGATAAAAGCACAAATAAAACATTGCTTAATTGGCCTATATTTTCTAAAATGCCTGACTGACACACAATTCGAAGTGTACATGTTTCTGAATCCTTTGGAGCACAGACCAATGGCTGGACTCTTTGTGAAGCTGAAGCTGGAGTTTCAGATTTCAAATTCTGCCTACATTTTTTGGGGTAAGGATATAAGAACAGGTATAGCTGGTGTCCTTGGGGATGGTCTAAGAGACGGTAGATGGAGCATCTACAATTCCCCTGTCAAACCTGAAGCAGATCTCATTTAGGAACTTGTAAACAAATCCGGGCGGAATTCATATAAATTCCTTTTCAATTTTGTTTTAAATTTTTGGGTATTTTTTTCTATTTGTGGATTTGATTTGAAATAAAATATGTGGGTAAGAGCTTTCTATTAATGTTTTACGTGTCCATGAGATTCTGAGTTCCCTTTTATCAGGAGCTGAACAAACAGAAATTAATTAAGAAAAAGTACAAAGCGCCCCTATCAGCTCCTGCAGAACATGACCAGGTTAAGCAAATTCATACTTCATAAGAAATGACAAGAACAAACTATCTTCTTATGGCTCAGACATTTCATACTTCATCAGAAGGCATAAACACGATTACAGTAAGGTGTATTTTCATATTTTATTTTAAAATTGATCCTAATTGAATCATTGCTTGAGACATCCTGGAATAAGTTGAAATGAGATTACTCCAAACTGGACTTGATAAACCAGTCACAGTCCCTAACCCCAAAGAAGCTACAGTACAAGAAACACGGGCTGCAAAAGTCCAGTTGCTTTGAATAATTTTGTGATAAAAAAATAAAAATAAAATTGATCCTAGTAAAAGGTCAAGTCGTACTATCAGTGCCTGAATTTCACTAGGTCTAGAAGTGAGTGCAAGGCAACAAAATACGAATATGAACCTCTGCTCTACTTCTTCTCCTCTGCTCCTCTCTCTTCTCTGCTCCACTGTTCCTCTTCTCCTCTCATCTGCTCCTCCCTCTCCTCTGGTCCACTCTCCTCTTTTCCTCTCTCTCCTCTGCTCCTTTCTCTTCTCCTCTTTCTTCTCTGCTCCTCTCTCTTCTGCTCCTCTCTCTTTTCCTCTGCTTCTCTTTGCTCCTCTCTCTTCTCCTCTGCTCCTCTCTCTTCTCCTCTGCTCCTCTCTCTTCTCCTCTGCTCCTCTCTCTTCTCCTCTGCTCCTCTCTCTTCTCCTCTCCTCCTCTCTCTTCTCCTCTGCTCCTCTCTGCTCCTGTCTCATCTGTGGTTGGGACTTCCTCACCCATTTCCCGCAGAATCGAGGAGAGGAATCAAGGAGAAAGAATCAAGGAGAAGGAAGTGAAGAAAGAGAAATGAGACGCTGCCCAGGTGAGTCTGAACTAAGGCCAGGTGAGGGGAGGGGGAAACCTTTCACATCTACAACCTACAGGTAAAAAAAAACCAACGAGCTTTAAATAGCCCCTGCATTCGTTATTAGAAGCGGTAATAACCTTCTTTATCAGTCTGGCATCTAAGTCCCCGTAGTCCTGCAGTCTATAGTTATCGTTTATGACTGTGTATTTTCTGTGTTGACTCTCCTGTCTTAAACACACCTCTCCTTCCTGATAAAGTGTCTGAATATGGCACATTTTAATTGTTTTAAGTCTATTGCTCCAATAAACCACAGATTGATTAAACCACATGAAGCCGGCCCTGCTCCAGTTCCTTCCGTTTATTACATTTTGTTGGAGAGAAAAAGACAAACAGGAAGCAATGACGCACAAACTAATCCAATTATTGACGCTATGGATCGTTTGACTGAAGTTACCAGAAGTACAGAAGCCCGGAAAGGTCATAAAACATTCAGGGGGAAAAATTAAGTCAACACAACAGATTATAAACAAATTATTTGTAGATAATAGGAAAACATAATAATATAATTTGAAGCAATGTGAGTTTATTTTGAAATAGATAAAAAGGAAGTAAAATACTGCAATTTCACATGACACAAATGGTTGATCTTGGTTTAGTTCTTGTGTAGAGAATAACATATACTGATCCTGTTCTAGTCCTGGTTCAGGGCCGGTGCCAAGAGGGGGCTTGGAGGGGCCCTTATGATGGCCAGTGGAGCCCACCCTCTGGTTCTGGAACTAAATTTCTCATTCATTTTTTCCCATAGACTTTCTGAAAAAATAAAAATAAAATAAAAGTTTGAAAGCTTGCTCAGGGCTGTTCAGCTATGTGGTGACTAACAGGGGCAGTCCTAGGTGAGGGGCCACAGGGGCCCTGGCCCCACCTCTAATCTGTTTGGACCCTGAAGTGCCCCTGCTCTGTCAATCAACTGACGAGAAGAACAACCGGAGAATTCAATGATTACCGATGCAATTCCACCCCCAAACTCTTGGCGGCAGTAGACCTATTGTGTCAATACAACTTAATGGGAGAAGAAACAGACCTGAATACTAAATGAATCATTTGTGTACTTGGATATACCCTGTACTTGGCCCCTGAATGTAACATGTGGCCCCTTAATGGCCCCTGTTTCAGAAAAATCCTAGAACCGCCACTGGTGACTAATGACCACAAGGCCTACACATTTATTTAAAATCTGTTTCTGTAACTTTATAAACCAATAAATGCTTATTAAAGCATTTCACTGACTCTTGTGTTTTGTGTTACAACCACCGCGTTATGGATATTAGTTAGTACGTAGCTGGTTAGCTTCTGCAATGTCTTTGAATTCTTAATATTTAAATTTTTTGAAAAGTCTATGGGAAAAATGAATATAAAATTTACTTCCAGAAGAGCAGGAAGTCTCCATGCTTCCCTGTCCACCCCCTCAAGGACTGTTGCCTTTTTCCTGCCTCTCTCCTCTCTCCTCTCTCCTCTTTCCTCAGCTCCTCTCTCCTCTGCTTCTCTCTCCTCTGCTCCTCTACTCCTCTCTCCTCTCTCCTCTGCTCCTCTCTTCTCTGCTCCTCTCTCCTCTGCTCCTCTACTCCTCTCTCCTCTGCTCCTCTCTCCTCTACTCCTCTCTCCTCTGCTCCTCTCTCCTCTGCTCCTCTACTCCTCTCTCCTCTGCTCCTCTCTCCTCTACTCCTCTCTCCTCTGTTCCTCTCTCCTCTGCTCCTCTCTTCTCTGCTCCTCTCTCCTCTGCTCCTCTACTTCTCTCTCCTCTGTTCCTCTCTTCTCTGCTCCTCTCTCCTCTGCTCCTCTACTCCTCTCTCCTCTGTTCCTCTCTTCTCTACTCCTCTCTCCTCTCCTCTGCTTCTCTCTCCTCTGCTCCTCTACTCCTCTCTCCTCTGTTCCTCTCTCCTCTACTCCTCTCTCCTCTGTTCCTCTCTCCTCTGCTCCTCTCTTCTCTGCTCCTCTCTCCTCTGCTCCTCTACTTCTCTCTCCTCTGTTCCTCTCTTCTCTGCTCCTCTACTCCTCTCTCCTCTGTTCCTCTCTTCTCTACTCCTCTCTCCTCTCCTCTGCTTCTCTCTCCTCTGCTCCTCTACTCCTCTCTCCTCTGTTCCTCTCTCCTCTGCTCCTCTCTTCTCTGCTCCTCTCTCCTCTGCTCCTCTACTCCTCTCTCCTCTGTTCCTCTCTCCTCTGCTCCTCTCTTCTCTGCTTCTCTCTCCTCTGCTCCTCTACTCCTCTCTCCTCTGCTCCTCTCTCCTCTGCTCCTCTACTCCTCTCTCCTCTGTTCCTCTCTCCTCTGCTCCTCTCTTCTCTGCTCCTCTCTCCTCTCCTCTGCTCCTCTCTTCTCTGCTCCTCTGCTCCTCTGCTCCTCTACTCCTCCATGCTTCTCCATCCACCTGCTCAAACACTGCTGTATTTTTACATTCGATCTCATAAAAAATGTTCAAATAGAAACCACAAAACAATAAAGAATTCCACATCAGGTTTTATAAACCCAAATCCCTGTTCAAAAACCTGGAAGAAGAGTTCATCTGTTACACAGGGTTTCAAACAGTGCACTTCACTTTGCGTGACAGAGTGTGTTTTGGACCTCTGAGGCCACTATAGATGAAGTTCAAAGTTGATAATGAATTCGACAATTTCTTCTTTTTGCAGCACTTGCATATACATAATTTACAACACAATGAAAGCCCTTAGAATCTTACATATTTATGAATAAATGTGAATGTGAATAAATATCATACGTTTAGCCCCCACTTAATAAAAGTAGCATAACTGTAAAAAGCAAGGAAAGACTTTAAAGGTGCACTATGTAACTTTCCTTGGAGAGGATCCGTCATTACTGAAGATGTTTTATGCAATGGAAATATAATATCCTCGATCGAGTGTCGTCCATCATTAAACAGGAAACAACTGTTGTAAAAGTGCTAGCTTTGTTTTGCTTAGCATGTCGGCTCAACATAAAAGTCACATCACGGGAAATACAGTGGTTTATCACAAAGTCAATTTTTATGTTTATATCTGCTTTTTTCCATCTTGTTTTCACCAGAGTCTGTGTTTTCTCTCTCGTCCAATCATCTGTTTAGTCATTTTAATCAAGTCTGGAGCTGTACCCTCCAGAGACCCTTTAGACCCCTCAAACTGAGCGGCACGGTTCACTTTACACAGTGGAGACCTTTAAATTAAAACTCAAAATCACATTACATCCTGGGACTTATCCCGTATTTTAATTTTAAAGGTCCTGTATTAGACAAAACTGACTCCTGTGAGCTTTAAGTCATGTTATAATGCTTAACCTCCTCAAAAACATACCTGGAGTTGTGTTTTATTTCATTCACACATGTTTGAGTAATATTTATTATATATTATTTATTATACTCTTAGTCTATCTACATCTCCAAAGCTCAAAATGCTCTGTTCCACCTTATGATGTCATGTAGTGGTAAGTTTTCATGTTAACCTTTTACCTTTAGTTCTGTAGAGCTTGACAATTCCAGGGCTGAAATCATTCAAATGATTCTATAGTGAAGGTGTATGGAGTTTAAAAACACAGTGGAGCACTTCCTGTATTACCTCATGACCACAGCGTTTTCCGTTTGAGAGAAGAACTCAGCCTAAATATGCAGGATTTGTGTGTTAAACATCTAAATAATTGGTATGTTTTTGATGAGGAACCAACACTGATCAGAAAATAGCGTCATATGGGCCCTTTAAGTATTGGTCGAATCGCTGGCAGGTTTTTGACACTTAAGGATGTGGGTTTTGGCCATTACACTTTTACAGCATCTTTTCAACATTCCTCTCACGGCAGCTGACGAAAAGTAGAAGATAATCGGGTCCAAGCAGGCGTTAAAAGTACTGGACAGGAGCGCCACATTTCTCCAATCTTCACTTTCTTTCTTCGCAAACCCTACTACATGGGACACATTGTAAGGGCCAAAGCAGAATGCAAAAACCAGTAAAGTCCCTAACGCTAGCCCTATAGCTCTTAAGCGCTTACGTCTGCTTATATTTGGCAATCGCGATAAGATTAAGATGAAATTGATGTAACAAAATGTGCAAATCACAAAAGGGACGCAAAATAAGACCAGAAATAGCTCCAATCGAACTGGTAGCACGATTTCAAGTTCTTCTTGGGTGAATTCTGAGTAGCAAGAACCTGGAGTGCTGCCATTTTGGATTCTAGCAGTTGGCATGATGTAGACAATGCTTAGATTTGTCAGCGTTACAATCCAGAAAATCACACTAGCTAAAATCGCGTAGCGTGGGCGTCGACATAGCGAGTATCTGAAAGGGAAAGCAACTCCCAAGTATCTCTCTACTGCAACGGCGGTTAGCAATAAGGTGCTGTTGTAGATCGTGACGTAGAAAATGAAGCCAGTGAGAGGGCAGAGCCAAAAAGGTAAAGACCACGTCATATGGTCCACGGCTTCTTTCATTTTGAAGGGTAGAAAAGTGAGGAAGATGAGGTCAGAGATGGTGAGGTTGAGGAGGAGGACGTCGATGGGCGTGGCTTTGCGGGCGACCTTTCGACAGAAGGTGCAAAATGCCAAGATGTTCAAAGGGACACCCAGTATGAAGGTGATGATGTAGCCCGCGAATAACAGACAGTGCAGCATGGTGGAGGAGGGACGGATCTGGGAAGAGATAAAAAGGGTTAAAAGGGTTAGCGTAAGTTTGATTATTGTAGTTTTGGCTTTACAAGTGAGTTAATGGTCAATATTAGGGCCTATATTATGCAAAATTGAACTGATTCATGTTAGAAAGTTCTTACCTCATCAAAAACATACCTGGAAGTGTGTGTGTTTGTTTCTTTCACACATGTTTGAGTAACCCTGTATTTTTAGGCTATGTAAATCTCCAAAGCTCAAAATGCTCTGTTCCACCTTGTGATGTCATGTAGTGGTAGTTTTCAAGTTAACAGCTATTGTTTAGTAAAGACTGGCAATTCCAGGGCTAAAATCATACACGAGTCTAGTGAAGGTGTATGGAGTTTAAAAACACAGTGGAGCACTTCCTCTATTATCTCATGACATCACAAGGTGGAACAGAGTGTTTTCAGTTTGAGAGAAGAATTCAGCCTAAATACACAAGGTTTGTGTGTAAAACATGTGTGCATGAAACAAAACACAACTCCAGGTCTGTTTGTGGTGAGGAAACAACATTATAACATAGATCAGAAAATAATCTAATAAAGGCCCTTTAATAAAACGAATATATTATAATGAGTCAAATTCCACGATCACTCTCATGCCCTCAAAGCTGTTATGGGAGCTTCAGTAAACATTTGTTAAAACCACTTTAAGATGATAGACTGCTGCATACATTTTTACTCACTGCTCTGTTGTGTCACTACATTAATTTAAAGCTACAGAAGTTTCCCATTTACAGACTCAATATTTAATGCAAGAAATAAACAGGAAACAATGTGACAAACAGCTCTATATGTAGGACTGTAGTTAAAGGTCCTATATTACACAAAATGGGTTCTTGTGAGCTTTTAGCCATGTTAGAATGTTGTTTCCTCATCAAAAACATACTTGGAGTTGTGTTTTGTTTCATTCACACATGTTTGAGTAATACTTAATTATGAGTCTGTCTACATCTCCAAAGTTGTTCCAAATGCTGTTCCACCTTGTGATGTCATGAAGTGGTAGCGTTCAAGTTAACAGCTACCTTTTACCTTTTGTTAAGTCAAGACTGGCAATCGCAGCACTAAAATCATCCAAATGATTCAAGTGAAGGTGTATGGAATTTAAAAACACAGTGGAGCACTTCCTGTATTACCACATGACGTCACAAGGTGGAACAAAATGTTTTTAGTTTGTGAGAAGAACTCAGCCTAAATATGCAGAGTTTGTGAGTTAAACATATGTGAATGAAACAAACAGCAGGGTCGCCGCTCCACAGAGCTGACCTATAACTTGGTCTGGTTTGGTCTCCATGAAGATAGAAAGGTTTAATGAAACATTCCAGATAAATAATAACATCTCTATGGAGAAAAGCATTTGATGGACCCGCCACCAGAAAAGTTACACAATGCATCTTTAAGTTCAAGGAACTGATATCAAAAGCTTTTTTTTAGTTTTTAATGAGACAAAATAAAAATTTAATAAAAAATCTGGATTGCTAAATATGTGGATAAAACACCTTAATTAACTTAATTAACACCTTTGTCCAACAATATAATAACAGAATACATATTTGGTATAGTATATTATTAATATAAGCCATGAAAATAAATCAGAAAATATCTTAATCCATAATCAACAATTGTACTCCCAGTTCTAAGTGAGTTAAAGATGCACTGTGTAACTTTTCTGGTGGAGGTACCGTCACCTGCCTGTTTCTATAAATATGCCTGTTTCTATAAATATGTCATTGCTCTGCCCGCAATGTTCCACACTATGACATGAAACAGCTCTACCTTACATTTATTAAATTAAAGATGGTTTTATAGCTCAAAAATACACAGAAAAACAGGCATTCTGACTGTGAGCGGGGTCGCCTCTCCACAGATCTGACCTGTAACTTGGTCTGTTTTGATCTCCATGAAGATAGAAAGGTTTAATGCCATACTGTGAAACTTTCCAGACAAAGCAACATCATCTCCACAGAGAAAAACATTTGGCGGACCCTCTGCCAGAAGATTTGCACAAAGCATCTTAAAGTTTTATGTGTTAAACTTTTTTTTTTTTTTGCTTTGTTTAGTTCATACCTTAATTTTCCAGCCAACAACATAATAACAGAACACATATTTGGTCTAATATGAATCGTCTCACCTTTTGTCAAGCAGCAAGTATTTGGGAGTCCATTACAGTCGCACGTCCGATCAGCAGCATCTTCGTTTGGCTTCTGAGGGACCAGACCCAAAACGGGACTTAAACTGTTGCTCTAATAAAACCTCCGGAAATTGAATAAACTTCCCCTCGCTCTTCAAACACGATCTCTGAGCAACCGTACTCACCATGATAAAAGATCTGGATCACATGAACAAAGGATTAAAACACAAGGAGAGAGGGAGGGAGGGACGCAGAGGGAGGGGGAGAGAGAAACAGAGGGAGGGAGGGGGTTGAGAGAGAGACAGAGATAGAGAAAGAGAGAGAAAGAGAGGTGAAGAGGGTCAGCATCCTATTAAAGGTGCATTATGTAACTTTTCTAGTGGAGGTCCGCCACCTCCATGTGCAAATTGCATTGCTGAAATGTTCCATAGTTTATTGATACTTTGCAGTGAGATCACGCCGGGGGTGTTCTACATTTATGTTTGCTGGCGGAATGTCCACCAGTGCTTAAGTTTTAAGAAAATGTCCGAAAACTGTGTGTGTGTGTTTTATTTTACAGGTATTTTTTTAAAAAGTGAAAGGGGACTTGTTGCATTCACACTTCACCACACATCAGAACTGGTATTATACCGGAACACAACCGAAAACTAAACCAGAACTAGACCCAGATTAAACCAAGTCTGCACTATACTGTACTCAGATCAAACCAGACCAAACAAGACAAGCAGACTTACTTTGACTTTGACATGCTAATTAGCAAAAACAAAACAATATTGTTCTAAAAATGTCATATTTTGAAGATTACATGAAAAGGAGCGCCCCTCATGAGGCACTTGTGTTTGTCTAAATGCAGAGATAAGATTGTCTGGGAACATCATTATATCGTAAAAGCACAGCCGCTCAGTGTCTGCATATGTGACACTGTAATCCTCTGAGTTTACATATGCACACGACTGAGCAAACAGCATTCACTCAAGGTTATTATATTAAAGGTACACTGTGTAACTTTTCTGGAGGATCCACCATTTGACTTCCAAATCCACAATTACAAAGCACATTTTACAAACAAAGACGTTTTCAAAGTGCTGCACAGAGAACAAAAAATGAAGACAGCCAAAACTGTTAAAATTTGTTCATACCAGTTCCATAAAAATGAATATCCCACAGTATGGCATTAAACCTACTTCCTGTAATTATGATAATATGCTCAAAAAACATGTATTCTTAGATCTTAGGATCGCCTCTTCCTACAGATCGGACCTGTAACTTTGCGTAATGGCGTCACCTGCTTGTTTCCATGGAGATATATGTTTAATCTCCTTGTGGCCCTTCCACAAGAAAAGTTACATAGTGTACCTTTAAATATCTTGTATTATGCCTTATTTAGGGTTTATAAACTGACAATGTATAACTTTGGCTTTTTATATTTGATCATATTTGTATTTATTATTTTTATTTCTGCATAAAAAACATTATTGTTGATAACAGGGAGAACAGAGCGGTTTGAATAAGGCTAAACGACTACTGCTATTCATAATAATTAGTCTGCAGTAAAGAGAATCTGAACACTGATCATATAAGATAGAAGCATATTATAAGATTAAAAGATGGAAAAAATTTTTTTTACCAATTGAGACACCTTCTCATTTGCAATGACGACCTGGCCAAGAGGTCGTGTAAAACAGCACAAGCAGAAAACACTCACACATCTATCATAACATGAAACTGTGAACAGAAACATGACACAGTGAAATGTTTGCAGATTAAAGATATAAGAGTGTTAAAAGCATGTGCAATGATCCTGTAAAGTACTATACTAGTTTTGAAAAGACAGAGGTAAAAACATACCTGGACAGCTGGCATCAACTAATGACATCAGCAGGTGGAACAGAAAGTTTTGAATATAAAGTTTTGAGAATAAAGAATACTCAAACATGCATTGACGTACTGAATATGAGAACTTTAATGTGAGAGGCAAGAGAAACTGTACACTTTTATTCATAAAATGCTTGGATTACGTACACAATGCAGTTATTACAGGTTAATTAGGCTAATGCAAAGTTTATTGTAAGTTCATTTAGAGCCATTTGATGACATAGATTGACAATTTTCTCAGAATTGGACCCTCTTCGTATTCTTAACAATAATGGAAATCGTACAGTTTGGAGGATTAAAGCTGCATGTAAGGTGTCTACTCTTGTCATTGATCAGAAAGGGTCGATTATACCGGTAATTTGGATTAATAACGTGAATATGAGCACCTCTAAGTGAATATTTGTAATTAGTTTTGTCCTTCTCGCTCCTGGATGTCCTCAAACTCTTTGGCAGCTCCTTTGGCATTCTCCGATCTCTTCTCTGGCCCACTCGCTGCTTTATTTTTGATCACACTTTGCTTGGGAATTCTTTCAATCCGACTAAATTGACTTTGCCTTCCGCAGATCTTTCCCATGATGCCTCTGGAAACCGCGGGCGATAGCATTAGCATAACCGCCGGCTCCAAGAACACATTACACAAGCTAGTTAGTATCGCCAAACTTCTCCACTCAACATTCTTGCTCAAAATAAACCCAATGATGTGAGATGTGTTGTACGGAGCGTAGCATATGATGAAAACAGCTAGCGTCGATAAAGCAACTGTTAACACCCGCTTTTTTCCTAGCGGACGAAGATTTGAACGCCAAACTAAAACTACGCAACGCAAAGTGCAAAAAGATGTTATAATTAATGGAAATATGAACAAAACAATTGCCATTTCAAGTCTTAGCGGTAGCAGTATTTTCAGCTGCGTGACGTTGAAAGAATCATAGCAAGCCACAACGTTATTTTCAACGGAAATAAAGTTGGCACCACCTTCGGCTACAAGTCCGATACTTAAATGAATCCAAACCACAACCCACAAAGCAGCGCTAATAAAGCAGGAAATTGTTGCACGCCGGTACAATTTGTAAATAATCGGAATCGCTATGCTAAGATAACGTCCAACAGTGACAGCGGTGATGAAGAGACAGCTTCCATACACGGACGAAAACAAGAAAAAGCTAAAAATCGGGCAAACAAGAGCTGGTAGTTTCCAGTTGTTCTGTAAAGTTTCAAAAGCTTTGACGGGTAACCAGGCAATGAGAACCAGGTTAGCAACGCACAGGTTTAGCGCGTAAACGACATTGGGTGTGGCACCATGTTTGCGAGCTTTTCTAACGTAAACGAAAAAGACCAGACAGTTCGAAGGGAGGCCCAAGAGGAAGGTGATGGAGTAGATGATGATGGCCAAACAGTCTGTGACAAAATTTGACATCTTCAAAATCGACGCTGTGGAGAATTTTGAAAGACCAAAAACTGCCATTGAGGTCTTGGTTGAACTTTGTAGGCGTGTTTTGAAGGATCTTGGAGAAAAAATGGTGGAAACAGATTTAAGAAGTTCAAACAGCTGGTCGAACTGAACTCATAAAGATGAAGTCAAAAATCTAAAATAAAAATGTGTTAAATATTGGAAAATGTTTCCTCTAGTTCATATTTCAAAACATTTCTTACAGTTTCGTAAAATGTTCGATTGCGGTTATGTCCAGTTGAAAGTTCTTCAAAAATAACTGCTAATCTTCCATCTATAATCCTATAAAATTCAAAAAATGTATAACAAAATCTGGTAACTATTGGAATTATTTTTCTTGTGGTCTGTATTTCAAAAAGTTTCTTACAGTTTTGTAAAATTTTCATTTGCGATTACCTAAATGTCCAGCTGAAGGTTCTCCAAAAATAACTGCTAATCTTCCGTCTACAGTCCTATAAAATTCCAAAAATGTTTGAATAAAGATTTGATTTTGTTCTTGTGGTCCATATTTCAAAATGTTTCTTGCAGTTTCATAAAAGGTTCAATTGCAGTTACCTCAAAGTCCAGTTCTTCAACAATAACTGCTAATCTTCCATCTTTTTATAGGACTATATCCTATAAAAGCTTCCTGTTGCCAAAAACATTTTTCCACTCTTCCAAGAACCTGGAGGCTGATTTGCAGAGATTGTTGACAATATCCAAACAGTTTTTTTCTTTTTATTTTGTGGGTTAATCCAAGTTTGAGTTTAGCCCCAAAAATATCCTGATATTCCAGACTTTGCAGGATTTTAAGACAGCATCAAATCCTCTTCTTGTGTTCATTCATTGCGTCCAGTGCCTGATTCTCGTGAATGAATGGTGTCATTAAAAAAAGGAGGCGTTGTCCAAAAGTGGGCATGTTGGAGGCACGTCCATACAACATCCGGGCATAGATAAGGGGGGCGCTCAGGCAGAAATAGAGGTCTTTTAACTGGCACCAAGACGCATAATTACCCTCATCCCACACGAACCAGACAGGTAGCATGTGGGCTCTTAAGTGAAATGATTCAGAATAATTTCGCGAGGCTTTCAAACGATGACCACTGACCAAACATGAGAAACAGCGTCGTAAAACTATAAAAACTTCATGAGAGAGAAAAAGAGGATCGGCTTTCCGTGATTTGTTGGTGACATTAAGACACTTCTCGCAACGTAATGGCATAGAAAAAAGGCTGGAGCAGGTGTGTGGGTTATGGCTTTCTGAAAAATAGACCAAAACATCGCCATGGAAACAATTTATATATAGAAATATTGTTCGGAGAAACATCGGCTTTGGCTGTGTTTACCCAGGATTCAGTGTTATTGGATATGTTTATTAGCACAAGTGAAAATCAATGATGATGTTTTATTTAGACGTCACAAAGCTGCTGTTAAAGCCTGGTTAAAGAGGAGCACTGAATAATGAGCAGTGATGGCATATGTTGTGTTAAGATTCTCAATACAAAATGTTGCAGAAAACAGAAAAAAAATAAAACTTTGGTGGGTGGTCATTTAAACTATTTGTTTCTATGTTATTTTTTTATCAATGGAAAAAATAAGACAGATTTGCGGGTCCTATATTATGCTAAATTGACTCTTGTGAGCTTTAAGCCATCTTATAATGATGGAGTTGTGTTTTGTTTAATTCACACATGTTTGAGTAATCCTGATTTATTCATCTGTCTACATCTCCAAAGACCAAAATGCTCTGTTCCACCTTGTGATGTCATGTAGTGATAGTGATATTCAGGACACACTGGCACTTTCAGGGCGCAAATCATCCAGATGATTCTAGTGAAGGTGTATGGGGTTTAAAAGCACAGTGGAGCACTTCCTGTATTACCACATGACGTCACAAGGTGGAACAGAGTGTTTTCTGTTTGAGAGAAGAACTAACCTAAGAACCTAAATATGCAGAGTTTGTGTGTTAAACATGAAACAAAACACAACTCCAGGTATGTGTTTGATGATCAGAACATAGTGTAATATAGGCCCTTTAATGTCTGATTTGGTTAAAGGGACTATGATCTGGAACCTTCTTTTATCCGTGAAGATGTTGACCCTTCAAAACAACATTTTAATGTCAAGAAGAATAACAGGGATTTGGAAGATAGATATGTTTATTTCATACTGAGGAACATTCCAGGCAAGGCAATAAAATTTTCATGAGATAGAAGGAGATGGCCCCCGGCTCCACCAGAAAACCAGAGCATCTTTAATCACACTGCTGTTGCTATGACAACATCCTGTGGCTGCCATTATTATATTTGGTCCAATGGTATTGATACTTTGCAGCTGATATCATTGGGGCATTATTATATTTGATCCAATGGTATTGATACTTTGCAGCTGATATCATCAAGAGTCCCTGGGGGTGTGATGCTAACTGAAGGTACTACTCAATCTGAAGCTCTGTGACTCAAGTTAGACTTTAATCTGAGCTTTATTTTAACACAATGTGACGTGGAACTACAACAGGGGAGATGATTTGTGCTTTATACAAGTTTCTCACACTTAAAATTACAGTCACAAGCGAGTTACCATTAGCCAACAGTTTGTCAGTTTGTTTGTCACTCTCACCTTTTTGTCGAAAATCAAACACCGAAATTATTTATATTTACACTCACCAAAGCAAAACATTCAATTCCATTGGTTGACATCAGTGCTCCACCATGTTTTTAAAGTCCATACATCTTTACTATACTAATTCTGAACATTTTACTCCCCAAAATTGATCAAAGCTAACAGCTAATGTTTTTGACCAAACTGAAACTGTTCCTAATGGCTTTCCTAAACTTAAATAAATAAAACTGTACTTGCTAAAACATAAGAGAATATTTGAAGTGCAAAAACAGACTTTTATTGTCAAAAACAACACACAGTTTTCTGTTAAACCTGATCTCCTGGTTGACCCAAAGTGCAGCTCATTACCACGCTCACTCCTCTGATCAAACAGTATCACACACACAAACACCACCATTAACGATAATGGAGAGAGAGAGAGAGGGATATAGGAGGAGGAGTAAAAAAAAGTAAAATGTAGACACCACATTTAAAGGCCTACAACATCTGACCAGACCACAAAACACAAACACAGTGCAAATATAGAGACATGATGATCACCAAATGTAGTGATAACTATTTCAGAAAGTATTTCTACTTGTGAAAATGATGTTATTGTCAGTGGAAAAAAACAACTCTACATTTGTACTTGATCTTTATTCATTAAAGGTCCTTTATTAAGCAAAATTGACTCTTGTAAGTTTTTAGTCATGTTAAAATGTTGTTACTTCATAAAAATCATCGAAATCATACCTGGAGTTGTGTTTTGTTTGAGAGTAATCCATTATTAGTCTGTTTACATCTCCAAAGCTCAAAATGCTCTGTTCCAGGAGGTGCATGCAGTTTAAAAAGGACATCCTGTATGACCACATGACATCACAAGGTGGAACAGAGTGTTTTCTGTTTGAGGAAAGAACTCACCCTAAATATGCAGGATTTGTGTGTTAAACATGTGTGAATGAAACAAAACTCAACTCCAGGTGTGTTAATGATGAGGAAACAACATTATAATATAAATCAGAAAGTAGTGTAATATGGTAAAAAATATAAATGATATAAATATATAAAAGAGCCATGGAGCATGATTCTCTATATACAAGTATAACTCTGTATTTCTGCATGGGCTTATATCTGAACCACAACTAATAAATTCATGTTTCATGTATTTTCAAATCTTTGTAGCGTTTAAATGTTTTTAAGGTTATTTTTGCTTTAAATAATGTGCCTGTCTGAGAAGGGATAGTTTGTCATAATTTATAGGTTTCAGTTTCCTGTTATGTGCAACATTTTGAGAACTTCCCATTCCAAAGACATAATACATATTTTGTTTTAAATTGTTAATTGCCACTATGGCAACTGTTTCATCATTCTGAGACTCATGGATGTTAATGCTAAACTCACTGGTGCAGTGGTCCTACTGAGCCAGCAGCTGCAGGTTGCTCCTCCCGCTGGAGTTGGTGAGGGGCACGAGGGGCACAGGGGGTCTGTCTGTGCTCAGGAGGGGGACAGGGGGTCTGTCTGTGCTCTGGAGGGGGGCGAGGGGCCCAGGGGGCACAGGGGATCTGTCTGAATTGTGGACGGGGGCGAGGAGGCGGGTCCTGGTGTTTAGACTGCGCTGCTCCAGAGACAGGGCCTGCTGTTTACGGGACAGATCCTGTAACATCCGACTGTGGTGCAGCTTACACCTCTGCAGAGAGTTTCTATGACGACAATAAACATGATCACAGCAATCTGAAGGCCTGTAGAGGGGAACTATGGAACTTTTCCCTTTTTAGATAGTATTGCTTTGCCCGGAATGTTTCACATTATGGTATTCACTGTAAATGTAATGTATAATGTAGAGTTACGGGTCATGTCTCTGAAGAGATGACACCCTCATAGTAAGAATGCATATTTTTTCCCAGGTTTAATCAATGCAAAATAGATATATCTACTGTGGAACATTCCAGGCAAATCGATGGTGGCAAACACCCATTATAAAAGGTGCACCTTTATTAGAGGCACAATATATATTAGGGACATATTCTGTTTTACAGGTGAAGTAACTTGCACCCTAGTACTATTCACCTTTATAATAAATTAGCAGTTAAATAGGTAGTAAATAATTTTTTTAGCAAAATAATATTTGGTAAGAGACAGGGTTTTGTTTTTGCCAATTAATACACTTTTTTGTAGAGAAACATGTACTCACTGTGCTTCTGCGAGCTTCTGTTTGAGGGACATGATTGTAGATTCGAGCTGATGGACTTCATAAACGAGTCCGTGTTGGACCTGAGGAAAGAGAAATAAGTACAAAGTTTAAGGTTCTTACTCTGGATTTTACTTCTCCACTTGTAGATATCCTGTAAAAGTTCTAATCTCTCCAAAAGTGGTGAAGTGTATTTAAACACCTCGTCTCTGCACAGGTCCATCCCGGGTCTCTGGGTCCTGTTCTCCAGTCGAGTGTGGGCCAGTTTCAGGGACGCAGTCTTTGCCTGTAAATCTACGTCCAGCCCCTTTATGTCCCCCTCCATTTCGGACATCTCATTCTCCGTCTGACAAAAAAATAATATAATAATTAAATTTGTTAAAATGGTCAAAGTACTGGTTCAGATTAGATAACAAGAACACATAAAAAGCTTAAACAATGGATTAATTAAAGAAAAGGTGGAACTTCGAATAACGCATACATATGTTCTTTTTTATCTAATCTTTTTTGATTAGAGTCAAGACCAAAACTAATACATTACAAAATAAAAAGTACAATAACATCCAAAGAGATAGATGCCATACTGTGGAACACTGAGGCATATCAGTGACATCTCAGGAGACCAGCATCTGGAGGGGTTAAATACGGCACCTTTTAACTTGTTTTATGATATTTCTGACTGTTTTTTATTGTCCTATGGGGTAAGTGCTATTCTCTTCTAATTATATTATAAACGTATAAGCATATAGTACTCACATTTCTGATTTGCCACTCGAGCTCGTCCCGGGCCTGCTCCTCCTGATGGGTGCGTTTTCTGAGGGCGAATTCAGTGGCACTGCGCTGTTTATCCAACTCATTCTGAAGCTAAGTAAAGATTAAACAACTTTGAGTTAAAACAAACAAACATACACAAAAAAACCCCCCCAAAAAAGCAAACTGTAATGTAATTTAAAATACTGTTAAGACCTTAACACTATTATGTGACGTTACAGTGATACTGATAATTACAAAAACAAGACAATGTTGTAAGAAATATTTTTTGTAAACTTGTGTAACTTATAAGACATTCATAAACATAAATTTCACAGGTGCCATAGACCTGAAGGTGCACAATATATTTTTTTTTTCTGTTGGAGGGTCTCAGTTCCAGGCCAAAGCCATAACATCTCCATAGAGAAAAGCAGGTGGTGACTCTCCCACCAGAAAAGTTACATAGGGCACCTTCAAAAATGTCTTTTTTTTATTTTATTTGTCCAGTGTGTGAAGACTTTGCACCCATGTCTGACTTGTACCTGTGCGCGTGTGAGTTTCATCTCTTCTCTCATCTGCTGGGACAGGTGCATTGCCTCCTCTGCTCGGGCCACATTGTACTGACTGAACTGTAGCCACTCCTGAGGGGTACAGGACCTGACAAAATACCACCAAAAACATTACTTATGATGCACAATATTAGAGAATAAACTAAATGAAAACTAATTTACAGTCAGACTTTAATCTGATTGTGTACCCAGAGGGGATCCTGGTGGGGTTGGGCTTCAGTGATATTTGGTTGGACTTTCTTGTGAGAGACAGACAGGTTGTGTCGATGTCCAGGGCGTCCATCTTGTTTTGGAGATCCGCTGTGAGATGCTGACGGTTCTCTTGTAAAACACTGAAAAAAGAGCCCGATTAAAACAAGAATACATTATTTTAACACTTAACACTCAAAGTTGTCCTGGAATAGACTGACAGAAGTAACACTGTCAATCTGCTCCAAACACCAATCACTCACACACAACATTCATACTGGGCAAAGTGAGTGAAGTGTCTTGCCTAAGGACACAACAGCAGGTTGCACTAGAGCCCCACTGTGGCATCTGATATATTTCCAGTGGTGTCCCATCCAAATACTAACCAGGTCCAACCCGGCTTAGCAAGATCGGTCCATCGTACGGAGCTATCACATCACTGTCAGTTCAAGTAAATAATACATATTAATAAAACATAAACGTGAATTCATACTTTGCATACAAACGTAATTTAAACAACATCTTTTTAGGAGCCTGTGATCAATACGAACGTTCATGGTCCTGTTTAGGGGTTTGATTTTCAACAAAAAATGTGAGAGTGACTAACTGAAAAAAGATGACTAATGCTAGCTAGCCTGTGACTGTAATGTAATTTGAGAGAGACTAGTTTAACAGCATCTATTGTAATTCTAAAAGTCAGTTCTTTCTGTTCAGATTGTGTAAAAACAAAGATCAGATTAAAGTTTAATTTGAGTAACAGAGCTTCAGACAGAGTCAAGCCTCCAGTTAGCATCACACCCCCAGGGAATGTTGGCGACATCAGCTGAAAGCATGATAATACAGTGTTCCTTTAGTTACCATAGGTGCTCAAAGGCCTTGTCTATGAGCTGCTGTAGAGTCTGCTGCACTCTTTGGATCAGAGCGACCTCAGTCTTCAGCTCTTGGTCTGCAGGGTCCAGGACGAGCTCGTACCCCCTCCGTCCCTCCCTCAGGGTCAGACACTCAGACCCCACCTCCAGAGGGACCACGGTGGAGGCCAGAGCGTGCTCCATCTGCTCCTTACACTGACACAACACAACAGGAGCTCAATATATGACAGCTGGAACAATAAACTTTTGTACACTATATTTATCATGAGATTTTGGCCAAGAAAAGTAAGATTTGAGCTGTAGACATTTGAATAAATAACTTCTGTGTCTAATTATTGGTTCATTCTGTTATTTATTCATTGCAGCTCATGTTTTAATGATACTGTCCACTGTGCATCTTTTCTGGTGGAGGGTCCGCCACCTGCTTGTCTCCACGGAGATGTATGGTATTAAACATATCCATTGTGCAATTACTCAATAACATGGATTTTTATTGACCTAAAAACTTACATTCTTACCATGAGTGATCCCGCCTCTCCACAGATCAATGTAACCTGGTTCAGTGGTGTTACCTGCTGTTTCCATAGAGATAAATAAGTGTAATGCCAAACTGTGGAACATTCCAGGCAATATTGCCATGGAGAGAAGCAGGTGACAGAGCCTCCACCAGGAAAATAACAAAAATGGTTCACTGGGGTTATCCTGATTTATTGTTATTGTGGCAGTGGCATGAAAATATTATCATTTATTGCAATAAATTCTCTGTAACAAAATATTGTGGTTCAAAATGTTATTGTGACAGGCCGAATCACAACATTGTTTAATCCCAACAGTTTAACGCTGAGCTGGAGGACAGATCAGTCTGTGGTGGAATTTATTGACCTGGTTTATGGTTAATATCTCTGTAGTTACCGGACATATCCAAACAAAAACAGACTCAAAGTTCAGCATCTTCTCTGTCAGTTTAAATGAACAAATGTTTAAGTCATAATAAAACTGATATGATGTTTGTGGAGCCCATCCCTTATAAGGTTCAACGTTTATGGATGTTTCCTGGTTCTATAATATGATGAAGCCATAATTTCAGATATAGGCAGGGCAAGGGCCTATATAACTCTATGGGAGATTTACTGTTTTTGAAAGAAATAGCAAATGTTAAATCTTATCATTATTTGTTTGGCTGCACATCATATTAATCTTATGTCTTAAAAAGTCCTTTCAGTGTGACCTCAGTGACGTCTTTGGGGTTGAATACTGGCACCACTTTCTGTTGTGAGTTCAACATCTTCTCTGTCAACATACTGTAATCTATGTTGACAGAGAAGATGTTGAACTTTGTGCCAGTTGTAATTGAAGGAGATATTAACCATAAACCAAGTCAACAAATCTGCAATCTGACAGTTTAACAGCAAATATACCACAGAAAATATACCACAGCCAATATACTACAGAATTTTAACCTTATGTAATTTTAAAGAACATTTCATTTACTGCATTTTAAACAGAAATTAAACTAAAAAGAAAATAATATTAAGTCCATGATGTAAGTGAAGGCAGTATGAATAAAACAAATATTACAAGCTTCCCCTGTTTAAGAGACTAGCTAATGAGCTAGCTATGGACATTTGAGATGCTACAGGCTTTTTATGTGGAGCAAATGTGGAATAAGACCTTCCAGAGGAAATACTTTGAGGGAATGAACACAAGGGACTGCTGGATTATGTGAAATTAACTGTTTTTCCAGTTTCCATGAAGACCGTACAAGAGTCTAGTTAAGGAACTATCTAGCTATGGACATTTGAGACACTACAGGTGGCAGAGGACCTTCCAGAGGAAATATTTTAAGGGAATAGCCCATTTCATTTCCAACCAAAACACAAGAGCGGAGTAAGAGTGAGGCCTTTCCTGTTGTATTCACGTGGCTCCCCCGGAGGCTGCTGTGATGCTGCAGGTCACTTTTGTCTTTTCCTCTCCTCAAACTGTCCTGATACAGATCTGCTGACCCCACCCACACCTTTGACAAAAGACACCCCCCCTCATCTTTTTCTCTGTCTACGCCCTGTGCAGTATTTGAACAGTTTAGTGATAACTGATGTCTGAGCTCACCAGTGTCAGGGCGTCCATCTCTTCGTCGACTTTCTTTGCACAGAGATCCAGAGCGTCTCTCCACTGAGTCACGTCCCAGATCCGATCACTGAGGCGCTGATTCGTGTCTGCCTCATCCCAGTTTGTCTGAAGTAAAATGTCAAAAACCCAATAAACAAAGAGTCAGGGTTTATCACTACAACATAAATAGAAGTCTGTTATTAAAGGTAACTTTTCTGTAGCAAAGTACAAGTGTGCTTGTCTCCATGAAAATGCTGTTGCGATGCCTGAAATGTTCCACAGCATGGCATTACACTTATTTATCTCTCTTGAGACAACAGTTGACACCACAGGGCCAAGTCACATGTCAGATCTGTGCAGAGGCAAGCCCACTCACAGTCAGAATGCGAGTTTTAAGGTCAGTAAATCGAGTAAACGTGAGTAATGAGTAATGACTAATGAGTAAACGTTCCAGACAAGACAATAACATCTCCATGGAGACAGGCAGTTAGCAGAAAAACTACACAGTGCACCTTTAATAACGATTAATTGGTGGGTTAATATAGTTGGAATGCAGATTTTTGTTGCAATACGGTGAGTTCTTGGGTCTGGAGAATAATAGAACTGATCAGGTTCAACATTTGTGCATTTACGTTTTGGATATGGTAAAGTACAATGTGATCAATAGGACTTTCAAAATACCCAAAGTACATTGCATTTTTACCCCCTCCTCACTCACACTCAGTAGTGAAAATACTCTCTTGTAACCACAGCTAAATACCCTGGGGCATTAAAACCAGGGCTGAAAGTAGTTTTATTTTTTTTTGCCAGTACTATAGGCCTACATTTTTTATTTTGTTTATCACAGCTTAGAATATGATTTGGTAAAATGAATAACGTACCCAGGCACGTTATTATATTATGTTCAAATCATGGCGAGGCTGTTTTTTCCTCTATGCACCATTTTACCCTCAGCTTTTTTCACCGGGGCATTAAAACCTGACCTTAGCCGTGGTCTCGTTGCGCAGAGCCCGTCCCTCCTGTCTGATCAGGTGGGACACGTGGCGTTCATGTTGTGCGTTGTTTGATAACTCCTGGTTGTTAAGGGTCCACTCCGGGACACCATGACGCAGGGCGGGCTTCACCGGGAGCGCAGACATCTCTGTGTGAAATGAGACAAACAAAAGCATTAAAGGTGCACTGTGCAACTTTTCTGGTGGAGGGTCCGTCACCTGCTTGTCTCCATGGAGATGCTAGCATTTTTTCATTGCAGGAGTTTCTATTGCTCAAAAATATGATAATTCTCTCAGTGAATAGGGTTGCATCTCCACAGATCTGACCTATAATGTAGTTTATAGTGGTTGAGATAGAAAGGTTTGGTACTGTGGAACATTCTAGACAAGCCAATAACATCTCCATGAAGACAAGCAGGACTTTCCACCAGAAAAGTTGTGCAATGCATCTTTAAAATAACAAGTAAAGCTGTGCATTGTGTAACTTTTCTGGTGGAGGGTCCGTCAAATACTTTTCTCCCTGGAGATGTTACTGCTTTGTCTGGAATGTTTCACAGTATGGCATTAAACCTCTCTGTCTTCATGGAGACCAAACCAGATCAAGTTACAGGTCAGATCTGTGGAGAGGCGACCCCGCTCACAGTCAGAATGTGTGTATTTCTAGGTATTTTTGAGCAATAAAACCACTGTAATTTAATAAATGTAAAGCAGAGCGGTTTAATGTCATACTGTGGAATATTCTAGGCAGAGCAATGACATCTCCACTGAAACAAGCAGGTGACGGACCCATCAGAAAAGTTACACCATGCACCTTTAAGTTAGGCCTGCATCACATCCACTCTAGCCCTTGTCATAAATTGTCCCAGAATATTCATGATCACAAATACAGGACTAAGGCTGGGTTTCGTTGTCATACACAGCAGATATATTTAAACTTGTTTTATTGTGTTTAATATCCAAAACAAAAAAAAAAGCAAGAGGCTCCATAGATTGACATAATATACTGTAGAAATATAGTAGAAAATGCTAAATGTTGACCCATAAACATAAAAAACTAAATTCCACTCACCGTTTGCTGCTGGGACCTTCAGGCAGACTGGAGTGGTGTTGGTCTCCAACGGCAACCGTCTCCCAGCAACCCACTGAAACAAAGTTCAGTAACTCCCACCACTAAATAATTTACAACACAAATGTTCAGTTTTAACTTAAGAACATGTTCGATGTAGGGTATTCAGACTTTCATTTGCATGCATTTAAAGGTACACTATGTAACTTTTGTGGTGGAAGATCCGACACCTGCTTGTCTCCATGGATATGTTATTGCTTTGTCGGGAATGTTACATGATATGGTATTAATCTTTCCTATCTTGCATTATTTTATTGCTAAAAAAACATTTAAGTTATTATGTTAGCCGAGTTGCATCCCTACAGTTCTGACTATTAACTGATAGTCACCTGCTTGTCTCCATCGAGCTACAAGTTTAATGCCACACAATGGAACATTCTAGGCAAACACAAGGTGGAACAGAGCATTTGAGCTTTGGCTATGTAAACAGACTAATAATAGAGGGTTACTCCAAGAAAAAAAATGTGTGAATGAAACCGAACACTAATTCCAGGTACGTTTTTGAGGAGGCAACTACATTAAAAAATGCTTTAAAGACCACAAGAGTCCATTTTGCGTAATATAGGACCTTTAACTGTTTGACCACATTTGAATTTTGTATTTTTTGTCTTCTGCATAGTTACCAAAATGACACTAACAATCATTTTTAATCTTTGCCCTGTATTTGTTTCACTTTCATATTTGTTTTCATATGTCAAAGTGTAAATCTCGCACACATTTTTATAAAGACTTGTTTATTGTATCAGAATCAGACATGCCAGTGGTTTTTGCTCCATGCGGTGGTGACTTCAGTGTACACAAAAGTTGGTTAGTCTTAATACCACTTCACCCCATCTCATCTCAGCACACTCCTCACTGACCAGGCTAGTATTAGTACAATCCTCTGTCCAGCAAAAGTTCCCAGTTATTTTTGTTGTTTTTTCAGGGCTAATTAAAAAACAAAAATCATTCAAAACAAAACTGGTAACGTTTTATAATAACTACACTATTGACAGCTTCTATAAAGATTTCATATAAACAAAAAGTTAATTAAGGATGATTCAGTCTTAATTAAGGAGTTAGGTTAAAGCTGCACTATGTAACTTTTCAGAGTTCAGCACCTGGTTGTGTCCATGGAGATATGCTTTCCCTGGAACGTACCACAATATGGCATTAAACTTGCTTATTATGTTAATTATAGGTGCCAATTTACAGACCTGTCACTTGTCTCCATGGAAACAGATAACCCAAAGCAACAACATCTCCATGGTGACAGACCCTCCACCCGGAAAGCTACACAGTGCACCTTTAAGTAGTTGCATGCCTTAATAATTCTTAATAAACTATTTCATTACAAATTAAAACTAATTAAGGTGTAGTTATTATAAAAAGTTAGCAAAAAACTTACATTTTCCCAGTATCATTATCAGTGCATTAAACCAGCAACCTCTTCAAATATACAAACAATTGATTTAATGCCCAAAAATCATGTTATTTTCAAACAATCTCTCAATATAAGATTTCTTGAAAATGGGAACTACTTGCCAGAGCACTATCCCGGATACCTGAGCTACGTTAGTCTCCAAAAGGCTTTAAAATAAGGCCTTTATATAAGATCACCTCCTTTCTGTGCTATCAAACCTACATTTACATGAACCATTGTAGGGTATGGCCGCTTTTGAAAACAATGTCTAAGTATAGGAGTTATCAGTGACATTCTTAATAGCTAAAGGGAGATGACAACACAAAAAACAGCATTGGTTGATGCCTAAACAGACTAAATAAATTAAAAAGACAAAGCAAAACACATTTAGTAGTTTCAACACGTCACATGACAACAAAAGCTTCTGAAATGAGGATAGTCCAGCAGTTTGTAGGTGAAATATGTTTCTTAAAATCATTAGAAATGATTAATAAAAAAAAAAAGATATTCTCTACTTATAATCATACTGCCACAGAGGCACTTGTAGAGGGCAAATAATAAAAACTAAAAATGCATAATTTTTTATTTATTTTTTTTACAAAGTGCTGGAATATCCCATTAAAGAACCCATATTATGCCGTTTTCTGATCTATGTTATAATGTTGTTTCCTCATTAAAAACACACCTGGAGTTGTGTGTTTTTTTCTCACATTTTTAACACATAAATTCTGCATATTTAGTTCTTCTCTCAAACTGAAAACACTCTGTTCCACCTTGTGATGTCATGTGGTAATACAGGAAGTGCTCCACTGTGTTTTTAAACGCCCTACACCTTCACTTGAATCATTTGGATGATTTCAGAGCTGGAATTGCTGATCTCTACTGAACAAAAAGGTAAAAGGAGCTGTTACCTTGAAAATTACCGCTTCATGACATCACAAAGTGGAACAGAGCATTTTGAGTTTTGGAAAATTAGACTAATAATAAAGGATTACTCAAACATGTGAATGAAACAAAACACAACTCCAGATCTGTTTTTGAGGAGGTAACAACATTATAAGATGACTTAAAGCTCACAAGAGTCAATTTAGCATAATATAGGACCTTTAAAAGATAAAATGTCTATGGCAAAACTAAACAGTAAGGTTTGGTGCAAGCATAGGTCATTTTGAAAAACATCGTGTGATTTTGTCGAGGCTTAGAACATCTTGATGAATAGGAGGTGCAGTTCAAGAGCAGTTTGTCAGTGTCTCGTGCCTTGTATTGGCTTGTATGGTTCAATGGTTTATGTAAAATTGTCTTCCATAATTGGTTTCCGGGTTTTTGGTGGTGGTGTTTGTGGGTTGAAGGAAATCGCAACATTAGTGATGTTATTACAGTAGAGTCCAGTTCAACATCATTGGGGCGTTGCATCTCCATTGACTTCTATACCGTGTTGCTGGAGTTGTGCTCGCAGTAGTGCATTATCGTTCTTCAATTCTTCAATCTGACAAACAAAAGGAAACGTTTTATGATTAAATGTTATATTTGTTTTGTTTAAGTTGTTAAACAGGCAAGGCAGGTTTATTTGTACAGCACAATTCGTACACAAAGTAATTCAAAGTGCTTTACAGATAAGAAATACATTAAAATCACAATACAAACAGAAGAGTGTGGAATAAAAACCTTTCAGTCTTATGCACAGCTAAATAGAACAGTTTTTAGTCTGGATTTAAACATAGTCAAAGTAGAGGCCTGTCTCACATGTTCAGAGAGACTGTTTCAGGTTTTAGCTCCATAAAACTCCCCATGTTTAGCCCTAGTTTAGCCCTAGTTTATCCCTGGTTTAGTCCTGGTTTAGTCCTGGTTTAGCCCTGGTTTAGCCCTGGTTTAGTCCTGGTTTAGCCCTGGTTTAGCCCTGGTTTAGCCCTGGTTTAGCCATGGTTTGGTTACATCATAGTAGCTTGCTCTAAATTGAAAGGTGTTGCAATGTGCACTTTCAACACTAGATGTCACTAACTCCACCAAAATGTGTATGTAGTATTAATTTTATTGCATTGGATTTATATATTTTTTTACACTCAAACATGGTTTACATTGCATTATTTAATTTGAGCATTAATTCATTAATAATTATTATATATTTTTCAGTTTCTTTAATAGTAAAATCGTCTTTACCCGTCTCTATGAAATGTGGTATACAAACAAAGTGGATTGACTCATTCATTCACTCCACACTCTGAGGTGATAATGTGGATATTGAATACACATTAATAATTTGTAATGAGAGAAAATGTATTGAAACAAACCTAGAAATATGTGAATATAGAAATATGTTTTGTTTAGTGGAAGTTATGACCCTGCTTTCCATGTTGTTCTATGATGTAAAAAGTTTATGTGGATAAACATTCTGAATTTCCTTTTTGATGTCAAATTTCTTCAGATGATCTCATTATTTGTCATTAAAAAGCACATATTAATCTACTTTCTCATCTCTGTTATAATATTTTCTCATCAAAAACATACCTGGAGTTGTGCTTTGTTTCATTCACACATTTTAACACAAAAATCCTGCATATGGAGTTCTTCTCTCAGACAGAAAACACTGTGTTCCACCTTGTGATGTCATGGGGTAATACAGGAAGTGCTCCACTATGTTTTTAAACTGCTTATACCTTCACTAGAAAAATTTGGATAATTTCAGACCTGGAATTGCCGATCTCTACTGAACTAAAAGGTAAAAAGGTAGCCATTAACTTGAAAACTACTGCTTCATGACATTACCAGGTGGAACAGAGCATTTTGAGCTTAGG
Organism: Taenioides sp. WSHXM2023; assembly: GCA_029959045.1. NCBI lineage: Eukaryota > Metazoa > Chordata > Actinopteri > Gobiiformes > Gobiidae > Taenioides > Taenioides sp. WSHXM2023. Next base: position 23,955,139 of record CM057097.1, read on the forward strand.
AGATGTAGAAAGACTAATAATAAAGAGTTACTAAAACATGTGTGAATGAAATAAAACAACTCTAGGTATGTTTTTGATGAGGTAACAACATTATAAAGTGGCTTAAAGCTCACAAGAGTCAGTTTTGTGTAATTTAGGACCTTTATACGTTACTGACTTGTTGTCTAAGCAGTTCATTGTCCATCTCGACCCGCTCCACGTCTTTAAAACTCTCCTGGAGTCTCTGGTTGCTCTGACGCAGCTCGCGGATGTAGTCACAGGCTTTGGACAAGATACCGCCTTTACTCTGAACAAAGAAATACAGACACAGATGGTTAAATATCATAAAAACACAGTGTACCCCAGACAATCAACTCTGAATCATCAAGCGTCTGGTACCTCCCTGATTTTAGAGAACGCGACTGACAGGCGGATTAACCAATCAGAGAGACGTATGTTAAAAACAAACATGGTTGCTTACATGTAAAAATAGGAAAATTAACACAGAGGGCTGAGAAATGCAGATTTTCCTTTTTTATCTCAGGTAAAATAAGTTATATATTTTGTTCTGAATGTTAGGAGAATTTTCAAGAGGAGATGTCTGCACTTTAGACACTCACCGCTCCTGTTCTGCTGTCCACGCTGCAGTCAGGGATTATTTTAGACAGAGTGACGATCCAGTTGTTTATCTTATCTCTTCTTCTTCTTTCAACTAGAAACAAACAAATATTCAAGTTACAACATGTCTCATGCCATTTCCTTTGACAATAACAAAAATAATTTAGAAATAAATAATTTGTAGATAAAATAGTGACACACATTTTCATCACAAAATAATCTAACTATATAACTTTTGGTAAGGGTTAACTGTCTAAAATGTCTGTTAAATGTCTGTCTCCATCGTGACATGACCAGACCACATTACAGGTCAAATCTATGGACAGGCAAGCCCACTCAGAGTTAGAAAGTGTATTTTTCAAGGTAGTTTTGAGAAATAAAAACACCCATATGTTAAAAAAAGATAGATTAAAACACTTAAAGCCATACTGTGGGAAATTCCAAACAAAGCAATAACATCAACAAGAGACAAGCAGGTTAACTTTAATATCATGATGTGAACCAATATTAGTTTTGATATACAGCATATAAATCCATTTTATAGCTATTCAGGAATGCTGTAACTTATCAATACCTGCTCAAATCAGTAGTTTTAATACTACTATTAAAATAATCTAAAATAATCTACTTTAAAGGGCCCATATTACGCTATTTTCTGATCTATGGTTTTACACAATTTCCTTAAAAACAGACCTGAAATTGTGTTTTGTTTCATTTACACATATATAACACACAAACCCTGAATATTTAGGCTGAGTTCTTCTCTCAAAACACTCTTGTGATGTCATGCAGTAATACAGGAACTGCTCCACTGTGTTTTTAAACTCCACACACCTTCAATAGAATCATTTGGATGATTTCAGCCCTGGAATAGCAAATCTATACTGAACTAAAGGTAAGAGCTGGCTGTTAACTTGAAAACTACCACTGCATGACATCACAAAGTGGAACAGGGCATTTTGAGCTTTGGAGATGTAAATGTGCGTAATACGGGACCTTTAAAAACTCACCTTCATTATGCTGTGCTCGTCTCCTCTCGTCTCTAGGAGCTCGGGGACCATCTACTTTCCTACAAGACAAAAAGCATTTTAATTTTTAACTATGACTGTAACTCCTGGCGAAGATTTTATGATGAAAAGCTATGTAGTACAGATTTCACATTTTGCATGAATCTTATGAGGATTTGTTTGTTTGGGGGATGCCAAAATGAAACAATGAACCACAAAATGCTGATTGCTAAACACTGGACAGGACAGGATCAGGTTGGGCTTATGCAAAAGTTATTCTCACCAGTTTGAACTGCCAGTCTGCAACAAGTCGCCATCAGTGAGATCTCTGAGAACGGCAGGTAAGTGGGACAAATGTGTGTTTTCAAATGTTTTTAAGTAGGATTAATTTACACAGAACACAACTACTCACACTGAAATAGTGGAGAAATATGTTAAAATGTGCGGTTTCGCTATGGTTAATTGGCAAAGACAATGAAGGGAGAAAAAAATGAAGAATGGCAAGGACACAGTGAGGTATTAGTAAAAGCTAGAGAGATGCTCGCTAGGGTAACATGGTACACATTTTAATAATATTGTCTGTTTAATACTTTATCTAATGTTCAAGCTGACCCAAACTAGAGCAAATAAACCTTGAAAAAATATTTGTCCTTTTAGATAATACATTCTTTTATAGTAACAGGAGTGAAGTAAACAGAATAATTACCAGTGATTGTGTCCATATTGTGTACTGACACACGCAACATAGCATAGTTTAATTGTGTATAAAATATAGATCAGTGCAGTGTTTTTAGGGTGAATATTTTTTCATTCATTCATCCTTTTTACATAATTAATACAAAAATGGCCAGGTAGATTTCTGTGCAATATTAGGACCAGAATTATACCATGAAATGTTAATCGTTTAAAAGGTCTTATATTATGCAAAATTGATTCTTGTGAGCTTTAAGTCATGTTATAATGTTGTTACCTCATCAAAAACAGACCTGGAGTTGTGTTTTGTTTCATTCACACATGTTCCTGCATTATTAGTCTGTCTACATCCCCAAAGTTCAAAATGTTCCACCTTGTGATGTCATGAAGCAGTAGTTTTCAAGTTAACAGCTCCTTTTACCTTTAGTTCAGTACAGATGGGAAATTCCAGGGCTGAAATTATCCAAATTATTCTAGTGAAGGTGTATGGGGTTTAAAAACACAGTGGAGCACTTCCTGTATTACCACATGACATCACAAGGTGGAACAGAGTGTTTTCCGTTTGAGAGCAGAACTCAGCCTAAATGTGCAGGATTTGAGTGTTAAACGTGTGAATGAAACAAAAGACAACTCCAGGTTTGTTTGTGATGATGAAACATTATAACAGAGATAAGAAAAAAGTGTAATATGTAATGTTGACATTTTTATTAGAATATACTCTTCCTCCACTCACAAGATGGCCGTCACAATTGCCATGACAACAGGACCCACAGTCTCTCTAGCCTTCAGTAATACCTCATCGGACATGTCGGCCGTAGTGAGACAGTAGAGGTTGTGTACTTACGCAGAGTAGGCGTGTGTGCGCGGGGCGATGGAGCGCTGAGCTGCTGTCTGGAGCACCTCAGGGGGACTCATCATGACATAAAACTGACCTGGGCACAAGAAAAAGGAAAGAAAAGTTAGAAATTATGTTCTAAAGAGAAACTACTAATTTAGTCTTAAGCGTATTTAGAGTCCTGGACATCTTTCCAAGCTCCCATGTCCATTACAAATATTACTTGGCGGTGTCCATGCTCTAGAATTTGATCATACACTGTATATATAAATGGATATAGTTAACCCGCTGGCCACCGTGTTCCAAATAGGAAGTGTTCATGGGGGCACTTCTGGCTCCATCGACTCTATTTCCAATTGACTTTACATTGAAAAATTGTCACCCCTCTCTCTGTACCTGCTGCGGTGAGCCTCGTCATTTTAGTTTTAAAATGTTCATATTAGCCCGCTCTACATGATTCTGGCGTTTTTATTCACCGTTTTGTCCGTAAATAAATTTTTATTCCCAATATGAAACTTGGCTCCAAATTCGCTCCTATAACCGCTAGTCTCGTGAGCTTCATTTGACTCACTTAGTCCACTTCTTTATACAATATCATGTGAAGGCAACCCATTTATTACCTGAATTGGAGTTTGAAGCACTTAACCACAAGTCTACAGTAAACACTCAACTGTATACAAATGTTTCTCCAAAATACACAGCAAACTAATGACAAGTGCTTACTCAAATAGTCAGTCAAGCCATTTCACTATTACCCACTAAGGAGCAGAAAAATAAACCAATTGTACATGTTTTTTTAATGCAGACAGTATAAAACAGACATGGTTTTAGATATGTCTGTAAGCTGTAGTTATCTGCCCTTTCTTACCTCCAGCTTGTGTGATGGTGGGCTCCGCAGTGGCCTGTACAGACACTGCTGTGGCTGTTCCATCGCTCACTGTAGCAGCAGGAAAATAAGCAAAACGCGTTTCTCCTCCCACGGTCTCCCCAGCAGGACTGCCTCCATTACTAAACGGGTTCTGGATCACAGCCTGAACATAACAGACAGATATTCACTTAGAGGCATAATAAAACATCGATACATCCATGCCTCTATGTATACGCCATGAATAATTCACAAGATCAAACTAAAAAAGGCTATACAATGCGACAAAAGTATTGATATTGAGATACTGGCTAATGTAATAATCTTTAGCAAGACGTATGTATCACAGCAACACTAGCTCTCCGAGTGTAGTATAAAAAAATATTCTTTCAATTAAAAAAAATTAAAAAATAAGAATTTATGCTGCATTCATGTGGTCCTTGAACGCAGGCACAAGTCGGAAAAACAACTTGGGAGCGTGGCCAAAACTCTTTCCGCACTTGATGTTACTGCTCTGTGCAGATGAACGGAAATCAGCTGATTTGTCCATTTATCTACATTTATACTACATTTAAGCACTTTGACTAGACGTTTATACAATTAGGGGTTTCAGTTATCCAGATCACAAGAGCAAAGATCAGTACAAGAAAGACCCGAGACTGTTGAATTACCGGTGTAACGTTCACTAGCAAAAGCCACTATTTTGTGATCTATGTTATAATGTTGTTTCCTTGTCAAAAACTTACATGGAGTTGTGTTTCATTTCATTCACGTTTAACACAAAAACCCTGACTTCTCTCAAACAGAAAACACTCCTATTCACCTTCACTAGAATCATATAATATAGATCCTTTAAGATTTCTACAGCAGCACCACTACAAACATTTGTGTAAACCCCAAATGCAACTCCACAGTCTCTTCTTCACCTGGGCAACAGCCTGAGGAGCTCCGGCAAACGCAGCCGCAGAAACAACACTGACGGCTCCAGATCCGTCTGTGGCCTCCAGCTGATCGTCTGTGACCTGGACCACGCGATACGTCACCTGCTGGACAGAGGGTGGAAGTGCATACGACAGGTGAGGCTATTCATTTCTCTAATATATGGTTAAAGGTGCACTATGTAAATTCTTGGCTGGGGGTCCGTCACCTGCTTGTTTCTATGGATATGTCATTGCTCTGCCTGGAATGTTCCACAGTATGAAATTAAACAGCTTTACCTTGCATGATTTGGTCTCCATGACGATACAAAGGTTTAATGCCATACTGTGAAACATTCCAAACAAAGCAATAACATCTCCATGGAGAAAAGCATTTGACAGACCCTCCACCAGAAATGCTACACAATCGACCTTTAACATCATTACATTTAAGATTTTATATTAATATTAGTGCTGTCAAAAATATTGCGCTATTAATGAGTTAACGCAAAACAATTTTAACGCTGTTAATTTTTTTATCGAGAGATTAACGCTCTTTGTGACCTTGTGAACAAGTTTTTTCATAAACTGTGGCCACTAGTCGTAAGATTAGAAAAACTACAGGATCTGGCTGTAAACAGGAAGGAAAACAATTTGTATGAAACTGAGAAGTCCCGACTAGAGCAGGTGGGCCAAAGCACGGCACGGCCACCCACACAAGGAAAACACGAAACAAAGTCCGCTCCAAAACATATGGCGAATCTGTGCCCACCCCCGACAAGGACCACGGACAGCGACAGAAGTCCCGCAGCCTCTCTCCCCCGGCCGCTCCCCACTCCCCTGCGCCGCCACATCCACAAACCCACGGAGGAGTGTGCACCGCAGCAGGACCCACATCGTCCCACTACTCAATAGACACTCCATGCTGCTGGACCCACCCTCTCCGCCAAAAGCGGCAGCTCTGCCGTGCGACATTAGATATTTTAATCGACTGACAGCACTAGTTGCCATGGCCATACCGGCTTGTCAAAGCCTGATCCCGTCAGATCTCAGAAGCTAAGCAAGGCCGGGCCTGGTTAGTACTTGGATGGGAGACCACTGGGAAAATCAGGTGCCACAGTGGGGCGCCAGTCAAAAAAGCTGTCGTTGTGTCCTTAGGCAAGGCACTTCACCCACATTGCCTAGTATGAAAGTGGTGTGTGCGTGAGTGATGGTGGTGGTCGGAGGGGCCGATGGCGCAGATTGGCAGCCTCGCTTCCGTCAGTCTGCCCCAGGGCAGCTGTGGCTACAGTAGTAGCTTACCATCACCAAGTGTGGAATGAATGAATAATGCCCTGTAAAGCGTCTTTGAGTGTCCTGAAAAGCGCTATATAAAACTGATGCATTATTATTATTTATTATTATTATAGTTAATAGACATTATATATATCTGTGTTAGTGATGGGACTTTCAACTCTTTTATGGGATACAAATCCTTTGAATCCGGGTCTAAAATGGTTTTAAGTTTAGAAAGAGAGCTGGCTTTTCTGATTTCAGAGGGTAGCGAGTTCCACAGAGTTGGGGTGTAAATTATAAACGCAGCATCATCAACCTTTTCCCCTCTATTTACCTGTCCTCCACTGTTCTCTGTGCGAAACTGGTACTGTACATTGTGGTCTGCAAACGCTGCCTGTGGGACGCCTGTGATGGCCACTGCAGTCTGCTCCTCTCCCACTGCCTCTCCTGCAACACAGACGCCATTAAAATCAATACAAAACATATGGTAGCAAATGTTTTATTACATTAATATTATTATCACCATCAGTGTGTTATCAGACACTGTTATATGTGTATGCAGCATAGACTGTAAAAAGAAGTGGACTGACGGAGTGTGACGCCACCCACAGCATTTCAGTCAAATGAAGCTCACCGTGCTAGCAGTTATAGAGGTTGGAGGTTTGAAGATTTGGAGCACAGTTCCATATTAGGATTAAAAATGTATTTATGGACAATATAGCAAAATAGAAACACCACGATCATGTAGAACGGGTTAAGACTAAAATGGCGAGCCTCAATGCAGCAGTTACAGAGAGAGGGGTGATGTTTTTCAGTGTAAAGTCAATTGAAAGAGTCAATGAAGCCTGAAACGCCCCCATGCACACTTCCTGTTTGAAACGCGGCGGTTAGCTATGTGCATTTATACAGTCTATGGCATGCACTGGCATACGAGAAGATGTATAACACTGGGGAACACTAAAATTTTAACTTTCTGTTGCATTGGATTTTTTAACTGATTCTGAAGGATTTTTAGGCGCTGATTTCAAATCTGAAATTAGTTTTTCTCCATAAGCTCTAGTTTTCATGCAATTTGAGATAGATGAAATAGTCTAAATATGAATTTACGTAACCCAAATCTAAGCGTTTTGAGATTATATACATAGATAGATTCTAATATTTTTATCATGCTTCTTTTTTCCAGATCAAACATGGCTTCCTCATCGAGACATTACTGTAGAAACAAGCCTGATGCCTTCTGTTACATCTGTGGTTGCTACACACTCCATCAAAAATCAATCATAAAAATCAAAGATTGCATAAAATCTGTAGCTTGCAGAAAAAAACTAACTTCAGATTTGAACTCAGCACACTTAAATTGACTAAAAACAAGTCTTTCTTTAAATGCAACATATAGAGTGTTCCCCTGTGTAATGATTCCTAGTAGTAAATAGGTTTACAATTTTACCTAAAATATCAGCATGCTCTATTGTACTAAACAAACTTCAAAATTCATATGCCAATTGTCTGAATTTGAAGGAGAAATATTGAGGCAAACATTCAGAAAGGTAATATCTGGTCTTTCAAAGCTAATAAATTACTAAACCCAATAATCAATAATGGATTGTGAGCAGACAGTATATGTAAATCTGTAGAGGTCTCCAACCTTCTTGTAATGCCACCACGTCCTCTGTATCCTGTTTGTCGTGACTGCAAAAAACAAGAAAAGAAAAAAGCAGAAATGACCCAGTTTAGCTTAAAAAACAAACTTTCACTGAACCTACTACACACTTTCCACTACATGTCCTAGAATTGGCTCTGGCGCTCCCTCTAGTGAACCAAAACAATAGAGGGCATGGGAGAATTATTGATGAAAATGGAGCAAAACGGCACAAATGCGCAATAAAAATAAACCCAAACACAATTTACCAGCAAAATATGCAGGTGTATGTGTGATATCATTGAAATAAGTGTAGTTCAAGATTGCTATCCCGTGTAGTAGAAACTTCCAAACTAAGTAACCTAAATGCGTCGTGCGTTTTATGTTAGTTTAGCCTTTCTGGAAACGGAGTGGAAAATGTCACAGATGATTGTGCCCAAACGCGCAGATAATTCATGCAAAACTGGTAGCCAAAAGCGTAATAACAAACAAGCTCAAAACATATAAAAAGTAAGTGAGGATTGGTAATATATGATCGCCGATTGAAAGAGGGGTTTAGGCCGTAGCAGTAGCCGACCTAGCCTTGCAGGAAACGGACATTAGCTCGGTCTTACCTCGCCGTGTTTTCCAGGCTCTGCTCCAGCATATCCATGTGAGGCTTTTACGGGGTGTGCGTAAAAATGCTGATATTCAACGACACTGATTTACAGAGATGGAAGCGCTGGTGGTCACGGGGACAAACACACGGGTCATGTGAGAAAGACAGTCCGGGACACGTGAGGCGCCGAGCGGGCTACAAGAAAATGGAGGCCGAAGACGAGCACCGAGCTGCACCGAGCGCCTTTTCCGCAAGACAAAGCGCAATCCTGCAGCTTTGGATACCTAAACAAATCCGATGCTGCGTTTAACGTCGCTACAAATCGCGTAGTCGTCTTGTATTGGATAATTTGCGAGTTATTTTAGTTTATTTCTTTGCGGAAAGGTCGTTTTGTCCTTCGTTTCCTTATCCGTTCCTATGCGGTTCACAGCAGCTGTTTATCCGCTCAAAGCTGCGGGTCCACACATGCGCCAAACAAGACGTGGAGTGGACTCTACCGTACATTTTAATACGGGGACAAATTGCACTTTCTGCGCTGTTTTGTCTTTTGAAATTGTGTTTCAGACCTATATTTAGGTTTTAGCTAGCTTCGGTTTGTGTAATACAGCACGTGACAATGAAATTAACGCATTTTACGCACAGAATGAACGATAAAAATGCCACGCCAATCACAATTTACTCGATTAAAACGCCAGAAACAAATCAATAATTGGACATGTCATAGTTTAAGCGTGTTTTTGTTTTATTTTAGGGTTTATTTTGACAGGTACTCTTCAAATTGGCGTTTTTTCCTCCTTATTTGCCCAGGTGACCGAGGAGATCCAATACGGGTTTTCCCTCAAACCACATGACAAGGAAAATGTTCATGTCGAAGTGGAAGCAGCAGCGGCACAAACGCTCCATAATTCACGATTTTATGGCGTGTTTGACACCGAGTCTTTATTTACCATTAACCCCGAGAAGAAACACAAACCCGAGTGTGTTTTGGGGGGCTCTGGGTTAGGTTAGAGTGGCGCATTTACGCGGAAACTGCCCATTTGTATGACCAGTCAGTTTTTTCGTGCGTAAAGCCAGTGGAAAGCGACGGATGCGAGTGATGGTTGAGAAGAAAAGCGCAACAAGCCACACTTTAAATATGGAATTCTCAAGCACTTATTACATAAACTATAAAATCTATATTTGTTGTCTTCCTATTATAAAGTTTGAAACGGGTAACATTACACCAAACGCTTTTATTTGCCCCTAATTAAGCATCTAGATTTGAGTTTTAACAGTAAATGTATGGTAATAAGCTCAACTCACACATAAAATATCATTTCTAAACCTAACTCATAATGTTTCCTTACAATTCTACTGCTTTCTCTGTCCATCTAGGGCCCAAATGTTCACTGACTTTATTTTAAGGCTGCTTTCATTGCAATGTCATTTGAGTAAATTTAGATAACCCAAGGGATAACTAATTAAAAAGTCATAAGAGATGAAGCGCATGTAGTTTCAAAACTCAATCTTTAGCGCCCTCTTGTGGACATTTTAAAAACATGTCTCGTTCTTTTCTGACTTCACAGACTAAATGGGCCGCAGTATTCTTTTGTTTTCATCGTTTATATAGCACAAGTTATAGCACATGTCCTGTCTTGGAGCTGTTTGGAGAAGGCCTGGATCAAAGACAGACAAATTCAACAGCGTAAATTCTCAGCACCAGCAGTCCTATTCAAGTCTCAAAATGATTTCTACTGTAAGGTGCACTGTGTAACTTTTTGGTTGGAGGTCCGTCACCTGCTTGTTTCTATGAATATGTCATTGCTCTGCTTGGAATGTTCCACAGTATGACTTTAAACAGCTCTACTTTACATTTATTCAATTACAGGTGGTTTTATATCTCAAAAACGCCTAGAACAACAGACATTCTGACTGTGAGTGGGGTCACCTCTCCACAGATCTGACCTGTAACTTGGTCTGGTTTGGTCTACATGAAGATGGAAAGGTCTCTACGAAAACATTTGACGGACCCTCGACCAAAAAAGTTACACAATGCAGCTTTAAATCTACAGTATAACAGGTGAACTATACAGATATTGAGACACAATGTATATTTTCTACCAGACTGTCTGAATCACAAGTTAGGCCATTGCAACATGTAGAATATTTAAAGTTAGTCAGACATTGACTCATATGAGGAACATTAAGCACATTGTTAACTGTTTATACATGACCTTCTATTCTCCCACGCGCCTCCCCAAGTTCACATGTGCACAGATAAAGATTACTTGCATTTGGGTCATTCCGTGTGGTTTCACCAGATGGTGGTTGCAACACAATTTTCAAATTAGTCTTAAATTTGTATGTCACTAGATAGTCACAAAAGTACTTTCTATGCAAAATTGTAGACCTGTAGCTCAAATAGTTACTGAGTTGTGGGGTTCTGAAATTTTCAGAATTTGGGCTATAAATAGCCAAGAAAAGCCTCGCCAGGGTTTTTGGCATCTTTAAGGGGTCAATTCTCAGCCTCTAGACATACCAGAGAGCTGTAAGTTGGTATACAAGTCCTCTGCATGTAGCTAGTGCTCCACAAACATCCCCAGATGTTTCCCTACACTCTGCAGGTCATGGGGGCTTGCTAAAAATGCCAAAAATTAAGAAAAACCTACTCGCGAGTGGGGTTTGGGGCCTTAAAAGTACTAGAAATACTGCACAGAAGTGTTCTGACACCCCTGGGTTCCATTCTACACAAACTTGTGTGATAACTTAGCAATCTGGGGCTTTCTAGGTACGTCAGTTTGGAAAATATGAGCTCCCAAAGTTGGACGAGATTTTTAATTGGCTGTTTTTGGTGGCAAAAATCTCCATGTGGGACAGGTGCCAGAGACCCCAACTTTTTCTAAAAGACAGTTCCATCGGTCTTCTATCACTGTACAAAAAAGCAGCAGGGTTATATTTGTAGTTACTGAGATATTCTCACTCAAAATGGCATAGGTGGTGCCAAAATCATGTTTTGCTTTTCAGTGTTGTAAGTTGAGACACATGTATTAATGACCATTCCAGTGATAGTTTCAAGCACTTGTTTTACTAAATTTATTATTCTCTTTTCAGCAACTGATTGGTGGAGGTGACTACATGTACTTTCAAAATATTCCAATTTTGTAATAATTGTATCTATTAAATTAGTTGTATATAGCCTGTGCTTTTCTCTTTTCAGAGTTCAGTTCCATGCAGACGGGTGTTGCCCAAGAGTTCTGTTTCTGCCTTAATTAACAAACATTGTGGTGTTGGTGTGAAGTAGTCTGTAGTTTTAACAACTAGATAACCAGTTATTCCTTAGTAGCATTTACATTAGATACTCTGCAATGGCCAGCCTACCCTCATGTTCACTTGGAATTAGGCTAGGCATAGACAGTGACTGTCATAAAACTCTGTACTGCCGTAACACAGGAATTACTCCTGAGTAATTCCTGTGTTACGGCAGTACGATTTTGGCACCACCTATGCCATTTTGAGTGAGAATATCTCAGTAACTACAAATATAACCCTGCTGCTTTTTTGTACAGTGATAGAAGACCGATGGAACTGTCTTTTAGAAAAAGTTGGGGTCTCTGGCACCTGTCCCACATGGAGATTTTTGCCACCAAAAACAGCCAATTAAAAATCTCGTCCAACTTTGGGAGCTCATATTTTCCAAACTGACGTACCTAGAAAGCCCCAGATTGCTAAGTTATCACACAAGTTTGTGTAGAATGGAACCCAGGGGTGTCAGAACACTTCTGTGCAGTATTTCTAGTACTTTTAAGGCCCCAAACCCCACTCGCGAGTAGGTTTTTCTTAATTTTTGGCATTTTTAGCAAGCCCCCATGGCCTGCAGAGTGTAGGGAAACACCTGGGGATGTTTGTGGAGCACTAGCTACATGCAGAGGACTTGTATACCAACTTACAGCTCTCTGGTATGTCTAGAGGCTGAGAATTGACCCCTTAAAGATGCCAAAAACCCTGGCGAGGCTTTTCTTGGCTATTTATAGCCCAAATTCTGAAAATTTCAGACCCCCACAACTCAGTAACTATTTGAGCTACAGGTCTACAATTTTGCATAGAAAGTACTTTTGTGACTATCTAGTGACATACAAATTTAAGACTAATTTGAAAATGGTGCAGCAACACTCCCAAGGAATATCTGGTCATTTCACTTGGAATGACCCATTTTGTACGTTTTAGTCAAGGTTTACATTCAAAATCACCTTCTTAATGTGAAAGTGCCTAAGTACACACTTCAGATCCTCGTTTGCTTTTCTAATTACTGCAATGCAAATAAGATTACACAAATACAGTGTCTCTCATGTGTGAATAAGCCAGTGATTTCCTTTAAGACGGGTCTCCAACCTGTAGCTCGGGAGCTACCAGTAGCTACCTGAATTTCTGAATTATACATATTGTGTTGAATGACTCAAATCGAAGAACTACCATAGTAAATGTTTAATTTTAATACATACTGTACACAATAATAATAATAATAATACATTTTATTTGTAATGCACTTTACATTTCAACAAAATCTCAACGTGCTACACAGCAGATAAATTACATAAAACACAATTAAAAAGCATGCAAAAAGGAAAAACACTACATAAAATGGTTATATCATAAAAGTGTGTTAATAGGCCATTTTAAAAAACATACATACATAACTGCCCCATCTAAGGCTTTCCTATGCTCAATTTCTTGTGACCTCTAAAATGAATGGCTCTTTGACATTTTCTTCCGGTAGCTCACCGGAAGAAAAAGGTTGGAGACATTTGCTTTAAGAAACAAAAAGACATTATATGTTAATGCTTTTCCTCTAAGTCAGTTCATTTAGGCACATTTATAAACTTTACTCTAGTGTGGAGATGCACCGATCCAGCCTTTTCAGTTCTGATACTGAAGCAGTGACAGAAATCTGCATTTATTATCTTAAAATATGGAATGTGGACTCCAAATTCTCTCCTATAACTGCTAGCCTCGGTGAGCTTCATTTGACTGGAGCCGAACGCTATGGATGACGCCACACTCTCTTAGTCCACTTCTTTCTACAGTCAATGGAATTCACACAAGTCATAGTCACAAGCGAAATTTATTTCTCTATTGTGCAATGATTTGTAAACGGGAGTCCCGAAGATCACATGGGTGTATAAAATAAAACTGTTTCACGTCACTAACTGTTCAAACTTCTGTCCGTGTGGTCTGAATAAACAATAAACTTTCAAAAATTTCTCTAGGCAACGAGCTGGAGTTAAAATTACTCCTTGGACGAGTCACACGGGGCTGTGGCTTCTCCGAGTGGAAGATGAGTCACCAGCACTACACACCCGGCCAGCCAGACAGAAAAGGAGGGACGGAGGAGGTACTTCAGTCTGTAACTTAGTTTTAGTTAAGTTTACTTAGTTAACTTACTTTTTGAGTAAACTGTACTTATTTAATACTTTTTTCTCAGGTATTTTATGCATAGTAAATATTGTTTTGAAGTAATAACAGTGGTTAAGTTGCATGGGTATTCCAAAAGCTTTATGTAAGTTATATAGTATGACAATTGTGCATTTCTGTTTATTTTTCACTTTTACTTTTTGGCAATGTTTAGTTTTTTTATATTTACTGAAAGTATTTATGCTTAATTTAATGAAATAAGTATACTCCATTAGTTTGGATTACTTGAATACATAAAACAAAGCCAAGAAGTCATACAAGTCCATATAAGTCCTAATAATTGCATTTTTTTTTATGAAATGCTTGGTTTAATTAAAGGTTTATTTAGATGACTTCTTCTTCTTGAAATGCTTACCAGAACATTCTTGGTCGGCCATTTTTGCCAGACAGGCTGACGGGAGAAGGGCTTAAACCAGGGAACAGACACTTTGCCAGTTCTCTCCCCCTTTTTCTCTGCGCCCTCCTCCCTCTTTCTCTCCGCCCTCTCTCTGTCTCTCTCCCTCTGCCCTCTTGTTCCCCTCCTCTCTCTCTTTCCTCTCTCTCTCCCCCCTCATCTCCCTTTTTCTCTCCCTCTACCCTCTTCCTCTCTGCTCCTTCCTCCCCCTCTCATTCCTCTCTTTCCTCCCTCTCTCCCACCTCCTCCCCCTCTTTCTCTCCCGCTCCCTCCTTCTCTCTTTCCTCTCTCTCTCTTTTCCCCCCTCCCCTCCCTTTTTCTCTCCCTCTCCCCTCTCTCTCTGTTTCCTCTACCTCTCCTTCTTTCTCTCCTTTTACTCCCGCCTCTCTCTGCCCCCTCCTCTCTCTCTCCCCTCCCTCTCCCCCCTCTGCTCCCTCTACTCTCTCTCTTCCTCCCTTCCCTCTTCCCCTCCTCTCCCTCTCTCTCTCTTCCCCACTTCTGCCCCCTCCCTCTCCCCTTCACTCCCCCTTCCTCCCTCTCCCTCTCCTCCTTCCTCTCCCTCTACCCCCTTTCTCTCTGTTCCCTTCTCCTTCTCTTTCCTCTCCCTCTCCCCCCAATCTCTCTGCTCTCTCCCTGCTCTTCTCCCCCTTCTCCTATCTCCCCCCTCCTGCCTCTCTCTCTTTGTGTCTCTGCTCCCTCTCTTTCCTCTCCCTCCCTCCTCTCTCTGTCTCTCTCGCTCTGCTCCCTCCTCTTCCCTCTCTCTTCCCCCTTCTCTCTCTCTCTCTCTGCCTCATCTCACTCCTCCCCCGTCTTCCCTCTTTCTCTCCCTCCCTCCTTCTCCCTCTCTCTGCTCCCTCCTTTCTCTCCCCCTCTCTCTGTCTCTGGTCCATCTCCTTCCTCCCTCTTTCTCTCCCTCCCTCCTTTCTCTCTCTCTCTCTCTCTCTGCTCCCTCCTTACTGTCCCCTCCTTTCCCCCCTCCCCCCTCTCTGTCTCTGGTCCATCTTCTTCCTCCCTCTTTCTCTCCCTCCCTCCTTTCTTTCTCTCTCTCTCTCTCTGCTCCCTCCTTACTGTCCCCTCCTTTCCCCCCTCCCCCCTCTCTGTCTCTGCCCCCTCTCCCTCCTCCCCTGTCCTCCCTCTTTCTCTCCCTCCCTCCTTCTCTCTCTCTCTCCTCCCTCCTACCAGCTCATTCTTTCCTATGGGACTCTGGGCTCTCATGCACCATTCAAAACCGCTGCTGTGGACTGAGCTGCTCTTCTCATAGACTCACACAGCGACAGGAGCAGAGACACCAACAAGCCCCTTCACATCCCACACAGGAGACCAAAAACAAAGGTAAAACCCACATCTTTCACAGCTCATCTTCAGACCAGACGTTTGTTTACCTTTTGGGTGGGGCCGACTCCACCCATGGCTTATAATCATGTTCATTCAATTCTTCAGTTATTTTTGCATTCGCATTGACAATGAAAGGTAAGATTGGACTTTAATAACATTTGAAATCTTTTTAATCTTTTCCGTTTCACTTTTGCGTTCATTGCTGTTAATAATTATTTTCATCTGAGTTAGTAGTAGTAAGTTGTGGTGATAGTGTGGCGTATATTTTTGTCTTGCACACAATGGAAAATTATTAAGATTGCATAACTTTCAATGAAAATAAGCTCTTTTTAATTCATTTTTGTTTAATATTCGAAAGAATATAACACATTTTTAATTCTGAATGCGCAAACGTATTCAAGATAAGATTTTGCCTTAAAAGTGCGTGCGCTATACGCAACTTTTCTGGTAAGAGTCCAGCACTGGGTTGTGTCCATGGAGATTGCCTTTGCTGGAATTTTCCACAGTATGGCATTAAACTTGATTATTATTTAACTGTAGATGTTTTTGTTTTTTTTTAACAATAAAACCACACCTTGAAAAATATGTGTTCTACTATAATTGGCTCACCTCTCCACAAACCGGACCTGTAAATTTCGTCTGGTGCTTGTTTCCATGGAAATAGATCAGTTTAATATCACACAGTCACAAATTCCAGGCAAAGGAACAACATCTTCACGGTGACGGACCCTTCACCCTGAAAGTTACAAAGTGCAACTTTAAACTTTTTCATTCAATAACAACAATTTAAGAATAACAGTTGATTTTCAAATGAATTATATCTTGATTTTGAATTTTAGATGAATAATTAATATTTGTAGTTTCCTTATGTCAATGCAGCATGGGATTTGAAAGTAGACCGTAGTAATACTAGTTAGAAAACATACTGAAAATAAAACAACAATGAAAATATAACTGGATTTTTCTTGGTAGTACAGAACCTTGTAACTTTGAGCTATAGCAGTGGTTTAATCTGAGACAGAGCCAGTCCTTATTAAATGAGTTTTCCAGGCCTCATTAGGGATAATAGAAATAGTTTATTTTATTGTTTTTGTCTGCTTTTCAATCTTCGTGTAAGGCATTTATTACAGTAACTAACAACGTAAGTACCCACAAGTATTTAGTGTGATAAAACAGCTCATTTATGTACTATTGTCAGCCTGAAATGTGCATCTAATACACTTCATTATGCAATTCTATACCGTGCTGTTACTACAAACACTAGGGGGTGCTGTGCTTTGGTCATGCATTTTGGGCATTTGTTTTTAATTGTTTATCACTATGGCAAAAACCTTCATTTTTCCAGCATTCAGAAACCCATGGATAAGCTTTTATAGTTTCATTTGGAGAAATTAATCTTCAACTTGGAGCTAAACCAGGACTAAACCAAGAGCAGACCATGGAAAAATAACGTTCAGATTCAAACTTTCATTCATACATTTCACAGGGCCCATATTACGCTATTTTCGGATCTATGTTATGATGTTGTTTCCTCATCAAAAATATTAGTTTCATTCACATGTTTAACACTCAAACCCTGCATATTTAGGCTGAGTTTTTTTTCTCAAACAGAAAACACTCTTCCACTTTGTGATGACATGGGGTAATACAGGAAATGCTCCACTATATTTTTAAACTCCACACACCTTCACTAGAATCATTTGGATAATAATTTCAGCCCTGGAATTGCCAATCTCTGCTGAACTAAACGTAAATGGTAGCTGCTAACTTAAAAACTACCGCTTCATGACATCACAAGGTGGAACAGAGCATTGGCGATACAGACGGCCTAATAAAGCAGGATTACGCAAACATGTGTGAATGAAACAAAACACAAGTTCACATAAGTTTTTGAGGAGGTAACAACATTCTAACAAGGCTTAAAGTCAGTTTTACGTAATCTATAACCTTAAATTCATAATGACGAAATTCACCACTTGGTTTATGAAGCTTAAAGCCTCTGATGACTCTAATGGAAAAAAACTGCACAAGTTACACATCACCTTCACATGAATTCCTTGCACAAATTGTTAAGAGCATTGCCCAACCCTTAAATGGCCTTAAGGTAAAGCTTTACATGGGAAAGTACACCAGTGTGTTTCAGTATATTGTGATTTTAGTGATTATTGCAGATACATTAAATCTATGTATTCACCTTTATTAGAATCATGTAACTGCTGAGCGCTTATAAACTTAAAAACACAAATAGTACAGTAAGGAGGTATACACAATACACACACAATCACACTTATTTTTTAATGGTTTTATTTTACTGCAAATACAGAAATATGCGCTCTTTCTGTGAGTGGGCTTGCATCTCCAGAAACCTGATCCTTTAGCCTGGAGGAAGGTCTACGCCTGCTGGTTTCCATGGAAATGTTCCTTTGGCTATAATATTACACAATATGGCGTAAAACTTACCTATTTCCTTGGGCTCACCTCTAAAAAGTTACGCAGTGTTGCTTTAGTTTAAACATTCATTCAATATGGGTAAAAGACTCATGCAAAATATAGAGGCATATTTTTCCACAGTGGGACAAATATTTAACAATATAAAATAAATAATTTCACAATAAAAATAAATATACCTCCACCTATATTTCTATATTCTATTTTTATGCCTTGTTTGATACCAGTCTCTTGCTATTTTTGCAACTTTTTTGTTGCAAAAATAGCATTTTTTGTATTATTACCATTTTTTTGGAGTGATTTGTGAGCTACCATGTCCAAATAATAATTTCCCTTATGGATCAGTAAAGTTTGTCTAAGTTTGAATCTACCTGTCCTTTTCCAGGTGCTATGGCGACTCCCAAAAACTCTCCCAAAGTGGCCAACTCGGTCCTGTCCCCGAATCGTATCACCCGTCTGCAGGAGAAGGAGGACCTGTCCAACCTCAATGACCGTCTGGCCGTTTACATCGACAAAGTCCGGTCCCTCGAGGCTGAAAACGCCGGACTGAGACTCAGGATCACGGAGTCAGAGACAGAGGTTAGACCCAAAGCTCTTTCTTAAAGGAGGAAAGAACATTATAACATAGAACAGAAGATGGTGTAATATGGGTCTCAAGAAAGGCCTCGTTCTTACTCTGCTCTGTAGTTTTGATTGGTGATGAAATGGTTCAATTCCCTCAAAGTATTTTCTCTGGAGGGTCTCAGAGTATTTCCTCTGGAAGGTCTTGATATTTTCCCTGTGTGTTAACAGGTGAGCCGTGAGTTGAGTGGACTTAAAGCGGCCTATGAAAACGAGCTGGCGGATGCTCGGCAGACTTTGGACTCTGTGGCGAAGGAGAGGGCTCGACTTCAACTAGAGCTCGCCAAACTCAAGGAGGAGCACAAGGAACTCAAGGCCAGGTGTGTGGAGACTAGATAGTACGCTCCGAAGGGACGGCCTGCTGTGATTGGCCATTCAAACTTGATGAACTAAGGTTATAATTTAGGTTAGTGATGAGGAAATGCTTATTGTTAGGGTTAGGAAAATGATTTGACTTGGTAACCTCACCACGTAACCTTTTAGCTAAAAAACAGACTGAAGTAAAAGCATCATTTTCTTTTTCATTTTGAATGTTTTATTGCACTGAAAAAACAACATTCTTACTCTCAGCTTTCTTGTAGCTTCACAGAACTGACTCTTACTTGACCTAGAGGAGGATCTACACCTACTTGTCTCTAGGGCTGTGCAAAAAAATATGAAAATATTGATATATCGTATTGTTTAATGTGATGATACAGTATCAATATCATGGGCTGCTGTATCAATATATCGCCAAGAGTATTTTTTTATATTTTACTAAATTATTTTATTACAGCGCTACAGTTTTGTTGCTTGTTTAGAGGAAGGAAACTCGTTTATGCAACACATTTGACATTTTCACTGTTTTGAGGATTAAAATGGCTGTGTTTCATATGAACTTTACACAAGAAGTGGTTTAATGAAGACTTTTAGTATGACAGCCATGATTTAGCCTTTATTTTTTATTGAACCGTACTGAATCGAATGCTCACTGTATCGAGATACATATCGTATCGTGCCCTGTGTATCAAGGTTTGTATCGTATTGGCAATTTCTTAATGATACCAGCCCTACTTGTCTCCATGGAAATAGATTGATACTTAATGGATCCCAAAGCAAATGTTGTTATTTTGGCTATAGTTTTCCACAGTATGGCATTGAACATAATCTAATGGTGAATGTTCCAAAGTAGGGTTTCAGAAAGTTACGCAATGTTGCTTTAAGAATTTGTAAACATGTCTTGTAGATACCACCACCGCCTTAAAATGTGTCCAAATTAGTCAGTACTTAATAAGTCAGTGACTCAGCTGTGTTACAGTCACGGAGTATTTGATCGTTAAGTAGTGAAGGAAGTCCTGATGATTCAGATAATAATATTAGACCACTTCCACTTCCAGTTTACTGTTTTAAAAACGAATGATAAAATGATTACAACTTCAATCTAACTGCAACTACCAAAATACTACTCGTCTCTTAGCAACACTTGTATATTGAGGGAATTATTTTTTACGAGCGTTTTATTCAAATTGACCGTGGAAAAAAACATGGTTTGGCTTGTGTGTTTGGGCTCCTCCCTGTTCCACTAAACTGGGAGTGTGCAGACAGCTATAGTAGGCATTGAGTTACATAATGACTCATAGGTCCGCTTTTACCAGACTCTAAAACCTAATATGAGTCTAGGCATAAATATGTGAACTATATAACTTCTTGCAACTTCTTAAAAAATGCATTGAGTTTTATACAGTCCATAGTAAGTTTCAGCACAATAATAATAATAATTTTACATTCATTCATTTACATTATTCTGTCCGCAGCAGCGTCACTATGTAAACATTCTGCGCTTGAGTGAAAGTAGAAAATGTTCACACGTTTGAGGCATGGCAAACAGCTCAGGTGTTTACTGCATACCTACGACATGACTATGTATAAGAAAATATTTAGTCTAATGAAGTATAACACAAAATAATATATACTTAAAACGGCAGACCGCAACAGCAATGAGCACATGCTTTAAAGGTGCACTGTGTAACTTTTCTTATGGAGGGTCTGCCACCTGCTTGTCTCCATGGAGATATTACTGCTTTACCTTAATTATAATATGGAAATAAACTTGGTAATCACAATGGAGACAGGTTAATGGTCAGATCTATGGAGAAGCAAGCCTGCAGATGGTAAGAATTGATATTTTTAAGGTATTTTTGAGCTATAAAACACCTGTAATTGAACAAATGCAAGGGAGATATGTTTAATGCCCATCTGTGGAACATTTCAGGCAAAGAAATAACATCTCCAGCAAGTAGTGGACCTTCACATTAGAAGTTACACACTGCATCTGTGTAACTTATAGTAGTAGTAAAGCTAAGAAGAAAATAAACTGTAAAAGATTTGCACTGGATCTTGCAAGGAGCTGTTAGGTGCTTACTGTAAAAGGAATGAAAAGAAAGAGAAAGAGACGGGGAAAGAGTTAGTCATCAAAAGCTTTGAATGGAAGGATGAAGGAGGAGGAGGAGAGGTGGCCAAACACTGAAAAGCAGCAGTGAGCCATAGAGAGTGTATTCTGCAGCACAGGGCGTGGCTATGGGAGCTTATACTGTATCAGCGCGAGTTACATAAACTCCCGTCATTAACGTGTAATTAATCACTTAGGTGTGAGTCCAAACAGAGGGGTTACATTCTGTTAATATTTAGGCTCTGACTATCAACAGTGAGAATAGCACCACTGAGCCTGTTCACTATAACGCTCTATATTTAGTAGATAGACCTGCAGTATTCATCACTATTAAATGCAGTTTCAATGGTCTCACTTGGCAAATTTATTATTGAACCCTCTGATCTTCTTCAAACCTTCTCTGAAATGCAGGTCAACAGCAGTTCATATTTCAGAGTTTTCTCAAAGTTAATGCTTCTGGACATGTTCAGAATCAACTTTGTGAACTGTAAACTTGATTCTTACTTTCTATTGTAGTCAGAAGTGTATTAATTTTTTTTACTACTAATTACTAAAACAACTACTTTTACAATCACACATATTAGTATTCCTACAATGTCCGCTAGTAGTATTACTAACTAGTGCTACTACTATTTTTATTACAACTAATTGATATTTTGCAATGGCATTATGCTGGGGGTGTTCTACATGCATTTCTATGGCGGCATGTTCAGCAGTTACCATGGTGACACAATGCACACATTAGCAGACACAGCCAAAAAAAAGTTTTAAGATCTCAAAAAATGCAAAATGTATTTAAACAGCACATTTTCAGGAGCCTGAGATTAATACAAGCGTTCATGGTCCTGTTTAGGTTTGATTTTCAACAAAAAGGTGAGAGTGACTGACTGAAAAACTGTTGCTAGGTAGCTTTTGACTGTAATTTTATGTGCGTTTAAAGATGCATTGTGTAACTTTTCTGGTGGAGGGTTCTTCAAGTGCTTTTCTCCATGGAGATGTTATTGCTTTGTCTGGAATGTTTCACAGTATGACATTAAACTTTTCTGTCTTCATGGAGACCAAACTAGACCAATTTACAGGTCAGATCTGTGGAGAGGCAACCCCGCTCATAGTCAGAATGCCTGTTTTTCTAGGTATTTTTGCGCTATAAAACCACCTGTAACTGAATAAATGTAAGATGGAGCTTTTTAATGTCATAGTGTGGAACATTCCAAGCAGAGCAATGACATCTCCATAGAAACAAGCAGGTGACAGACCCCGAACCAAAAAGTTACATAGTGCATCTTTAAGAGCACAAATCATCTCATCTGTTGTAGTCAGCTCTTTGTGGTCAGATTATGTTAAGACAAAGCTCAGATCAAAGCCTAACGTGCGTAACAGAGCTTCAGATAAAGTAGTACCTTCAGTTAGGAAATGTTGGATCAGTACTACAACTACTACTACAACAACTGCTGGTACTACTACTGCAAACTGCAAAACCAATGTTATGAAGTACATATCAAACCACTTCTCTTCCTCCGTCCATCGGGAGCGTTTGATGACTAACTTTTTCCCCGCGTCTCCCTCTCTCTCCCACCAAAGTGTTCATTATACACGCTGTAGTACAATACGTGGCACTGTGTAAAGAACTTTCCATAAATATTGAAAAGATTGCTAGCTGACTGTTACCATGACAACGGAGCTTAACCAAACAGGGTTTTTTTTCGGTCTGTGGTGTCCAGATGCACAGCTATAGACGCACATCTACAGCCTATGACTCATTTTCTCTGGAAACTTATAGGTCTTTCCCGTTCGAAGTCTTCCCCGTCCAGTGTGCTTTTCTAAATATAGTTCATTGTAAACCATCAAGGAAACTTTTGTACACGGCAAAGGCGACGCTACTAATACTTTACTATTTAAGGTGATCCCGAGTAGAGGAAATACAGACATCGTTTTCTGTAAGATAATATCAGAATTGTTTGATTTATTGATTAAAGGGCCCATATTACGCTATCTTCTCATCTATGTTATAATGTTGTTTCCTCATCCCAAACATACCTGGAGTTGTGTTTTGTTTCATTCACACAGTTTGAGTAATTCTGCATTATTAGTCTGTCTGCATCCTCAAAGCTCAGAAGAGTGTTTTCTGTTTGAGAGAAAAGTTCAGCCTAAATATGCAGGGTTTATGTGTTAAACATGTGAATGAAACAAAACACAACTCCAGGTCTGTTTGTGATGAGGAAACATTATAACCAGATCAGGAAACAACATCATATGGTCTTTTAAAGGTGCACTATGTGATCTACCTTACGTTTATTCAGTTTTAGGTGATTTTATAGCTCAAAAACACCTAGAAAAACCAAAGCAATAGCATCTCCATGGAGAAAAGCATTTGAAGCTCCACCAGAAAAGTAACACAATGGACTTTTAAGGTGGCTCCACAAGTTTGTTTAGGATAAGGAACTAAGATATAACTGTTATGTGTCGTCTTCTTGCAGGAACTCCAAAAAGGAGGCTGATTTGGCAACAGCTCAGCAAAGACTGAAAGATCTGGAGGCTTTACTAAACTCCAAAGATGCTTCTCTGGCCACAGCGCTGGGAGAGAAACGCACTCTGGAGGTGGAGAACAGGGACCTCAAAGCACAAGTGGCAAAGGTAAAGAACTGTGCTAAATGGGAAGGAGGGGGTGAGCTAAAAATATACTCTATGTCCTTGTGTTATGTAGTGTTTGGTGTTTATGGAGACATCTAGTGGTGAAAGTGAAGAATGCAAAAGCTGTCCACACAAAAGCTCTTAAATAAGAAATTGAAATGAATTAATCAAGTAATACACTACAAAATAATTAGTAGTATTTGTTTAAAAGCTATATTACACAGAATTGACTCTTGTGAGATTTAAACCACGTTAGAATTGTGTTACTTCATCAAAAACACAACTCCATGTAGGTTTTTGATGAGGTAACCGCATTATAACATGGCTAAAAGCTCACAAGAGTTAATTTTACATAATATAGAACCTTTAAATATCTCTTATATCTTAATAACCGTATAACTATGTCCATGAATTGAAGAAAACATGCTCAATAGTGGTACTTACCAAGCACCATCACAGAAATACTAAACTCAAATGTCACGGTTGATACCTTTCCAAAGTTTATAATTAAAATTTCGTATCATCCAATCACAGTGTTGTTTAGCCTTGGTTTAAAATGTGTTTGCTGCATAATGTTTTCTTTTAATATATGATCTGGAATTAATTTGATCTTCAGATGGTAAAAATGTCCTCTTTTAAAGAATGTAAAAGTAGGATTATGGTTAATCACAACTGAAATTAAATCACCAATTAGCAAAGTACCATAATTTCCTCCACAGATAATAAAATATCCTGTGTTAATCTGCATATAAACTGCTAAGTCTGTAGTTTATAGATGTACAGACATGTCCATTAATGTGGTTCTTGTATTAGGTTTTCAGTTCGTATTTCAGTCTTTTTCACAGTTCTTCTGGATGTGTTTAAAATGTAAACTTTGAAAAGAATCCGAATCAGGTTGGGGGTCTGTTGCCATGGAGATGAATGATATTGCTTTGCCTGTAATGTTCCACAATATGGTATTATTATGTAAGATGCGTTTATATAATTATGGCAAATTTTTTATGATCAAAAATACCTTTAAAAACATGTATTCTTACTATGAGTGGAGTCGCCTCTTCACAGATCTCACCTGTAAATTGGCCCAGTGGTGCCTCCAGCTTGTCTCTATGGAGATTGATAAGCTTAATGCCATATTTTGGAACAATGCAGGCAAAGCAATAACATCGCCTTGGAGACAAGCAACTGGTGGGCCCGCTACCAGAAAAGTTACATAGTGTACCTTTAACCGCAACCACAAAGCTTGTCTGAAAAATCACAGGTATTTTACACAAATCGTTCAGCCCTAAAACATCTTTTATCTTCTGTTTTTGAATTTTCTGAACTACAATACTTCTTTTAAACTTACTGGAAGAAACACATCTGGTTTTGATCAGGTTTCAATCTTTTTTTCATTCACAATTTTCTATGTTTGGCCTGTTCTGAGTCACGATACTCGTTTATAAGAGCAGTGGAATTTGCGGTTCTTGGCTCTTCCTGATTTACTGGTTGCAGTGGCACAAGTTTATACAAAATATTGTACAAATCTGGAAGACATTTTATTCTTCAGTTCAGTTCAGTATTTACATTGGGGTATTTTGATTAAAGTGCTGCCCTTAGCCGCCCTCCTATGGCTTAGTTAATGTATGATTCTGTTGTGTTTATTTTTTCAGCTTGACACCAGTTTGGAGGAGGCACGAAAGCAGTTACAGGACGAGATGTTGAGGAGGGTGGACGGAGAGAATCGGATCCAGACGCTCAAAGAGGAGCTTGAGTTTCAGAAAAATATTCACTCTGAGGTGAGGAATACACAGTCAGTGCACAAGTATAAAGAGACAGGAAGATAAATACACCTCTCTGTTCAGTTTGATTTTATTTATAGAGCTTTTTAAATCATTTTGTTTTTAAAGGTGCAATGTGTGACTGTGCACTTGTGTTGGCTGACTGGGAGTCCGTCACCTGTTTGTTTCTATGGAGATGTCATTGCTCTGCTTGGAATGTTCCACAGTGTGACATTAAACAGCTCTACCTTACGTTTAAGCAATTACAGGTGGTTTTATAGCTCAAAAATACCTAAAAAAAACAGGCATTCTGACTGTGAGCGGGGTTGCCTCTCCACAGATCTGACAAAGCAATAACATTTCCATGGAGAAAAGCATTTGACGGCATTTCCACCAGAAAAGTTACACCATTAAGTTTAGATTTTTTACAGAACACCCCACCCCTCTCTGCACACTCCAAACACACACAGAAGTACACAACAAACAAAAACAAAAAAAACAGTGGGCAATCAAAACATCAGAATAATTAAAAATATGTCAAACAGAGATCAATTTGGATCTAAATTAGAATCAACTGCAAAAGACCACATCATTCAGAAGCCTACGTCCCTCCCACTTTCTATTTGAATGCACAAGAGTCTGGAACTGGACCATAAAGTTTGTCCTGACTTGGAACGTTTCAACCACAGCCACAAATTTGTAGCAAGTGTTTCTCAGATGCAGAAAACAGAATGAATATATGACTTCTTCTGTTTTAGATGCACAAGAGTTTAGTGCTTTGCTTGTTAATTCTGCAGAAATCTACAGTGTCCAAACTGTCTGTGTTATTATTATTAGTGGACTAAGGGAGTGTGATGTCAACTTTCAGCTCCAGTCAAATGAAGCTCAGTGAGGCTCACAGTTATAGGAGCAAATCTGTAGCCTAGTTCTATATTAGGAACAGGAATTTATGGATAAAATAGTGAAATAAAAACACCAGGATCATGTAGAGCGGGTTAATATGAACATTTTGAGACTCTGCTTTCTGTAACTGCAGCAGTTACAGAAAGAAAGGTGATAATTTTTCAATGTAAAGTCAGTTGGAGCCGGAAGAGCCTTCATGTTCACTTCCTGTTTGGAACGCAGCAGCTAGCGGGTTAGCTATGTCCATTTATATGTACAGTCTATGGTTATGACAAAGTGTATAACATCTTCAAGAAATGTATTTGCTAATTTCTTTTTTTCTCTCTTTTTCAGGAGTTGCGTGAGACAAAGCGTCGTCACGAGTCCCGGATGGTGGAGCTGGACTCTGGACATCAGCAGGAGTTTGAGAGTAAACTATCTGATGCTTTGACTGAAATGCGCGCACAACATGACCTGCAAGTCAAAATGTACAAGGAGGAGATCGAGAAGACCTACAACGCCAAGGTAGGGCTCAGATTTGACTCATATTTATGTTCTACGTAGGATTGAGTAGTATTTTTTATGTGTACTTCTTACTTAAAGGGCCCATATTACACAATTTTCTGATGTATGTTATAATGTTGTTTCCTCATCACAAACATCACAAACATGCCTGGAGTTGTGTTGTGTTTTGTTTCATTCACACACAACACACAAAACCTGCATATTTAGACTGAGGTACAGGAAGTGCTCCACTGTGTTTTTAAACTCCGTACACCTTCACTAGAATCATTTAGATGATTTCAGCTCTGGAATTGCCAATTTCTACTGAACTAAAGGCAAAAGGACTTGAAAAGTCCCACTACATGACATCACAAGGTGGAACAGAGCATTTTGAGCTTTGGAGATGTAGACAGACTATTACTAAAGGATTACTCAAACATGTGAATGAAACAAAACACAACTCCAGGTATGTTTTTGATGAGGCAACAACATTATAACATGACATAGGGCCTTTAATCAAATGTTAATTTAGTAAAGAAAATAAATTTAAAAAAACATTCTACTTTCTCAGGTGGCCACATTAAATCATGTGTGTGCAGTTAATCTTTTTATATGAAAGAGGCCTTATACCAGATGCCCTTCCTCTCATTTGTTCACAGCTGGAAAACGCCCGTCAGTCGGCCGACAGGAGCAGTCACCTCGTTGGAGCGACTCATGAAGAGCTGCAGCAAACTCGGGTCAGACTGGAGACCACCTCAGCCCAGCTCAGCCAGCTCCAGAAACAGGTCCATGCACACAACACACACAACACACACAACACACACAACACACACAACACACACAACACACATGTATTTGATTAGCTAATTATCTGTTTTTTTTTTACTGGCCAGGTAAACCCGTTGTTTCAGTTATGAGGTAATTTATACAGGGATAGTCTAAAGAAGCTCTTTTTATTGTATGGGACGAGGCTGACAGTAGTGATTCATTGGATTCAACAGCTAAAGAGGAGCATGAGTCATTTATAAAGTTTATTTTAAGCTGTATGAGGAAGTAGCAGCTATTGTTCACTTAAATCTTTGGGGGCCATGGAAACAGCAGTAAACTGTGGCACATTTAAGTGCCACGGTTTACGGCTGTGAGCAATAAACGTGAGCCCTACCTTGGCGTTGTAGGTCTTCTCGATCTCCTCCTTGTACATAAGTGTGAGTGTTTAAATACATTTCCAAGAGCACAGACATTCCCATTATATAGAGAGAGAGTCAATGAAAGGGAGAAAAAAATCATACTTATTGGAGGAAGATTATGTAAGTTTTTAGTTTTTTTTTTTTTTTATTTTCCTTTCTCCACACGTGTTTTTGTTTTGTTTGGAATGTTCCACGAAATGCCATCAAATTTAGAAATCTCCATGGTGACAAGCAGGTGACACAATCAGACCACTTTGTTTTTTGGCCATAAAACCAGCTAGAACTGAATATATGAAAGATATTGATCTATATTTAAAGGTGCACTGTGTAACATTTCCAGTGTAGGACCTAGAACACCTGCTTGTCTCCATGGAAATCCTATTGCTTTACATAGAATGTTCCACAGTACAGATTAAACCTAATCTATCACAAGGGAGACAAGCAGGTTACAGCAGTACGCTACATTACAGTTCAGATCTGTGGAGAGGCGCCCCTATTCACAGGAGGAATTAATGTATTAATGTATTAATGTAAACACCTGTAATTAACAAATGCTCGATCGATATGATTAATATCATACTATGGCACATTCTAGGCAAAGCAATGACATCTCCATGGAGACAAGTAGGTATCAGACCCTCCACCAGAAAAGTTGTGCAGTGCATTTTTAACTAGGATAGTTAAATAAAGGCTAGAAAAGTTAAGATCATACTGTTCAACTTTGCAGGTAATTTATTTTTATGAGACAAACAGGTGACGGACCCTCTACTAGAAAAGTTTCATACTGCACCTTTAAAGATTGGAATAATGCATTGCTAGCTGCCAGTTTAGCTAGTGCCAGTCTTTTCCTACTATAAAGCTGAGATCCAAACACAAGTAGCAGTTTTTGGAAATTATAGGCATTTCAGTGGTTGTGGTTTTTAATCTTAGTTCAAAAATATGTCGCTCAAGGACCGCGTAAGCTTTTAACTTTCCCCAGTAAATGTAATCAAAAAAAGATGGAAAGTTAAAATATAACACACAAATTGAAATACTGTGACTTCTAAAATATTCAAGGACATCAATGTCTGTGTACACTGTACAGTATATTATAGTACTAAACTGAAAAGGAAAGTAGTGCCATGTGAGCTGGGGCCTTGCAAAACAGCTGGAAGCATTGTAAACTGCAAATTACACTCTTAAGATTTATTTAACACAGACTTCGTAATGATCAAAGCTGTTTCTTTAGGGTCAGCGAATACCAGATCTCCAGTTTATGTTTGAGCGATAGTTAACCCCTTCTTTCAGATCCAAACAGTGGGGTGCAATGAGTCAAGAGGCGGACTTTTACAATTGGAAACACATCACAGGAAAATCTACACCTGAATTCGACCAGAGCTACTAAACCAGAACTAGAACAGGACCAGACCTAATGCATTAATAATGTATAAGTCTTGTATAGCGCTTTTACAGACGCTCAGTCGCTTTACAGTTTGGTGCATTATTTATTCACTCTGGTGGTGTTAAACTACTACTTTAGCCACAGCTGCCCTGGGGCAAACTGACAGAAGCGGGGCTGCCAATCTTTCCACTGGCTCCCCACTGTGGGACCTGATTTTCCCAGTGGTCTCCCATCCAAGTACTAACCAGACCCAGCCCTGCTGAGCTTCTGAGATCTAATGAAATCAGGTTTGACTAGAAGGTTTAGACCTCGTCTATATCAGGACTAAAACTTCACTCAAACCAGAACAAGTGTGAACACTGTTTTTTAAAAATAGTCATTTGATTTCAGTTACATTGAGATACTGTAATTAGTTAGACCTAACTACTTTTTTTTTTTAGCAGTCTATTAGAGGCACACATATACAACTGTGGCACATTTAAATGTTTTCTCATTTTTACTTTTCCTTGGTGTGTTGTAGCTGGCAGCTCGTGAGGCGAAGATCCGTGACCTGGAGGATGCTTTGTCCAGGGAGAGGGACAGCATGAGGCGTGTGCTGGGAGAGAAGGACCGAGAGATGACTGAGATGAGAGCGAGGATGCAGCAACAACTGGACGAGTATCAGGAGCTTCTGGACATCAAACTGGCCCTGGACATGGAGATCTCCGCCTACAGGAAGCTGCTGGAGGGAGAGGAGGAGAGGTGAGAGAGCAGAGGAAATGGCTGCGTGGTGGAGGGGTAAAGGGTGGTAAAAACATTTATTCAAAAGGTAACGACCAAAATGCTATATAGGGTTGGGAACATTCGTAGTGCAACTTTAACAGTACTAAAATTTTCTGCTCAAATATACTTACAGTTACATGGCTAAAATGCTAATGCAAAATAGACTCATGTGAGCTTTAAGTCAAGTTATAATGTTGTTACTTCATCAAAAACAAACCTGGAGTCGTGTTTTGTTTCATTCACACATGTTTGAGTAACTGTTTATTATTATATTATGTCTACATCTCCACATCTCAAAATGCTCTGTATGATGTCATTTAGTACTAGTTTTTAAGTTTCAGTGATTCTGGTGAAGGTGTATGGAGTTTAAAAACACGGTGGAGCACTTCCTGCATTAAAAAGTGTTACTCAAACATGTGAATGAACCAAAACACAACCCCAGGTATGTTTTTGATGAGGTAACAACATTATAACATGGCTAAATTGACTAAAAGAGTTAATTTAGCATAATAAAATCCACTAAAAGTACAGTTATGAAGAGCCATTGGACATGAGTCTGTCCATACCCTGACCCTGTCCTCCTCTCTCTATACCCTGACCCTGACCCTGTCCTCCTCTCTCCACACCCTGACCCTGTCCTCCTCTCTCCACACTCTGACCCTGTCCTTCTCTCTCCACACCCTGACCCTGTCCTCCTCTCTCCACACCCTGACCCTGTCCTCCTCTCTCCACACCCTGACCCTGTCCTTCTCTCTCCACACCCTGACCCTGTCCTCCTCTCTTCATACCCTGACCCTGTCCTCCTTTCTCCACACCTTGACCCTGTCCTCCTCTCTCCACACCTTGACCCTGTCCTCCTCTCTCCACACCCTGACCCTGTCCTCCTCTCTCCACACCCTGACCCTGTCCTCCTCTCTCCTCTCCAGGCTGCGTCTCTCCCCCAGCCCTCCTCCCACCGTCACCAGGGTCTCAGGCAGTCGTACGTCAGTGTCCTCGGCTCACTCCCGTGCCGGGCAGAGCACGCCCGCCAAACGCCGCAGACACAACGACACAGACAGCGAGGCGAGCTTCGGAGGGGGCGTGTCTCGCACCAGGATTACCCAGCAGGCCTCAGCCAGCGGCCGGGTCACTGTGGACGAGGTGGATATGGAGGGGAAGTATGTGAGACTGAGCAACAAGGCTGATGAGGTGAGACAAAATCAGATATTGTACAGTATAGATAGTAAAAATATGGCAAAAATAAAAATAATAATAGCTTTTAACTGTAATTTTATGTGTGAGAGACTTTTTTTTAACAGTCCATATCCTCTCACCTGGTGTAGTTCCAACTAAGTCAGCTCTTTCTGGTCAGATTGTGTTAAAATAAAGATCAGATTAAACTTTAATCTGATCTTTATTTTAACAGGGGTCTCAAACTCAATTTACCTGAGGGCCGCTGGAGGCAGAGTGTGGGTGAGGCTGGGCCGCGTCAGGTTTTCCACAAGAAAATCTTCTCACATCTCTTTATTTTTATTTTTTAACATAAAATAAGATGAAAAAATAACTAATAAGAATTAATAAGAAAGCTGACAGCACTACTCTGTCCGAAGCTTTGTTAATCATCTTGAGTAACAAAGCTTCAGACAGAGTAGTGCTTTCAGTTAGCCTCACACCCCCAGGGAATGTTGACGACATCAGCTGCAAAGTATCAGCTGACAGTTACATAGTAAAACTTAAACAGTAGTGACATTTAATAAGGATACTGCAAAAAACTGTAAACAAATAAATAAAGTCAAGATACTAAATCATTACTAATACTAAAAATCCCTTGGAAAACATAGATTCTTTCTGTGAGTCGCCTCTCCGCAGATCTGACCTCCTCCACCAGAAATGTTCCGTAGTGCACCTTTAATCAGAACCACAAAAAGCTTCATCGTCCTTATAAGATAACATAAAATCAAAAACAAAAGTAAATAAATAATAGGAATGTGTTTAGACAGTTTTGTGCGTCATATAACATGTAATTTATTTGAATAGACGAACAGGAATCAAATGTTCAGATACTTTACAGGTTCATTTTAATTGTTTGATAAATTTGTTCACTTTGAGAAACCAAATCCATAATACCATACATAATTTTTTGTAAACTTTTTCTCTTTAGGATCAGAATCTGGGAAACTGGCTGCTGAAACGTCAGGTTGGAAACGGAGCCACCATCACCTTTAAGTTTCCTGCAAAGTTCACCCTGAAGGCCGGACAGAGAGTCACCGTGAGTGGGGTGTTTTACATGTTTACATGGACATAAAAAATCTGATCATTATTTGATTTCTGGAGTTATCAAGTTTTAAAATGACCAACTAATGTGGCAAGCAAGTTGTTGAAGATTGAAAGAATTATTTTAAAATCCATTGTTTCATTTATTTTTTTCTTCCAAATACAACAGTTACTCTAAAAATCCTCCAATTTACTGACACGTCACTAGATGTTTTTGATTATTGGATTTCTCTTGTACATGAAAACACACGAAAATCAGATCTAATTATTTATTTCTATATGATTATTTTAGTTATCTAATCCTCACAGGCCATGTAAATGTTCCCAGTGTTGCGTTCTATCAGATTTACACTATGTTCTGATCTATATTATAATGTTGTTTCCTCATCACAAACACACCTGGAGTTGTGTTTTGTTTCATTCACAAATGCTCAGCCCTGGACTTGCCAATCTCTACTGAACAAAAGGTAAAAGGTTAACTTAAAAAACTACCACTACATGACATCACAAGGTGGAACAGAGCATTTTGAGCTTTGGAGACACAGACCGACTAATAATAAAGGCTTAAAAACACAACTCTAGATTTAGTTTTGGTGAGGCTCACACAAAGCTCACAAGAGTCAATTTTGTGTAATATAAAACCTTTAAATTACAGTCTTCCCTCTGCTCTGGCTCATATATCGTTGTATTTCTCTCCAGATTTGGGCGTCTGGAGCAGGCGTGGCCCATAACCCGCCCTCTGACCTGGTGTGGAAGAACCAGCCCATCTGGGGCACTGGAGACATGTTCCAGACCACCCTGATCAGCGCCAGTGGAGAGGTACTTTAACTGTGAACAAGTTATACAAAGAAAGCACTACCTATGGGGTTCAGAATGATGAAAAAAGCAGACAGTTGCCATAGTAATTAACAAAATGTCCTGTCTTGTGAATGGTGAGAAGTCCTCAAAATGATGCCTATAACAGGAAGTTGAAACCCATGGATACACAGAAAAACAAATACATTTATTCTTTCAGGAAATGGCAATGAGAAAAGTGACTCGCACAACCATTGAGGAAGATGACGATGACATGGTGAGTAATAGTTTTTCATGTGTTATTCATACACTGTGTAATAGAAGTTATTAATGTTCATGTCTTAATTTAGAGACCAAATAGCAAAATAAAAACACCAGGATCATGCAGAGCGGGTTAACACGAACATTTTAAGACCAAAATGACGAGGCTCACAGCAGCAGTTACAGAAAGAGGCGATGCTTTTTCAAAACAAGTCAATTTCAACCACAGCGCAAAGGAACCGCCCATGCTCACTTCCTATTTGGAACGTGCTGTGCCCATTTATACATACAGTCTGTTATTGTATTATGAATTTCGTGTTCTTCCAGATTT
Organism: Taenioides sp. WSHXM2023; assembly: GCA_029959045.1. Classification (NCBI taxonomy): domain Eukaryota; kingdom Metazoa; phylum Chordata; class Actinopteri; order Gobiiformes; family Gobiidae; genus Taenioides; species Taenioides sp. WSHXM2023. The sequence goes on from CM057097.1 coordinate 23,988,983, forward strand.
CTAAAACGTCCACGTAATAAAAATAAAATAATATATTGGACTATTAAAATACTGAGCTAATAGTTATTTAATTTTCAGACTTTTATGGTTTAATTGACCCTAATTTTTCTAACTTTCTACAATTATTATTAATTTCTACACATATCTACACACAGATACAAATAAATGCATGCAGTTTAATCTCTCTTACTATGACAGAAGTACACACTTTTTGGATAAGATTTCCAAAATTCTCTGATATCATTTTACTTATACTTATCAATTACTGGTATAATATTTTTGTCTGTGTTTGAACTTAGACAAACTTTATTGATCCACAAGGGAATTGACTTGGACACAGTAGCTCACACATATAATAACAAAGAGAAAATGGTAATAATAAATTCTAAATAAGTAGCAAAAATAGCAGGAGACTGGTGTCAAATAAGGCATAATTATATAAATGTATATGTACAAGTAAAAATCAAATAAAATATCTAAATAAAGTAATAAAAATATGTCTCAGCATTATATAGGAGGTCATAAATAACTCCCCTTTCCTCTCCCTGTCCCCTCCAGCAGGTGGCGCACAGTACCTGCAGTGATGGCGAGTATAACCTCCGCAGTCGGACGGTGGTGTGTGGATCTTGTGGTCTTCCCTCGGATAAATCAGGCTCCTGCTCCGTCTCTTCGGCCTCTCGCTCCTTCAGGTCTGGAGGCATCTCAGAGGGTCTGCTGCCCCAGTCCTATGTGGTCAGCACCAGCACCCCGCGCAAGGTACATGATTAAAATACACTTTAATAATAATAAAATACAGTTTAAAGAGCCCATATTAGGCTATTTTCAGATCTATGTTATAATGTTGTTTCCTCATCAAAACATACCTGGAGTTGTGTTTTCACAAACCCTGCATATTTAGGCTGAGTTCTTCTCTCAAACACAAAACACTCTGTTCCACCTTGTGATGTCATGTGGTAATACAGGAAGTGCTCCACACACCTTCACTAGAATCATTTGGATGATTGGATTTCAGCCCTGGAATTGCTAAACTCTACTGAACAAAAGCTAAAAGGAGCTGTTAACTTGAAATCTATCACTTCATGACATCACAAGGTGGAACAAAGCATTTTTACAAGAGTCAACTTGGCGTAACTAGGCCTGGTGAGCCACCTGCTTGTCTCCATTCAGATAGATACATTTAATGCCATACTTTGGAACATTCCAGGCAAAGCAATAACATCTCCATAGAGACAGGAAGCCGGTGGATCCTCTACCTTTACAATTACATAGTTATGTTTGTGTTATTATGCCCAATCTGGTTGTTTTGACGATATTTAAAGTTATTGTTTTGCTAATAACATTTTTATTTCTTTCAGACCGGAGGTAAACTGGAAACCTGTCCAATCATGTGAGAGCAAAGTGTTACAAGCTCACAGGATCTTTTATTTCTATTTTTTATATGTTTGCATTTATCATTTTAGTTTAAGTTGTATCTTTTACTATTACTTTTTTTTTTACTTTTACTTTTGGAATATATTTCTACAAATACATTGCTTTGATAGTTATCTTAGATTAGTTATGCCTTACTTCTATGCACCATTGTTGACATTGGTGACATTTATGCTATTTTACTAATCCATACAAGCTTTAAACCACTATTTAGCCTTAAAATAAAGTGAAATAAAATGAATTTGAAAGACGTGTTGTTGTTTTTTTTGTTTTTGTTTGTTTGTTTTTTACTCTTTTGTACTTTTTGTAGTTTTGTAGTTGAAGTTCTGTAAAAGACTGACTCCAGGTGATGGTCAAATTTGTTGAAGTGAATGTACTATCACCATCTGTTTACTGTACTGTGTGTTTTTATATATCAATAAAGTTTTGTCGTGTATTGATTGATTCCATGTGGTTGCTTATTTTTCGTTTTCTTTGCACCTGTAAAATAAAAATAAACAATTGTATTAAAAGCCTGCGTTAACAGCGTGCATTCTAGCATGAGCCACTAGAGAGCGCACTTACACTGGGTACGGTCAACGATTGCAATAATGGGAAATAAATTAATAAAACAAACTAATTTTAATATTATATACAGTGATTGATACAGTGTACATTTTTTATTTATATAAATAAATAAATAAATAAATAAGTAAGTAAGTACTAGCTTAAATATTATCTGGTTGGCGTATTACGCATGGAGTTAAAAAGGGCCCAGACTTTGTTTAATGATTATAATACATTGAATAAAAAATTAGTCAAATTAAGTAATATGCAGAAATGGAGAAATAGAAAATGTTGTAGGACTACTTTATAGAAAAACTGTATCACTTTGGAGGCTTTTAATTTGAAACGTCTTCATCTTTTTTTCAAACCCGGAAGTAAATGTCAACAAGGAGTAGTGGCAGTAAGTTGTCTTTTTCCTTTTCCCCATGCGCTTACAGCTTTTAAAACGTTTCGTGGCAATTGTAGATGTCAAGTTTTGCATTAGTTTTGTAGTAAAATAATCTTGCATGTCATGAACGTTGCTGGTTTTGTAGCCCCAACGTTGCAGCTCATACTAAAGTTTACAGAAAGGACATTTTGATTACAACAACTAATGTACACATAAATGACTAATGGAAAACATATTAGTCAACGTAAACCTACTGAAATTGGTAAAGGGTCCATATTAGGCTGTTACTAAATACTAAATACTATAATACTAAAATATTGCTTACTCTAATAAAATGTATGTCAATATTGAGATGATCTACCCACATCTACTCGTTTGGACATAAATGTTTTTGGACATAATATAATTTTCCTGTTTCCTTCAGGTTTTGCAAGACTACGGTGGCCCAAGCAATCCTTGTTTTGAAAGAAATTATAATAAAACCGTTTTTGGAGTAGATATGTCTCTTATTGCCTTATACCAATTTATTGTTCAGTTTGGTTTAGACTATGGTGGCAAAAATTTAACTATGGGCGACCACCAGTCTCCTCTCTCCTCTCCTCCTGTTAATGGGAAACACTGAATTTAATCATAATTGTTCTCTTCTCTCTTGTTTAGGACCCTGAGCCTCCTGGATGTTGAGTGTCCGTGCTTTGTTTGGGATTGGTTTCCTGGTGTCCTCCCGGGCCTCTGCGGTTCTGTCTCAGCCTGGGACATGTCCTCTGCCCTCCGTCTCTAACTCCCACAGAAAAGACTGTTACAGCAGCAGACCTCAGTCCACTATGGCTCACAACATCAAGTATCTGGGGTAAGAGAGTTTGGTGGAGGCAAAGAAGACTTAAGTGTACAGTTTTTTTATGGCCGATGCCGATGGTTTAGAGAAACTGATGGCCGATATTTTTGAGCCGACATGTAGCCCCGGTTTTGATTATTTTCCCCAAATTATCACATTTAAATGTACTACAAACTCACCCACAGTCTTTTTTCCCCACAGAGCTATAAAAGAGTTATGTAGTTAGAGGTTATTTCTTTGCTCTAAAGTGTTCAACTCAAGCTTTATGGATATTTTTAGGCAGCAGGTCAACCAAAACAAAATATCTGCTTGTCTTGGAGATTTAAGGCCTATAGTCAATACACAACAGTCCTTCTCTCTCTCTTCTCTCTCAGTCAGGAGGAGGCCCAGCACATTGACGAGGAGCTCTTCTCCGAGTACGGCTTCAGTGTGGATCAGCTGATGGAACTGGCAGGACTCAGCTGTGCCACTGCAGTCGCCAGAGTGAGTCCATTCACGAAACAGGGACTCATGGGAACGTTCAGAATAACTTTAAACAGCAAGACTCCATCCATCATGTTAACAATGTGAACTTTTATATATTTAATCATCACAAATACAAAATGTCTTCTTTGAAAATCTGTTCATTTTTGAGAGTAACCAAATGCGCTGGGTTTCAGATGTCATTGCAACATCTATAGGCCAATAATATTTAACACAGATGGGGGGTAGCTGAAATGAATATTGTTTAAATGAAGTTTTTTGTTGTTAAATATGTAATAATTAATAATAAATTCTCAAATAGAAATGATAAGGTTCAACATTTATGAATTTAACTTTTGGATATTTCATGGCAAAGTGCAATGTAATCAATAAGAAAATCTCTTGCCTCTGATCTTGGAGCATCATCACATACTGTACTTTGTCATGAAATATCCAAAAGGTAAATTCACAAATCTTGAACTTGAAATCCGATCATTTCTATTAGTGGCTAGACCCAAGAACTCACTGTATTACAACAGAAATCTGCGTTTTAACAATCTGAATTTTAGCTGCTCTGTCTGTATTAAATAATATGGGCCTGTTATGATGTCTGATCTGAAACACAGCAATAGTCGTGTGTTTTTGTTGTGATTGTTGTAATTCAAAATGATTTAGATTTATGGCTCAGTTTTACCTTTAACATATACAAATTTACAAACGTATTTATAGTTATGTATATTTTTTCTTGGTGAGTGTCTGGCTGTATTGAACACAGCCCTCATTCTCTCCATACATAAACTGTATGTCTAATCAGATTACCGCTGGAGGATAATCTGATTACTCACATCTGTCATTTACATCCATGGACACATTTCTTCCCATTGGCTCATTTAGGAATTCTGTTTTATGTTATGTTACATTACAATACTGTATTGTTTTCCTGAGTTCCTGGACAACTGTAAGATGTTTAAGACAAAGTAAATATGATTTCATAAAATGTTCAGGTAAATAAATAATATAGTTTTATTTTATATTTTTGACAGTGGATCCCATTGTGATGAACTTTTAACATTACAGCATCAGATTTGTATTGGGTTTTAAACAGGCCTACCCCCTGTCGTCCCTGCTGAAGTCCAGACCTTCTCTCCTCGTGATCTGTGGACCAGGGAACAACGGAGGAGACGGGCTGGTCTGTGCACGACACCTCAAACTGTTTGTAAGTGTGAACTTTCAAATGGAGTAAAAGATAAGAATTAGCAAAATCCCTTAACAATCTGCTAATGTTTTTATTTAATTGTAAATATTAAGAGGCACAGTGGAGGCTGTTCAGACACAGGACATACGATCATAATGAAATACAATTATAGAAGACAAATGCATTATCTTTCTTTCCCTCTCTTTCTCGCTCTTCTTCTTTCTCTATCTTTCTCTCCCTTTCTTTTTCCCACACCTCTTCCCACCACTCTCTCTTCTCTCCTTCTGCCTTTCTCTCCTATCTCTTATTTTCTCAATTTCTTTCTTTCTTGCTCATTTTCTCCTCTGTCTCTCTCCTCTTTCCATCCCCTCTTTTTTTTCTGTCTTTCCTTCTCTCTCTTGCTCTTTCTTTCTCTCCCGTTCCTCTACTTTCCTCTCTCTCTCCCTTTCTCCCCTCTCTCTATCTCCTCTCTTTCCCCCTTTATCTCCTCTCTCTCCCTTTCTCTCTTTCATTCTCTTTTTCTCTATTTCCTTCTGTTTCTATCTCTCCTTTTCGCTCTCTCTGTCTCTCTATCTCCTTCTCTCCCCCTCTCTCTTTCTCTTACTCATATTTTGACCTCTCTTTTTGTAAAAAGTGTAAATGAGGTGTGGATGAAATCTGATGCAAAATGTTTTGACGGACACAATAAAGTTATGTTAAAAATCAAGTCTCTCTCTTGTTATCTCTCCCCCTCCCCCCTCTTTTCCTCTCTTTATCTCTTTCTCTCCCTCCCTCTTTCTCCCTCCCTCTCTCTCTCCGTCTCTCAGGGTTACGAGCCGACGGTGCTGTATCCGAAGAGAACGAACAAGCCTCTGTTTCAGGGTTTGACGACTCAGTGTGAGAAGATGGAGATACCCTTCCTCACAGAGCTGCCTGAGGTCTGCATCCTCTGAACACACTGTAATAATATATAAATAATAATAATAATAATAATAATAATAAAATGACAATATTATATAAATAATCCTCATATATAAATAATGAACCTTTTACAGCTGCGGTTCAGCATTAAGCACCACTATTGATTCACACATTATTTATTCATGCTTAATGGACTTTTGAGATTAATAATACTGACGATGGACCAAGGCAGTGTTTGAGTTGAAAATGGCTTTATTAATCTGACCAATTCAATTATTGTGATTATTTAAAGATACACTATGTAACTTTTCTCGTATAAAGTCCATCACTCGATTGTCCCCAAGGATATGTTGCTTGGAGATGTGCCTTTCCTGCAATGTTCCATGGTGTGGCATTCAAGTTGACTGGTGTTGCTTCTCCACACATCTGAACTGTAACTTGTCTCTACGGAGATAGATATGTTTAATGCTGTACTGTGGAACTTTCCAGGCAAAGTAGTAACATCTCTAAGAAGACAAGCAAACGTAGTGCTTTAAATAGGTGGCCATTTCATTTCATCTTTATTACCGGGTGTACAATTAATCAAGTTTTAATGGTCATCGAAATTGTTCTGCCCTAAAATCTTTTTAACTTAAAGGTGCACTCTGTAACTTTCAAAATGGAGGGTCCACTACCATGGAGATGTTGTTGCTTTGCCTGGAATTTTTCACATTATGATATTAAACGTATCTATGTCCAAAACAAGTTCCAAGCCAAATTACAGGTCCAGTTTGTGGAGAGGTGGGCCTGCTTACAGTAGAATGCATATTTTTCGAGCAAGTTTAATGCCATATTGTGGTACATTCCAGGGAAAAGCAGTGTCCCTAGCGTATCTCCATGGACACAACCAGGTGCTGGACTCTTACCAGTTAACTACATGTGTTTTTGTTTTGTCATAGAATCAATTTGAGATAAAATAAAGGAAAATCTTTCCCAAGCTCCACAAATACATCTACTCAAATTAACCAGGGTGTATTTGTTCATTTCTAAAGTGTATGTATTTTTTGGTAGAAATAATGTTGTTTTTTTTGTTCTGTTCAGGCTGCAGTGATAGACGAGGCCTATAACCTGGTGATTGATGCTATATTTGGCTTCAGCTTCAAAGGGGCAGTACGAGAGCCTTTTGGGACAATTTTAGACACACTGAAGAAGACCACAGTCCCCATCGCCAGCATCGATATACCTTCTGGTCAGTCTGCTTTATAATTTACAGTTTATTACATCATCAAGGGAGCTGGTCCTATATTACGCAAAACTGACTCCTGTGACCTTTAATTTATAATGTTATTTCCTCCTCAAAAACATCCCCGGAGTTGTATTTTGTTTCATTCACACATGTTTGAGTGATGTCATGACGTGGTAGTTTACCTTTTACCTTTTGTTCAGTTTAGGTTGGCAATTCCAGGGCTGAAATCATCCAAATGATTCTAGTGAAGGAGTATAGAGTTTAAAAACACACTGGAGCACTTCTTGTATTACCACATGACATCACAAGGTGGAGTGTTTTCGGTTTGAGAGAAGAACTCAGCCAAAATATGCAGGATTTGTGTGTTAAACTTGTGTGAATGAAACAAAACACAACTCCAGGTATGTTTGTGACAATGATGTAATGTAGGCCCTTTAATTCCAGTTTAGATGTTGTGTTTCTGTATTTGTGAATTCAAGCCAACTCTCACAAACTGTTACCCCATAATAATGTGATTAATTTTTTATTTCACAGGCTGGGACGTGGAGCAGGGAAGCGCAGAGGGACTTCAGCCTGATATGTTGATTTCTCTGACGGCTCCAAAGAAGTCTGCGCAGATGTTCAGAGGAAGGTACCACTTTCTGGGAGGCCGCTTCGTTCCACCGGGTCTGGAGAGAAAATATGACCTGAATCTGCCCCAGTATCCAGGCACAGACTGTGTGTTACAACTGTAGGGACCGGACAGGTGTGTGGTGTAAGAATAAGAAGGTTATTTGGACAAAATCAGAAGTAAGTTAGTGTGTACCACTTTATGATAACTATATCTTAATAAGCCTTAATAAAGGTTGACTTAAGACTTAATTTAAAAGAAAGAGTCTGGCTTAGTAACTACTTAAAACCATACTATGTAACTTTTGAGCCAAGAAAAATACTAAAATTAAAGTGTATTTTTTCATTTTAGTTGTGATTATTGCACTGTAAAACACAGAAAAACACGTGTCCTTCCTGTGCGGGCTTGCTTCTCCACAAACCTGACTCTTATTTGGCCTGGAGGAGGGTCTCTTGATGCTTTTTTCCACCTAAATGTTACTATAATCTTCCACAGTATGTTATGAAACTTATCTATCTCCAAGGAGAATGTCCTCAAGTATGGTTTAACTTTCTATTTCCATGGAATCATGCAAGTGACATGCCACCTCTAGAAAGTTACATACTGTATCTTTAATTAAAAGGTTTCTTTAAGGTTTCTACTTGTTTCAGCTGAAATCTATTTAAATGATTTATTTGTTTCACCTGATGTCCATTGAGTCGGTTTAAAATGCTTGGTTGGAGGGTTTTGATCTGCCCCAAATAAAAACATTGCAAAATATATTTTTTGTTTTCTGGTTTTATCTTGACCAGGGCCTGGTAAAGTGAATAACACAGATTGCAACTGTGAGTGGGTGGAATTTATTAGCTGGTAGTGAGACTTTTTTGTGGATATTTTATGGAAACGAAGCAAAAAAAAAATCAGCATGAGAGCACGAGATGAATTTTGTCACTTTTGAACTGATTTTTAAAGCTGTTCCCGGTGTTCAGTGGTCAGTATTTATCAGAAGTGATGCAATGCCTTGTCCTAAAGTCTCCTATGTAAAGTAGCTATAATATGTGATAGAAGCTACATCATTTTAAAGGAAAGAAGATTATTTGGCCTTCGAACAAGACCTGAAGCACCGTGAGCATGCGGGTAAAGTGTGGGGAGAGACATCCAGGAAACTGTTGGAGCCAGGAATCAATTTACAGCTATATACAATATACAGCTTAACCCTTAGACCATCCTGTAGCATAAAAACAATATATTTCAGAGTCTTTCTTAAATTGAAACTAAATGGACATCAAACAAAAGCATCATGACATTTTTCTCCAACACAAATATTTGTTCAGAATCATCACAGTTGTCCTTTTGGAGTTCTGAATGTTCTTTTCACCTCCCACTCATCGACTCCACTGAAACATTTGATGAGTTGATTTTTTTAAAATTATACTGAGACAAAGCGTGAATGAAAATCAGCACAGAAACACTCAGAGGCGAGTAGAATCATCTGCAGACAGCTGTGATCGGGCTCACATCATTAATGGGGATGAATCAGTCTGTACTATATACTGATACTTTGCAGTGACATCATGCTGGAGGTGTTCTACGTGTCTACTGGCGAAATGTTCAGCTGTCTCCATGGTGACACAATGCACACTAGGGCTGAACGATCTATCGTTTTAGACCGAAAATCGCGATCTCAGACAACACGATTTTGGGATCGTTAAAGCCACGGTTTTTTGCAGCGCTCCTAACTGACCCAGGTTTTGTTTCGTCAACTTTTTCACACATGTACGTCGCCTCCCTGCCGCGCTGCTCAGCTCACCAATCAGAAGCGGCAGCACAAATCACGTGTTCTCGACTCCAGCTCACCAATCAGAAGCGGCAGCACAAATCACGTGTTCTCGACTCCAGCTCACCAATCAGAAGCGGCAGCACAAATCACGTGTTCTCGACTCCAATCAGTGTAGCTGGTCATCAGTTTCAGAAATGGCTTTAGCGGGACCAGAATTGGAGTCTGGGGTTTTGAACCCAAAGAAAAACAGCACGTCGGTCATTAGGCAGTATTTCGGGTTTGAGGCTGCAGACGAACATCAGAAACAGGTGCTGTGCAAAACATGTCGTGCTAAAGTTGCACATCCAGTGGAAACACGACCAATTTATACCGCCATACGCGCATTTGCATGACGAGTGCACGGCGAGAAAGTCCAGTGAAACGTCTAGTGCAGGGGTCGGCAACTCCACTACAGCTCTTAACGCGAGTCTTAAGAGAATTATTTACACCTTTCAGTCTTTTCATCACAACAGTAGCAACATAAATAAAGTGCATGAGTGAAATAAAGAACCGCGCTGCACATGTACGACCTGCACACGTATAATCTCTGAAAAGTTTAACATGAACCATCTCCAACGCGATAGAAGCACAGAACAGACTCACCATAGGCAGAACATCCCTCAGTCACAGAAAGAACACGCATATTCCACTGAGTCCTGCCCTTTAGTCCGACAGAAGCGGCACAAGGAGCTTCTAGTTTATGCAAATTAGCCATGTGGTTTTAAGTTTCGCTTCTGTATAATGTAAACAAATGTGCGCAAAGCTGCATTAAACACATTATTATTTGAGTCCTCCTCGTAGGAAATAAAAAGCCAAACTAATTATCCACCCGCAGAACCAAAAATGCGTCTGCTTCTGTGTTCCGTCATCATTTTATCGCGTGTACATTGTGTACCAGTCTCGGCTTTGACGCACGTTTTGAGCGACAAAAATATTAAAAACGTTTTATTTAAATGTTGCAAGATTACCATTATCTACAATTTTAGATTTACATTTAAAAACGAACAAACTAAAATAAAAATACAATGTAATTAAATACTCATTATTATTTTCCAAAGTCACAGGGAGCCACGACAGAACGATGAAAGAGCCACATGCGTTTTCATTCTTGCATTACAGTTATGGAATTTAGTGTTTGAATGGTATGATGTAAGTTTCTCTGATGCTTGCGAATATTCATGTGCACTGAAAAAAATCGTGGATAAAATCGAAATCGCAATTTTTGCCAGAAAAATCGCAATTCAATTTTTTCTTAAAATCGTTCAGCCCTAATGCACACGTTAGTCAACACTGCCAAAAAGTTTTAACATTGTCTGAAAACTCAATAAAAAATACAAAATTGATTTAAATGACACATATTCCGAAGCCTGTGATCAACACAAGTGTTCATGGTTTAGGAGTTTGATTCTCAACAAAAAGGTGAAAATGACTAACTGAAAAATCGTTGGCTTGACTTTTTTAAAGGCACAAATCTTCTTATCTGGTTAGTTCTAACTAAGTCAGCACTTTCTGGCCAGATTGTGTTAAAATAAAGCTCAGATTAAGTATAACTTGAGTAACAAAGGTGCTAACCACATGATAATATTAAAGAAACTACCATTTTTATGTTAGAATTTCATTAATATCATTGTGGTATCAAAATATGACCTTTTTCCTTGGTATCAAAATTATATTGTGACCACTCCATCTACAACAAGTTTTATAACTACTAATATTATACTTATACTAATAATAATGTTCACTGTAACCATTTAATGACAACACACATAATTTCAAGTTTTCACATTTTTATTAGTACACCTTAAGTTTCCATGGAGATAGCAGTAAATCTGGAAAGACTGTCTATCATAACCCATTACGTTTTCTAAAGAACTTGACCATACGTTTGTAACATATTTAAGTAAGTGATGATTCATAAAAAGCTTTTGTCTTTTACAGTCAACTTCACAGAGTCCCATAGCAGACTCCCAGTAAGTAACACTCATTAGTCTAATATAAACGTATGCTATTGACAATGTGGCTCAATAATGCATAATAATGAGTTCTTCTTCTTGAGTTTAAGTGCAGGACATGCGGATAGTTAAAGTTAATGTATTTACACGGCTGCTGGTACATGCTTGGTGTGAGTGTGCTTGTGTTTGTGTGAGGGAAAGAGGGACACCACATCTGGAGAGGGGGACAGTCCACCCGGAGGACATGCAGACTGGAAGAAGATGAGGGGGGTTTTTTGGTCCATGGAAGAAGCCTGTGGCGACGAAATAAAATGCATGAATTAGAAAAGCATAGAATCATGTTTTTACACTGGTGCAAATACTGAAAATTTTGCTGGATCGGATATTGGCTTCCAGATATTTGTTCAGCAAATATTCTGGTTGGGTCTAAAAATGTGTATTATAAGACTATTTCCTGGTTATAATCAGCCTAGAATTCTCACAATGTTTGAACTTTTATTTACGCAAAGTTGTTCATTTGTTAGTTGTGGGATAAATAACAGCTCCATAACACATTTGAATCAGTTTCGTCTTATTTTATTTTTGTATAAAGGAAATAAATGCTGTTTTCAGACTCAATATTTCAATTTAAGTATCAAAACTGGTATCGGAACTGAAAAAGCTGCACTGTTATTACACATGTTGATTTGGCAAAATAAAAATATATATATATATATATGTATTTTTTACAAGTGGAGCTAAATTATTACTTTGAATGTTAACGACACTTGTAGAAGAGTGAAGCAATTACTAAAAACTGTATAATTTTATCATCTCTAATCATTTTTATTTGATATAATTTTTAGTAGAATCCCAAGTTTGTAAAGCCCTATATTTATTAGGCCAATAGTCTTACAAGGAAATTCTAAGAGAGCGTTACTTCTTATTTCTACTTAAACATTCTCATTATTTATTTTTTACTACTGTATCCATCTGTGTTCTCTATTCATTCCCTATGAGACATTTAATTTAATTTAATTTAATTTAATTTAATTTAATTTAATTTAATTTAATTTAATTTAATTTAATTTAATTTAATTTTATTTTATTTTATTTTATTTTATTTAAATATCAGGCAGCAGACAGTGAGTTATGGCTAGATAATCACAGACAGCATGTTAATTCCTTTACTAGGATTTGCTTCACTGGAGGAAGTTTTTGAGAACAGCAACAGAAGAAAAACAAAAAATAAAAATCTATCTATCTGTCTATCTATCCATCCATCCATCCATCCATCTATAGAGAGTCTACATACCTGTGTTATTCTCCGACTTGCACTCCGGCCATGTTATCTTTACTTTCTGATGCTATCGCTAAATATTCAGCATTTCTGCAAAAAAAAAAAAGAGAAAAAAATTCAAGTAAAAATCTGAAATGATCAACTTTTAATTGAAACAAAACTGAGAAACTTGAATGAAACAAAGTAATGTTTTTGAGATGGTTTGATCCTTTGTGACTTACAGGAGGGAGGTTTTGGGTTTGGTTTTTACTGAGAGCGAGACAGATATAGAGGACAGAGGCACAGAAAACACAACACACAGACAATGGACACGAATCACAAAAATGAACAAATCAGAAAATCATAAGAAAAAACTATTAAAAATAATAGAAGCGTGAGTGATGTTTGAGATGTATTCAGATGTGGGTGGTTGAAGCAAAACGCTAAAAACTGAAATTGTAATATTTGATAATCTGATAATGATAACGCCCTATTGTCATTAAAGCTTCGCAGTGGTGGAAAAAGTAATCACCTGAAAAAATCTACTTAAGTAAAAGTACCTGTTTAAAAATGCACTTAAAGGGTAAAAAGTATTTCAGATTTGTATGTAGTGATTTTGATCTGTTATATTTTGTTCAACAGGAACAACTGAATTGATTGAGTTTTTTTCCAAGCTGTTAATATTTGTATATTTGTGTATATTTTATATTTGTATATCATATATCCTCAGACTTTTCCGCAGGTCTCAAACAATACTTTTTCTTTTCAGTCTTGTTCAAAAAGTTAGTACAGAAATGCAGTGAAGTAAAAGTAAAAAGCGTCCACTTTAAAAGTAAAGTACCTGTAATTTATACTTATGTACAGCCAGGCCCGTCGACAGAAATCTGGGGGCCCGGAGCAAGAAGACTCATATGGGCCCCCCTCTAACATAAATTAATAGGAAGCGGGTCCAATTCTGGGCCCCTAAAATCCTGGGGCCAGGGACAACAGACCCCTTTGTCCCCCCCGTCTACTGCCCTGTGTACAGTACTTTACTACTTGTACCACTGTTGCTACGTAGTATGTGGTTAGTAGTAATTGAATAGACAATTTCATGAGTCCCCACATGTGAACAACATCTGCCAAAACAAACAATATTACATACAGAATAATAATAATAATAATACAGAAAATATTAAAATACATTCTCAACACGATGCTCCATAGACTTTGCATGCACAATATTCACCAACATCACTCTTATATTTGATTCATTGAGTAATCAAATAATCTTACATACTATATAAACTAACAAGGCGGGGTCATCTGTTTTAACCAGCCTGGGATATTCTCTTTTAATGCTCTTATTATTTTTAAAGCTTTATTACTATTTTGCATTTGAGTCTCCAGTTTCATCCTGAGTATTTAACAGGCCCATATTACGCCGTTTTCTGATCTGTTATAATGTTGTTTCCTCATCACAAACACACCTGGAGTTGTGTTTTGTTTCATTCAGGTCTTCTCTCAAACAGAAAACACTCTGTTCCACCTTGTGATGTCATGTGGTAATACAGGAAGTGCTCCATTGTGTTTTGAAACTCTATACACCTTCACAAGAATCATTTGGATGGTTTCAGACCTGGAATTGCCAATCTCTACTGAACTAAATGCAAAAGGAGCTGTTAACTAGAAAACTACCACTTCACGACACACAAGGTGGAACAGAGCATTCTGAGGATTTAAAAGGGTTACTCAAACATGTGTGAATGAAACAAAACACAACTCTGGGTATGTTTTTGAGGAGGTAACAGTATTATAACAGCGGCTTAAAGCTCACAAGATGAAATGAGCTCAACAAACCATTACAGCAAAATGCCAAACTCATAGACAACAAATACAAATCATTTCTAATCATATGTATCTGCTGCCACTGTTGGAGAACTTAACTTGTTTTGGCTCCTTGCAGTTCAATCAAGTAACAAAAATGTGCAATTTGTATTTTCTTTTGTTTCAGTTAGTTTCTTTGTTTTTATTTTTCATGAAGCAGTCGTTTTATTGCACATTTTAGTTGACTGAACCAGAGCTAGACCGTTTGGCCGATATTTGGACTTTTTAACATAAGCCTTAAAGTTCCAGCACGGGCCAATATTTTGTTTGGGCCAACCAGAATATGCACACAAAGCTTTATTTTAACACTTCAGCACTGAAAGGGCTCTGCAAAAAATGTGACTACACTGTTGTCTTATAGGTCTGTGGTAAAAAAGGACTGAGGGTGAGTTTGTAGTCAATTTAAATTGCATCATTTGGGGAAAATAATCAAAATCGGTCCTACATATCGGCCCAAAAATATCGGCAGTATCGGCCATGAAAAAAACCCATATCAGTTGATCTCTAAAGACAGTTTTGTAAGCCAGTTTCTCCAGTGAATCTAGTAAAATGTAGTTTGACACTCCTGCTGCAGATGAACTGGAGAACATTATGGTATTAACATTATAGACCCATATGAGGCCTTCTTACACAGTTTTCCTTTAATAATATTGGCTACCTTGATTTAAGTAAAGTATGCTATTTCTGTTGTTTATAAATAATTCTGAATAAATCACTAATTTGCTGCTGAAAAATCGCAGTGGTTGGTTAGGTCCAAAGGTGCCAATATTATTAAACTGCCCTGTATTCATGGGTTTCAGCTTCCTGTTTTAATTTTGAGGACTTTTTCCCCATTCAAAACATATAATATTTAGTTTTGACTGTTCATCATTATGGCAATAGTCCTCATTTTTCATCATTCTGAAACCCATGGATATAAAATGTGTGAATGAACATTGAATTTCGACTCACGCAGCTTCCCGTAGCGCCTCCTCCCCGGCCGCCGCGATCTTTCTGTAGCAGTAGATCATTTCGATGAGGAGCCAAACCTGGAGCCCGATGATGGACACGTACATCATCACCTCGGAGACGATGGAGGCGGTTCCTCTGGTCGCTGCAAAACAAAAACAACCACACACAGTTATACAAGGGCAGAATCATATCCCTTTATATGGGCTCAGTACTGTAGAATACAATACCAGTGATGGGGAGAAAATGGATTTAGTTACAGAATACTGAATACCTGCATTAAAAAGTATTTTGTAGCGTCTTTTGATACATGGTCCAATCAGAGTACTGCGTTCATTCCCACATGTTTGAGTACCCCTTTATTATTATCACTCTGTTTTCAAGTTAACAGCTACTTTTTACCTCTAGTTTAGGCCAGATTGGAAATTCCAGGGCTGAAAATGTTCAAATGATTTTACTGAAGGTGTATGAAGTATAAAAACACAGTGGAGCACTTCCTGTATTACCACATGACATCACAAGGTGGAACAGAATGTTTTCTGTTTTAGAGAAGAACACAATTATACAGGGGCAGAATCATATGGACTTTATATGGACTCAGTACTGTATAATACAATCCCAATGAAAATGTATTTATTTACTGAATACTGAATATGTGCATTAAAAAACATGGTCCAATCAGAGTACTGTATTCTGAGTACATTGAATACTTTTACATTATGAGCTGCATTTAAATTATAGAGTAAAGATGCAACATAACATTAAAAACAGCTTTATGTTTGTTTCACTGTTTTTAAAGCATTACCTATCACTAAGATTTAGGCTTAGACAAAATGTATTGATCCACGAGGGAAATTATTTGGACACAGTAGCTCACATATTATAATAAATATAATAACAAAGAGCAAAATATAAAAATGCTAAAAATAAATTCAAAATAACTACCAAAAAGTGGCAAAAATAGCAAAAGACTGGCGTCACATACTAACTGGAGATGGAAAATCACACATGCACTCACATGCAAATACTGTAAAGTAGTTCTCTGATTTTAGAAATGTAAGAATACCACCAAATGGAAAAGGAACTGTACCGAAAACAGCTACTCAACATTAGTATTCTGAACAGGTATTCTTGGTACATGTATTCAGTTACTTCCCAACACTGTGCAATACATAGACCATATAAAGTGAATACTGAATGCTCTGAAAGACTCTCCCTGCACTGAACTTTGATACATGAGAAGCTGAAAAGAAATCTGACTTTCTGTTCGTGGTGAGATAAAATATGACGCACCATTGACCTCCCGCTTTGATTTGCTGCTGTGTTTCAATAGCAGTTTCTATAAAAAACATTTGTGAATCCCTCTCCCATTTACACCAGAGACGAGGACCTGCTGCTTTTTTTATTACTTGATGAGAAGCTCAGTGTAAATGTTGCAGCAGAACTTTAATTTCCCTCGGGATCAATAAAGTCTCTCTCTCTCTGTCTCTCTCTCTCCACCGCTCTCTCTATCTATCCTTCACACTTTCCATCTATCCATCCGTCACTCCCCCACCCTCTCTTCCTCTCTCAATCTCTTTCTCTGATATGTTTTTTTCCATTAGAGGGACAGAGGAGCTCATTCTCCAACAGGCTCCTAAAGCGCCGTTCAAACAGTGAGAGATACAGGACTACATTCATACTATAATACTCCCTACAACTGTACAACAACTTAATCTTAAGTAACGGATAACCTTATGCCCTGTCAATCAGCATATTATTTTCACTGTCATTCTTGTCTCTGACTTTATAGCTTATTTTATAGTTTATTACTTATTTTTCTATTTTATTTTGACTTGTACATACACATTTATTTTTATAATTCTGTCTCATTTGACACGTGTCTCTTGCTCTTTTTGCTACACCATCTATTTTTGTTACTCTCTGTTATTATATTATATTGTGGTGAGTGAGCCACTGTATCCAAATAATTTCCCTTGTGGATCAATAAAGTTTGTCTAAGTCTAAATCTAAGTCTAATTATACACATACAGGGTGTACACTGTATTCTGAAGTACATGTAACGCCACTGTTTAGTCCTAGTCTGGAGCTCTTCAGTAGAGTCTGCAGAATTTAGTATTTGCAGTGGATTAGCCTCTTTTGTCAGCGTCTCTTTGATATTAAAGAACAATTGATCTTCTCAGTTAAACGCAGTGAAAGCTCTGCCAGTATTTGTCCCTGTTTTACTTTTCTTTATTCAAGTCTTTTTGTGTTTTTGTGAGAGCTGATTGAAAGTGGCCAATGCCGATTCTCTTTTCTATCTTGTTGCGTCAGAGGTAAGTGAAAAAGGGTGATTTTGTTAGCTTCAAAATTGTGTGTTCCCAAAGTGAGGCCTTCAAGCCAAACGTGGCCCTCTAAGGTTTCTAATTTAGCCCACGAGGGGGTTCTGAGATTTTAAGAATAATATTTAAAGTCAATTTACGCCTTCCCTGACCTAGTATAACCCCCTCTCCCCTTTTTTAACAACGTCAATTCAACAAACTCCGACAACCTTTAAAGGTGCTGTCCATGATTTTCACTTAAAACATGAAAAACAGAATTACTTGATTTTAAAACATTTGCAGCAGTCCAGTCATTCCTCACTGTTCCTAAGCCATAGCATCCTAATTATTCACCGCACTGAATTTATAAACACATTTCAGTTTCAGAGCCCAGAGCAGAGATTTGCTGTCACACCAACAACAGACTCCAGAACAAACTGCCCCCCGATATGCTCACCATCACAGACTTTGGCCTGTTTAAATCCAGCCTCAAAACTTCTTTTCAGACTGGATTTTACACTCAGTGATACAGCGACACTTTGCATTAGTTTTATTTCATTGTTTAATGTTTTGCATGTGTTGATTTTATTGGAAAGCACTTTGGTCACCTTGAGTGTTGTAAAGAGCTGTATAAATAAAGACTGAATGATTGATTGATTAACAACATCTACATGCTAACAGCGCACTTCCTGGTTTGCAGACAATAAAAACACTTTATAATTAGATGCATACAGCACACAGCAGTCTCATTTTGACCCTAAGAGCTGCTTTTACAATATTTAGAAAAAACAGATTTCACTTTATTACATGAAAAAATGGGTGGATGAGAGATAAGAAAAGAATGCAGTACCTTTGGCGACCACAGTGAGGTGCACCACTTTGCTGACCACAGTGTTGTACTCGAAGTCGTTGTCGTAGGAGAGGATGCGGTTGAAGAAGCAGCGGTATGTCCCGGAGTCATTGAATGTGACATTGAGCAGGTAGATGGAGGCGTCCTGGATGTCCATACTGCGCTTAGAGCCGTTCCAGTCCACGCGGTCCATGAAGTGATCGTGCTCCACTGTACCACCATCTTCATTGTAAGAGTAGATCTGAAACAAGAGGAAATGTTAGTCTTTCAATATTCATTTCAATATTTATTTATTTTCTTTTTTTTCTCCTTTTTGTCTTTTTCCCCTCTTTTTTCTTTTTATTCTCTTTTTTACCTTTTTTTTCTATTTTTTCTCTCTTTCTTCTCTTTTCTCTTTTTTCTCTTTTTATTTTATTTTTCTCTTTTTTCTCTCTTTGTTATTATCATATATTGTGATGTGTGAGCTACTGTGTCTAAGTAATTTCCCTTGAAGATCAATAGAGTTTGTCTAAGTTTAAGTTTAATCCAATTTCACCAATACAAGATTAAGACAGGCATGTATTGGTAGTATTATATATCATTTGGATACTTTCTGTGAATATGTACAATTGTAGAAGGTGGTCCTACATTCTGCAAAACTGTCTCTTGTGAGCTTTAAGCCATGTTAGAACGCTGTTACCTCCTCAAAAACCTACATGGAGTTGTGTTTTGTTTCATTCACACAGGTTTGTGTAACCCTATATTATTAGTCTGTCTATATCTCCAAAGCTCAAAATGCTCTGTTCCACCTTAAGTAAGTTTTTATACTCCTTAGACATACTTTATGCCTAAGGACACAACAGTTTTTGCGACCCCAGCGGATGGATCACAGCGGTCTCCCATCCAAGTACTGCCCAGATCCAGCTACTTTTTACATTTAGTTCAGTAGAGATTGGGCTGAAATTATCCAAATGATTCTAGTGAAGGTGTATGGAGTTAAAGAACAAGAGCGGAGCACTTCCTATTTGAGAGAAAGTAATTAAATCCTATCCCTAATATAGAACTGGCTCCAAATTCAACCCTATAACTGCCAGCCTCCATAAGCTTCATTTGACTGGAGCTGAATGCTATGGGTGACATTACACTCCCTTAGTCCACTTCTTTGTACAGTCTATAGTTACAATCGATAAAAACTAAAAATGTATCTATGCACTTAAATTTCAGAACTGTTCCATTTCTCAGAACTCTATTTACTGTCCCCTTGTATTTCTCTTCCTTGTTGGTGGTTGCAAACACAAACAGTAATAAATCCTCGCTTATGTGATGAGTTTTTAGGCTTCAATAACAAGTCCAGTACAGATGACACTGTCCAAGGTTAACCGCTTGGTCTAGTCCAGGGCCCATTGATTTGTGTGGTGTGAAATATCTCTATTGATTTTAATCTGAGCCTGACCTTCAACCTCGGTTTGGTCATGTGATCGGCGACATCGCGTTGTTATAAGAGGCGAACAGGAAGTGAGGGAGAGGGACCACAGACAGGAGTTTATAAATAGATAAAACGTGGTGTGGGTGGCTGTATTTTGTACCAGAAAGTCAAGTCAGTCTAAATCAATCACAGCCTGTTTGAAAGGGTGCCATTATAGCAATACAAAAGATACAATATAGACAGGAGAAATATTAATAAAACTATAAAATATGCAAAGAATGAAAGAGTTATTGTTAATTTCTTATTTAGCTGTTTAAACAAAAGTGACTCTTGTGAGGTTTAAGCCATGTTATAATGTTATTTCCTCAAAAACATACCTGGAGTTGTGTTTTGTTTCATTCACATGAATTTAAGTAATCCTGGTTTATCAGTTTGTCTGTATCTCCAAAGCTCAAAATGCTCTGTTCCACCTTATGATGTGATATAATGGTTGTTTTCAAGTTAACAAGTTAACCTTTCACCTTTAGTTCAGTAGAGAAAACAAAACTCCAGGTATGTTTTTAATGAGGAAATAACATTATAATATAGATCAGAGAATAGAGTAATATTACCTTTAAGTAGAAGAGATGCATTTAATAATATATAATAAATGGATAAAGTCAAT
Organism: Taenioides sp. WSHXM2023; assembly: GCA_029959045.1. Taxonomy (NCBI): domain Eukaryota; kingdom Metazoa; phylum Chordata; class Actinopteri; order Gobiiformes; family Gobiidae; genus Taenioides; species Taenioides sp. WSHXM2023. The sequence continues at coordinate 24,009,610 of CM057097.1, forward strand.
GGTCTCAAGTTTACATATTTGGCATGTTAAGGCCAAGTTGCATTGGCCAGTCAAATTACACAATTTTCTTATACTATACAATGTTAAAAAAAAAAAAAAAAAAAAAAAAAAAAAAAGAAGAAATAATACATATGACTGAAAAACACAATTAACTTCTCCAGAATCGAAGAGTAAAGCACTAAACTGTTTTCATCTGAGGTGAAAGAAGTTTTGGTTTTGTTCCTCAATTTATTATAGTCACTGGAATAAAGAAATCTGTTTGGACCATAGATTGGATAAAGAAGTGGACTAAGGGAGTGTGACGTCACCCATAGCTTTTGGCTCAGGTCAAATGAAGCTCATGAGGCTTGAAGTTAGAGGAGCGAATTTGGAGCTGAGTTTGATATTTGGAATAGGAATTTACTGATGTACAAAATAGCGAAATAAAAACACCAGGATCATGCAGTGCAGGGCAGATAAATACGATCATTTGAAGATGAAAATATTGAGGCTCACCGCAGCAGTTACAGAGAGAAGGGGGCTCTGAGGAGGAGGTGGTGACCAGACTTTAGTGATAATTATCTTTATATTTAAAATGATTGTTTAGTGGGCTGCCTGCTTTCTGCACAGCGCTCCAGGGCTGAACTCACCGCTGCTTTCTTATTTCACATATTCCACAAAAAGGAGGCAAAGTAAATTTATTTTTTTCAAACTGTGTAGTCTGAGTTTGCTCCAGGTTTGTTCATACACGCAGATGCAGAGAGCTGGAGTGATTAGGCCTGTTGTAGTGGTGCTGTGTTATTGATTTGATCTGCAGCCTCTCAGTGTGGAGTCTGTGCCCTCTGAGCCTCTGCCTCTCACACATGAACAGGTGAACTCTGAATTATACAACAAGCCGCTCTCTTTGTGTTCAGACCTTTAAAGGCTCCATATTATGCTTTTTCTGATCTATGTTATAATGTTGTTTCCTTCAAAACCAAACCTGGAGTTGCGCTTTGTTTCATTCACATGTTTAACACACAAACCCAGCTACGTTTTCAACGACGTAAGAAAGTTCTAACACGGTTTAAAGCTCACAAGAATCACTTTTGCTTAATATAGGACCTGTAACTGTGTGAATAAGAAGTGCCTGCGCTGCCTCCAATTACTGCAGTGTTAGAAAAACAAATTGATGAGTAATACAACTGGACACAGACCAGGTTATGAGCTGTGTCCTGGTGCAGAAATATCTGGCAATGGTGGAATGAAATTAATTGGATTTGGCTGAGTTAGTAATAATCACTAAGAATATATTATTTTGCTGTTTCAAAATATTTGCAACTGAGTAAGATAAATCTGCCAGCGCCACGAGTAAAAGAAAAGCAGTGGTGAAATGTACCAAAGTAAAAGTAGCAAAGTACTGTACTGAAGTATACATTTTAGGTATCTGTACTTTACCTGAGTACATTTTAAAGTCGATATTTTTTACTTTTACTTTGCTACTTTTAAAAGAAGGTATTTGTAGTTTCTACACTACTTTCAGAACTGGACTGAAAAGTAAAAGTATTTTTTTTATGTCCGTTTGAGACCTGCTGAAAAGGCTGAGGGGTTTATTTTTAAAGTTTTTTATTTTTTAGTTTGAGCAAAAAAAAAAAAAGCAAATAAATACAGCTAGGAAAAAATGATCGATTCAATTGCTTCAAAACTGCATCGCACTATTTTTCATTTAGCATTTATTCATCACGGGTGTTTCTTTTGCTCAAAAATACAATAATTCCTTCTGTGAATAGAGGCGACTTTCCACAGATCTGAACTGTAATGTAGCGTAGTGCTGTAACCTGCTTGTCTCCCTCGTGATAGAAAGGTTTAATCTATACTGTGGAACATTCTAGACAAAGCAATAACATTTCCATGGAGACATCAGGTGGTGAACCCTCCACTAGAAATGTTACGCAGTGCACCTTTAAGGAAGCCAGACTCACATGCACAAAATCAGCCTCTCCTCTGGCTCTGAAGTACCACTCCACAGTCGCAGATCCTTCGACTTCACTGCGGCGTTTACAGGAGATACAGCCCAGTTTGAAGCCTTTTCCGGCCACTGCCTCTGTGTCCGAGTCCACCTCTGCACACGCCCCGTCAGACTCTCCCACTGCACCAAGAGAAATCAGGAAAAACAAAGGATTAGATGATTTAAAGACAAGAAATGTGCTTAAAACATTTATGACTTTAACAACAAGGCTATAATAGAACTGGCAAAATCAGGGTTAGCGGGACACAAATTTTCTTTTGTTTATTTTTTGTTCATACTGTCCTATTCTATCTATTAGGGATAATTGGTATATTGACATCAGTTCAGCCGATATCCTGGTTGGACATATGAATCTATGTAATAAGACTATTCCCTTGTCATAGTCAGCCCAGAAAGTACCGAAAGTCTGTTTGAACTTTTATTTACACAAAGTTGTCTGTAGTTACTTGAGGGATAAATAACAGTTACATGACACATCAGTTTTGTCTTATTTTATTTTTGTTTAAAAGGAATAAATCCAAATTTCAGTCTCTGTACTGGTACAGATACTTAAAGCCAAAGTACTGAAATCCGTATCAGAACAGAAAAACTGGATCGGTGCATCCCTATTGTCAGTACCGTGCTTTGGAAAATCCTCTTGAATATAATCTCTTAAATGGCCTGTGCTGGTGTATTGTTGGTTAAAAAAAATTACTCCTCCTCACATTTTTTAAACTTGGGGTGTGGGTTAATATATTTACAGTAATAATAAAATATACCAGTTAGTTAATAGGAAATTGAGGATTTGCAAGCACAGAATTTTTACTTGTTATTAAAACTGACCTAATGGTAAACTGGCTAATGACACACTCTTAACCAAGATGCCTGTTGACCCGAATATTTTTTTTTTCCCATAAAACTTTTAAAGTGGGTTAGTGAGTGGAAACTAAGCCACCAGGAATAGTCCAAACTTGCAGGTGCCAAGTAACCTGGATAAAAAATGTATTTTGCTCTATTTAGTGAAAATTTGCTATAGAACTATAACAATTCTGAAACGCTCTCTGTAAAATGTGATCCCACAATTGACTATTTATACAATTTATACTTTTATACAGGTGACAAGCCCTCCACTTACCGAACAGGGAGCAGAGCAGAGCCAGGATCAGGAGGTGAAAAACTGCCTTGTAAGCCATCTTTTTATTGGATCTTAAAAAGAACAGCTCCAAATTTCTTTTAGACTTCGGACTGAGCCCCTCTGATATTATTCTTTAACTGATCTTAAATATTTACAATAATGTATAATGTAGCTGCTATAAGTAAAGTGCTGATTGAAAGTGTGTCAGGAAAGTACACGCTAAACATGCATTTTAGTGGCCAAGGCCGTCCACACTTGAAACTATATGATCTTATGAGGTCTTTGGCTGTAAGCAGCAACAAATGAGTGAAAAAAACAGGTGTTATTGCCACAGGTTCCTATAATTTGATCTGGAAAGACTCAGATGAAAGCTTTCTGGTTAAATTAAATGATTAAATGATACTGCCCAGGTCTTTTCACAGTGCTTTTTTTTTTTTTTTTTCAGATAACCTGAGATGTGATTATCTTTGCTCCCTGAGGTACTGTGGTTAGATTACGCACACAATAATAAAACGTGCTTCTTTGAATTGCATTCCAGACAACACTAAGGGTTAAAATACATAATGCAACATGCCAAGCTACTGATAAACTACACCATGCCGATGCATATGTGAATAATGTGCATGCCTTATGGTTTAAAGCCAGTGAGCTACTTTTAACACGCTACTGGTGACGCTTACAGGCTACAAATGCTTATCTTAAATCCTAAAATACAAGTGTACTGTCCTGAAATAGAGGCCCAGTCCGTGTCGAGCCCAAATACGCGCCGTCTTGTCGTTGTCTTGCGTTGACAGATGCAAAATTTTATCTGATGGTCCCGGACTCCGAGAGGAGATGTCTCCGTTGGGCTGGCATCGCAGTTAGAAATATCGTAGTGCCAGTCAAAATGGCACACAGCTGAAAAGACAAATAAAATGTGCGTATGAGCCGTGTGTGATGGAGCCGTCCTCTGGAGCAGGTTTATCTGTGCGCCACAGACGCACCTCTGTGCCGCGCACGGGCTGCTGCAGAGACACTGCGGTAAAACCAAGGACCCAACATGAGCCGAGCAGGGGACTGAAGAAGACCTCCCCTTTGGCTCTACACACTGTATTTTTACAGCAACACTCTTTTATCTCTTTCTACAAACGCGACATGACCATATTAAATCATTATAATCTTTCCCAAATTAAAACGAGGCGGATTTATTGGGCGGAGTGTCGCTTTAACACCAGTGACAGGCGGGGCGTCCCAAATACGAGCCACAAAGTCCCCAAATTCACTGTTTTATCCTGTTTTTACATTAAATAGGCAAAAAATAATCCATTATGTTTGATGACACCAGTGATACACAGTCTTTTCCATATAATAAATAGACTTGTTTCTCTAAAACGCCCACAGATGCTGCATGTGAAGAGGACGCTGTTCGCAGCTCCGCCTACACACGGGTCACTGTTAGCAGGCTGTTAGCACAGGCTAGCTCAAACCAATAAGGTTCGTCAAAAACAAGCCATAACACGCGTGCATTACGTGATCAAAATGTGTGTCGCGGTCTTCGAAAGATCTGCGAGCTCATAGCAAACGAGGACAAAGCAGTGAGACTCAAATAAGTCAAAGGTAAAGTGAGAAAGCTTATGCTAACATGCTAACGCTACATGCTACATGAAAGCTAGCTAGTGCGAATCAAAACAAACCGGTGTAACTGTGCATTATTGTTTGAAACTTAAACTTTAGGCCAATAATCATAATATGTTTAACCTTCTCCTATTTTAATAATCCTATAAAACAGATATTTCTTTGTTTGTATCTTCATGACACCATACCAGGGCTTTTGTTTTTACTGTGTTAAGTTATTCATTACTTTTTTCAGTTAAAGTTAGTTGAAAACTGAGTAAACTCGAGGCCAGAGCTAGCCTTTATGTTAATCCCATTTCATGTCATATTTCCTGTAGTTTCCTGAAGATGGAGGTGAGTTCAGGAGACGTCCCCAGTCCCACTCTGCAGGTGTGTTTTCCATCTGTCCGAGCCTCGGTGCTGGACAGTCTGAACAGACAGAGGGAGGAGGGACAACTCTGTGACCTGTCCATCCACGTACAGGGACAGGTGTTCAGGGCCCACCGCTGTGTCCTCGCCGCGTCCTCTCCATATTTCCACGACCAGGTGGGCTCTAATGCACCATACAAACAAAAATTAAACAGCCCGAATTCATATATCGATTTAATATTCAAGCACAGTGCATAAAATAAAATCCAGATTCTTATTTAAACCAGAATCAGAATAAGTTTTATTGCCATTTTCAGTGAACAAAATTCACAAACTAGGAACTTATGGTGCAACATTAATTAAAGAAGAAAAATATAAACTATGAAAAAAAATAAAGGCGTACATTAAAACAAGGTAAATAAAAATAGACGATGCAGTTTGGTAATCATAAATCAACTGGAGTTTTAAATTGAGTCAAGTCAACTTTTAAATGTGTTATCAGGCTAGAAAAAAAACGTAATCTCAAAGTAAACATTGCAACTAGGGCTGGGAAATGAATCCAGTTTTTTTTTAATTCAGTCATAATCAGCTATGATATGCTTGGAGTGTGTTAATCGAGAGTTCTACAGACAATTCTCGTCGTCCAAACGTGATTTGGATCATAGTTTGGACTTTAGAGAAAGAAATTGGTCTGTAATTTGTGTTAAATTACACAGCTGTATCACATTTAAATGCATCGCCAATACAGTTCCAGAAACCTTGCGTCTTTACTATTGATTTTATTGATGCATTTATTTCATACTGAGGTCAAACAATTCAGGTGAAACTGATTTTTGCTTAACCCTTGTTTAGCATTTCAAGAGACACAAATGTTTAATTCCATCATTGTATTGATGCTTTGCAGCTGATGTCATCAACGTTCCCTGGGGGTGTGATTCTAACTTTGTGCTGTTAAACAAGTCTCAAATTAGTCACAAGCTAGCTAGGATTAACCAACAGTTTGTCAGTTAGTCACTCTCACAACGTACGTTAACATGACAATGAACACTTGTATTGATCACAGGTTCCTGACAATGTGTTGTTTAAATCCACTTTTGTCATAATGCACTACTGCAGACCTGGGCATTGTACAGTTCCCAGGCCACATAGGGCCCTTTGGTTGACTCTGACTGGCCCGTTTAAGCTAATTTAGAATTACAAAATAAATGTATCTTAAAATTTTACCTCATGCATGGACTAAAGCTGCATTGCTTTTTTTTTTTATATTACATTTTAAGTAAGGCATCCTTCTTCATTGCTTAGTCATAACATAAACTCTTACCAGTCTTACCAGCGCATCAAAACAATGCTATTTACTGTTTTTTTTTTTTTAATAAAGAAATACAATGAATATTATGTAGAATTGAATTAAGCATTTTGGCCCGGCCCCCTCCAATATTTTCAATAGTTTCTCATGTGGCTCCAGGGAAAAAATAATTGCGCACCCCTGCACTAATGTGTGCTTTGTGCCATTCTGCCGTACACATACATGTAGAACACCCCCAGTGTGATGTCACTGCAAAGTGTCACTTTGAGAGTACAGCAGTTCGCTCACAGCGGTTTATGTCTTCATGTTCTGTGTAGGTTTTGCTGAAGAATGTCACCACAGTCTCGTTGCCGTCGGTGATGGACCCTGTGGCCTTTGAGAGCGTTTTGAGCTCCGCCTACACGGGGCAGCTCAGCATCATCCAGGACGACATCGTCAACTACGTCACTGTGGCCAGTTTTCTACAGATGTGGCATGTAGTGGACAAATGCACAGAGATTTTAAAAAGGCCACGTCCTGCCGATCTACCTCCAGGGGGCGCTGTCTCTCGCCAACAGTCTCCCAGCAGCACTGACTGTTTGTATTCAGAGCGAGAGGGTAGAAAGAGGGAGAAAAAGCCTGATGCCCTCCCTCCCTTGGCAACATGGAGACGACCACAGCAGTTTCCAAGATGGGGCCGCCAGAGATCATCAACGGGACAGCAGTTAGCGGATTCACAGCTGGAGAACCTGCCTGGTTACAATGACAGCAGTGATTACTCCAGTTGTGAAGAGCCCTGGGTTTCAAGTCAAGCCAAAGTGACTCATATTGTCCCAGATGAGCTTGGCAGTAAAAACCACGGGACACCACTCAGCGAAGACACAGGAAAGCAGAAATTCAGACTTCAGCAGCGTGGTACTGAAAGACCTGCAGATAAGAATAGAGAGAGTGGGGAGCGTGATGTATCTCAAGAGAGACAGAAGAAAGACAGAAAGGAGACAGAAGAGGAAAAGAGTTCAGGAGGTAGTGGAGTGGAGATGAAAGAGGGCATTATACAAGTGGGGCAGTGTGGTAAGTGACCTAGTTTCAGACAAGAAATCCAACTTTGAAATATTTAAATCTGTAAAAATAGAAAAGGTGTTACATTAACAAGTTGAACCGAATCATTTTACACTTTGAGGAAGGGCGCATGCTTTCTACCCAAGGTGACAGACAGTTCTGTGTTTACCTATTGTTACGTACGCGATCCATATAATTTTGTGAAAATGTGAATCATGTCAATCTTCAAAGTCTTGGGTAAAGGTGCACTGCGTAACATTTCTAGTGGAGGGTCCGCCGCCTGATGTCTCCATGGAAATGTTATTGCTTTGTCTCGAATGTTCCGCCTTATAGATTAAACCTATCTATCACCCATAATCAATGCATCCTAGAGGGGTATGCTTAATGTCATACCATGGAACATTCCAGGCAAAGCAATAGCATCTCCATGGAAACGCGTAGGTAACGGATCTTCCACCAGAAAAGTCGCACAATGCACCTTTAAAGTGAAAACAAGGATGCACGGAATCTCTTGCTTTTATGGAAATGACTTACCACATATCACAGACGACCTTCAGAGAGCTGAATTATATAGAAATGTATGATTTGCTTGTATAATGTTATTTTTTAATTCTCTTAGGAGGTTTGAATCAATGTTCAAGGTCTTGATTAAACAACATTTTAACTTTCTTAAAGGTGCACTGTGTAACTTTACGGTTTCTTTATGGACATGGTGTTGCTCTGCTTCCACAATATGACATAAAACCGATTTATGTTACTTTTATTAAATTACAGGTGGTTTTACAGCTCAAAAATACAGATCTGACCTTAAACTTGGTCTGGTTTGGTCTCCATGGTGATAGAAAGTTTTAATGCCATACTGTTAAACATTCCATGGAGACAAGCAGGCGGCAGACCCTCCACCAGAAAAGTTACACAATGCACCTTTACCATTACACTACTATTGACTGATTACTATTGGTTCTGTCTCTGTGTATTTTTACAGACTTCAACGTTGCTTCAAATGTGAACCGAGCATCTATTGTAAAAGTGATTCTTGACGACAGCGTTCACAGTGACGCCTCCTCAGATGTCCCCACGTCTGCTCCCCAAACCCAGAACCAGACCCCCCAAAACCAGACCAGCCCTGCACCTTTAGCACGTGTCCAATGGCAGATACCGCCTTGGTCCCAACAGACAACAAGACCCCAAGACACTGAGACTGGTAGAAACAATGTAAGCAACGAAGAAGACTCAGATATGGGACATTTTGAAGGTAATTACAGTCGGGATACTTTTGATGAGATCGAAAAGGAAAGTGGACAAGTTTCACAGCGTCCATTAGTGTCTCCAGAGTTTAATCTAACCGGATCCGACACAAACTGGCCTTCAACTAGCGCTAACCAAGCTCCTCCTTTGACTCCTACATCCTCGTCCACTTTCCTAGCGCCGTCATCACCTAGTATGCCCTCCTCTTCTTCCTCTCTACCCCTCACCGGTGCCCCATTCGCTGGCAAAGTCCACTACTGCCACTGTGGTAAAGCGTACGCCCTGAAAAGCATGAGAGACCGCCATGTTAAAATGCAGCACCTAAACCTGCGTCCATTTGGTTGCCCAGTTTGTAATAAGTCTTTTAAAATGAAACACCATTTAACGAAGCATCTGAAAACACACGGGGGTTTACGGCCTTTTGAATGCGGCGTTTGCGGAAAGAAAGTGATCTGGAAAGACAGTTTTCTTAGGCACCAGGCACGATGTCAGCGGCTGGCTTCAAATAGCAACAACTCGAGCACATCAGCTGAAGATGGTAGTAATTTTGGGTACGGTTTTGAGGAAGGGGAAGGGTTTTTAGCAGCAGGAGGGCAAATAAAGGTAGAAGGGGAGGACTTTCCATCAGAGGAGGCGATAGAGAGACTGCTGGTGTCTAGGATTGTGAATAATTTGCAGACTGAAAATGTAGACACTGGAAGCCATGTTTTTAAAGAAGAGGCCAGTGAGAGTTTTAGTTAAAAAATAATTACACTTAAATGTCTTCAATGTAAATTAGGATACAGTTTTAAAGGGCCCATATTACACTATTTTCTGATCTATGTTATAATGTTGTTTCCTCAGTTCTTCTCTCAATTCTCAAAAAAATTCCCAATCTCTACTGAACTGGATGGAAAAAGTATCTGTTAACTTGAGCTTTTGAAATGTAGATAAACTAATAATAAAGGATTACAAACATGTGAATGAAACAAAACACAACTCCAGTTATGTTTTTGAACAGATAACAACATTATAACATGGCTTAAAGCTCAGAAGGGTCAATTTAGCTTAATATAGGACTTAAGCCAACATCTTCACTATTTACCATATTAACTTCTCTGTTAGAGGGTGTGTAGTGTTTTGCCTAAAATCTTCCACAGAATGGCATTAAACTTACCTCACTGGAGACTAGCAGGTGATGCCACGAGCCAGGCCACATTACAGGTCAGCTCTGTGGCGAGGCGACCCCGCTCACAGTAAGAATGCACGCCTAAAGTTTAATTAATCCAGAAATGATAAGTTTCAGGCAGTTCTGTGGGACATTCCAAGCAATAACTTCTCTACAGAGACAAGCAGCTGGCACACCCCGCCTAAAAAGTTACATATTATACCTTTAAAACTTAGTCCAATTGACTGCTTTTGCTGTGGACCCACCTGCTAAGGGAAGTAAGATATTTATTTTTCTAAGGAGGTCAAATCAAGTTTTGGGGAATTGACTTTTAAATACAGGGCAATGACATAAGCCATTACGGTTCTGCAGTAATTAAATTACTTGTACAGTCAAATGGTGCCATATACTAGTATTTGTTATTATAAATTAAGGTCTGGTAAAATGTGATCTATATTTTCTTGTGATGTAAATGATTAAAATACATTTGATTTTTTTTCCCTACCATATTTAGTAAAGCTACAGTGTTTCTTGATTGTTTTTTCTTATTTGCCACTTATATTTTATGAATGTTTGGTCACTTATAGGGGAGAGTCTATAGTACATTATCTTTTCGTCCATCAGATGGCGCTAAATTAAAGACTAAGACAAATTACACTACTGAAATTGGGGCCCACAAAGATTCAATGCTAGTGTTGCTGTTGTAAAGCTGTTTTATGAAATTTGTTTAAAGCTGTCATGGGGTAAAAAAAAATGGCCTGTAGAATGTTTCATTGTGATTTTTAAACTTTAATCATTTGGTTGTGACTTGACATTGAAGTTTTGCTTTTTGCACAAAATGAAATGCTGTTTGCAGATATGGGACAATGGTTAAAATCACATAAATGGCAGTAATCTGTGTTTTGGATCTGGTCTGAATGTATTATTATAGAGAACAAGGCAACTGTTTGTTACGTAGTGCCAGACCAAGTCAATATTTTTGTACATGTGTCAACAACAATAATAATAAAAATACATGTACAAAATACCCAAGGGTTTTTTGTTGGTTTCTATTATCAAAATAAAATAGTCAACATTTTACCACAGTAAGGTCTGCTTAAAGGTGCATTGTGTAACTTTTCTGGTGGAGGGTCTGTCAAATGCTTTTCTCCATGGAGATGTTATTGCTTTGGCTGGGATGTTTCACAGTATGGCATTAAACCTTTCCATCTACATGGAGACCAACCCCTCTCAACATGTTTTTCTAGGTATTTTTGTGCTATAAAACCACCTGTAATTGAATAAATGTAAGATAGAGCTGTTTAATGTCATACTGTGGAACATTCCAGACAGAGCAATCGCATATCCATAGAAACAAGCAGGTGACGGACCCCCAATCAAAAAGTTACACAGTGCACCTTTAAGGTACAAAATTACACAACATTATTAACTGCGCACTTGTTTTGCATTCATTTTATCCAGTTTTGTTACCTTCTGACACACATCCTTTAAAAGTAACACTTCTGGTGCCTTTGTCTAGTCTAGAATGTTCCACAGTATAGCATTAAAGGTGCACTGTGTAACTTTTCAGGTGGAGGGTCCGTCACCTGCTTTTCTCCATGGAGATGTGGCCTGGAATGTTCCACAGTATGCCTCTATACTTATGTATCCCTACTTAGACAGCAGGCGACACCACATGCCAGATCTGTGGAGAGGCGAGCCCACTCACAGTCAGAATGCAGGTCAATACAAACCCATGTTTGTATTTAATGCCATACTGGGACATTCCATACAAAACAATAACATCTCTATGGAGACGAGCAGGTGGCAATTACTTTAAATAAAATCTTACTTAACTCTTTTGTCTTCATGGAGTTATACAAGTTCAAAGCTGTACTGTGGAACATTCTACGCAAAGCAATAACATCTCCATAGAGAAAGCAATTACCACACACTCCACTAGAAAAGTTACATAATGCACCTTTAATGAATGCAACTTGTCTCTCTGCAATAAATAATTTGCAAGAAGTAAAATCTACTGTAACACTTCTCCATCTAATTTGAAACCATATTTTATTTAGTCATAAATTATTTGTTTCTGTTTTATCAATTTCCAAGCAAAGTATAGTATTTTTATCTCTTTGCAGCGCTGTGTTAGAACACCAGGGGGCCTCATTGTTCAGAGTTTCCCTTGGCATTAATTAAACCTCGGTACGTTTTGAAAAAGGCCTTGTGAATCCGGAGATGTACAGTTAATGAATACAGATGATGACGTTCAGTGCATTCACTCACACATGTAAACACATTTACATTTCAATAGAAGAAGAGACGCTTTTGGCAAACAGAGAAATAACAACAAAGACACAAAGTACAGAAGTAATTATATACAGTCGGATATAAAGATTCAAAGTGGGTCAGAGCAGCTGTAGTGCAGTATATGGAGCAGGGAAGTGGGTACATGTGTTTTCAGGGCACTGTGTTGCTCTCTATATGACTATTCCACTAAAGCACTCTGTAGTCTCTGGGCCTCTTTTAGACCTGTTTTTCTGACCTACTTGCTACTGTTTCAGACCTGGTCTATACCTGGTTTAGACTTGGTTTTGACCTTATTTAGACCTATTTTTGACCTGGTTAAATAAGTATGTTGTTTGAGTTCATGCAGGCCTTCTTTGTTAGGTCTGCTTTAGTTATCCTTTAGTTATTTAGTTTTGGTCTAATTCTGGTGGTTTAGACCTGAATTTGACCCAGTTTAGACATGGTTTAGATCTGGTTTAGACCTGGTTTTGACCTGATTTTGCCCTGGTTTTGACTTAGTTTAGACCTGGTTACCTGGTATGATCTGGTTTAGACCTGGTTTTAATCTGATTTAGACCTGGTTCAGACCTGGTTCAGTCCTGGTTTATACCTGGTTTAGACTTCGTTTAGACCTGGTTTAGATTAACTTTAGACCTGGTTTAGACTTAGTTTAGACCTGGTTTAGACCAACTTTAGACCTAGTTTAGACATAGTATAGACCTGGTTTTGACTCAGTTCAGACTTGGTTTAGACTTGGTTTAGACCTGGTTTTGACTCAGTTCAGACTTGTCCTGGTCTGTTTAGACCTGACTTCTTTGACCCAGTATGGACTTGGTGTAGACCTGTTACACCAAATTAAGTCATGATGTTGTTTATGTCTACAATCCTCCCATAGTTACTAGCTCTGGATTGATTCTGGTTCTGGATTTAGTTTTGGTCTACTCTTGGAGGCACTCTAGTTCTTTGATTTTCAACCAGGCAGCCCTGTCACGAATGTGCCTTTGGGTTTCAGAATGGTTAAAAATTAGGGCAGTTCCCATAGAAATGAACTATTTAAAACAAAACCCTATCATTTGAATGGTGAAAAGTCCTCAAAATGTTGTCCGTAACAGGAAGTTGAAATCATCAGGTGAACCGTGGAACAAATATCCCTCCCACTTAAGTGATTAACATTTAAATGCTTGTTGAGTGCCCTGAGCAAAAGTCTGACCTTTAGACTTTAACAAGGTGAAAAATGAGCTTTCCCAAATATTTGTTCTGTCCCATTTCTTAAGGCAAAATGTACTCTTGTGAACTTTAAGCCATGTCTTAATGTTGTTACCTCGTTAAAAACATACCTAGAATTGTGTTTTCATTCACACATGTCTGAGTAATCCTTTTTTTTTAGACTGTCTACATTTCTAAATCTCCAAATGCTGTTCCACCTTGTGATGTCATGTAGTGGTGGTTTTCAAGTTAACAGCTATGGCAAAAAAAGGAGAAAATTAAATTTGTCAACTGGACATAGTTTATTTACTACTTTATGTATGTAAAGTAGCTGTTAACTTTACATACAAGTTAACAGCTACTTTTTAGTTCAGTAGAGATCGGCAATTCCAAGGCTGAAATCATCCAAATGATTCTAGTGAAGATGTGTGGAGTTTAAAAACACAGTAGAGTAGTTCGTGTTTTCTGTTTGATGAAGAACTCAGTCTAAATATGCAGAGTTTGTGCGTTAAACATGTGTGAATTAAACAAAACACAACTCCAGGTCTGTTTGTGATGAGGAAACAACATTATAACAGAGATCAGAAAATAGAGGGCCCTTAAATGTTTCAACATTTTATATTATTTTCAATGTTTTGATCACTGCACATATGAGAAGCACTATTTCAGATGTTATAATTCTATTCTAATCAATTCATTGTTAATTGATTCTTTGTTAGTTATGTTTCTACAAAATTCAACCCAGTGAATACTTTAATTTGACCATGTTTTATGTGTAAGTAGGGGCAGGGGAGTCGATAAGGGGGGACAAAGACAAAGGGATGTGTTGTCCCGGGCCCCATGGTTTTAGGGGCCCAGAATTGGAACCTCCACCTATTAATTAATGTTATAGGGGGGCCCATGTGAGTCTTCTTGCCCCCGACCCCCAAATTTCTGTCAGCGGGCCTGAGTATTGGATCAAAACAAATAAAATGCTGGCTATAATAGTAAGTTTTATCCTTGTCAACTTGTCTCATTTGTAGCAGTGTATAATGATGTTGCTTATGTTGATAATATGAGCCTGAACTGTGTATTCCCCTCTAGTGTTCTCCAGTGATTGATGCAGTTTATGGCGCGTAATAAAAACATGCTTTAGCTCCAGGGACATTTGGAAGATGAGTTTTGCGAATGTGTTTTGCAAATGATGAACCATTTTAAGATGAAGCATGTGTGTGTATAAAATGAAACCTCATCACACACTATCCACTCAGTATTTTTGTGTGTGTGCACCATGTTACTGAATATGTTTATGAAGTGCAATCCTTTAGAACAGATGGTTCAAGGCCCAAACATGGTCCAAGAGATTCAATGTAAAATTTAAAGTTATTATGACAAGTTAGACTACCCTTTCACTAAAATGTCAGTGTAATCCCTCAGTCGTCCATAGCAAATGAAAATTCAATTCTGTAAACTGGACAAACTGGACAAATGTTTCACAACTCATTCAGGTGGCTTCACTTCTGGTCAGATTGCTGGTGGACACCTCCTGGTTTAGACCTGGTTTAGACCCAGTTGAGACCCAGTTTAGACTTGGTTTAGACCAATTTTAGACCTGGTTTAGACTTGGTTTAGACCAGGTTTAGACCATGTTTTGACCAACTTTAGACCTGGTTTTAGACCTTTCACTAAAATGTGTAATCCCTTAGTCTTCCAGATATGATCCATAACAAACAAAAATGTAAATTCTGAATTCTAAATATAATGATCTTCAGTGTGTTTAAGTAAAATAAGTAGTCTAACCTGTCATAGGCACTTTAAAACATTTATTTAAACTACTGGCAGAAACAAAAGACAACAGATCAAGTTGAACAAACTTTAATAGCTCCCATTGACAACGTACAGTGTATTTCTCATTAGACTGGACAGACACACAAACTCCTCAGTCACATTTGTTTCTCAACATAAAACACTTAATTAAACAAATCCATGCAAGATGTAGATGCTACAAACAGTGCTGGTAATTACACATAAAATAACATGATTAAACTCACTTCCCTTCTTTTCTTAACTCTGGAATCTTTACTTTTTCTTATCTTTGAGCCTTTTATACCAACTTGCCCTCTCACCTTCAGCTTTACCACAATAAAAATCACATTTAGGTCATTTATCTGCTAGAGAGTTATGTTAGCACTACATGCTAAGTGCTAACTGGGGTATTAGCTTAGCTGCACATGAAGAATCGTCAGTAGTTTTAAGGTTCTGGTCATTTATAGTGCAATTAAAAGGGCATTTCTATTCTTAAATACTGTACAATATAGATTATAGAAGATAATATTACATATATTATAAATTGATCAAATTAGTATTCTTTATATGTGGTAGTGTAAAGAAAGCACAAAGGGAAGCCATGCTATAAGTTAGGTTAGTTTCTACATATATTTATTTATGTACAAAATCTTCAGACAAAATTATTCCTGAACTGACATAGACCCACATAGCACCTTAAGACTATTTTATTTACTTATTTAAAAACATTTCACAAATCGCGCATCTCGAAAACAACTGTAACCATAGCAACACTGACACAAAAATAGCCCGTACTTAATAGTGTTTTCCATTTGCACTTAATGTATTATCAACGTAAATAGGAAATCAAGACATAACAGTTTTGAATTGACCTGTTACTCAAACCAATACTTAATATATATTTATTCACAGCAAGTGTTAAGAATATAATATCTAATTTAGTCTTTGTTGTTTACAGCCTGCTTGGTTTGTAATTGACCGCGTTCTGTTCAATTCACTTTGCGTAGTTGCGTCGTGTTGTTTTGATGTTAGTTATTAGTTAGCATTGGCTGAGGTTGTGAGTCCGCTCGGCCGTCTTTAGGTCCTTCTTCCGCGGTCTCTTCTTGTCCCGTTTGGGTGGGGTCCAGGGATGGGTGCTCAGAAGATGGTGCTCCAGCGTTTGGGGGGAGGGCGGGATTTGGTGTCTCCCTAAAAAGACATGAAATAGACAGTAATTTATAAGCGTGATGGGAGAGTAAAAGAAAGATTTCCCAGTTGTTTCATATTTAGTTGAGGTTGCTGGTGGTTACCGGAAGCTGCAAATAAAACGGATGAAGTTTGAGGTAGTTTTAAGATGAGGAGTGAATACTGCATGAAGTATAATGTCATTGTGTAAAAAGTTTGGTCAGTACCCCATCTTGTCACTTACAGAAGTTGCCAGATACTGCTTGTTTTTTTGGATATATTTTTAAAAGTACATGCAAACAAAAATAAAAGATCTGCCTTGCCTAAAAGTCCAGACAGAATCCAGCCTGTGTTTTCTGTTTGATTATTATTATTTATTTAAGTTCTGCTGAAATTTTAAATCTCCTAACTGCGGGGTTCCTGTCTTTCAAGATAACCCGAGTGCTTTACATTGAATTGGAAAAAAAACAAAACATAATTCTCTCAACTGGACAAAGGTTTTTAAAGGTGCATTGTGTAACTTTTCTTAATAGAGACCAAACCCAGATCTGTGGAGATGCAACTCCTTTCACAGTCAGAATGTCTGTTTCTCTAGGTAATTTTGAGCTATAAAACCACCTGTAAGTGAATAAATGTAAGGCAGAGCTGTTTAATGTCACACTGTGGAACATTCCAGGAAGAGCAGTGACATATCCATAGAAACAAGCAGGTAACAGACCCCCAGCCTAAAAGTTACACAGTGCACCTTTAAGAGTGAACAGAATACATACAAACCCTTGTCCAATTGACAGAATTACATTTTCTTTTGTGATGGAACCTACTTAGACAAGTGAGGGATTACGTATCTTTACAGTGCATTATGGATTCACTACATATATATGATAAGAAACTATTATTCTGTGGTAGACTGACAAAATTAAGGTTGCCAATCTGTGCCATCGGCCTCTCCGACCTCCACCAACTCTCAAACACCACTCTCATACTGGAAAAGTGGGCACCTGGTGTTCCCAGCGGTTCCCAGGCCCAGACGTGCTTAGCTTCTGGGCTCGGACAACATCACGCAACGCCAAGGTGCTGTGGCCATGTTGGTATACAGGAACACTAACCCCCTGTGCTTAACTCACACACTGTATATATAAATGGGCATACATAGCTAATCCGCGTGAAGTGATTATGGGGGCGCTTTCGGCTCCAGTTGACTCTGGCTCCAATTGACTTTACATTGAAAAACTGTCACCCCTCTCTGCTGCAGTGCGCCTGGTCATTTTGGTCTTAAAATGTTCATATTAAGTCACTCTACATGATCCTGGTGGTTTATTTATCTATTTTGTCCATAAATAAATTCCTATGCCTAATATAACTATAACTGCTAGCATCGTGAGCTTCATTTGACTGGAGCTGAGCGCTATGGGCGACGCCACACTCCCTTAGTCCACTTCTTTATACAGTTTATTATTAAACTACGCAATCATGGGGAGAACATGACCCAGTCTGGGAATTTAACCAGGGACTTTCTTGTTGTAAGGCTTAAGCACTAACCACTACGCCACTGTTCAACTAACTGAAGCCAATGTGACTGTCTGTATTGTATTTTAATATGTACATTATATATTACCTACATTATAAAAAGCTTGTGTTTTTACTACACTAAAGTCACTTGCATCAATGCTCCAACTGTGCAGCCACTGAGTCACTCCTGCTTCAGTTTTCTCTCATAAAACCAGGATTTGAAACCAAATCTTCGTAAATCCTAATTCATTTATTTCAGCTTTTGTACAACTCAATACAATCAGTGGGGACAATGTTAAGTGGCTGTGAATGGCCCTGCATCAATACAGACTGTCAATCAAAATGGATAACTCTGAGTTCAACTGAGGGCACGGGTCAGGCTCTGTTAAACTACAGGCAAACACAAATGTATGTTTGTATAAAGGTGGGATTTGCACATCTGACTGAAATAGTACTAGCATTTTAATTGTATTTTTGTTTATTTTATTTTAGGGTTTTAAGAAGGATTTCATAAGATAGAGAGAAAACGAAAGGAATTAACAAATTGACTCAAGCTTTATTGAACCAATGCCCTTTTATAACTTACATATACCAGCTCAACCAATGACACATCACTAATTTCTTATGAGATTAAAGGGCCCATATTATGCTATTTTCTGATCTGTTATAATGTTGTTTTCTCATCACAAACACACCTGGAGTTGTGTTTTGTTTCATCCACACATGTTTAACACACAAACCCTGCATACAGTATATAGGCTGAGTTCTTCCCTCAAATAGAAAACACTCTGTTCCACCTTGTGAGGTCATGTGGAAATACAGGAAGTGCTCGAATAAAAATACAGTGTATTTTTAAATTCCATACACCTTCACAAGAATTATTTGGATGATTTCAGCCCTGGATTTGCCAATCTCTACTGAACAAAAGGTAAAAGGAGCTGTTAACTTGAAAACTATGCTTTGTTTCACAAGGTGGAACAAAGCATTTTGAGCTTTGGAGATGTAGATAGACAGATAAAAAAAGGAACATGTGTCAGTGAAATAAAACACAACTCCAGGTGTGTTTTTGAGGAGGTAACAGCTTTCTAACATGGCTTAAAGCTCACAAGAGTAAATTTTGTATAATATAGAACTTTTAAGACCTTTATTTTTGTATAATTGTAATATAAACAAACAAGATTCAGTTCATGCATCCCCGATCCTAGAAACATTAACATTTGAAAGTAGAAATATAAGCTTCTAAACCAATGATTTATAATAGTTTCATGCATTACCAGGGAAACAAGTATTGCCTGTTACAACTAATGTGACTCTCAGAACCATTTGAACTGCGTTTTTCAAGGCCAGTGCAATCATTTTCTTAATAAGTGGCTGCTTTGGCATGTAAACAAGCAGTAACAAGATGGGACAGTGACCAAATCTGAAAACATGTGATTAAAAATTACATAATAGTTTTAACCAATTTGTGCTGCAAAATAAAAATGTCTTCTCAGACTTTGTTAGTTTAAAAGATGAAGCTTCTGCAAAAGAAAACGATCTTTGTGAATTGGATTAAACCTTGTTACTCACTGCTCTTTCGTAGCTGTGTCACTGTTTCATTTGGACAAAAATAAACATATATTGAAGTAATTTGAATATATTTGAGGTACTATGGTGTAGTAATGTTATTGTAATGTTTGTCTCACCAGGCTGAGGAGTCTGGACAGTGTGCCCTGCTCTTTGCGTCGTCGAACTGGGGATTTTGCTCCTTCGGCTTTTGACGATGATGCCTAAAAAAACACGTGTGTGAGAGGGACACTGCAGGACTACAGGTACGGAAGCCCGAGAGGGACAGTCTGAACCAAAAGAGAAGGTCCAGTTGTAAGTAAGTAATGCTGGTGTATCGTGTTTACCTTATATCACAATATCTAGAATACAATTTGTTGTTTAAATGGTCCATATTATATTATTTCCTCATCACAAACAGACCTGGAGTTGTGTTTTGTTTCATTCACACATGTTAAACACAAATCCTTCATATTTAGGCTCAAACAGAAGACACTCTGTTCCACCTTGTGATGTCATGTGGTAATACAGGAACTGCCCCATACACCTTCACTAGAATCATTTGGATAATTTCAGTCCTGGAATTTCCAATCGCTACTGAATGAACATTTTGTGTTTTGTTGATGTAGACAGACCAATAATAATCCAGGTATGTTTTTGATGAGATCACATTATAACATGGCAAAAAGCACACAAGAGTGAATTTTGTGTAATATTGGCCCTTTAACTGATTGCAGATTTGTTGACCTGGTTTATGGTCTGTACAAGTACTGAGCCTGTCCACATGAAACAAAAACAAAGTTCAGCGTCTTCTCTGTCAGTAAAAATTAACAAAAGTGAAATTATTCTTTCATATTTTTTCACACTTCAGAAACGGGTGCCTTTATTCAACCCCAAAGACGTGATTGTTTAATGCAATTAATATGGCAAATGTATTGTCATAAGGACAAATTCACACTACTTTTTAGTGGGACTGTTTTATCCCTGATGCCCTTCCTGATCCAATATTCTCCAATATCTTTGCTATGTTGTGGTTACTGTATTTCTGTCTTAATTTGGTAGCAATACAATAATTATGTTCTGGAAGTCCACAAGTAAAAGTTGTCAAAAGCTTTTCAGTTTCGATATCCATTTAAGTCTAGCTCCTGTTGTTATTGTTATCTAGGTGTGAAAACCATGCTAAATTGAGGATTGATCTACTAAAAGGTCTTTTGAAAACTGAATTTAGTCTGTCAGGTCACCTTTAGCTTGCTTGAAATCACCCACAACAAAAATATTGGTGTGAAAAGGGTTTTTCATTGAGTCATTTGGATGTGCTTTTGAATGTGAAGCCTGAGACCTGTTCAAATCACCCGTTGTATCCGCCCTGTCTATTCTTTTCATTTTTAGTTACGCAGTGAGAGATGAACCCTTTTAGGAAATGGACAAATTACACCAACAAACAACAAAACAACAAAAAACAAAAAAAGCTCCAGTGATTAGGATGAAGTGAAGAAAAACACATATAGTACAAAGTGCGTTTTCTTGCTTTCTACAGAAGTAAATTAGCTCGGGGAGTCAAGTACAAAGAATCTCTTCAATGTTTCTTTGATTAAAGGTGCATTGTGTAGCTTTTCACCATCTTGTTTCTATGGAGATGTCATTGCCCTGCTTGGAATGTTCCACAGTATGGCACAGTATATTAAACAGATCTATCTTACATGTATTCAATTACAGGTGGTTTTATAGCTCAAAAATACCTAGAAAAACAGGCATTCTGACTATGAGTGGGGTTGCCTCTCCACAGATCTGACCTGTGACTTGGCCTGGTTGGTCCCATGGTGAAAGAAAGTTTTAATGCCATAGTGTGAAACATTTCAGACAAAGTAATAACAGCTCCATGGAGAAAAGCTGGTTGCGGATAGAAAGTTACACGATGCACCTACAAAAATTATTCAGGCACTGTGTAACTTTTCTAGCATTAAACGTGTCTGTTTCCATGGACACAAGCAGGGGACGCTACCAAGCCAAGTTACAGGTTGGATCTATGGGGAGGTAACCCCAAGAATGCGTAAATGCTAGACAGACAAGTGTAATGACGCACTGTGTAACATTCCAGGCGGACCCCGACAACAGCAAAGTTACATTTTGCATCTTTAAATAAACTGGAGGTCACCTGGTTCCTAAACCTTAAAACACTTCTGTCAGATAATGTATGGAAATAAATTGGTTTTACATTATTACTTAGCTGACACCTAAATAAAAAAATATAAAAAACAGTTCCCAATTAACACTCACCTCTCACCAATTATGCACATTTATGCATATTATATTTGAATATTCATAAAATGAGTATACATTTAGCATCCTTGGTTACACACAAGTCTGCGTAAGTTTAGTTCCAGTTTTAAAGTTTATGTTTTTACCAAATATTTACTGTTGTTATCTTAAGATTAAGACAAACCAAGTGAGACAAAGTTAAGATCACCACTATTGTAAGTATGTCTGATTATTCAATTCAAATACAGGTTCTTTTTAACAGACCAGTAGGTTGTTTACACAGACTTTGACTTTTTTTTTTACTTTTTGTAATTTAGGACAACACACACAAATGTGTTGAGATCACAGGACTGTTAACAGGGACGAGGGGGCCTATCACCTTTCAAAGACCTGGGATTCTGTTATGGAGAAGTCGGACTGTAGATGGCGCTATTTCCCGACCAATGCAAGTAGGAGAATGGGGCCAAAATCTGTGTAAATCAGTATCCAAAACATGTCAAAGTAAATGTAAACAACACACTGGTCTGTTAAAAAGAAGCTTTATTTGGAAATATTGGAAGATCGAAATTAACCTCTCTGATTATTCAGTACCCAACAGGTTACATTTGAACATCTGAAAATCTAGTGCAAAAAAACTTAAACTAATTCCCAAAAATCATTGTTCTTTCTTTCATTTATTGCATGGTATGTTGATAGCATATACTGTAGTTAAATGGCCCATATTACGCTATTTTCTGATCTCTGTTATAATGTTGTTTCCTCATCACAAACACCTGGAGTTGTGTTTTGTTTCATTCACACGTGTGAATGAAACAAAACACAACTCCAGATATGTTTTGATGAGGCAACAACATTATAACGTGGCTTAGAGCTCACAAGAGTCAGTCTTGCGTAATATAGGACCTTTAACTTTCTGTGACAAACCTGGTCTCAAAAGTGCCAAGTGAAAGCCATATTCTGACCTGCATATTTGGAAACAGAACTTGCTTTTGTGGATGAATATTACTGACAAAGAAAGATTTCCTTTTTCCATAGTCCGAATAGCATTCTAACTAAGTGCCCATCTTCATCCAAGGACAACAGTAATGGCTTTGAAGTATATAGACCTTTACACACAGGTCCTGACTTTTCTTCAGTTATTTTCCAACACCAAGAAAAGAAAGTATTTATAAACACTGCAGGACTCGACAAGGTTAGCAGGTCCACTGTGACTCCAGCAAATTGATACAACAGAGCACAGGTGAGGAGAGACGAAGAGGTGAGAGGATGGACAATTACCACAAGCCCAAGACACCAAAGCAGACAAAACAATGGGGAAAATGTAATATCAGCCTCACTTATAATGAGTCCAGAATTTAATGAATCTAAATTTGAGTAGTTTTGACAATATTTAATGGTGCACTATGGAAAATAGACTGTCAAAAGTATAGAAAATCAGATACTAATCGATATGAAAGCTAGTATCGAAACTTGATACTTATTTGAGCAGGTATCGGCACTGAAAAAGTCATATTCATGAATTCATGAAATGAACCTTTCCTGAATAGCTTTAGAATGATCTTGACCATCTGCCAGAAAAGTTACTCAGTGCACCTTTAATTGCTTAGTTGATGGATAATTGGCAAATGATTTGTTTTGAACATAGCAACATTTTATTGATTTAGACACATGTTAAAATGAATCAAATAATCTAGGTTCAAGTCAAAGTCAAATTACGATTAAAGGGCCCATATTACGCTATTTTCTGATCTGTTATAATGTTGTTTCTTCATTACAAACATACCTGGAGTTGTGTTTTGTTTCATTCACACATGTTTAGCCTCTGTTCCACCTTGCTCCACTGTGTTTTTAAACTCCATGCACCTTCACTAGAATCATTTGGATAATTTCAGATCTGGAATTGCCAATCTCTACTGAACTAAAGGTAAATGGAAACTGGAAAACTACCACTACATGACATTTTGAGTTTTGGAGCTGTAGACAGACTAATAATAAAGAGTTACTCAAACATGTGAATGAAACAAAACGCAACTCCAGGTAGGTTTTTAAGGAGGTAACAACATTATAACATTGCTTAAAGCTCACAAGAGTCAATTTTGCGAAATATAGGACCTTTAAATCTTAGATCTTATAGAGAAACTGTAAAGAAATCCTACTGAAAAAGTGTATTACCGGTGTTGGGTCATAAAAAGGCGTGCTGTCTCAAAATCATCGAGAAGCAGTGAGTCGTTCTAGATTGAAGCAAAGGGGAATTGCAATGATAATAGAGCCGTAGAAAAGTCTTTTATGCACTATTATTATGCGGGATGGTGGTATGAAGATTTTAATGTTTTTTGCCGTCTACATGATATTATTGTAAGTGTATACTAAAAGACTCATTTGCAAAACAGATTTTCTACTTCTCGGCATGTAAAATAATGAGTTTGGTCTTTTGTTTTGTTTTCAGAGGTGATACCAATAGAACAGTCTCAGTCTTTTCATGCCAAGTACTATGATTGTTAAAAGGACAATAATTAGTTCAAAATTACAGCCAAATCAGGTTAAAAAGTACTACACTGTCTTCTAAAATAGACAACCAAAAATCAGGCATAGATTTTAACTTGTAGATGACCCCACCAGAATAATTATTTTTTAAAAGACTTGCTATTCCAATCTTGCATATCTCAAAATTTTCAAGGTCCTATATTACACAAAATTGACTCTTGTGAGCATTTACTCCATGTTATAATGCTGTTACTTCATCAAAAACATTCCTGTTTTTTTACCCTGTGCTCAGTAGAGATTGGCAATTCCAGGGCTAAAATAATCCAAATGATTTTAGTGACGATGTATGGAGTTTAAAAACACAGTGGAGCACTTCCTGTATCAGCATGTAACATCATGTTTGTGATGAGGAAACAACATTATAACATAGATAAGAAAATAGTGTAATATGGGCCCTTTAATAATAACTTTTTCTATTGATTTCCCACCTCTGCTATCAAACAACTATTCCCCTGGCTTCCACAAGTTCATTTCCACTTTTGACCCATTTTAAAACATTGAATTTTTAAGTTAATACAACACAATAACTGAGTCTGTGGGTTCCGGTGTTGGGGTGATTCTGGTAACATTGACAGAATGGACAGATTTTAAAAACACATGCGATTTTGTTAGAAGACGATTTTGGACGGAGATTGCTTCGACAAACAGAAATAAACAAATATAGAAAAGAAAAGTGCAGGTTTATGACCTACCAAACCCAAGACGTCTCTCCACTGAAAAACACACAAAAATGTTCCAATCAATTCTCTATAAATAAATTTGTAGGTTTATGTGATTCAGTGTACTGGGACTGTCTGTGGTCTATGGTTACCTTTGTAAGTGGACAAATAATAATAATAATAATAATAATAATAATAATAATAATAATAATAATAATAATTGATATAGTGTACTCATTTTCAAACAATTCATTTTCAAACAATTTCAAGTTGTCTTTCATAATTAGTTAAGCCTAAACATATGACGTTCCCAAAGTTTTAAAGGGCCCATATTACACTATTTTCTGATCTCTTTTATAATGTTGTTTCTTCATCACAAACAGACCTGGAGTTGTGTCTCATTCACACAAACTTTGCATATTTAAGCTGAGTTCTCTCAAACAGAAAACACTCTGTTCCACCTTGTGATGTCATGTGGTAAATCAGTAAGCGCTCAAATGTGATTTTAATCTCCATACACCTTCAGTAGAATCATTTGGAGAGTTTCAGCCCAGGAATTACCAGTCTCTACTGAATAAAACGTAAACGGTCACTGTTAACTTGAAAACTACCTCTTCATGACATCACAAGGTGGAACAGAGCATTTTGAGCTTTGGAGATATAGACAGACAATCATAAAGAGTTACTCAAACATGTGTGAATGAAACAAAACACAACTCCAGGTATGTTTTTGACAACATTATAACATGACTTACAGCTCAAGATTGAATTTTGTGTAATATAGAACCTTCAATATTTATTTTAAACTACAAGAGGCACCAGTGTCCTCAAATACCGGGTCAATGCAACATGTTTTTCCCCATTGGAACAAATAAAGGTTTTCTAATCTAATCATGTTCCATTATGTGAAAGTGCAGTTTGTTTATGTTGTATAAGCCTTATTAGTTGGTATTAAGTGAACTCATGCATTACCAATAACATAATTACATTTTTCTCAGATTTAATTCTAGTCTTGGGAAGATGCAGCTGGCTTCAAACAGGTGTACCACTGGTGTACAATGAAATCACAGCTATTGTTCAAACTAACAATGCCTTCAGTGTAGAGGTAATCTAGTCTCACATGTAATCAAAGTACCATCAACCAAAGTACATGTAATCAAAGTACCCAGTATATGACATTTCACTGTCTAATTCCCTTTATCTTTATATGATACACTTATTCATTATCTGCTGCTAACCATATCACTCTAGGTATTTAAGACAATGTTGTTTAAAGACCCACTATATAACTTTTCTGGTGGAGGGTCCGTTAAATGTTATTGCTTTGCCTGGAATGTTTCACAGTACGGTATTAAACCTTTATATCGTCATGGAAACCAAACCAGACCAAGTTACAGGTCAGATCTGTGGAGAGGCAACTCTGCTCACAGTCAGAATGCCTGTTTTTCTAGGTATTTTTGAGCTACAAAACCACCTGTAATTGAATACATGTAAAGTAGAGCTGTTTAATGTCATACTGTGGGACATTCCAGGCAGAGCAATGACATTTCCATAGAAACAAGCAGGTGCTGGACTCCCAACCAAAAACTTTTCTGGTGGAGTGTCTGTGACCTACTTGTCTCATAAAAACAGCATTGCTTTCTAGAATATTCCCCAGTATGGCAAACGTATCTTTCATTTATTCAATTAGGGGCATTTTAATAGCCAAAAAACACTTGGGTTTGGTGGTGTCACTCGCTTGTGTCCATGGAAATTGCTAAATTTTATGCCATACTGTGGAACATTTCAGACAAAACCAAATAAATTACATAGTGTCCCTTTAATATAAGGCAGTTTAAACTTTTGTACATTGAGAATAAAGTTGTTAATGATTCCTGTAAAAATATATCTACATTTGAACAGAATCTGTTGCAATTTGGCGACAGTTTCCTTTGATTCCTCTGCAAAAACAAAAGAAAGAAAAAAAAAGATCTGATTTAAAACTCACCCTGGATTTAGGACGAGGAGAAGTGGTGACCTGATGGAAAAAACAAGTGAGAGAAAATGAAACAAAAGTCAAAATTTCAGTCAGTTGCTGTAAGAAAAAAAAAAAAGCTTGTTTGGAGAGAGAAGGACACGGCTGCAGACTCGAGGCTGTGGTGAAACTGCTCCATTAACAATACAAGAGGAGACAATACAACTCACATTAACTATAGAAAACAATTTAAAACTTGTACAATGCAAATGCAAAGCTGCTGTAGTCCTTACTGAACAAAAAAAATATGAATTCACTCAAATCTAAAGATAAATTTAAAGGTGCGTTGTGTAACTTTTCTGGTGGAGGGTCCGTCAAATGCTTTTCTCCATGTAGACGGTATTGCTTTGTCTGGAATGTTTCACAATATGGCATTAAACCTTTCTATCTTCGCGGAGACCAAACCAGACTAAGTTACAGGTCAGATCTGTGGAGAGGCGACCCCGCTCACAGTCAGAGTGCCTGTTTTTCTAGGTACTTTTGAGCTACAAAACCACTGTAATCTAATAAATGTAAGATAGAGCTGTTTAATGTCATACTGTGGAACATTTTAAGCAGAGCAATGACATAAAAATCGAAACAAGAAGGTGACAGACCCTCCATTAGAAAAGTTACACAATGCGCACTTTTAAGCTATCCATGGATTTCAGTATGATGAAAAATAAGGGCTGTCACCATAGCAACTGACAGTTTAAATATATCTTTTGAATGGTGGAAAGTCCTTAAAAAGTCACCTATAACAATAGATTATAAATATAACTTCTTCTCTTTCTTCTCATCTATAGCAACTTTAAAGGTGCATTGTGTAACTTTTCTGGTGGCGGGTCTGTCATTTGCTTGTTTCTATGGATATGTCATTACTCTGCCTGGAATATTCCACAGTATGACATTAAGCAGCTCTACCTTACATTTATTCAATTTGCAAGTGGTTTTATAGAGTGTATGCAGTTGACGTCACAGGTTTCCCCTGATCCACTTCCGGCGGTCCAGATCTCTGTAGGCCGCCATAGTAAACACACTGTCCAATTCTAAATTACGCGTCATAAAGTCACAAAATGCCCGAGAAATGTTGTGCCTATCAGTGTTCTCAGACAAGGGACAAAGATAAAAACATTCAGCTGTACAGGATTCCTGCTGAGTCTGATCCTGACCGCAGAAGTAGATGGATTGCTGCGATTAGACGAGCCCATCATAAAACTGCTGACAAGCCCTGGGAACCAACCAAACACTCCAGGCTTTGTAGCAGACACTTCATATCAGGTGTGGTTTGATTTGATCTTTACAATTTTACTAGTAGGTCAATCACATTGAGTGGTTTCACATTTGTAAGCAAGAAGACTTAATTACTATTAATACAGTGTAACTATCAGATGTTGCAGTGTTTTTGTATGTTTTTGCACATAGCTATCACTTTATTGGTCTTTATTCACAAAGTTTTAACATATCATTACCTCCGCCAAGGAGGTTATGTTTTCGCCTGCGTCTGTCTGTTTGTTTGTTAGTTAGTTAGCAAGATAACTCAAAAAGTTATGGACGGATCTTGATGAAATTTTTAGGAAATGTTCCTAATGGTAAATCCAACAGATGATTAAATTTTGGTGATGATCCAGAAGAAATCCTGGATTCTGGATCACTTTGAAAATTTCGTTAGCATTGCGTTAAATGGGGCTTGGCGGAGGTCTGCGCTCTCTGAGTGCTTTTCTAGTGTATGTTTGTATTATTATATATTTATTTATTATTCATTTAATGGTTAATAATTAGCCATATGAAAACTATAAATTTATACTCCCCGGTGAAGTGTGATGGGAAATTTATTAGATAGTTGTAAATATCTGGCCACTGAAGGTCTGGGACAGAATCTACCGCTGTTAGGGCTGTAAAAAGGACCTGGGGCACACTGTAGGGGTCCGATATGTTCAGATTAGCAAACTTGTCCTCATATCTTTTCTTTGATTACTATCTAGGTGATTAGTGAAGTCAGTATGAGTAAAAGGCGGCTTTTTGTTGTCACGAGAGCACTGGCGGTCAGTCATGATTAGACCGTCAATATGGCGGATTGACAACTTCCTGTCACGTGACTGCATACACTCTATAGGTGTAAAAAAAAAAAAAGTGAGCGGGGTTGCCTCTCCACAGATCTGACCTGTAACTTGGTCTGGTTTGGTCTCCATGAAAACAGAAAGGTTTAATGCCAAACTGTGAAACATTCCAGACAAAGCAATAACATCTCCATGGAGAAAAGCATTTAAAAGACGCTCCACCAGAAAAGTTACTGAATGCACATTTAAATTTAACTTAGTCCCAGAAAATTAAAAAAAACAAAACAAAACAGCTAAAACATCTAAAAATTGGACTCACAAGGTTCCTGAAGAACTTTAGCACAGCGTTTTCATGTTGTTTGCGTCGAGTGGAGGACTGCTGAGGTGAAGCAGTGTGGCCCCGGAAAGAGCCCTGCACAGAGAAACAGAAAGCACATTAAGATCAGTGATCCAAGATCTCAATATTAGATTCAAGGACATGGAGCTGTAATATATTTGCAGTTGAATAAAGAACCCAGTACCTCTCTGTCTTAAAAATGGTTGAATTGTCTTAAAGAATACTGACGATTTTGATCCACAGCTGAATCAGTAACTTTGAAGGTCCTATATTACACAAAACGCATTCTTGTGAGCTTTAAGTCATGTTGTAATGTTGTGTTTTTTTTCATTCACATTTTTGAGTAACCTTTTATTAGTCTCTCTACATCTCGAAAGCTGAAAATGCTCTCTTCCACCTTGTGATGTCATGAAGTAGTTTTGAAATTAGCAGCTTCCTTTTACCTTTTGTTCAGTAGAGATGGGCAATTTCAGGACTGAAATGATCCAAATGATTCTAGTGAAGGTGCATGGAGTGGAGCACTTCCTGTATTACCACATGACATCACAAGGTTGAACAGAGTGTTTTCAGTTTGTGAGAAGAACTCAGCTTAAATTTGCAGGGTTTGTGTGTTAAACATGTGAATGAAACAAAACACAACTCCAGGTGTGTTTGTGATGAGGAAACAACATTATTACAAAGATCAGAAAATAGCGTAATACGGGCTCTTTAATCACAAATTGCTATCGACAAAATAACAAAGATTCATAAACAGCTTCTGAAAGACTTTTATACTCACTCAGTCAGACGCAAAAACACAATACAACACAATTATAGAGTGCTGCCTTCAATACTGATCTTGTATTCACACCATGAACTTAATTCACCCGGGGTTCGTAGCTATTTTTAAATTCACATATAGTTTCCAAGCACTTTTTAACCTCATCAAAAGCAGAAAAATCCCACTCAAATTACAGTAACCTTTTGTCCCTTATAGGCCCTAAATATGTCTAAATCCACGTCTAAGTCTAAGCAGATAATTACTGACTAATACTCACTAATTATCTGTATGTTATACACCCACCGGGACTCAGCAGCCTTGAGTGAGAAGTGGAGAGATGGAGAGATGAGAAGGAGGCAAATTAAAATGTCGTTTTCATAATTAGTAAATTACATTCATTAGAAGTGGTTAGAAAAGCCTTGACTTCAGACGAGTTCAGCATCAACAGTGAGTCACTTTCCAACAATAAGAGACGGATGTTTCTCTTCTTTTTCTTCTTCATTAACATATTTTGTATTTGTGAATAGTGTCAGTAAGTCAGCATTTTGGTTATATTAAAGGTGTACTGTGTAACTTTTCTGGTGGAGGGTCCGCTACTTATTTGTCTCCATGGTGATGTTATTGTTTTGTCTGGAATATGGCATTAAACGCATCCATCTTGCATTTACTCAATAACATGGGTTTATATAGACCTAACAATTCTTACATTCTTGCATTCTTACTGTGAGTGGGCTCGCCTCTCCACAGCTCTGACATGTAACTTGGCGCTGTGGTGTCACCTGCTGTCTCCGCAGAGATAAATAAGTGTAATGCCATACTGTGGAACATTCCAGGAAATATCCCCATGGAGAGAACCAGACAGACCTTCCATCAGAAAAGTTATACAGTGCATCTTTAAGGTTTACTGAGAAAAAATGTTACTGTTTATAAGTTTATTTTCTACCACTTATATGCTTACTTATGCGGCCATCTTGACCATTTACTTCTCAAACTCAAAACTGATTTTGATAACACTTTTATACAACAATAAAAGACATTTTCTACTGAAATTAACAGTCGTTTACTCGTTCTGGAAAGTGATCAATATAATTTCCAGTTTTATCCTTTTTATGTGATTTTGTAACTTTATCTGATTTTTTTTTTGTTACCTTTTGTTATTGATTCGCATCTGTGTGTTGATTTTTTTTGACATCCCAAATTCATATAAATACACACTCTCTCCTCCCTTGTCCTGTCTTTTGAGCTACATTCCCCTCCTAACACCCTTGTATCTCCTCAATCCCGCAGCAGCAAAGCAACCAGCCTCTTCAGTCTCTCCATACGTAGACCTCTTTTGTACACTCTGACAGGCTCCAAGTGCTAAAGTCTAACCAACCAATAAACCCTTTAGTGCATCTCACTTATTTGTCTGATCTGCGTTTGATTCATTTGCATTTCTATGTTGTTAAAAATGAAAATGGATGGAGCCACTAAGTTATGCAAATAAACATATACAGGAATATAACGGGCCCCACCCAGTCCAGAAATGGAACCAGGATCTTCATAGAGGTCAGTGCTGAAGCTCTAATCTCTATGCCATAAATCAGCAAGGATTGTTAATGAGAAAATGTCTCGCAATACCTAAATGTTTAACCCTAGATTATATCATTCTGAAATACAGTCCAAAATCATTCTCGCTCTATAGGACAGGGTTCCCCAACCATCTGGTAATGGGCCCCAGATAAAAAGATTATATATATAAAAGTAAATCTCATTTTAGTCTACCACCATATTTACTCTGAAAATATAGTGCAAATAAACCTAAACTGCAAAAAAATATTAAGACATTTTTTTCAAAGTACGATTAAGAGCATTTTGTAATATTTTGTGCTTTTAACTGGCCCTACCCGCCTCCACCAGTCCCTGAAAAAATTGTAAGGTTGTTCCTTATGAGAAAAAAGATTGAGGACGGCTGCTATAGTGCATATACTGGTTTGAATAGATTCCTTTGTGTGTAATAGAAATAGCATTTATGTTTTTCTTAAAGCACTCGTTACAAATCTACCTCTCTTCTGTATATAGTCCTGGAACTGTTTAAAACTACTCAATACAACATTACATAAAGATGCTTCAAAATAAAACCATCTCATGTGCAACTGACACGGAACCATATTTTTCAAGGTAATAATCCTCCTCTACTTCAACTGCTTTACTCCTTATGATTCAGATCATTTATTCAATGTATTCAATTCAAAACATTTTATCTTTTGAATGGGGAAGGTCCTCACAAAGTCCTTCAAATCAGGAAGAATTGTTTGCATGAAACTCTTGAATCGGTGACTCATTTAAACAAAATAAAGTAGCGCTCTAACGTTGTGGTTTCATGTTTTAATAAAGTCTGACTCTTTTTATTTCAGAAGAACTAAACTCTTACACTAAATTTTTACATCTAAGACTTCAGGATCTATTTGGAAACCTGCATTTAACCTTCAGCGTTACAATTCAATACAATATGAAGATACCTAAAGGTGCACTGCGTAACATTTCTAGTGGAAGGTCCGCCACCTGCTTGTCTCCATGGAAATGTTATTGCTTTGTCTAGGAAGTTCCACAGTATAGATTAAACTTATCTATCGCAAGGGAGACAAGCACTACGATACATTACAGGTCAGATCTGTGGAGAGTCGCCCCTATTCACAGGAGGAATTATTGTATTTTTTGAGCAATAGAAACAGCTGTAATGAATAAATCCAAGATGGAAATGTTTAATGTCATACTATGAAACATTTCAGGCAAAGCAATAACATCTCCATTGAAACAAGTAGGTAGCAGACCCTCCACTGGTAAAGTTACGCAGTGCACCTTTAACTGTTCAGATTTCTTTAAATGTCAAATATGCAAAATGCAAATTAAGTTATAGACCTTTCTGTACCAGACTTTTCATTTCAGTAAAGGTCAATATGGAATAAAATTACTATATTACTTTTAAAACCACAGACGTATGTACATTTTGCGAAACTTTATAAATAAAATGTTTTCAAATAAAATAATATGTTTTTGATTAACACAAACTAATTAAAGGTGTGCTGTGTAAGTTTTCTGGCGAAGGGTCCAAAACCTTAAATCCTCCATGGAAATGTTTTGCCTGAAATGTTCCACAAAATGATATAAAACTTATTTATCTCAAGCAGGTAACCTCCTCTAAACCAAGTATTTTTTGGCTATAAAATCACCTGGAATTGAACCGTTGAACAATACAGACAAACCAATAACATTTTTGTGAGACAAGCAGGTGATGGACCCCGCATTAGAAAAGTTACATACTGCACCTTTAATAGAAAAAGCAATACAATACATACAATACATATTTATTTAGGCTCAACATCATTCTTTTTTAGTTTAGATATATGGCACACTACCTGTCAAAAGTTAAGAGATATGGAATTAGGAAGGAAAGACACAAAAAGTTAAATTAAATATATATATATTTTTTATATTTTATAGCCAAATCCTCTTTGCTTAATCAAACATATGAAGTTTTTTTTCTTTGCTACATAATTCCATACATCTTACTTCATATATTTGATGTCTTGTTTGTATATCAAATGAAGAAAGTAGTAAAGATACAGAGAAAAATATAGTCCAAACTTTTGACTGGTAGTGTATATTTCTATTATTATCTAAAACATCAGTTCTCACCAAAAGCTTGTCCCCCAAAGTCCTCTTATCCCCCGCCCCCTTCCATGAGAAGTCGTAGTGCCGTGAGTACACCTCCAGCTCCATTTAAAGCAGAACTATTCCCCAAATCCAGACACTGACCTTACTGCGCTTCTTCTTGTCCCCTGCGAATATTTTACTGATCTGATCCATGAGGCCGGGACTCTTCTTCTTCCTGCTCAGTCCGAAGGCGCTGTGCCCTGGCCCGCTGCTGGAGGCCATAGTCCTGTAGTGTGTGGGAGTCTGGGAGGGGTCGACCTTTACTCTGTCCTATACAACCAACAACTCAACTGCCCGCGTGCCCTTGTGCCACGGGAGGACTACTCCGGGCCGGCTTTGAACCAGCACCCTCCCCTTACAGAGGAGGAGGAGAGATGGTACTCAAGGAAAAGTATTCAATGGGCATTGTAACGCATCTGATGTCAGCTTTTGATTCAATTGTGTTTTGTATTGTTTAAAGGTCCTATATTATGCAAAATTTAAGCCGTGTTATATATGGTTATGTTGTTACCTCATTAAAAACATAGCTGGAGTTGTGTTTTGTTTCATTCACACATGTTTGAGTAATCCTTTATTATTAGTCTGTCAACATCTACAAAGCTCGAAATGCTCTGTTCCAATTTGTGATGTCATGAAGCGGTAGTTTTCAAGTTAACAGCTCCTTTTACCTTTAGTTCAGTACAGATGGGAAATTCCAGGGTTGAAATGATCCAAATGATTCTAGTGAAGGTGTATGGAGTTTAAAAACACAGTGGAGCACTTCCTGTATTACCACATGACATCACAAGGTGGAAGAGTGTTTTTTTTGTTTGTGTGTAAGAGAAGAACTAATGCTAAATATGCAGGGTTAGTGTGTTTGTGTGAATGAAACAAAACACAACTCCAGGTGTGTTTGTGATGAGGAAACAACGTTATAACAGCTCAGAGAAATATAGGCCCTTGAAAAAGTGAAAAAGTAAAGCTGCACTGTGAAACATTTCTGGGGTTGGGTATGCCACTTTGCTAGTCCCCATGCAAATGTCATTTGAAAATCACTGGAATGTATGGACAGTAACAGTATGTAACGGTATGGACTAAACTTGCATTTATTAGACTAGACTTAGACTTAAGCAAACTTTATTGATCCACAAGGGAAATGATTTGGACACAGAAGTTCACACATCACAATATAATATAATAACAAAGAGCAAAATATAAATGATCTTAATAAATACAAAATATTTATTAAGACCAAAAATAGCAAGAGTTAAAGGTGATTTTACTGCTATAAAAATGTCATTCTTACTGTGGGTAGGGTTGCTTCTCTATAGGTGTAACCAGTAACTTGGCTTGGTTATGTCACCTGCATATCTCCCTGGAGAAAGATAAGTTTTATGTCTGTGAAGACCTTCAGAGTAATCCCATCTCCATGGAGACAGGCAAGTGGCAGACCCTCAAATCTGGGCACACAATGTACAAAGAAATGCACAAATTGCACATTTTCTTCAAATCAATTGTGAATCAATCAGAGAAACAATTTATTCAGTTCCTCTCGTAATCACATGTGCACATAGACCCCAGAGAGGTCAGAGGAGGCGAAGGCTTGGCCCAAATCCACCGGTGGACGGGGCTTCGCTGGTGGAGTCAGTCGCCTTTGTCCTGGACACTGGGTTATCTCTGTGTGGGTCCTTTGTGAAGCTCCAGTGTTTCTGAATGAATGAGCGTCTAGTACAGAGGCACAAATGATCAATGCAAAGTATGTGGGGGTTAAGATGAGACACTGCTTTCTAAGCACATAGGAGACAGTTCATGTTTCATCCTGCAGGCACAAAGGTGAGACACACAGACTGAAGAAAGATGTGAGCTAACGGAGTGTCACCCATAGTGTTCGGCTCCAGTCAAATGAAGCTCACAATACTAGCAGTTACAGGGGCAAATGTGAAGCCATATTAGGAATAGGAATTTATTAACGGAGAAAATAGCTAAATAAAAACACCAAGATCGTGTAGAGCAGGTTAATATGAACATTTTAAGAGAGAGGGGCGACAATTTTTCAATGTATAGTTAAGTGGAAACAGAGTTAACTAGTGGGTTAGCTATACCCATCTATATATTAGTATACAGTCTATGGGGAGACAGTTCAAAATATCTTTTGGATGGTGAAAAGTACTCAAAATGGCATCTGTACACAAGAAACAGAAGAATGAATATGTGGTTTTCAGGTGGGAACAAGAGCCAGTTTTCCTCATTGACTACATGGTATTTTCATGAGACATATTTAAAAGCTAAATTCAAATGTTGAACCTGATCATGTCTGTTAGTGACTCAACCATACAACATTGCTGTATGACAAAACCTAATCTGCATCCTGGCTCTATTCATCAAGACCCTGCACTTGGTCTTTTCATGAAAAGAACACACCACTGAGCCTTTCACTCTTTGTCTACATTTCATAAAATCCACTGAGCTTCTTTTTCATGTA
This sequence comes from Taenioides sp. WSHXM2023, assembly GCA_029959045.1. Taxonomy (NCBI): domain Eukaryota; kingdom Metazoa; phylum Chordata; class Actinopteri; order Gobiiformes; family Gobiidae; genus Taenioides; species Taenioides sp. WSHXM2023. The sequence continues at coordinate 24,045,664 of CM057097.1, forward strand.
CCTCTTTCCCCGACTGAAGTGACAGAGACATAATGTATATTTATGTATGTATGAGATATACTGTATTTCAGTCTCTGCTCCTTTTGCGTCTGCTGCCCTCCTAGTGAAGAACACACAGGTCACCAAACATAACAACAGCAGTACTCTTTAGGCCAAAGCCTCCACAGCATCAGCACCACTACATAAGGTACAAAGTTCTCCTCACAGTGCAGGGAGAACTTAATGATCTCCTGCTGCTGGTGTAGAACATTGTGGTGCTCTGTCAGGTCCTAGTGTTCATTTTCTCTGTGGAACTGACTTCTGGATGCAGCCTCTCTGTACCTGTCCCTGGTGCCCCACTTCCCCGTTTCTCTTTCTCTCCTGGTCAGGGTACTTTACTGTTTGTAAAGTTCTTTCAGAAGTGTAGATGTTCATATTGTGGGTTCTGTGATTAGGGACTTGGATCATTCACATGATGTGACGTCATGGCAGCAAGAGAAATGCAACTCAAACATGTACAGCAATCTGTAAATGTAAAACCTTCAGTGGCAATCACAGTGACACAGTGGCATAGCGTGGTTGCACAAAAGTTTTTCCCCCGGGCGGAAAAAAGTGAGGACGGCTACGGCCCCTGCAGTGACGCAAGTTGCAGTTTGATAAATGTGTCAATTCAGAATGCTACACAATCCATTTTGTTGGACATTTTTGGTTGAGTTTCAGACATTCTAAAAACTTATCTAGTTGTGTTTGCTAATGTGTGCGTTGTGTACCATGATACTGCTAAACATTCCACCACAGACATACATGCAGTCCTCCCAGCGTAAAGTATATATAAAAGAAGACCAAGCATGGAACCTTGACGAAGCCCATGCATTATTTGACATTTGTCTGGACTGTGTTCACCAGCTGACACAAACTATAATAAATAAGACACTCTTATTTTAAACTTTACTCTTTTCATACAATGTAGATATTTTTACAGGCTTAAATAATTCTTTGGAGCCACACTGGAGGTTGAATTTCAGACACACTGGACAAAGCTGCAGTTGTTTGTTATGAGTTAACGCCTTCGCAGCATCAGAATATTAATATTTTCAAACAAAGGACCATTGTTTCACATCAGAGAACATTCAGACTCAAACTGAACTTTTATGGCATCAAAATTGAGTATAACTGTAGCTAGACATGCAATCAAAAGTTATATCCTTCATGATCAACAAAATAGAAACATGCTAATTTCTTTGTAATGGTTTGTAATTCAAAAACATGTAAGATTCCTGTTTTTTAGTTTATTGAGAGAACAAATAATTGTATTTAATGACCCCTATTATGCTATTTTTGATCCATGTTACAGTGTTCCTCATCACTAACATTCATGGAGTTGTGTTTAATTTTAATTTAGGCTGAGTTCTTCTCTCAAACAGAAAACACTCTTGTGATGTCATGTGGTGATACAGGAAGTGCTCTACTGTTTTTGTTTGTTTGTTTGTTTGTTTGTTTGTTTGTTTGTTTGTTTGTTTTTAACTCCACATACCTTCACTAGAATCATTTGCAGCCATGGAACTTCCAATCTCTACTGAACAAAAGGTAAAGTGTAGCTGTTAACTTGAAAACTACCACTACATGACATCACAAGGTGGAACGGAGCATTTTGAGCTTTGGAGATGTGGACAGACGAATAAACCGGATTACTCAAACATGTGTGAATGAAACAAAACACAAATCTGGGTATAATTTTGAGGTAACAGCATTATAACATAATTGCTGTGCACTAGAACAAACCTATTCTTATTATACAGTGTCTTATTTATATAATGTCTCCAGATCCAATTTAGAGATTTACAGTATTGAATAACTACTGTCCATTTCATATGTAATAACATGTGTAACAAGGTCTTCAAATTCCTCCTTACCGAGTTTATTCATTCTTCTCCATGTTTCTCATTATTCTTCAAGAGTGCTTTTGAAACCTCAGTGAAAAGGTTTGATAGATCTATGTTCTTTTACAGTAACAGAAAAAGACCAACAAGTGTGTGGGATAAATATGAAGGACTTTCTACACCCATAATGTGTGCTGTACTAGCAGATCTGGTGAATGGTTAGTGCCGGTTATTATTTACTTGACTGACCATTTTGAACTAGTTTAGCCTTGTAAAAAATACACAGATGGTACATGAACAAAGCAAAGGGTCTGTGTGAATGCCTTTAGTGGGTGGGAGTGGTTCAGTGGCCGAGTGTGCGCCCCCAAACCCAGAGGTTAGCAGTTCAGTGCCAGCTCTGTGTTGCCTCTGTATGACTGGGGTGTATACTAGTATATAATATGAGTAAGTGGTGGGTTTTAGAGGAGGTTTATAGGCATGGATAACAGCCATATTTTACTTTCCGCCATGAAGAGATAGAGTGAAGTAATAATGAAAACGACATGTCACTGAGACATAGCTACAGCTGGCCCTCAAAGTATAGAATGTTTTGTTTTTTGATTAATACAACATGCTTTTCTTACATGGTCATTTATTTATTTATCTAATCATAACTATCATATCGCTTTCAACTTTTCTGTGTCTGATTAAAAAGTAAGTTTATTGTCTGTCTGGGGTCCACAACCTAAATCTTGTTTAGGACCACCAGATGCCTAGAACCGGCCCTGTTTATCGTTATTTGGGCTACACCAGACTCTCTACAGACCGCACTGATACAATACTGGTATCAGATATCGGGGCTGATATTGAAAAATTTGATGGAACAGATATCGGCTTCCAAGATATCGGTTCAGACCACATCTCATTGTGATTTATAAACTGGTGTAATAAGACGATTTAATGGCCAGAAATGTCTCATAATATTAAACTTGCATTTTTACAAAGCTCTTCTGAAGACTCATTACTTTAAATGATAAATAACAGTAAAAAAACCACAATTGGATATTTTTTTTTTTTACTATACGCCATTTCAATAAATTATATTTTCAGTCTCTGCCCTGGTATCGATTGATATCAGGTAGCAGCAGATACTTAAAGCCAAAGTTTCAGCATCGGTATCAGAACACAGCATTAATAAATCAAAAAGGCCATAATCTGAAATATATATATAAGCTGCAGCCCTATGTAAGAAGCTACATGGAAAAATGTTACACAGTGAACAGCGTATATATGTGAACAGGACATTTCCAGAGGTTTTATAGATTCACTGAAGCTGCTGTCGTCAGGTGAGCCGTGTTAATGAGGCCTGTGAATGAGTTTGCATTGTGAGAAGTGACACCTGTGATGTCTCTGGGCAAAGATCTGCTGCAGCCAATCAGACGCTCGCTTATTTCCAGTTGATATAACAGGTGTGAAGAAGTCAATACACGTACACAGTTATGTTTTTGTGCTTAGATCCATAGGTGACAGAAAGAGGAGGAGTTGGCTTTATCACTTATTACAGTACAATTTACACGTGTCTCACTAATCAGGAACTAAATAACGACCTGCCAATAGCTCAGTGCACAAAAAATTACACAAAATTGAGCTTTAACACATGTTAGAATGTTGTTACCTCATCACACATGTTTGAGTAACCTTTATTATTAGTCTGTCTACATCTCCAAATATCAAAATGCTCTGTTCTACCTTGTGATGTCATGAAGTGGTAGTTTTAGTTAGTTACCAGCTCCTTTTACCTTTTGTATAGCAGAGATTAGATATTCCAGGGCTGAAATTATCTGAATAGTTCTACTGAAGGTGTATAGAGTTCAAAAACACAGTGGAGCACTTCCTGTATTTCCACATGACATCACAAGGTGGGACAGAGACCCTAAATATGCAGGGTTTGTGTGTTAAACATGTGTGAATGAAACAAAACACGACTCCAGGTGTGTTTGTGATGATGATTATGAGGAAACAACATTATAACAGATCAGAATATCGCCTAATATGGGCCTTTTAATGTCATACTGTGGAACATTCTATACAAAAAACACAGAGACGAGCAGGCGAGTGCACTTTTAACTTTAAGTCGCCATAGTGCACACATTATACACATGCAGCTCTTTGTGTGGGCTGCTTTTGGCTTGAGTGCCTTTGTTCATGTATATTCAAATCCATGCAGCTATAGGTCTCATTTGTTTTAAGTAAATGCATAATATATAGGGTGAGTGTTTGCAAACAAATCGTCTAAATGGCTTCTTTTGGTTTACACTGAACACTCAGAAGTCAGACCAGGTCTGGTCTGGCCTAGAATGAACTGCCTCCACCTGTTCTACAGAGATACAGATGTTTAATTAAATCTGAGAGCTGCACATTAGGAGGGGATGCACCACAACATCTCTAACGGTAACACAGACAGACACGATATAGGCAACATAATTAGACGTGGTTGAGACTGAACTTGTCCTGCTTTGATCCTAGTTTAGTAGGTATTTAAAGCTGCATTGTGTAACTTTTCTGGTACAGGGTCCGTCACCTGTTTGGTTCGAGTGATATGTCATTGCTCTACCTGGAATGTTCCACAGTATGACATTAAACATCTCTACCTTACATTTATTCAATTACAGGTGGTTTTATAGCTCAAAAATATCTAGAAAAACAAACATTTTGACTTGGTCTGGTTTGGTCTCCATGAAAAAAGAAAGTACTATATACTATATTGTTGAACATTCCAGACAAAGCAATAACATCTCCATGAAGAAAAGCATTTGACGAACCCTCCACCAGAAAAGTTACACAATGCAGCTTTAACTTTTTTTTCTTTTTCCATTTCTTGCTTCAAAAATTTGATGTCTCCTGTATGTATATCAAATGTAGAAAGTAGTATAAAACATGTTTTGGGTCCAGTATAGAAGATGAGATAGACACTGAACTTGTCTATCTCCATGGAAACAAGTGACGTCACCAGGACAAGTTACAGGTCAGATCTGTGGAGAAGCAACCCCTCACAAGAAGAAGTATTAAGGTATTTTTAGAAATGAAAACCCATGTTATTGAGTAAATGGAAGATAGAATGCCATTTTAATGCCATACTGTGGAACATTCCAGGCTAACTATAACATATCAATGCCCCACACCAGAAAAGTTACTTGTGCACCTTTAATATTTTGTCATTACTGAACATTTTTGCATGTTCTGAGCTGACCATATAAAGATGATACAGGGAACATAATTAGACATGGTTTAGGCTGAACTTGTCCTGCTTTGATCCTGGTTCAGTCTGGATGTTTTATGGTCCTGTTTTAGCTCTGTTTTAGTCCTGTTTAAGTCCTGGTCTGGTCCAGGTTGTACATTATTTAATCACTCCTCAGTTAATTTGAGTGGATTTTTTCCACTTCAAAACCTCATAAACATCTTGACATCGCCTCTTTGTGGAATCCATAAAACTGGGTCTAGATGGCGTTCATTTCCTTTCACCTCTTCATAAACTTAAGACATATTTATCCACTCTGATCAGCTCACAGTGGCGTGCTTGTTTGTGACTGCGTTGGATTTTATGTTTGGAGCGTGGAGGGGCTCAAGAATCTGAGGAGTGGGTTGCCATGTTAGGTCCAGAAGAGACCTGGACTTGTCTGTAGGTCTCCGGGGTCAAAGGAGAGCACTGAGGGGACAATGGGAGCGATAGAGAGGAGCAGTGGGACTTCAGCATGGAGAGATGGTCAAGAATCCTGCCACGCAACGCCAACTCTGAGCAGCTGAGAGAGACAGAGGGACACTGGGCTTTGTGATGGGACAATAGGGCAATTCAGTTTGAAAGATAAACACGAATGAATGAGTGTGATTTTTTTTTACTTTTTATTGTATTGTATTTTTGTATTTATTTCAAGTAGGAGATGTATGTTTTAAAGTTCCTATATTATGTTGTTACCTCCTCAAAAACAGACCTGGAGTTGTGTTTTGTCTCATTCACACGTTTGAGTAACCCTTTATTATTAGTCTGTCTACATCTCCAAAACTCAAAATGCTCTCTTCCACCTTCTGATGTCATGTAGTGGTAGTTTTCAAGTAAGTTCAGTAGAGATTGGAATTTCCAGGGCTGAAATTATCCAAATGATTCTAATGAAGGTGTATGGAGTTAAAAAACACAATGGAGCACTTCTTGTATTACTACATGACATCACAAGGTGGAACAGAGTGTTTTCTGTTTGAGAGAAGAACTCAAATATGGAGGATTTGTGTGTGAATGAAACAAAACACAACTCCAGATATATGGGATCTTTAAAATATGTAAACTGAAACAATAATTTATTTGTTTTTCTATAAGGCATTGAACTTATCTATCTCCATGGAAACAAGTAAGTGACACTACCAGGCCAAGGTACAGGTCAGATCTGTGGAGAAGCAACCCCTCACAAGAAGAACGTGTTTTTCAAGGTATTTTTTAGAAATGAAAACACATGTTATTGAGTAAATATATCATTTTAATGCCATGCTGTGGAACATTCCAGGCTAACCATAACATATCAGTGCCCCCCACAAGAAAGGTGACACTGTGCACCTTTAATATTTTCTCATCCCTGAATAAACCAGAGTTAAATCAATAAATGCTCTTTTTGTGTATAATTAAACATTTGAATAAATTATAATGATTTCCATTATTTAGCTCCACTTGTGTCTGATGACACTTGAGTCTTTTATCACAGGAGCTGCTGCAAAGCGCCTGCAGATGTTTGGTGTTGTGTGAATGAAACACAAAAACATTTGGCACAAAATCAGCCTCAGAATCTGTCTCCTGAAAAGGATGATTTGGCCCAAAACATAACCCCATTAAAAAGATGCTTTGTTCGGCTGGAGCTCCTCAAGTTATTGGAACGATCAGTCTCAGACTGACCAAATACAGTTATTTGAGGTCTTTGAATGGAAAACAGCAGCTGTTCTGTTGGTTTCTCAAACGGGCACAGGGACACCTGGGGGCGTCAAAGTTAAAACCAAACATTGTCTATGGAGATAGATATGTTTTTTGCCAGAATATTATGGAAGGTTATAGCTAGGACCATTTCCATGGAAACTAGAAGCATAAGGCCCTCTAGGCCAAATAAGAATCAGATTTGTGGAGTTGCATGAGATGTAAGGACACATATTTTTCTTCATTTTTCAGTACAAATGGTTCTTCTTCAGTATAAGAAGAGACCAAGCCTCATGTGAAAGCTCAGAACCTCCAAGATTCACTCTCTGAACTGCATTGGCTGCAGGTGTTGGAGTTTAGCTAGTGACCATTCAGATCAGAGAGAGTCCTTTAGGTTTAAACCAACTGGATTTCAGCATTGAAACTGGCAACCCAAATAATCATGAGCATAATTATTCTGCAGTATTTGTAACTGAATTAAATTAAGGAAGGACTAATGGTTTTGCTACACTAACATTACTCATCAGCTCACCACTCCTTTCAGCTCCTTCTCTCCTTCCCGCATTCATTTCTCCAGGCTCCATTGCGTCTGCATAGCCCTGCTTTGGTCTGCACCAGTCTTGGATATTATTGTGAAATTAAACAAACAAAAGCTTTCTCTCCCATCGTCCCAGCTCCTGCCAAAATCTGAGAAAACTATTGGCTGTAAACCATCAACGCATCCCAGTTGTTTGCCTCCAAATGAGCGAAATACAGCCCCAGTTGATCCTATTACTTTAAACAATGACTATTTAAGAGATGAAGCACGGGGAGAGGGGATCACAAAGAGCCACGCCAGGGTTATTTTAGTGTGTATTCATAAGAGGTGACTCATATAATGTTGTTTAATGTAAGAGGAAAGGCCTTCTTTAACTGCCTGGCCTCTCAGTGACATCAGAGTTGGAGATTGAAGCTGTTTATTAAATGAACGGAGAGATGAGACGAAGAGGGGTCGCTCAGGGTGACAGTGAGAGCTTGGAAAATAAGGGCTTTGTGTAGTCGGCCAGGGAGAGGTGCCCAGTTTAGTCATGGTTTTGTGAGTTGAAGTGAAGTTACAACTGGTTTAAAATTATACTGAAAAAATAAAATAAAAAATAACTTGTTTTTGCAACTTTTCTGCTGAGGGGTCTGCCACCTGCTCACTTCCATGGAGATATTATTATTGTAATCATCTTTTCCATTTTCTCCCACTTATCTGGGCTGGGTCACAGGGGCAGCAGTCTAAGCAGAGACTCCCAGACTTCCTACTCCCCAGACACTTCCTCCCGCTTCTTCAAAGGGACTCCAAACTGCTCCAGGCCAGACGAACTTTTTAATTGATACTCCAAGCAATTAGCAGACCCTCAGTGAAGCAAAAGCTGTCAGAAGTTTCGGACTTAAGCCGTTTCTGTGCCACTGTATGTCCTAGTGGTAAGGTTGAAGCACATAGGGCATGTGATATCTTTTTGGTATTCGAAAAAAGTCCGCCTTAAACCTTTCCTTTCCCTTTTCTTGTTAGTGCGTGTGACACTGGTTGGTTTTAATGATTCTCTAATTTTGACTTAATCTGGTGGGATAATACCTGCTGTAAAAATAAATGATAGTTTTACACAAATCAAGAAGCAATTTGTGAAGAAAAGTTGAAAAATATGTTTAAAATTACAGGGAGATTCCCATATTGATGACATAATGAAACAATACTTTAAACATCAACAAAATAAAGGTGTTTTCTTCTATTTTTATTTGTTGAAAAATGATCTCTGTGCACATAAAGGCGTTTTAGATCACAGTATAACATGGTTGCTAGGTAACAGTTATGGAGTTCCCTAGCGTGACGTCATGATTTCCAACCAGGAAGTAAAATTTTAAACCTAAAAAATGGCCAAAGTGGGAAAAGAATGATACAGTTTTTAGTTAAATCTTAAATATAATGACCTTAAGTGTGTTTTAGTAAACTGAAAAGTGAATGAACTGTAAAGCATCTTTGGGTGTCTTGAAAGGCGCTATATAAATGCAATAATTAATTAAACTGTGTTGTGTTTTTATTCATCTTTATCACTTGTCAATGGGACAAATAAATGAAAACTACTGGTATATTTACAACTGTAGATGCAGTTTTTAATCTAGTGTCCCGTAAAATAAAACAAAAATAAAGTTAAAAATAAAATATAATAAATTTAATACAAAAAATAAATAAAACAAAACTCTCCAGTCAATTTCGTAACCAAGTTAGCAACAAGACCAATATTTCTTGCGGAGGTGCCACTGGATCAATATTGTGTGTGAAAGTGGAGGCCCTGCCGTGCTGAGTGGCTCCGGGAGAGCCTGGTTTGGTAAAAATAGCATCTGTAAACATCAAGCTGAGGAACAGGCCTGTCGATACAAGAGCCAAACAGAGTGAGGTCCTCATTACTCTGCATTATCCTGATCCTAATGGACGGCAGAGGAACAAGGACTAAATATAGAGCAGATCGTGATACTCAAGGTAAAAACATGTACTAAATAGATTCATCCTCCAGCTAAGTACTTGAACTGAGTGAACTATAGATGAAGTTTCTCAGTGTTTTATATTTTGCCACAGAAGCATACTACTTGTGTTTCTTTGTCTGTCTTTGCTACTATTACTACTACAACTACTACCACTACTACTACTACTACTACTACTACTACTACTACTACTACTACTACTACTGCTACTACTACTACTACTACTACTACTGCTACTACTGCTACTCTTCCAAAGTTATATATAGAAATGACATGAATATAAAGTGTAAACCATGTTCTTGCATTGTGCAGCTTGAGTGGCAAACCCTCCTACTGCCCTCTGCTGGTGGTGTAAATGATTACACCGTTCTATATAATAAGACTATAACAGATTATGATAATGTACAAGCCGAGAACTGTCATAAAGACATCATCACCTATAAGACTATGTAAAGTACAGTCGCTTTGCATTATGGGACCAAGGTGTTAAATGTCAACACTAGTGCAGGTTCAGTAGAATTTTAACACAATTTAATTTTAGTTTATTTATTTAAAGGGCTCATATTACCATATTTTCTGATCTATGTTATGTTTCCTCATCAGAAACATGCCTGGATTTGTGTTTTGTTTCGTTCACACGTTTAACACACAAACCCTGCATATTTAGGCTCTGTTCTTTTCGCAACAGAAAAGACTCCACCTTGTGATGTTATGTGCTCCACTGTGTTTTTAAACTCCATACACCTACACTAGAATCATAAAGATAATTTCAGCCCTGGAATTGCCGATCTCTACTGAAGTAAAGGTAAAAGGAGCTGTTAACCTAAAAACCAAAACATTTTGAGCTTTAGAGATGTAGACAGTTTAATAAACCAGGATTACTCGAACATGTGTGAATAAAACAAAACACAACTCCAGGTGTGTTTTTGATGAGGTAACCACATTATAACACCAGTAAAAGCTTCCAAGGATTCATTTTGGCATTGTACCAGGTTGTAGCACTACTTCTAATTTCCACCTATAGTAGTGACAATAAAAACGGTGAATCTCAAATGGACGGAGAGAATGGAGAATGACCAATACTGGCCCCTGATATTTACAGAGAGATGTTTTATGTAAACTGTCTGAAAACCTCCCAGCCTGTGTAAGAATTTTCACTTGGGTAAATGTTATCAGGATGAATTCGTGTTTCTTTTGTTGCTGTAGTGAACGGTGAGTGAGCGCTGTGATGTTCGGGTTAGGTGGAATTACAGTGTTTTGACGTGGGGCTTTTGTCAGATGTTACATAATGTCTTGTTCACTTCAAAGCACTACTGTATATATCTTTTTGACTGGGAGGTCCGTCATCTGCTTGTTTCTATGGATATGTCGTTGCTCTGCCTGGAATGTTCCACAGTATGACATTAAACAGCTCTACGTTACATTTTTTCAATTACAGGTGGTTTGATAGCTCAAAAATATCTAAGAAAACAGGCATTCTGACTGTGAGTGGAGCCGCCTCTCCACAGAGCCGACCTGTAACTTGGTCTGGTTTGGTCTCCATGAAGACAGAAATTCAATACCATACTGTGAAACATTATTATGAACATAATTGGATCCACATTTGGTCTGATTTGAGCATTTTATTTTGAGCATCTAATTTTTATAATTTTTCAGTACTGAATATACTGTTCATAATTCCAATGTTTAACTTTGAGATTGCGTAATTCCAAGATCAGACCCCTGAAAGCGGCTGGAAGGCAGTATTAATGCTATGGTACCTTCAACAGCATCTCCATGGAAACAAAAGTTGACAGGTTCCACAGAAAGGTTACACTATATATAATAATGATTAAATATTCCTATACCTTTACACCAGGACTATGTGATCATTCAGTACAGTCTACATGTTCAGTGCGACGGTCTCACAAAAGTCCACAAGGTGCAGCGAGATGAATTCTTGCAATATCTGTGAGTTCATCTGGATGTGGCGTTTGCAGGATACTAAACAAACAAACAAACAAACAGGGCCTCTGATAGATATTTATTTATTTATTTATTTATTTATTTATTTATTTATTTATTTATTTATTTGTTCCTTCTGATTTGAGCTGTGAAGAGAGATACAGGACTACATTCATACCATACATCCCTTATGTAACAGATAATGCTCCCTCCAACTGCACAACAACTCACCCTTATGTAACAGATAATACTCCCTACAACTTTACAACACCTCACCCATATGTAACAGATAATACTCCCTACAACTCTGCAACAACTCAGCCTTATGTAACAGATAATACTCCCTACAACTTTACAACACCTCACCCATATGTAACAGATAATACTCCCTACAACTGCACAACAACTCACCCTTATGTAACAGATAATACTCCCTACAACTGCACAATTCTAGCCATATGTAACATACAGTATAATACTCCCTACATTATGTAATGTAGGGAGTATTATATTATATTTCATCTTTGCACTGTTACGACCTCTTGTTTATAGCTGAGATGTATATTTGTATTACTTTATTTCTATATTTTATTTTTATTTGTACATATACTGGTATAATTATGCCTTATTTGACACCAGTCTCTTGCTATTTTTGCAACTTATTTTGAATTTATGATTACCGATTATATTTTTTCTCCTTGTTATCATAATATATTGTGATGTGTGAACTGCTGTGTCCAAATAATTTCCCTTGTGGGTCAATAAAGTTTGTCTCACTCTAAACTTGTTTTCTCAAAGATTCACATCTCACAGATAAAATACAACCACCATTTTTTATTCGTAATGATGAAGTGATGAAACTTTACGCCACAATACAGACTCAAATCAGCAGAAATAGTACAAAACAAATGAGGATGCTGAAGTCATGATTTGGTAAAAGTTCAGGGAATATGGAAATTATTCTGTTTGTGATTTCTGTCTTCAATCACATGGAGTTTATAATTTACCTCTGAGTTAAATTTCTGGATTTCAGATGATATCAACATTCTATAGACCCGTTCTAATTAATATATGTACCCTCTGGGCATCTGTTCCAAACTAATCAGCAAATCATGTTTATGCTAACAGTGCACTTCCTGATTCTCTGATAATAAAACATTTTATAACTAGAGGCAGAGAGTGCAGCTGACTTATTTTGACCTCAAGAGCTGCTTATACAACATATACCTGTACTGCGGCAAGGCAAATGTTGCTCAAATACTATCGGGCAGGGTCTTTAAAGGTTCTATAGTACGCAAAATGATAATAAAGGATAATAAAACTAAATACAAATAAAATAATAAATAAATAATAATAAAAAAAATCCTCTTGTGAGCTTTTAGCCGTGTTAGAATGTTGTTATCTCCTCAAAAACATACCTAGAGTTGTGTTTTGTTTCATTCACACATGTTTGAGTAACCCTTTATTATCAGTCTGTCTACATCTCCAATGCTCAAAATGCTCAGTTCCACCTTGTGATGTCACGTAGTGGTAGTTTTCATGTTAACAGCTACCTTTTACCTTTAGTTCAGTAGAGATTGGAAGGGTTGAAATCATCCAAATGATTCTAGTGAAGGTGTGTGGAGTTTAAAAATACAGTGTTTCTGAAACAAAACACAACTCCAGGTATGTTTGCGATGGAGAAACAACATTATAACAGATCAGAAAATGGCGTAATGGGCCCTTTAATGTGGGAACAATGAACCATAAAAACAAGGAAAGCCAGAAAATGACAATCGTCTAATTAGAAAAACATGAATCGCTTCCATAAAAATCTTCCTTTTATTGCCCATTATAATGAACATTGTGATTTTAAGAGTTCTTCTTCCCTGCGGCCATGGGTTTGTCATATGTCCCTGTGGAGATGTGGGCAGTCTGAATGTGTTAATGATCAATAAACACTTTACTTTGCTTTACCTTAAAGGAATATGGACGAGATCAGGTCCAGTGCCATGGAAACGGGTCTGCTCTGGTCATGATCTGGCCTTAAGGACAATTACTCCAGGGTCTCCCCAGGTCTAATTTAATCAGTACAGAAAAAAACAAAGATGTCATGATAACAAAAGGTGCCCTGTGTAACTTGTCTGCCGCTTGTCTCCATGGAGTTGTGCCTAAAACATGGACATAAACCTGTGAATCTCCATGAAAATTTGCATCCCAAATTACAAGTTAGATCTGTGTAAGAACGGATGTTTTTTAAGGTCCTATATTACACAAAATTGACTCTTGTGAGCTGTAACCTCCTAAGACCCGAACTCTTGCATTGCATGCTTTATTGATTTCTCCTTGTTATTTGGGCTGATTAGGATCTGACAAGTGCAAAAACAAAGAATTAACTTAAATTAAATTATTACATTCATTAATTATTTTTATATTAAATTAAATTATTCTAAACATTACAAACTCTTAAAAATATTCTAAATTGAACATTTCTGCATTGTTGCTGTTCTAAACTGTCCACCTATGTGTGAAAACCTTTGTAACAGTGTAACACTGTAAAAATGTGCTGTCCACATATGTGGACGCCAGGTCGTAGGAGGTTAAGTCATGTTATAATGCTGTTACCTCCTCACAAACATACCCGGAGTTGTGTTTCATTTTATTCACACATGTTTGAGTATTCTTTTATTATTAGTTTGTATATGTGTAGAATCCCTCAGTTGTCCAGGTAGAATCCATAGCAAAAGGAGAAATTTAAATTGAATTAAATTTCTCCTTTTGCTATTAGTTTGTATACATTTCCAAAGCTCAAAATGCTCTGTTCCACCTTGTGATGTCACATAGTGGTAGAAATTGGCAATTCCAGGGCTTAATCAAGACAGAAAAAACAAGCGCAGTGTCAGGCCAAACATGGAGTAAGCATGGTTTTGTGATATCAAGGGGAATTAAAGTTAAGTGGTGTGAGAGAGAAAAGTTTATGCTAGCTTTGAGCGTACCTCTTGTAGTCGCTCCATAAACCTGAGCTTCATTTTCTCGTTTAAAGCGGATATTTTTGCCTTTATAAGACTTCTGACTAGTCGCTGTCTCATTTTTCTTGTTTTGGGTTTCAGTTTTGAAAAAAAGACTTGTCAAAAGACAAACAAATACTCAGTCTACTGTCTATCAGAACATCCCACCATGACATTAACTATACTTATCCTTATATTTACCAAAAATATAGGCGAGATTTGAGATCTGTTTTCCTTCTATGCAGAGCTTGTTGCCAGTTATAATGAGAGTAGATTAGACGACAGATGTTGATCTAGAGCCTAAGCCATTTATTTGTGCTCCAAAGGGTTCAGAAACAGATTTGGTTTGAATTAGATGTCATTTTAGTCAAGTGTTTAAGAAAAAATCAGCCCTAATGGTAGAGGAATTAAGGGGAATTAGAAGAGAAAAAAACAGATTTCATTAAAGGATAATGAAGCTTTGACTCCGTGAGAGAAGGGAAGGTTTATTAGTTTGTCTGGAAACAATGCTTATTTTTTAAAACTAGTGTTGTCACGATTCTAACACTTTCACTTTTGATTTTGATACCAAGACTAAATACTTAATACCAATACCATGACAATAAAAAACACTCATTTAGACAATAGAGTGTCATTTTCAACATTAAATCATAGTACTTTCTTTTATATTTCCATGTAATTATATCTGTGTAAGTCAGTGGTCCAGGTAGGTTCCATAATGGTCCATGGGTGTGTACTAGTCTATGTGTTCTTATACTTGTTCTGATATAGCTCAAAATCATTCTAAAGATTAATTTCTGTCCTGTCAATGTGACTTTTTTAGTATTGATACTTTCTCAAATGAGTATCTAGTTTCAGTACTAGTTCTAGAGTCAATTAGTATCTGATTTCTGATAGCAATAGCCCAATTAAACCCATCAGTAGGTGCTAGTATCTGTAAACTGTCATAGATGTTAATTATTTGACAAGCACCTCAAATGTTATCAAATAGGCTTAACGCTATACAAAAATAAGAAACAATTGCCTGCTAATGCAAAGAAAGGGTGCACACAATATTTACTGAGCCTGAAAAAGTATTGTTCTTTCTATATATTGAACAATAAGTCAATATAGTAATTACCCTGACAAGTAAATGAGAAAATACCATGTCATTTTAAACTTTTTTGCTCCTTATTGTTAACTGAAATAACCTCTTTGGATTGGAAAGTGTCAGGGGAAGCTGAGTTGTAGATCTGGGGCAGGTGCTGTGTCTTTGCTGTTATTACACCATTTGTTTTGTGTGTTTTGTCAGCTCTGTCTTCTGGGCGTGTGTGAATTGAATTTTTTTTGACAGTTTGTTTACATTTTGGAGAGTGGGCAGATGCAGACATAGACAGTTTGTTCTGATTAGATTTGAGTTGGATTTCTGGGGGAATAACAAAGGGATGCAAATGTCCCACTTAAACTGATCAAACACAATGTATAAAAAACTATTAAGAAAAGCTTTTGTGATTGGTTAGAAATTCAGTTCAGGTAAAACTAATATAAATCAAAGAGTCATAGTGAACATAGGGACAATTATATTATATTATATTATATTATTATATTATATTTATTATATTTATTATATTATATTAATGTTTCCTATCAATGTGATGGGAAAATAGCTATAAGATATTCATGTTTTATATATTTTTTTATTTCCTCCTGTTTTTATTTATTTAATTTTCTAGCTTTCAGTAGATATAGACCTTATATGCGGTCACATTAATTTTGTCAGAAAAGCTACAGTTTTCAGAGTGGTTGATGTTTTATATTTGTAATAAGATTTGCTACTTGTTTTAAAATATTTAGATAGAAAAACTCATTTCATTTTTGGTGGGTATATTTATATAAGTTTACTTTCTCTATCGCTAATACAAGGTCACGTGATGTGGCAGCTGTTTTGCACAAAAAGTAAATTGGACGAGATGTGAAGTAGAGGAGAGGGATAAGATCTGAGTCGATGGACTGAAGTGTCTCCATGGAAACTTGACTCTTAACATGGAACATGAGCTGATAAAGCAATTACCAAACAGCGCCGTAAATGGCCCTGGTTAAAATTTAATTGCTGCTATTCATTTTTTTATTGTGAATACTAATTGCATTTGAGGGCCTCATTATCCCTGTGTATGGTATAGCTCATTTAAACTATATGAACCAAAGGGCTGCCTGCTGGGCAGAATCCTAAAGGAACTGTATGGAATGTAGCTGTGTTCATAATGGTTTAAAAAGGCAGCACAATCACAACTGAGCCTGATCTCTCTTTATATGGACAGACCAAACACTGGGAAAGCTCAGAACCTCCAGAATTCACTCACTGATAGGCCTTTATCCACTGACCCACAGGTTGGCAGTGCGATTCCATCTCCCACAGATGAATGCTGTTGTTGTGTCCTTGGACAAAACACTTAACCCATCTTGCCCCTAGTGTCTGTGTACATTGGTGTACGAATGTGTGTGTGTGAATGGGTGAGTGGTTCCTTGATGTAAAACGCTTTGAGTGCCTTGAAGGTTGAAGAGCACTGTATAAAAATATGACCATTTACCTTTAACTTCTTGGGTTCCCCTTTAAAGACAATACAGTAAAGTGTGTTTACCTTGTTGACATGTTTCGGCTGCTGCATCTTCAGAACTGTCCCCGGTGTTGGTGGTGACGTGTCGTATATCAGCTGTTGTTACTTCCTGTGGGCGTGGTCAGCTGTTGTCACTTCCTGTAGGCGTGGTCAGCTGTAGTTACTTCCTGTAGGCGTGGTCAGCTGTTGTTACTTCCTGTAGGCGTGGTCAGCCTGATGGACCTGGCAGGTCGCTCAGACTGACCACGCCTCCCGTCGCCTGGTGGTCTCTGGAGGAGGGTGTCCCAGGTGTGTGAAAGGAGGAACGCTCCGTCATCACGGTTGATGCTGTCCGTGCCTCATTTCCTGATTTCAGTGGCCTCCCTGATCCAGTGTTTGAACGTGCCCCGTCCCAATTCATAATGTGGTTATTTCTTTTACAGTGGTCTGATATGGCGGATTTTAGGTTTTCCTGCTCTATTTTGTCTTTCTGTGTTCTGTTAAGTCTCCTTCATGTTTCCTTTTCACATTCCTTTTGGTGTCCCTTTTTTCGGATGTGAAAAGCCTGGCCCGTATCCCCAATGTACGATTTATTGTACGATTTCCATTGGATTTCGTAGATGGCGTTGCATTTTTGTTCTTGTGGGATTTTATCTTTGGGGTGTACTAGCTGTTGGCGGAGTTATTCCTCTAATGTATGGTAGTGTGACTGTGTTCTTGTGATCCTGCTGCCCTCTACAGTCCCTGACAAAAGTCTTGTCGCTTATCCATTTTGTAGAAACAAAAGCTTATAACCTGACTTTAAATTAATCGATTGGTTTTTAGAAATGTCTCATATGAAAGCTAAAACCCTCCCAAATTATGCTCAATATACTAAAATAAATTTGCTTCACTGAAGAAAGATTGATCATTTAATGAACACAGAAAAGTCAGATTTTGGCAAGACAAAAGTCATGTCGCCTACAGAAAATTGAACAAATAATTTACTTCAAATACAAAAATATGTTGCATAACGTCAGTGAATTAAGTAGTGGTGCTGTGAGATCCATATTTAATATCTTGTATGACTTCCATGAGCTTGAAGGACTGCATCCATGCGGTTCGACAATGATTCATACAATTTGTTGATGAAGTCATCAGGAATACAAAGAAAGCAGTCTTACATGCCTCCCAGAGTTCATCAAGATTCTTTGGTTTTGCCTTCCATGCTTCCTCTTTCATTCTACCCCAGACATGCTCAATGATGTTCATGTCTGGTGACTGGGCTGGCCAGTCCTGGAGCACCTTGATCTTCTTCGCCTTGAGGAACTTTGATGTAGAGATAGAAGTATGCGATGGAGCACCATCCTGCTGCAAAATTTGACCCCTTTTATGGTTGGGAATGTAAGAGGTAGCTAATACTTCTTGATATTTTAGGCTATTGATATTGCCTTCCACCCTGCAAATGTCTCGCACACCCCCATACTGGATGTAACCCCAGACCATGATTTTTCCGCCACCAAACTTAACTGTTTTCTGGGTGAATCTTGGATCCATGCGGGCTCCAGTAGGTCTCCTGCAATATTTGCGGCGGCTGTGATGTAATTCAACCGAGGATTCATCTGAGAAATCCACCTTCTGCCACTTTTCCAGTGTCCGTCCTTTTAGCAGGCTGTGGGCCTTGGCAAATGCCACACGGTTTTTTAATTGCCTTTTGTTTAGTGCTGGTTTCTGTGCACTGATTCGACCATGGAGGCCATTTCGAGACAGAATTCTACAAACTGTTCTGGTTGACACAGGGACTTGAGGTGACCAGGCCTGGTGGAGCTCTGCTGCAGTGGAAAAGGGGCTGGCCTTGGATTTTCGAATCAACAAACGGTCCTCCCGAGCAGTTGTCTTGCGGGGTCTGCCGGACCTGGGCTTGTCAAAAACATCTCCAGTCTTTTCAGATCTTTTTCTTATTCTTTGTACTTGACGCTGAGACACATTGAAGGTGTCAGCCACCTCAGCAGTGGATCTGGTCTTCAGCCTCTTGATAATTAACGCTTTGATCTCAGGGTGGATCTTAGGCATGTTGTCAGAGGTCAAGTTGCAGTTGATGTGAAGGTCTGGTGTGCTGGGGTTCTTTTTATACACACCCACTAATTGATTGATCAGTAACTGATCACAGGTGAGGCTGTAATCTAGGATTGGGTGCATCATATGACAAGGCGACAAGACTTTTGTCTTGCCAAAATCTGACCTTTCTGTGTTCATTAAATGATCAATCTTTCTTCAGTGAAGCAAATTTATTTTAGTATATTGAGCATAATTTGGGAGGGTTTTAGCTTTCATATGAGACATTTCTAAAACCAATCGATTAATTTAAAGTCAGGTTATAAGCTTTTGTTTCTACAAAATGGATAAGCGACAAGACTTTTGTCAGGGACTGTATTGGTTTGTTGTGTTTTGGTTTGTTGTTGTCTGCCTTTGTTGTTGTCTGCCTTTGTGTATGGCCCAGTTGGGATATTGACATAGTTTGAGTGCTTGTATAATGTGTCTCTCCTCCTCTTCCCTGTCAGTTTGGTCTGTGATGAGTGTGGCCGTTCGAATAGTGTCCTTACTACTGAAAGTTCATGCGCAGTGGGGTTCAGATGTCCAGAGTAGATATTGGTCGGTGTGCGTGGATTTTCTGTACACTGTTATTTTGATGCTGCCGTCTGCGATGTGGTGGATTTTAGTGTCCAAAAATGCTATTGCTCCATCTTTCTCATGTGTGAACTGAATGTTTCCAGTACGGTCTTGTGTGTTGAGATGGTCCGTGAATTCTTGTGTGTGTCCTTGTTGTATTTTTTCCAGGATGTCATCTACGTAGCGTTCCCAGAAAGTTAAACAGCACTGTGCGGGTGCTGTGTTGAATGCCTTTTGTTCCAAGTCCTCCATGAAAAAACTGTTCATTATTGTGGATAGTGGATCTCCCATTGCGAACCTCTCCTTTTGTCTATAAATGATGTTATTGTATTGGAAATATGTAGATTTTGCCACGAAGTGTAATAGTTGTATAATGTCGTCAACTGTTAGGTTTGTGTGTTTTTTGAGTGTTTTGTCCTTTCTGAGTTTATCCTGTACTATTTGTAGTGTGACATCCACGGGTGTTTTGGTAAAAAGTGAGATGACGTCGTGTGATATGAGTATTTTGTCTGGTGCTACTCTAATGTTTTTTAGTTCCTATGCCAATTGTTTTGCACTCTGCAGTGCTGAAGATGCAGCAGCAGCAGCCGAAACATGTCAACAAGGTAAATACACTTTACTGTATTGTCTTTAAAAAAGAACCCAAGAAGTTAAAGTACATAAGAAGACAAAATTAACATCTTTGATTTAGTAAGGGGACCTTTTATTATCATCTTATTGTTCAGTATAAGAAACCTGAAACAATATTTATTGGGGCTCAATATTTATCATGGGTACACTTTTTTTTTTGTAAAAATGGGGAGATTTGGGGGATTTTTGTTGTACAGCTGAAATCTGATCGCATTTCAGGGTTAAATAAGTGACTTCTATGGCTACTTATTAGTTCATTCTATTCTATCTGTCACAGCTCATGGCTTTTAATGACACTGTCTATTTATAAATGCGTTTACTGGGATTATCCTGCTTTTTTGTTATTGTGTCAGTGGTATAAAGTAGCTTCAATATTATCATTTATTGCAGTATATCTCTGTAGCAATATATCGTGCTTCAAAAGGACAGAGTTAGTGAAGAGGCTGCACTAGAACTGAGTCATAATTGGCTGCAGGTGCTGGGGTTTGGGTAGTGACCAATCAGATCAGAGAGAGGCATTTTAGGTTCAAACCAACTTCAGCATTGAAACTGGCCACCCAAATGAGAGACTTCTGCTTTCTCACTGGATAACTATTTGAGAGCCATGTCCAGTATTTTTGTAAGAATAAATATTTTTTACAATTGTTATTTTTAAAATCAATATTTGATTTGAGCATGTCTCCAAAAAAGCAAGAAAGCAACACAATGGATGTAATAGCAGTAAGAATTTTATATGATGATGTTATGTATTTTATTTATATTTCCTTTCCTTTTTTTTTTTTTTTTTTTTTTTTTTTAACTTAGACTAAAACCAGAATTAAACCTGGGCTGGATTGTGACTAAACAAGGACTATAGAACAGGACAAACCAGGACAAACCAGGACTAAACCAGGACTAAACCAGGACAAACCAGGACTAAACCAGGACTAAACCAGGACAAAACCAGGACATACCAGGACTAAACCAGGACAAACCAGGACTAAACCAGGACAAAACCAGGACAAACCAGGACTAAACCAGGACAAACCAGGACTAAACCAGGACTAAACCAGGACTACAGGAATAAACCAGGGCAAATGTGAACAATATTAAGACTTAAGATGTGAACACCAGACAATCAGGACTAAACTAGGCTCAAACCAGGACTAAACCAGGACTAAACCAGGTCTAAACCAGGGCAAGTGTGAACAATATTAAGTGAAGACCAGACTGACGCACATCACGTCTCAGTGTCTCATAATAGTATGTCTACCTCTCCATTGTCTAGCTGTCGCAGTACGTGTGTGAGTTCTGTAAGCCGCACACTGAAATGTCTTGAATGAAGGACTTTGACCCATGTGTTCATCCACTTGATTGACGCACAAACATATCACTGTAGAATCCTTTTTTTTTTTTTCTTTTAGTTGCTCATAATCTTACTTCCTGGTTGGTCCTGGAGAGCAGATATGACATACTAGTATAACAGCCTACGCAGAGATGTCATAACTGTTACCAAGCAACTGTCATGTTAGCAAGGGTCAAAACTTGTCTAATTTAAACTGAAAATTGACAGCCTACTTTGCAGCTGATGCCATCAACATTCCATGGGGGTGTGATGCTAACTAGAGGCACTGCTCTGTCTGAAGCTCTGATACTCAAGTCTGACTTAATCTGCGTTTTGTTTTAACACATCTGATCAGAAAGAGCTGACTCGGTTGGAGCGACAACAGATGAGATGATTTATGCTGATAAACAAGTCCCTCTCAAATAAAATTATAGTCAGAAGTTACCAACAGTTTTTCAGTTGGTTACTCTCACTTTTTTGTTGAAAATCAAACTCCTAAACAGGACCATGACCGTTCTTATTGATCACTGGCTCCAAAATGTGCTGTTTAAATCGATTTTATGTTTTCTTGAGTTTCAGACTAATGTGTGTGTCTGCTAATGTGTGCATTGTGTCACCATGGTAGGGTTAGGGTAGGGAATATTTCGCCATGTACATACATATGGAACTCCCCCAGTGTGATGTCACTGCAAAGAATCAGTAGTTATGATTAGACTTATAGAAATAGATGACCCCTTAATTTTGGTAGATCTAATCTGTCAGAAGAATACGTTCCTTGAGGGCAAAGTGCCCCTGCATTTTGGATGGACTTTTCAGTGCTGATGATAGGTAGAGAGGGATTCTTTTTTAGAACTCAGCTCTACTTCAGGCATTTTTGTACTTTTCTTGTCAACTTTTTCCATTAGCTGCCACTTGACTGATGTAAAACTATGGTAAATATTTACCACAGGTGCTATCCCACCAAACCAAGCAAAAACATGAAAATCCAACATAAGCACTTTAAGATATCGGTAGGATCATTATCAGAAGGAGAGCAGTATACGTGGCTGTGCATGGGTGATATTTTTTCCCATTCCATTTCCTGCTTCAACTGGAGGAGTTCGAGTATCTCGCGGTCTGGAGGGGAGCATGGAGCGTGAGATTGACAGGCGGATCAGTGCAGTGATGCAGTCGCTGTAGCCGACTGCTGTGGTGAAGAAGAAGCTGAGGTTAAAGGCAAAGATCTGGATTTCCCGCTCAATCTAAGTTCCTCTCACCTATGGTCATGAGCTTTGGGTAATGATCCAAAGGACAAGATGGTGGATGATACAAGCAAATGAAATGAGTTTCCTCTGCAGTGTGGCTGGGCGCTCCCTTAGAGATAGGGTGAAGAGCTCAATCACACAGGAGGCGCTAAGAGTAGAGGCACTGCTCGTCCATGTCAAGAGGAGCAACTGAAGGGAGGGCATCTGTTCTGGACACCTCCTGGACGCTCCCTGAGGAGATGTTCTTAACGCTTTGTTATAACCATGGCAGCCCATTTTTAAACAGTGTTTTCCTGTTCATCTGAGCTGCCAGGTCTAAAAAAATTTACTTTCGTCAAGACAAAGTTTAATTTAGACCTAAAATTATGACCAAAAAAATCCTGCTTTTCTTTTATTTTCCACTGACACAGTTATGTCAAACAACAGACACTCTATGTTAGGCTCACAGATGTTGACTTTTGACAATATATTTTTGATAAATGTAGCACTTTTCCTCCTTCAAGGCACTTTACATAGGGAACCATTCATACACCAGCGTACACTGACACTGGATGTGAGGTGGGTTACGTGTCTTGCCCAAGGACACAGTGACAGCCTTCATCTGTTTTCATCAGTGGATCTGACTCATGTTTTTGTCAAGAGCAGGATTCAAACCGCCAACTTTCAGACCAATGAACGAACACTCTACCAACTGAGCTACTATCACCCACAGTTTTCAGGTTAAGGTTAGGGTTAGGATCAGGGTCAAGGTTAGGAACAGGTGGGTTCTGGGTTTTACAACAGGTTTGTAAACTGGGTCTTAGCAAAACTCAGCTGTAATATTTAAGCAAAAGAAACTTTTAAATAATAAAGGCCCAACTGTATTTAACAGATCACAAAAACTACAGTCAGTGTCACTGAACTTTAATATTTGCTCTGATTACATCTGCTGATTATGAAATGAACTCTCTCCATGGAAAATACAGCATGCAGCATTTAACTTCGTTAGCTTTGAGTGACATGGAACGCTGAGCCCTGCCCCGGATGAAATGGCGAGAATTTAGGGAGTTCCCATCTAACAACTTATAACAGAGAAATATATAATTCAATTCACCAGTTTTTCTGTGGCCCTGTGGTAAAATGGATTAGTCTGAAATAGATGAGATAGGCTCTGTGCACTGGAGGAAGGGCTGAGGCTCTTATTAAAGCAGGTTTTTCCTATGTTACACTGTGATGTTTATAGTCCATCATAAATCTCTCACTTCATCTATAGATTTTTTTTCTATTCTGCTTCTCCCTTCAGCAGATATAAACATCACATCTTTCTCCTCAGTGTTAGGGTTAGGGTTAGTCAATTAGAACATTTGTTATAGCAATTAAAATGTGCTGTAATGACCATCTGGAGATAAGCATGTGACACAACCAGGTGTTTGATTTTTTTTACAGCAACAAAAACAACTTTAACTGGATAAATGCCAGACAGATATATTTAATGACCTACTGTGGAACATTCGAGGCAAAACTATACCAAATCTGCCCCTTAAAGTGCCTATGACAGGTTAGACTACGGATTTGACTAAAACACAGTTAAGATCATTATATTTAAGATTTTTACAAAAACATTCACACTTGTTTTCCCAATTTGGCCATTTTTTTTAGGTTTAAAATTTTACTTCCTGGTTGGAAATCATGACATCAGACTAGGGAATTCCATAACCCAGTGTGATGGCTTCATTGTTTTAGAACTCTCAACTTCCACTTCCTGGAATTTTAAACATATTTTTCAACTTTTCTTCGTAAACTGCTTTTTGATTGGTGTAAATCTATCATTTATATTTACAACATGTATTATCCTCGTCTCCATGCCCGGAGATCTGGTCGTCGAGGCCCCCGCCTTCAACTGCCGCCCAGATCTCTCTGAGGAGCCAGCTGAGGTGGCTCAGGCATCTGTTCCGGATGCCTCCTGGACGCCTCCCTCGGGAGGTGTTTCAGGCATGTCCCACCGGGAGGAGGCCCCGGAGAAGATCCAGGACACGCTGGAGGGACTATGTCTCCCGGCTGGCCTGGGAACGCCTTGGGGTCCCCCCGGAGGAGCTGGAGAAAGTGTCCGGGGTGAAGGAAGTCTGGGAGTCCCTGCTTAGACTGTTGGTCCCGCGACCCGGCCCCGGATAAGCAGAAGAAAATGGCTGGATGGTATTATCCTACCTAATTAAGTCAAAATTTAAGAATAATAAAAATCTGTCATATGCACTTTAAGGTTCTATTTGTTATTTTTGTTGAAATTGAATTATACATTTCAAAATACTTAGCCTATCCCGACTATAGGAAGAACTACATGAACAAAGACCCATTTGTTTTTATGCTCAAGGGATTTCAGAGTGGTGCAGTGGGTTAAGCATTCTTCCACCAATCAGAAGTTATGCAGTTTGAATCTTCCCTATACTCATACTGTCTTTGTGTCCCTGGGCAATACACTTTACCTTGTCAGTTTAGTGTTTCTAAATGCCAGGTTAAGCAGTAATTGAAATATTACCAAGATATTTATTGTGGTAGGCTAGTAAATTACACCAGTTTAAATATAAATAATGAAGTTATAAAGCACATTTCAGATTGTAGTTCTCAGTCTGTGCCCTGCTGTTCTACACTGAGATCCATACCCTCCGATCCATACGCTTTGGTGGGTTTCTGTATTAATGTTAATTACATTAAGTTCTTCTTTCCTCTAGTTCAGTGGATAATTAGCTATTTGTCTTAATGAGTGCTGGAAGGATCACTTAAAGCAACTTTTCAAGGTTTGCAATTAGTAATACAGTACTCTGTGGTAGATATGGAAAACAAAGGCTATTGCTCTCAATAGAGCGGCTGCATTTATAAGTTTAAAAGACTTACTTTGTGTATTCTGTATGAGTCTGCAATACCAACAAACTGTTCCGTAAAACACGCTGCCCTCCTGACCTCCCATTCTCCATTATAAATGTTATTTTTCCGACTGTAAACCTTTTGAAGGGTTCATTTCATTTGAGACTACCCTGGATATAAACTGTCTGGTACATAGCTCTTAGATAAAGCTTTTCTATTTGCACAAATATGAATGTATCATCCCGTGTGCATTGGACTATAAAATGTAGCATTGAAAGCTTGTAAAAGGCAGCAGTGGACCAAAGGGTACGTCTTTTACTGCGCGCCACTGTGGTGACGGCTGCGCGCGCGGAACCGTCACGTGTGCGCGGAGAGCCTAGAAGAGCCGCGTGCCCTTCCAGTCCCAGTGTTACACCTGCGTCTGGAGCGAGAGGTTTGAGCTCAACATGTAACTTCTTTTACACGAGACATGGAGAACCAGAGCGACGCAGTGCTGCCGCCCCCCACCAAAGCGCTCCTCGGGGTCGGTTTGGATAACTTAATCTCGCTGTTCATTTTCGCGCTGATCTTCATTCTGGGGGTCCTGGGGAACACTTTGGTGATCACGGTGCTCGCGCGCAGTAAACCCGGGCAGCCGCGCAGCACAACCAACATCTTCATCCTGAACCTGAGCGTGGCGGACCTGTCCTACCTGCTCTTCTGCGTGCCCTTTCAGTCCACCATCTACGTGCTGCCCACCTGGGTGCTGGGCGCGTTCATCTGTAAGTTCATCCACTACTTTTTCACCGTGTCCATGTTGGTCAGCATCTTCACACTGTCCGCCATGTCCGTGGACCGTTATGTGGCTATAGTCCACGCGCGGAAATCCTCTTCTATTCGCGTGGCAAGGCACGCGACTCTGGGTGTGGTGCTGATTTGGGCGCTGTCTTTGGGCATGGCGTCTCCTGTGGCACACTTTCAGGGCATAGTGGAGCGCGAGGACAACAACACGTTCTGCTGGGAGGTCTGGCCCGACCATCACCGGAAAGTCTACGTCCTGTGCACGTTTGTCTTTGGATACCTGCTGCCGCTCGTGCTCATCTCCGTCTGCTATGCCAAGGTGAGTATGCGTCAGGGCGCGCGGTTTTACGCAGGATGGACGGAACTGTTTTTTCTTTTTCTTTGTAAAAAAAAAAAGTTGTAAACCTAAAAGGCTCCGTAAAAACACATGTATGTTGTTGCAGGTTTTAAACCACCTTCACAAAAAGCTGAAGAATGCTTCCAAAAAGTCCGAGCTCTCCAAAAGAAAGGTCAGTGCTGCCTCTGTAAATGAACTCAGACTGGAGTCATTTAGATCAACTTCATCTTATGTTTCCACTCAGATGAGCTGTAATTACAGCCTCTGTGGGGATGGATCAAATCAAACACTGCCAGCCACCATTGCTCAGAGACACTCTGTAAAAGCAGACCTACTCAAATCAGTTTGCATAAACTAAAATATAATTTGACAGAATTTATGTAAATTAGATATGCAAATTAGCATCATATATGTGCGTTTGCCTCTTTGTGTGGATGGATTTCCATTTGTAAGTCCATGTCCAACCACTGGACTAAACGTGTAAGTTGTGCTTTCAGCTCAGAACACAAATGAAATGCATTGGTTGTCATAGAAATGTGATGAATGGGAAGAATACTACAGTGTCATAAAGATAAATATAGTTTATGTAGGTTTAAGAGCAGAGATTTTGTGACTCAGAGGAAATGACTGAAGCTGTTGAGATTCTTTGAACATGATGAGATACCTGGACAGCTGGAAAGGTGGCGTCTCCTGTTTGTTCTATGGAGACTGAAAAGTTGAATACCATACTTTGGAATATTGGAGGTACTGTAAAGCAATAATATCTCAGTGGAGACCAATCACTGCCAGGCCCTCTATCAGAAAAGTTACACAATGCACCTTTAAAGTGAGCAGTCCATTCTCTTGCATTCAGCTGTAACGATGCACTGTACAGACGTATGGTGTGTGGTACAAAGGACTTCCAGAGTGTGTCCATGGAGCAGGACAGAGACAACAGCCTGTCCCCAAAATTTCTTTCTTGTCCGGTGATGGTGCTGTGCAAAAATATAACTGTAATGATGGAGAGGAGCTTGTTTAGGGCCCTCTTCTCAGCCACAGATGTGAGTGAGTTAAGCTCTGCACCCGCTACAGATCTTGCCTTTCTCACCAGCTTGGGTGAGAAAGTGGAGGAAAACGTGGAGGAAATAAGTATTTGTTGATTTTGTAGGTTTGCCCACTGGCAAAGAAATGAACAGTCTATAATTTTAATGGTTTATTTTAACATTGAGAGATAGAATATCAAAAAGAAAATCCAGAAAATAGCTTAAAAGAAAATATATAAACTGATTTGCATTTCATTGTGCGATATAAGTATTTGATCCCCTACCAACCAATAAGAGTTCTGGCTCCCACAGACCAGTTAGACTCTCCTAATCAACTCCTCACCTAAATTAGACACTTGTTTTAACTAGTCACCTGTATAAAAGACCCCTGTCCACAGAATCAGTCAATCAATCAGACTCCAAATTCTCCAACATGGGAAAGACCAAAGAGCTGTCAAAGGATGTCAGGGACAAGACTGTAGACCTGCACAAAGCTGTAATGGGCTACAAAACCATAAGCAAAAAGCAAAATGACCATCAGTCAATCTCAGTCTGGAGCTCCACACAAGATCTCACCTTGTGGGGTTTCAGTGATCACGAGAACAGTGAGAAATCAGCCTAGAACTACATGGGAGGAGCTAGTCAATGATCTTACAGCAGCTGGGACCACAGTCACTAAGAAAACCATTGGTAACACTTTACGCTGCAATGGATTAAAATCCTGCAGTGCTCACAAAGTCCCCCTGCTTAAGAAGGCACGTGTGCAGCCCTGCCTGAAGTTTGCCAATGAACACCTCAATGATTAACCCTAACCCTAACCCTAATGATTTAGAGGGTGACTGGGAGAAGGTGCTGTGGTCAGATGAGACCAAAATCAATCTCTTTGGCATTAATTCAACTCGCTGTGTTTGGAGGAAAAGAAATGCTGCCTATGACCCCAAGAACACCATCCCCACCATCAGGCATGGAAGTGGAAACATTTTGCTTTGGGGGTGTTTTTCTGCTAAGGGCACAGGACAACTTCACCGCGTCAACGGGAGGATGGACAGAGCCATGTACCGTTAAAATCCTGAATAACAACCTCCTTCCTTCCACCAGGAAACTGAAAATGGGTCGTGGATCTTCCAACATGACAATGACTCAAAACATACAGCCAAGGCAACGAAGGAGTGGCTCAAGAGGAAGCACATTAAGGTCATGGAGTGGCCCAGCCAGTCTCCGGACCTTAACCCTATAGAAAACCTATGGAAGTGACAGTCACAAAACCTTAATGATTCAGAGATGATCTGCAAAGAGTGGACCAAAATTCCTTCTGATATGTGCGCAAACCTGATCATCAACTACAAGAGACATCTGACCTCTGTGCTGCAAACAAGGGTTTTGCCACTAAGTACTAAGTCTTTTTTGGCTAGAGAGTTCAAATACTTATTTCCCTCAGTGATCTGCAAATCAGTTTATACATTTTCTTTAGTTATTTTCTGGATTTTCTTTTTGATATTCTATCTCTAAATGTTAAAATAATAGTTCATTTCTTTGTCAATGGGCAAACCTACAAAATCAGCAAGGGATCAAATACTTATTTCCTCCTCTGTATATTCTACTTTGAAGTCTTTTCAATACTGAAATTTCGAAATCAATTTCGATATTAGGGAATACTAAGGACTCGATACTCAATACAGATTCCAATACAGTAATGACAAGACAAAAAAAACACACACACACAGACTCTTTATTTAGACAGTAGCAGTACCTTATATATATATATATATATATATATATATATATATATATATATATATATATATATATATATATATATATATATATATATATATATATATATATATATATATATATATGTTTGGCTTTGAGATGTAGACAGACTAATAATAAAGGATTACTCAAACATGTGTTTTTGATGTGGTAACACGATTGACTTAAAGTGCCCAAGAGTCAATTTTGAAGAGGAGAGGAGGAGATGAATGAATATAGTGAACAGACAGGAGGATGTAGAGGAGACGAGGCTCGTCTCAATATGTTCTGTTTTATCCCAGTGCCCAGCATGCTAATAATGTAATTAGTCCTTCAGTGGAAATAGCAAACGTGGTTTCGGAGCCTGGAATGGCTGTAATTGTATCCTGACTGTTCTGTTCAAATCCATTAACATTTTCACTGGAAATCTGAGTAGCACGTCCCAGAGTAGCAGTGGACGCGATCGCCATAATGTCTGAACTGGAGATTCAGACTGAGCCCCTGGACAGACTTTTGACTTTTACGAAATTAGTTCATTTTAAGTCAATTATTTTATACAATGAGCTGTTAGAAATGTAGTTCATGCACTTACCCAGTAATTTACTTCACAAATCATCTCCTAATTATGTTTTAAGTGCCATGCTAATACAATACTCCATTCCAAAAAAGAGACCAAAAAAAATTGTCATTTACAAATAATAAACAATGTTACGATATTATGAGCACACATGGTAGTTAGCTTTCCTCCAAGAAGATCCTTGGATCAATTCTCCTGCTGTTGTGCCCTTGAGCAAGAGTGAGTGAGTGGTAATTGGGGAAAAAGCCATTAACTGTAACACACTTTAAGCTATAGGGCTGTGTTATGTGGTGACACATAACTGTGATCTCATCCATGATTTGATGTTTTCTGAATATCGTCATTTTTCAGCTGGAGTGACAAAGATAATGACAGTGACACTTAAACAGTTAAAGGTCCTATATTACACAAAATGTACTTTTGCTATGTTATAAATGTTACCTCCTCAAAAACAAACCTGGAGTAGTGTTTAGTTTCATTCACACATGTTTGAGTAATCCTTTATTATTAGTCTGTCTACATCTCCAAAGCTCAAAATGCTCTGTTCCACCTTGTGATGTCATGAAGGGATAGTTTTCAAGTTAACATCAGCCTTTTACTTTTTGTTCAGTAGAGATGGGCAATTCCAGGCTGAAGTCATCCAAATGAATTTACTGAAGGAGTGGAGAGTTTAAAAACATTATTACAATGTGAGCCCTTTTAATTATGATCTGATTTTTGCCATATTGCCAACCATTTACTTTGACAGTATATGTGATCATTGAAATCCTTAGTTACACATCATAGATTCAGGCTTATCAGTATTTATATTAAATCTATGTCTAAAATACTTTATCTGTATTGTATATTTTAAGCATCTTTGAGTGTCCAAAAAAGTCCTATATAAATCTGGTCCATAATAATAATAATAATAATAATAATAATAATAATAATAATAATAATAATAATAATTATTATTATTATTATTATTATTATTATTATTATTATTATTATTATTATTATTATTATCATTATTATTATTATTATTATTATTATTATTATTTACCTGCCTTCCTCCTCTCTCCTGCAGACCGCTCTGACCGTGCTGGTGGTAGTGGTGGTCTTCTGCCTCTCCTGGTTGCCCCATCACGTGGTCCATCTTTGGGTGGAGTTCGGCACGTTCCCCCTGAACCAGGCCTCCTTCGTCTTCAGGATGGTGGCCCACAGCTTGGCCTACAGTAACTCTTCAGTGAACCCCATCATCTACGCCTTTCTGTCCGAGAACTTCAGAAACTCCTACAAACAGGTGTTCTGGTGCCGTACCCCAGACTGCCCCCTCAATGACCACAGGGACCACCGCAGCAAAATGGACACAGCCCTATCCACCAATATCAGCGCCACATTCAAAAACATAGACTCACATTTCACCAAGGTGATCTGAGCGCGCTAACAATGGTAATGTGACTAATGCTATGTGTACAGAAATAGAATAGATGGACATTTTAATGGAAATAGTTGTGAGAATGTGTTGTATATAATTTTACAACCACTATATTAGACTTTTTTGTTTAAAGGGGACATATTGCGCTATTTTCTGATCTATGGTGATGCTATAATGTTGTTTCCTCATCAAAAACATACCTGGAGTTGTGTTTAGGCTGTGTTCTACTCTCAAACTAAAAACACTCTGTTCCACCTTGTGATGCCATGTGTTGATCCACTGTGTTTTTAAACTCCACGCACCTTCACTAGAATCATTTTGGATCATTTCAGCCCTAGAATTGCCATTCTCTGCTGAACAAAAGGTAAAAGGAGCTTAAAAACTACCGCTTCATGACATCACAAGGTGGAACAGAGCATTTTGAGCTTTGGAAATGTAGGCAGACTAATAAACTAGGATTATTCAAACATGTGTGAATAAAACGAAAAACAATTCCAGGTTTGTTTTTGAGGAGGCAACCACATTCTAACATGGCTTAAAGCTCAAAAGAGTCAATTTTGCGTAATATAGGACCTTTAAAAGAATTTGCTGTAAAAAAAAAATGGATTAGAAAGACAGTGGAAGGACCTCAACTTGGAGCGCAAAGAGCTCTTCTACACTGGCCCTATCCTGCAACAGTAATGTGTATAAGTGCATTGGACAGACAATGACTATAACTGTATAAATGTAAATGTGCAGACTCCATGTTCAGTGAGATCTGAGGCTTGTTTCTCAGACTGTGTACAGTATTTAATTAGCAAAATGTAAATTTAAAGAGAATGTTTATGATATGTTTGGTTTTATGTCAAGACACTGTACGTATCAACAGAATTGTGTCTTAAAACGTATACAGTGGAATTTACATAACAATATGGAGCTGAATTATAAATGTATTTGTGGTTTTCTACACAGACAAGAAAGACTGCAAAGAAGCAATTATTTTATTTTTATTTTTTGAGAACTCCAGAGCATTCGCTAACTAATTAAGGAAACATGGGAGCATTATCAGTGAGTTCTGTCGTTATCTGATTTTATTTTGGTATGGGAATTCTCTCTACAGTCTCTTCCCACAAACAGATCATGATTCAGGTCCTTTCCCACGAAATATAGACTAATATAAACCCTTTTTTGTACAGAGGAGACAACAATTTAGTCTGAAGTTCTATGATTGGCACTCATAGAATGTAGTTTTACTAAGAAATCATTTGGCAATACCTGTAAACCCCTGTAAATTAATAAATGCAACATAGATACTTTTAATGTATAGACTGTAAAAAGAAGTGGACAAAGCGAGTGTGACGTCACCCATAGCGTTCAGCTCCAGTCAAATGAAGCTCACCAA
The DNA here is from genome assembly GCA_029959045.1 of Taenioides sp. WSHXM2023. NCBI lineage: Eukaryota > Metazoa > Chordata > Actinopteri > Gobiiformes > Gobiidae > Taenioides > Taenioides sp. WSHXM2023. The sequence goes on from CM057097.1 coordinate 24,078,416, forward strand.
GGCTAGCAGTTATAGGGGCGAATTTGGAGCCAACCTGCATATAATGGGAATTTATTAACGCACAAAATTCAGAAATAATAAACATACAAACATTGGCTACAATATTCCAGTGTAAGTCATTTGGAGCCAGGGTCAGAAGGAGCCGGAAGCGCCTCCATGCTAACTTCCTTTGGAACGCAGCGGCTAGCCGGTTAGCTATGTTCATTTATTTATACAGTCTATGGTTTAATACTGTGGACCCAACACTGGAAAAGTCGCACAGATGGGAGATTTTAAATTTTAATAATTTAAAAAGGTCAAATAATGTCAGTCGTCATGTCATGTGTTCTTATGTATGAATTCAAAATGCTGACGCACTCCAAAAGGTTTCATTTAGTTAAAGTGCTTATAACAGGTTAGTCTAATTTTACTAAAACACAGTTAAGATCATTATCTTTATATTTAATAGTATACAAAATACATTTCCTGTTAAATCTTTGTTGCTCAGGAAAATATATGGTCTCATTGTAAGATAGTGATGGTGATTTAAATGAAAAAAAAAAAAAAAAAATCTGTCTCACTGCAGTCATATTCTGCTGTTTTGTTCCTATATATAAAGTAAACATCATTTCCGTGTTGGGTATTTTGTTCTTTGTTGTCGTGGAAACGGAGGATAGCAGCCCTTCCATAGCTTTAGTACAGGTCTCTTTTCTTTGCCCCTATGCCCCATGCTCTTCTATGGTCTAGTATGTGGACGTAAGAGAAGCTATTTATTCATTTAAACTAAGTGATGGAAATGACCCTGACCTGGAAAAACAAACAACAATCAATCTATTCACAGGTAAACCTATGTGGAAATATTTCTAAACCTACCATAGACTCTAGGGATACGATATGTTCACAATATGCATCTCATAGTACGATTTTGTGCTAAAAAAAGTTATGAATATGCTTCTTTTCTGTCATAATCCAAGTAATTAAGATTCAAAAGTGTTTAATAACAGTTATTTCATCATGTAGATTGGACTGAAACAGAGCAAAGGATCGTTATGGTAAATGTACTTGTAATTCGATATATTGTGATGACCCACAGTATTATTGTGGGGCTTTTGACGATACAATATCACAATACTTCATTATTATTACATTCTTAATAGACTCTGTAGGCCTGTTGTCAAATAAAATGTCATAAAATGCTCAGTATATAATTCACAAATGTATTGGTTAAACGTTAAAACCTCTATTGCACAGCACAAAACATATTCATATCACTTGATTTAAAAAACAAACAAAAAAAAAAAACAGTTGGTTGACAGTTAAAGCTGCATTGTGTAACTTTTCTGTTGGAGGATTTGCCACCTGCTTTTCTCCATGGAGATGTTACTGCTTTGTTTGGAATATTTCACAGTATGGCATTAAACCTTTCTATCTTCATGGAGACCAAACCAGACCAAGTTACAGGTCAGATCTGTGGAGAGGCAAACCCGTTCACAGTCAGAATGTCTGTTTTTCTAGGTATTTTTGAGCTAAGAAACTACCTCTAATTGAATAAATGTAAGGTAGAGCTGTTTAATGTCATACTGTGGAACATTCTTGGCAGAGCAATGACATCTCCATAGAAAGAAGCAGGTGACCAACCCTCTACCAGAAAATTTAAACAACGCACCTTTACTCTTTCTGTTTTCTTTGTGTTTTGAGTCTGGAGAGAGAGGTGGGGTGTTGGAGTTTTTATTTGTGTTTGTTTGTTTGTTTGTTTGTTTGTTTGTTTGTTTGTTTGTTTGTTTTCTTTATGTACAATTTCAGAAATGGAAAAAATGGTAGAAACATTACGCTGAAAGCACATATAACATCTTTAAAATGATTCATACATTCAATACTTTATTGGACAAATAGATTACAGACAGTCGTATGTGACCTGGACTTGAATCTGAACTGTGGTGATGTGTATTCTTATATATTTTCCATCTAAAACAAACATGGCAGCTTACATGTTAAAAAAAGAGGAAAAAAAACAACATAAAGGTCTGAGAAACAGCATGGATTTTCTCAGAATCAGCAGTCAAAGCACCAAATTATTTCTTATCTTAGGTAAAAGACTGGATTTTTCTGAACTCAGACTGCCAACTTTTACCTCCTGCACTTTAGACCTCTGTCTCTTCAGCAGTGGTGCCAGACAGACAATTTAAAAGGAAGTATCGTCTCTCATTTTAACATTTCTTTAGTGGAATTATCCTGTCCCCATATTAATCTTTTTGCAATTTTCCCACACGGCAGTTTTGGTTTCAGAACAATGTCTCTCTTTAACGTGTAAGCTGAAGTCATCTTTAATTCATAGGTTTTTGGTGACTTTTTAACATTCAAAAGATATAATATTGTGTTTTCATCGCTATGGCAACGTTCTTTTTCATCATTCTGGAGTTCAAGGCTTTGTACTGCCCGTGGTTAACACTCACATCAGAAGGTCAAAGGTTAGATCAGCGGGGAATTGGAGTGGTGTGTGCATGTGTACTGCACATTCATTGGTTTGTTTTGAATTACCAGTTGCTTTTTATCACTTTGAAACCCATGGATAGACTTTGTTCTATAGATTGACACGATAATGCATCCTCTTCAATACAAACAAACAAAGAACCACCAATAAAACACAATGACTGCTCTACAGTTTTTTTTGTAACTGATTCAGACCTGGTTTATATCTGGATTACCTGATTTGGTCTTTGAGTGCGTTCACACTTGTATGCTCACATAAAAATTTAGACTAAACTGGGACTAAACTTGAGCTAGACCAAACCCTTCACAGCAAGAAGGATTCTCGTGATATTTGTGAGTTCACAAACTCATGAGAATCCATCTTATCACCCGCTCGTACTATAGGGCCCGACAGGTGGAGGGTGACCAATCATGTCGCAGCATTAAGGTTTGTGCCACAACGAAGCGCCAAAAACAAACATGGCGATGCCTACAGACTTACTTCATCAATACGGACTATTTAGTCTGTGAAAAATGTGCAGACGGCAACGGCTTTGTGCATTTGTGGACATGGAAGATGTCTGTGCATGTGTAGAATTCAGTTCAGTGCTATACACATCAGTTTTATGGTTAATCTAGACCAAGACTAAATTAGGACTAGAACAAGACCAAACCAAGTCTACACTGGGCTCAAACAGCCGAACGAGGAGTCCTGGGCAGAATGGAGAACTTCTGTGCATGGTTTCCAAGCAGTGGATCTGGATATGGGTCCTTGCTCCCGGTTGCTCCAACAGCATTGAAAGATGGGTCAAATGCAGAAAACCATTTTCACTGTGGGGACAATTATAGAATAAAGTCTCCATTTTTAAAGCACTGGCCCATTATCTCTTGACACTTCTGATTAGAATCCTTTTTGCTGCAGCTGTTGTAATAGTAGTTAAAGTAGATGTTTGGTAACCAAGACTCAAACTGCCCTGTTCATTTAGTTTTGAGGGAATTAGCTGCAATAAAAATAATGAAGTTTCTGCATTAAATAGTTCTTTTCAGCTAAAGTTGATCCTTGAACTCAATCACTACTATGACCTCTTCACGCATATGTCTGGTTTTAGCTTTGCTCGAAATGGTCTGTTTTTGCTAATGTTTGTCCAGTTATTTGCAACAGATAACAATACTGGGTTTTTGATAAATCTTTTAGAATAAAAGATAAATGAGGAAATAAACATATATACTGTGAGACATTACCAAACATGTGCCCGAGAGGAAGCTAAAAAGTAAAAAAAAACATCTTTACATTCTTTAACCACTGTGAGATATGCACCGCCACATCTCTTTGTCTCCAAGGAGATGTTATTGCTTTGACTATTTATTACTGAGTGGGTTTAAACTTAACTATCTCCATTGAGAACAGCTGCCGGTACCATCATACTGGGTTACAGGTCAGATCTATGGAGAGGCAATCCTGCTCTCAGTAAGAATGCATGTCTATCAATGTACTTGTGAATAATAAAACTTGTAGTGACATAAATTAATGAAACAAGTCCAGGTTCACCCTCCTATATAGATCTGCTCTAGTCCTTTGTACATTGTTTATTTTAGATTTTGTTTAATCCATTAAAGGTCATATATTATGCCAAAGTAACTCTTGTGAGCTTTTAGCTATGTTATAACCTCTACAAAAACATACCCGGAGTTGTGTTTTGTTTCATTCACACATGTTTGAGTAATCCTACATTATTCTGTCTACATCTCCAAAGCTCAAAATGCTCTGTTCCACCTTGTGATGAAGCGGTAGTGTTCACTTTAACACTACTTTTTACTTTTTGTTTATTAGAGATTGGCAATTCCAGGACTGAAATTATCGAAATATATAGCAAAGGTGTATTGAGTTTAAAAACACGGTAGAGCACTTCTTATATTACTCCATTCCCCATCACAAGGTGGACCAGAGTGTTTTCAGATTGAGAGAAGAAAATGTGCCTAAATATGCAGGATTTGTGTGTTAAAATGCATGTGTGAATGAAACAAAACACAACTACAGGTCTGTTTTTGACGAGGAAACAACATTATAACAGAGATCAGAAAATAATGTAATATGGACCCTGGTTGCCATAGAAATTAACAATTCAAAACAAAACCTGTTATATCTTTTGAAAGGTGAAAAGTACTCAAAATGGCGCCTATAACAACAGGAAGCCCTTGAATAAACACAATTTCTGATGTTGTTTTGTTGACGTCCTTTTGTTAACACGGCTAATCTGGATGTGAGGTGTGATATAATCCAAATTACAGAGTGTTATTGTGAGAAAATGAATGGGATTACCAGAGAGCCCACAGGTACAATGGGCCCCACACTGTCAGAAGTCCCCCTGTAATTTGGATTACAGCTGCTTTTGTCACTCATTATCGCTATACTGGAAACCTGAATAAAATGAACAATGCTTTGTAATAATAATAATGTTGCATAGAGGGAATAAAAAGATATAAACAGCTATGGACTTGAGAACAGGAGACTAAAATGAAACCAGACCAAGAGCTTTCCAGGGCTCTCATATCACATAGAGGCACTGAAGTACACTCCAAAAAATAAAGCCTTCTATGACCCTCTTCTAGTAATGAAAAATATGAACTTACATGTCAAGGGCCCCAGCCACAGTGTAATCAAACCAAAAGCAAATCAGATCTTCTCCACTGCAATAATTATGTTTATTACTCTCATTTATTTGTTGTATAGCATGTTGTTTTGATGCTATGTATGTGTTTTACTGAGATTTTACTGTTTGTCTGAATTAAGTGTTAAAGGTGCATTGTGTAACTTTTCTGGTGGAGGGTCCGTCAAATGCTTTTCTTCATGGAGATGTTGTTGCTTTGTCTGGGATGGTATTAAACTTTTCTATCTTCATGGAGACCAAACCAGACCAAGTTACAGGTCAGATTTGTGGAGAGGCGACCCCGCTCACAGTCAGAATGCCTGTTTTTCTAGGTATTTTTGAGCTTTAAAATCACCTGTAATTCAATAAATGTAAGGTAGAGCTGTTTAATGTCATACTGTGGAACATTCCAGGCAGAGCAATGACATCTCCACAGAATCAAACAAGTGACAGACCCCAAACATAAAGTTATACAGTGCACCTTTAAAGATAAAATGCAGTTTTAACTTGGAACAAATCTATCCGATTCTATATGTATTGTGCTTTTCCAGATGTTCCCTTCTGACAGCCACCAATCACTCACACCATGTTGGATGTCCATGCACTTCAGGGACATTACATTGACTTCCTAGAGACTGATCCTAAACTTAACCATAATTACTTGACTAACCTTAAACCAAAACCTATTTTAACTGATATTTTATCTTTTATCTCTTTTTTTATACATATTGTTGATCTAATAATGAAGAATTTATGTCACGGGGACCTGATGTTTGTCCCCATAAAGAAACAGACCTCAAAATGTGATACTCTTACACTAACATTCATACATATAGGTAGTACCTGAAGTGCTTTGCCCAAGGACACAGACATTTGATCAGAGTAGGGATCCAACCACCAATTGTGGAGTTTACGTGTGAAGTACAGGCTAAATGGATGCCCTTCCAACCACCTCCATCACTCACACAACTTTCATACGAGGCAATGTGGGTGAAGTGACTTGCCTAAAGATACAACAACAGTTTTAGCCACTGTCACCCCACACTGGCACCTGGGTCTCCCATACAAGTACTAACCAGCCCCAGCCCTGCTTAGCTTCTGCTTAGGCTTTGACAAGGAGGCTTTGAAAGGGTCATTTTAACTCATTCAAGGACAAACGTGCATTACTATGTGCGAATGTCACAGTAATTATATTTGAAAAGAAGGGTGGCATTCACAGCCCCTCTCCACATGAGTCTAAACCTCAATGCTGGAATTGAATTGCCTATAGACACAAACAAAGCGAATAATTGGTGAGTACATTTGAGCATACGGTGCTGTGAGTGTGAAATGTAATGGGTATATTCATTGGAAATGATGGAGAAGTCTGTTCTGACTAGAGCCTGTGCATAATGTAATCAGACAGATGTAAATTAGCATCAAAATCCTGCTGTGGTTTAATATAGCAGCTGCCTCAGGGCTTTGATCAATAATGAATACCAAAAACAGTAATGCAGCGTTCAGTGTATTCATTTAAAGAAGACATATTGTGCTTGTGTCTGCTATATCGTTATGATCTATGGCAAAAGGAGAAATTCAATTTGTCAACTGGACAAAGTTTAATTGGTCGAATTCGTTTCGCAGCTCATCCAAGCTGCTTCTTCAGTTCATTTTTATGATCTATGTCACCCGTGGATCATTATGTTATAATTTGCACATTTTAAATCGCAATATTAATCAAAAATGGCTTAATAAAAGAAACAAGTCTGCTAATTTTTGTGTTAGGAAACTGTGGTGCCCAATGGGAGATGACGTCGCCATAAACGTCATCATAACAAAGAGCTGTGCAGTTGTTGGCACCTCCTATGGACAGCTGCAGATCACGCTATGTATGTGTGTATGTATGTGTATCACTGATTAAGTAAATAAAATTGGAGAATGAAGTAAGTACAGGGCAGTGGCAATAAGTGTATCCTGGCTGAAGCCACAAACTCCTAGTAAAGAAGATAGGTGGAAAAGGGTTAAAGATGTGATTGAAATGGAAAAGCAATTTAAAATGATGAAATTTGAGGCTTTCTGAGTACCTGTAATACAAAGTTGAAAGCTCTGAAAAGTCTATGTTGCATAATAGGTCCGCTTTACCTGATCAATCTGTGATGAATTCAGGTCAGTGAAAAAGGGTAAGGCTTTTAATTAAGAAACTTGTAGACACCTTTTAGCTGCAGGTGCATCAAAAGGTCAAGTGCCGTCTGAATGATTCCAGCGGCGGTACAGGAAAGAGTTTTCCATTTTGCATAATGTAAAAATGAGACTTTAAGAGCCACTTCTCTGGTGGAGGGTCTGACACCAGCTTCTCACCATGGCGGTCATATATTACGCAAAACTGACTCGTGAGCTTTAAGTCATGTTATAATGCTGTTACCTCATCAAAAATATATCAGAGTTGTGTTTTCTGTTCAAAAGAAGAACTCTAAAAAACCTAAATATGCAGGGTTTGTATGTTAAACATGTGTGAATTAAACAAAACACAACTCTAGATGTGTTTTCATGAGGAAACATTATAACAGAGATCAGAGAATAGCCTAATATTGACCTTAAAGCTTATCAATCTTGCACTTATTCAATTACAAGTGTTTTTACCGCTCAAAAAATACCTTGGAAAAACATGCATTCTCTGCAGATCTGACCTATATGAAAATAAATATGTTTAATGCCATACTGGGGAACATTACAGGCAAATAAACGTCTCCATCGTAGATTCGGCTGCTAATCTATACAATCAAATAAATGCTCTGGTCACAGCATAAACATGTAACTTCAGGATTCAGGAAATGTCACTGTTGTAAACGTCACTGTACACCAGAGGGCAGTGCTGGAATACTTCTGGTACAATGACAAAGTATTCCTGTAATTTCTTTTTTCACTTAAGCTTGTGGTCTGTACATTCTCTATCCCTCCCATAAGACAAAACCACACAACCAAATCAGATATAAAGACTGTTTAATTGAGTGTGGATTGATTTTGTGCAGGGCCCGTGTCTGACAGAGCTCTTTAGCACAGCATTAAGATCAATGTGTGGCTTTATATCAGAGAAGAAAAACTGCGGTCGACCTCAAATGAACTAGAAATTACTTACAAACTCATTTAGCGATACAGTGGTTTATGTCAGACTTCTGTAATGCAATGTGTAAATGAAAAGCATATTATTCAGGTCTAGTTATGAACAATAATTCAAGCTAAAATGTGCGTTCTTCTAAATATAGAAGCAAAAGAAAAATTCAATTCCGTCAACTGAACAAAAGAGTGAAGAGGTTTTGCAGCTCATCCAAGCCGCCTCTTCAGTTTTGTCAGATTCATGGTGGACACTGCCTTACATCTGCCTGAAGGGAGGACTCTGAAACTACTCTGACACTAACACACCGGTTTGTTTACATCTTCTGTTTGTTGACGAGATCTGTTGAACTGCATTAAGTGTGACCTGTGCCTGAGTCATATTTTGCATAATAGGAGCTCTCACATCTATTAGCATACTGACTATCCTTGTTTTGATTCAAGACTGATAAATGCTATTAGATTAAACAAAATATGACTCAGGCACAGTTCCCACTTCACAATGTAGTCACCGCCAATGTTTTTGAGAAGGAAACAATATTCTAACCATGGCTTGAAGCTCACAAGAGTCAATTTTGCGTAATACAGGATCTTTAAACATAGGTCTAGACATATATCCCCATTGAGACAGGAGAAGTCAGATCTGTGCAGAGGCAAGTCAAAATTCTGAGTATTACAAACATCTACAGTTGTGGAAAAGCTAGACAAAGCTCCATAGAGACAAGCAGGTGGATTACTGTCCCCCAGAAAAGTTACACAGTGTATCTTTAAAGGGCTTATATTACACTCTTTTCTGATCTACGTTATAATGTTGTTTCCTCATCACAAACACACCTGGAGTTGTGTTTTGTTTCATTCACACATGTTTAACACACAAACCCTGCAGATTTAGTTCTTCTCTCAAACAGAAAACACTCTGTTCCACCTTGTGATGTCATGTGGTAATACAGGAAGTTCTCTACTGTGTTTTTAAACTCCACACACCTTCATTAGAATCATTTGGATGATTTCAGATGTGGAATTTCCAGTTTCTACTCAACTAAAGGTAAAATGAAAAGCATTTAAAGCTTTGAAAATGTAGACAGACTAATAAAGGATTACTCAAACAAGTGTGAATGAAACAAAACACAACTCCAGGTCTGTTTTTGATAATTGTAACAACATTCTACTCAATTTTGCGCAATAGAGGACCTTTTAGATCTCAAACTAATGTGAACGGTAAGCAGGTTATAGCGGAGACCTCTTTCTCCAGATTCATAATTGATATTTATCTCTGACTTCTGTCTCTGACCAGATAACAGTGTAGCCTATCCCTGCCACTGAGGATTGTGGGAAACTGAGTCTTGGCGATGAAAAGGCGCCGTGGACCGGACAAGAGCGACCTGTCAGCGGCTCTGATTAATGACCCTTTGAATGGTGTCCACTCTCGCCAAAGCCGCGTGTATCTGCGCGTGCACACCGCCACCGTCTTTTGTTCTGCGGGGAAATGGTCCCCCACCAACTGATAAAGATTTACTGTCAACGCGCCAGATTAAAGCCGAACCACGCCGTCATTGATTTCTGAAAGAAGAGGAGACAGAGAAAAAAAAAAAAAAAAGTCGACATTTTAGGTTGAAGCTCATTCCCAGACCCGGTGGAGATATGATCAGCTTATTTGGGCGCGGGATAATATGGAGTCCCCTTCCACGTGCGAGAATGAACTTTGAAAGAAATAAATTGTAAATATTGATTTCTGAAATGAAGTGTCAGTCTCGCTTCTATCATGGTGCGGGTTGAAAAGGGGATGGTACAGAGGCAGAGAGAGTCCAAAGAGTTTGATTTAAGTGGTAATGGATAAGTTTCAGCAGATAAAGATGAGAGTGGGAGATATTGGATTAAATCAGTGGAGTTTGTGCTCGTGACAAAGATGGGCAAATACATGGGATCTGAAGAGGTCAGGACTCAGAAAGGGCCAGTGCACTGTGGAGTTCAGTTTTAGGTAAACAAATAAACCCCAAATCATTTTCTTCACGGAGCATGACTAGAAAATAAATATAAAGGCATTTTATATTTTCAGTTTCAATCTTCGTCATGCTCCTCCCAATATACATACAAAGACTACATATTTTGGCTTGGGAGAAATTTAAAATAAGATAAGAGGACCTTTATTACCACAATAGAAGATTCCAGTGCTGCAACACAAATTTTAAGAAGGAGAAAAGGAATATGCAATCAAAAATCTTCACAATTAACTCTTAAAATAGACATAAATCTTAGCAATCTGTCTAGAATACTTGAACTAGAGTTAAAGGTGCATGGGTCCGTCAAATGCTTTGCTCCGTGGAGATGGATGATTGTCTGGAATGTTTCTCAGTTATTAAATCTTTCTATCTTTATGGAGACCAAACCAGACCAAGTTACAGGCCAGATCTGTGGAGAGATAACCTCACTCACAGTCAGAATGTATGTTTTTCCAGGTATTTTTGAGCAATAAAACCACCTGTTATTGAATAAATGTAGGTTTTAGCTGTTTAATGTCATACATAGAAGAAAGTGTAACGGGAAATACAGTTTTCTTCATGCCCTTTTCAGATATCACGTGACAACAATGTATAACCCACTGGATGTTATTAAAACTGGAATAAAACTGCTTTGTATTGAAACTCTCACTAGATGGCAGTACTCTCCTGTGTATGCAAATCAGCTACTGTTAAGTTAGTGCCAGTGATCTGACCCCCTTCCATCTCTGTTTCCTCTATCCCCTTCTCTCTTTCTCCCTCTCTCTTTCTCTCTCTCTCCCTCCCGTCTTTTTCAATTTGTACTTTTGATCTTAACTAATGCACTCATTTTCAGTTACACCCGTCTCCACAGCGTCCACCACTCCCCCATTCATCAGTGTTTTTACAAGTGTCTATAGAGGTCAGATCCACACACCTGCACTTAGCCCCTTAATACAGGCCCTCATTCCCCATTATAGTGAATTGATTAAAGCGCACAGAGCAGATCGGTTGGGTTTTGCCTGATTTTGACAGATGACGTGATCCTTTCAATGCCAGGACAGCGCCTCCAGCATCGACTGTCCTTTAATTGCCATTTACATAGTAGGTGAATCATTATATGTCCCCGATTAGTCACTATCAAACTGCACCCACGCCAAAAGCTTATGTGAAGAGAGTCATATAGATTTTAGATGCAAAACATGTTCAAAGCAACGTAGTAAACGGGCTCATTTTAACCCAGGACTCAGATCTGACAACAACAGAAATTATATAAGAATGAAAAACCTCAAAAAGTGTGTTTAGTGTGTTTTTATTTATTTGTTTTGCTGATAAGTTTTCAGCTGATATGTTACTTTGAACATGTTTTGCATCTAAAAAATCTAAAAATAGGTTAAAATGACTCAACACTATTTTCTTATGTACTACTATAATAGCCAGTCCCTTCCATAATCTGTTTGAATCCAAAAAGGACTGGAACCAGACCACAGAGCGTGAAAATCCTCTGTCCAAACTTGAGACCGTCCAACCACAGCCGCTAATTTGTAGCATGTGTCTCTCGAATGCTGAAGACATCTCCTCTTGTATAGTTTAAAACAAAATATATAACTTCTTTTACCTGAGATAAGCAATAATTTGGTCCTTGTGTCGTCCTATGTAGATTTTTCTCCAGCCATGTTTGTTTTGATGCGAACAGAGCGTGCAACTCGCTGATTCGTTAATACATCTGCCTGTCACTCCCTCTAAAATCAGGGAGACAGGATACAGCTCCAGATTGACTTGTTTTTGTACATTTATTTTAAAGCATGTGGTTCTGGCTGGTCACGTAAGCCATTAGACTATTTTGACGCTGTCTTCCTACTTGAAACAGAAGGACGAGAGCGTTTTGACGAAGTACATAATCAATTTCTGCCGGGTGTTTGATTGACAGGCATTATAACCAATCAGACATTAGGTTGACAGCGCTATGTGTTTTAGTTGTTTTCAGTCTCGTGTGCGAGTGTTTTGAAATGGTTTGCAGCATTAGAATGTAGAAAATTTATGTTTAAGGGCAGATTAGATGTTTATTTGTGATATCGTGAAATGCCAAGTTGCTAAATGTTAACAGCCTACTATTATTACTAAGCTATTATCTTTTGTGTCTGACGTGTTTGTTTGGGGTAGGGTCCACTAGTCCGAGGGTCCACTAATCCGAGGGTCCACTAGTCCGAGCTAACCTTAACCAGACTTGGACCCCTTGCCTAAACCTAAACCTAACCCTAATCCTAACCTTAACCAGACTTTGAAAGAAAAAAAAAAGTGGATTGGGGTTTGACCCTCGGACTAGTGGACCCTCAGACTAGTGGGTAGTTTCCGTTTGTTTGTTGACGTTTGTATGTTTGAGAACCACACACCCAGACACCCACACAACCATAGTTCAACATTTTTAATAAAAGTAAAAAACTTATATCATCTCATCGTGCATTCTTACCGGTCACAACAGTTATAAGAAACACAAGTAGCTCTCCCCAAAACAAGAGTCATCTGCAGTTCTTCTTCATCTGTATCTCAGGTGTGAGAAAGTTGGTATGCCCCCTCATCCCCATTTACAGTCTGCTGGGCACTTTTCCAGATCTCAGTGGCCTCCCTGATCCAACGGTGGTGCCTGTTGCCCTCTGTGCCTATCCAGAGTACAACCCAAACTGTCAAGGTATGAAACTAATAGATCTGTACATAAGAATCTTACAAACTAACCACATTTTTGTTTCATTTATTCATTTTCACAGCTAATCTGCATGTGTACCAGTTCAGACTTATTTTGATCATTTCAGTGTCTCAACTTCGAGGCTGTCAGCTATTGTTTTTAGTCTTAAGTACTGACATGTCGAGGTTTCCTACGGAGGATTTTATTGTATTGCTTGGAATATTTTAACAGAAACTTGGTAGCTTTAAGGACAGTTGTCCATTCAAAAGATATAATATTTATTTTTGAATTGTTAATTACTATGGCAACAGTTCTAATCCAGCACATTTCATAAATAAAACCATTTCCAAAGTGCTACACAGTACAAATAATAATAATTTAAAAAAAAATACAACAGGAATGTAAAATAAAGCTCTATTTAACTCCACTAGTCTTCATTAAAACAATAAAACTTGTAAAATCAAATAAGGTAAGGTAAAAACCATAAAAAATAAATAAAAGACACAGAAGACCAAATAACTCACACGATGTTAAAGGCCTGATAATAAAAGTGGGTCTTAAGTCTCGTTTTAATCTTTTATCATTCTGTAACCAATGGACTGAAACTCAAAATTAACAGCCAATAAATACAGCATCATACCCACGTGTGCTTCCCTCTGACCCTGCTCCTCTTTGTTATAACCTGGATTTCTGGTTGGGAGTTTGCGTTTGTACTTTATCAGCCGTATTTGCTCCGCACTTAAACTTTGACGATTTGCTGTGACCCTGGTCTGATCTGGCTTTTCCACGCGCCACTGAGTAATAATGACAAATCGTACTCTGTTTACCAACGATTAGTGAAGAGATGGTGCCGACCCGCTGGTAAAAGCCTCGTTTAAGAGCTTTATTTATTGTTCCATTTGCACACTGGACTTGCTCAGGGTTGTGAATCGTTATTAATTAGACTCAATGTTGCGTAGTGGACATGCAGGTGTGTGTGTGTGTGTGTGTGTTTGTGGGTTTGTGAAAAGAATCATTTGTGGCCAGCCCTGAAAACAGCTCACTACGTCCCATTATATTGATCTAATATAAAAGCTACTCAAAAGGATGAAGTATTAATAGTGTTAAAGGGCCACATATTACGATATTTTCTGTTATAATGTTGTTTCCTCATCACAAACACATCTGGAGTTGTGTTTTGTTTTATTCACACATGTTTAACACACAAACCCTGCATATTTAGGCATATTTTCTACTCTCAAACACTCTGTTCCACCTTGTGATGTCATGTGGTAATACAGGAAGTGCTCCACTGTGTTTTAAAGCTCCATACACCTTCGCTAAAATCACTTGAATGATTTGAGTTACATTTGCGTTGCTCCAGTACACATACTAGTATACAATAATACCAGCACATATGTGACAATTGTGCTGTCTGCATCTAATTATTAAGTGTTTTTATCATCCGCAAACCAGGAAGTAATGCTGATGTGCTTTAAAATTGTGAAATGTGCTTTTAAACTAATTGAAGTGAATAATTAGGATGCTCTGAATGCGTTGACAAAGTGAGGAATACTGTAAGATAAAACTGCTGCAAACTGTTTAAAATAAACTACATCTATTTTCTTGTTTTTAAAATGGTAAAAATCAGGCACAGCGCCTTTAAGAGACCTTGTGGCACAAAAAAAAAAAAAAATCTAAATAGTTTCAGAAAAAATGTTACACTGTTGGCATTTTGAGTATTACATAATTTAGAGTTGACTCAATTTCTACATTAATTAATTCTTAATGTTTGAATCTAAATGTGTAGACTATGCCTATTTTATTAAGGATATATTTGCAGGAAAATGTTAAAAAGCTCAGTCTAAGCTTATATGAAGATGTGATCAACCATAATTCTCAATGTTATTTTTTTTTAGTCTTTCTGTAGCTATATTAATCTATATTAATCTGTTGCTATATATTGCTATGTGTTATGTAAAACCTCACACTTGTAAATTTGAAAGTGAGTCTGTGTGTGAATGTGACATAAGATCTGCCTGTGTCCATTTGCATAATCTGAAAGTAACAATAGGTTGATATGGGCCCTCTTCATTATAATGGGCCCATGGTTGAACACAGTGTTTTTTCCCCGTTTAGATTAATGCATTTTGAAGTGTCCACCAGCCGCTCTCATCCACACAGAGAAGCTTTGAGGAGCTCAGATAGAGGGTGGTCCTGGCTCGCAGTGAGGGGATGTTTTGTGTGCACAGACATCACATCCATATCCATCAATGTAAAATTAGACAGACATGAATATGCATGAACTATATGGTGAATAACCCAAAGGAGCAGTTTGTGTGGTGTGATTTAATATTACATTATTATTTCTGGTGGAGGGTCTGCCAAATGCTTTTCTCCATGGAGATGTTATTGCTTTGTCTGGAATGTTTCACAGTATGGTATTAAACCTTTCTGAGACCAAAACAGACCAAGTTACAGGTCAGATCTGTGGAGAGGCAACCCCGTTCACAGTCAGAATGTCTGTTTTTCTTGGTATTTATGAACAATAAAACCACCTGAAGGAATAAATGTAAGGCAGAGCTGTTTAATGTCATACTGTGGAACATGCACTATGTAACTTTTCTGGTGGAGGGTCTGTCACCTGCTTGTTTCCATGGAGATGTTATTGCTTTGCCTGGAATGCTTCACAGTATTAAACTTATCTATGTTACACTGATTGAAGTACAGGTATTGAAAAAAAAGTCTGCTTGTCTCATGGAGATGGATAAGTTTAATGCCATACAGTAAAACATTCTTGCATTCTAGACCAAGAACAGAAAAGTTCCCTATTGCATCTTTAACACTACAGAACAGTGCATGGGCAGTGTTTGAAATCCCCTTGAAGAAGCCCAAATAAAAGCAATTCAATTAAATAACATATGTCAAACAAAACCCTGTGATTTGGTGATTTATTTTGTCAAGTCTTAAGCCAAGTTGCCTGAGATCCAGAATACACACTTGTTCAATAATTTAAAAAGATCTCAGTTTGATTTTTGAAATGTATTTATTGAAATACAGATGGGAGGAGCCTATAGGGGGAACCAGAGCACCTGAGGATACCTAGGCACGGAGAGAACATGCAAATTCCACACATTATTAGCCAATCAGAGACATGCGTAGTCTGTCTGTATCAAAACAAATACAGCTTAAAAACGGAAAAAAGAAACGTAAAATATGATATAATATACGCAGATTTCTACAGAATCAATTAGAAAAGCACTAAACTGTGAATCTGAGGTGAGAGAAGTTATTATGTAAATGATATGTGACCAAAGAGCTCCTTTATTTCACCTGCATCGCTGAAAAAAACTAATTTGAATGAACATCTGATCTTTGCTTTGGTTTTAGCTCGAGACGCAACAGAAAAAGAAAATGAAATCCCCATCAGTTTACATGTTGCACTCTATAGTTTGTTAGTATAATGGTGTAGAATCAAGTCAAACATTTGGAGATACATTTTTATTGAAATTTGAATCAGAAATAAATTATTAAACCAATTATTAAACCCTTTTCATCTCATCTTTTTTTGCCAACGCCACTCTGTTTTTCTCAAGACCGACCAACCAGCGCTCGCGTATCATTTTACATTTGTTTGATTCTTTATATGAAATCATCTTTGATCCTTGGTGCATTTCCCCCTCTGGATTACAAGGAGGACACATCACTTTCATTCTTAATAAATGTTTAGCATCATAATACTCGGGTTAAATTTCCTTAAAAAGCCGAGGAGAATAAAACAGGTGAGTCCATCATATTGGTTTGGTTCAAAGCTTTTATTGTGTCATTTGTGGATGTTTAGTGTTGAATGAAAATGAGGCGCAGGGGGCTAATGCATGAGATCCAAACATAAAAGAAATGTTATTAAAAGACTTGAAACACGCTGAATACATTTACACTGGGAATCATCACACGGGCCATATCTGCTCCTTCATTACGATTATTATGACTGGATTTGTGAGATCGTTCCAGCTCTGAAGGCAGGGCATCTGGCTGTTTTTGATCTGAGACATGTTCTGATTATGAAAAGGCTGTAGGGTGATGTATGTTAAATAATTTGTGTTATATGTCCTTCTTTTAACCAGCACCTGCAGAAACTGGAATCCAAGGAACCGAACCTGGGACCTTCTCTGGAGTCTGAGAAAAAGTGTTTTTACAAAGATTAAAATTCTAGACAGAGCATTAATATCTCCATGGAGACGAAAACTGTGAACTGAATACTGAAAATTCGCCGGATTGGACATCGACTTTCAAATATCGGTTCGAACGTATAAATCAGTTGTTTATTTGCCATAGTCAACCCAGACGGTCTCATATTGTTTGAATTTTTACTAACACAAAGTTCTTTGGTAGTTACTTGAGAGATAAAAAACAACATAACACATCTGGATCGGTTTTGTCTTATTTTATTTTTGTTTTAGCGAAATAAATGCTGTTTTCAGTATCATTTGATATCGGGTATAGTATCGGAATCGGTATCTGAACTAAAATGCTGGATCGATGCATCCCTATGGTGATTTCCACAAAACCAACCAGCTAGCCTCTTTAAGAGACCATTTTCAAACCCGGTAAGTGAAGTGTTTTGCCTAAGGACACCAGAATTCAACCATCTCTCAGGCCGTTAATTTAAAGGACCCATATTACGTCGTTTTCTGACCTTTATAATGTTGTTTCTTCATCACAAACAGACCTGGAGTTGTGTTTTGTTTCATTCACACATGTTTAACACACAAATCCTGCACATTCTTACATATTTGAATGGAACAAAACACAACTCCAGGTCCGTTTTTGAGGAGGAAAAGAGTAAATTTTGCGTAATATAGAACCTTTACAAGCAGCAGATCCACCGTCTCCAGCCTCTCCTTCTCTTCACCAACTGCATTCCTCTTGGGTTGTTATTTTGCAAACAAACTCTCTCTCCACAATTGTTTTTGCTAGTTAATAATAAGTGAAATACGCTACTGGATCGTACGGCGTATTTTTTTTTTTAGTTGCAGGCAGGAAATTTACAAACACTATAAAAGTCTATTGTCTGGGAGGAAATAGATCAAGATTTGAGTTTTGAGAAGATGCCGGTTGAGCTGCACTTTACTGGAAAAGTGAACCGCCTGCATATCATTTCTCGTAAAATATAACAAAATATAAAAAACTTGGCGGACATTTTGACATCGTAAACAAATAAAAGATGAAAAAATGAGGAGGTGTAATCAGATTAACAGCTCTGACTGGCAGCGTCACAATGTCAATACAAAAACTAGAGTGTAAAATGTGAGGAGTCCTGTATTAAAGCTTGTCCCGCGACGAGGGGGCGGCGGCCATCTTGGGTAGGCTGATATACTGCTGTAGGGACATATGGACAGTGTGTTAAAGCGATGAGAGACAGATGCTAAAAGAGAAGGATGGGAGCGTTTGTTTGATTTGTGGTTTGTGATTGGCAGGTGCCTCGATGACATCATCAGCGTGAGTCAGGGGAAGGAGAGAAAAGAGAGGGAGAGAAGAGAGAAAGAAGAATAAGAGAAAAAGAGAGAGCAAGAGAAAGGCAGAGAAGAGAGGGAGAGGAAAGAGACAGGAAGAGGAAAAAAGATAGAGAGAGAGAGAAAGAGAGTGAGAGGAAGGGACAAAGAGAGCAAGAAAGATAGAGTGAGAAAGAGAAACAGAAAGTCAGAAAGGAAAAGAGTGAGAGAGAAGAGAGAGTATGACAGATAGAAAGAGTGGGAAAAGGAGACTAAGAGAAGTGGAAAAGAGAGAAAGAGAGAGAGAGAAAAGAGCGAGTAAGAGAGAGAGAAAGAAAAAAGAGTAAGAGTGAGTAAGAGAGAGAGAGAAAGAAAAAAGAGTAAGAGAGACAGAGAGAGAGAAAGAAAAAGAGCGAGTAAGAGAAAGAGAGAAAGAAAAAAGAGTAAGAGTGAGTAAGAGAGAGAGAGAAAGAAAAAAGAGTAAGCGAGACAGAGAGAAAGAAAAAGAGTGAGTAAGAGAGAGAGAGAAAGAGTAAGAGAGAGAAAGAAAAAGAGTGAGTAAGAGAGAGAGAGAGAAAGAAAGAAAGAAAGAAAGAAAGAAAGAAAGAAAAAGAGTGAGTAAGAGAGAGCGAGAGAAAGAAAGAAAAAGAGTGAGTAAGAGAGAGTGAGAGAGAGAGAAAGAAAAAAGAGTGAGTAAGAGAGAGAGAGAAAAGAAAGAGTGAGTAAGAGAGAGAGAGAAAGAAAAAAGAGTGAGTAAGAGAGAGAGAGAAAGAAAAAAGAGTGAGTAAGAGAGAGAGAGAAAGAAAAAAGAGTAAGAGAAACATAGAGAGAGAAAGAAAAAGAGTGAGTAAGAGAGAGAAAGAAAGAAAGAAAGAAAGAAAAAGAGTGAGTAAGAGAGCGAGAGAAAGAAAGAAAAAGAGTGAGTAAGAGAGAGTGAGAGAGAGAGAAAGAAAAAAGAGTGAGTAAGAGAGAGAGAGAAAAGAAAAAGAGTGAGTAAGAGAGAGAGAGAGAGAGAAAGAAAAAAGAGTAAGAGAGACAGAGAGAGAGAAAGAAAAAGAGTGAGTAAGAGAGAGAGAGAAAGGGTAAGAGAGAGAAAGAAAAAGAGTGAGTAAGAGAGAGAGAAAGAAAGAAAGAAAGAAAGAAAGAAAGAAAGAAAGAAAGAAAGAAAGAAAAAGAGTGAGTAAGAGAGAGCGAGAGAAAGAAAGAAAGAGTGAGTAAGAGAGAGAGAATGGGAAAGTGCGGAAGAGAGAGAAATTGAGAGAGAAACATTGAGAGAGACAGAATGAGTTGCTTCTTTGGTGAGTATTCATCATTCAAATACACTCCGTTCCACCTTGTGATGTCACGTGGTGATACAGGAAATGTGTTTTTAAACTCCAATAAACCTTCACTAGAATTATTTGGATCAGTTCAGTCCTGGGATTGCCTTTTTCTACTGAACTAAAGACAAAAGTCGCTGTCAAAACAAAAATCTTACTCAAACGTGTGAATGAAACAAAACATAACTTCAGGTATGTTTTTTAGCAGGTAACAACATTATAACATGACTTAAAGCTGAGAAGAGTCCATTTTATTTATATTCTCACGTCTCAAATCCTCACTGTGTCCTGTGGAGGTGTGTATCTTTGTAAACTTCAGCTCGGAGAGTCCCTGCAGTGAATTCTTTTTGTCCAGTTTTCGGTGGGAGGTCCCGACAGAAGGAGAGGTCAACTATGAGCAGACTCTACCCCAGCACCCACCTGCTCTGAGGCCCTGTCACACTTTGAAGACTGGAGACCCCTCTAGTCTCGTCTCAAGACTTAATTAAACATGAGAAAACTGTGGGTCAACACTCGGATTAAAAAGTGAATCCTGTTTTCAAGATATTGTTGTCTGCAAGTAGTATTTTCCGTCGTGTTGTGAATGGAGCTTTAGCGTAATCTTGTCATCTGCAATACTGGTATAAAACAAAAGTAAATATAACAGAGAGCAAGTGATTCAGTGGCTGGTTCTGGTCTTGCTCTGTATTTATTTCAGAGGGTTGGGTTAGGTCCTTAAAGAAGACATATTGTGCGCATGGATCAAAATGTTAGAATTTCCACATTTTAAATCGCAATATTCATCTAAAACAATATTTGCATAAAAGGTTTAAAAGGTTCAGTGAATGTAACATCAGCATACTCTAGAATCTGTATACTTAATAAGGTGCAGTATGTAACTTTTCTCCTACTTGTATCCATGGAGATGTTATTATTTAACCACGAATGTTATGGAGATAGGCAGTGACCCTACGCAAAAAAAATAAAAAAAATAAAACGCAGTGTATTTCCTGATTTGTTCTGGAATGGTCCAAGGAAAAAAGGTTTCAAAGTTAATCATCTGGATCTGGATCTGGATTTAACAACAATAATTTAATGCCATAACATGAAGACAAGCAGGAGTCGCCAACAGAAAAGTTACGTAGTGCACCTTTAAAAGTCCTATATTACACAAAATTGACTCTTGTGAACTTTTAATGCTTTTATAATGCTATTATCTCCTCAAAAACATACCTGGAGTTGTGTTTTATTTCACTCACACGTGTTTGAGTAAGCCTTTATTATTATTCTGTCTACATCTCCAAAGCTCAAAATGCTCTGTTCCACCTTGTGATGTCACGTAGTTGCAGTTTACGAGTTATGATTCTAGTGAAGGTGTGTGGAGTTTAAAAACACACTGGAGCACTTCTTGTATTACCACATGACATCACATGACAAGGTAGGACAGAGTGTATTCAGTTTGCGAGAAAAACTCAGCCTAAATATGCAGGGTTTGTGTGTTAAACATGTGTGAATGAAAAGAAACAAAACACAACTCTAGGTGAGTTTTGATGAGGAAACATTATTAAAAAAAAAAAGATCAGAAAACAGTGAAATATGGGCCCTTTAAGTTAACTGTATCAAAAATCTCCCCCCACACAGTCTGTTAGTCAAAGTCATGTATCCACAGCTGTTCCCCTTGTCTGAGCCCAGGTTAAACTGTACTAAATATATGTAAGTGCTTGTGCCCGTGAACCTGGGCATCTCTCATCTCTCCGCAGAGCTGTTGGCAGGACGTCCCATGGCAAAGGGGGGCAGAAGGGGGGTAAACGGGGCGGTAAGAGGGGGGCAGAGGAGCTGGCTGCCCTTCTGTGTCCACTGCTGCTGCTGCTGTGGTTTTGGGGGAGCCCTGGACGCTGAAAGTGACAGGGACATGCCAACAAATTACATCACTTCTGGCTGGGCGACCAAGGACAAAGGAGAGCCATATGCCAATCGGACGGAGAGAGGGAGGGAGAGGGGAGGCAGGGAGGGGTGGGTGTGTGTGTGGGGGGTCCCGGGGCGAGCGATGAATGGGCTCATGCTCTGTGGCTCCCCCTGCTGGCTGACCCCCGCGCTCACTTTGGGACACAGCGCTGACGCAGATGTATGAGGGAAAGAGCTGTGGTTTGATGCAACTGAACAAAACTGAAATGTGAAAAGAGAGAGAAAGCGGGAGGAAGAGACAGAGAGAGACACAGTGAGAGAAAGAGAAAGAAAGAAAGAAAGAAAGAAAGAGAGAGAGAGAGCGAGACAGAGAGAGAGAAAGAGGCTGTGCAGAGGCTGTTTGGTCCTGTTCACTCAGGCCACAGTGACCTCTCCCCTGACCTTAACAAACTTGACTTGTGCTGCATTTATGTGTATCCATCATAGACTGTATAAAGAAGTGGACTAAGTGAGTGTGACGTCACCCACAGCGTGAGGCTCAAGTCAAATGAAGCTTGCCGAGGCCAGTAGTTACAGGGGCAAATTTGGAGCCAGTTTCATAATAGGAACAGGGAAAATAAAAACACCAGGATCATGTAGAGCGGGTTAATACGAACATTTTAAGTCCAAAATGAGAAGCCTGAGAGCAGAGAGAGGGAGGAAGAGAGAGGTGACTTTTTTTTCAGTACAAAGTGAATTGGAGTCAGTGGAGCCGGAAGCACGCCCATGCTCACTTCCTATTTTGAACACGGCAGTTCGCTTTTTAGCTATGTCCATTTATATATACATCCATTGATATTTTTTTAATATACTGTATGTGTAAATATAGGCTGCAGCTTTCAGTTTCACCTTTGGCCAATGAATCAACATTTTTAGGACTTGGCTCTTTTATGGGATCCGAATCTTTTGGATCTGTTCATATAAAAGAGCTGTTCAAAAGACTCAATTTAACAAAACAAAACAAACAACAAAATGATAAGTAATCTAAATAAAACGTTGCACTACAATAACAATAATTTAAAAACAAATTCCCAAATATGTTTTCTGTACAAAACCTCAGACCCTTGAGTTGGTTTAGTGTTAGTCAAAACTAAAAAGAAAAAGATTTGTCTCTTCAGAAATGAGATCCGGTTCCATCTGTTCACGTTAAGGAACCATTAAAAAGAACCGACTCTTTCACAAACATCACATCACTACCACAGACCCCTGCATGTGTAGTCCCTGCCTCTGCTCCTGTCCCTGCCCCATGTGTACTGCACCTGTCCTGCCGCGGGACACGTTCTCATTTGGGACAGTTTCCTGGTCTCTCTGTGTCTCTTTAGTGTCTCAGAGATCACAGATTTGGAGTGAGGCGCCATGATTTAGAGCCTGTTTTTCCCATTGACATGATACAAATGAGCGTGGCATTAGAAGGTCAGACCCATAATTGTGCTAATTGGGACAATATGTTGAAGATAAATCACCACAGCTTGCAACTGGATCCTTTAATCTCTTTTGTTGCTTAAGAAATGCCCAAAACGCGTCGGCAAATTTACTTCAAAGCGCCCATTTTCTACTGTTTATTGTTGAGTTTTGCAGTTTTGGCCCATGTGGTTTTGAACCGTCTCCATTGGCCCAAAAGAAGCGAAAGGGTTTAACCTCGTAGTGGGGGGAAGTCGGTGGGTATCTCTTAAGTTGGGGCAGTGCCAATTTGGGACGGGTGTGTGGTGGTGGGGCAGAGGGGTGGTACCAGGGGGGCAGGGGGGTGGAGGTGGGGTGGGAGCCAGATGCCGAGAGAGTAGACAGTGCAGGCTGAAGGAGCAGAATATCAAGGTTGTGTCCCGGAACAGGAGCTGGGGGGATTTGTCACTGAGAGACGAGTGAGGGGGAGAGTGTGAGAGGAGTCAGAAAATATATAATAAAAATAAATAATAAATAAATAAAAATACATAAATAAACACATGCATATATACATAAAGAAATAGTAATTAGCTTTAGCATGTTGTAGTGATTTAAATGTATTGTAGAGTCATAACAATGCAGAATTATTGGGTTTGGGTTTGCCTTGGTGTTTGAGTTGAGTCCTACAGAATAAATAAATTAATTCTAAAATAAAATGTATGTAACATCAATTCACACATCAGTTATTAGAATACTTGGTCAATAATGGAGGAAATCTGCAATAACAACTCATGAATATAAATGCAATTATGCAATGTCTACTTAAGGATATGTCTATACGATTTAAAATGTTCACACAGTTTTGCATTTAAATTCAATATTGAAGTTAAATTGAAACTATAAACACATTTCCTTGCCCTGTACAAAATAAATCACATATTTACCAATAGCCTCACAACTGTTTTAATAATAATAATATGTATAATGTTTTGTTTTTATATGTTTTTGCTTTTAAACTGTTGTATTTTTTTATAACAACACTGTATTTCATAGTAATTCTCCACAGAACACACACTGACACTGGCATAACTCCTCAAAAATGTCTCTGCCTGTCCCATCATGAAGACCTGTGTGTTTCTGTCTGAACATTAAATAAACTTGAATTATTACAATGCCTACTTAATAACAGAGGAAATCTACAAAAATAACACATTAAATAACACATAAATGCAAATTCTACTTAACCATACAATCAAAAAAGTTTGCATCTTAGCATCTAAATGAAGACCTGTGTTTCTGTCTGAATATTAATTAAACATGAATTATTACAATACTTACTTAATAATAGAGGAAATCTACAACAAAAATTCATTAATAACACAAGTATGTAACCATACTGCAAACAACAATATCTAGTTAAAATGACTTA
Source organism: Taenioides sp. WSHXM2023 (assembly GCA_029959045.1). Classification (NCBI taxonomy): domain Eukaryota; kingdom Metazoa; phylum Chordata; class Actinopteri; order Gobiiformes; family Gobiidae; genus Taenioides; species Taenioides sp. WSHXM2023. The sequence goes on from CM057097.1 coordinate 24,102,783, forward strand.
AATTAAGAACATTTCACACTAACATTTGATTAGATTCAACTTGACTACCAATGGAGTAAGTCTGTTTTACTTAAATCAAGCAACTTCATATTTTGTTTCTTATTTTAAGTTGTTTTTCTTATCTTAAGTGTATTTTCATATTTTAACTATAAAATTCTTGTTCCATTGGTAGATAATTTTCAAGTGAAATTTACTCAAATCGTGATAAAACATTCTTAATTCAGCTAATCGTAACTTATTTGAGTTTTTGCAATATACAGTGTAAAAAGTTCATAGTGTAGCACCTAGATAAAGACCATTTTGCATTTCTGTGTAAATATCTTTATAATTTTGATGATTTTTTGGACTCTCCTCGTCTGGACATTTCCTCACAGCAGTTCCCATGCCCCCTTCCCCGTACAGTCCTCGTGTATTCAACCACTGATGTATGAAATTCAGCAAATACAAACCTTTGTACTCTGACACTGGCTAATTATTTGACAGATTGGTTCCCCGTTGTGTGGAGCAGACCCATCCCCCACAGCCAATGAAGAGGCCAGGCCCGGGGACCCCCAAAAATTCCTCTATAGACTCCCCTTTTCTATTCTCTGTGGGAAGATTACATTTTTTTCAGCACTTTTTGGACAGACAAAATGGGTGAGAAGTCTGCGTTTTGGAGAGCTGCACTGCAAAAACTAAAATCAAGTTAAGATTATTTGAATTAAGAAAGTTTTGTCATGATTTGAGTAAATTTCACTTGGAAACTATCTACCAGTGAAACAAGACTTTTTGTACTTAAAATATGAAAATCTTGCTACACTTCAAGGTGCATTGTGCAACTTTTCTGGTGGAGGGTCAGTCACCTGCTTGTTTCTATGGAGATGTCATTGCTCTGCCTGGAATGTTCCACAATATGACTTTAAACAGCTCTACTTTATATTTATTAAATTACAGGTGGTTTTACAGCTCAAAAATACCTAGAAAAACAGGCATTCGTACTGTGAGCGGGGTCGCCTCTCCACAGATCTGACCTGTAACTTGGTCTAGTTTGGACTCCATGAAGATAGAAAGGTTTAATGCCATACTGTGAAACATTTCAGACAAAGCAATAACATCTCAACAGAGAAAAGCGTTTGACGGACCTTCCACCATAAAAGTTACACAATGTACCTTTAAGATAAGAAAAACAACAACTCTTTACACTAAAAATAAGAAACAAAATCTAAACTGTTTGAATTAAGAAAAACACACTTTTCCATTGTTAGATAATTTTACTCAAATAAAGTAAAATATTCATAATTTAAAGATGCATTGTGTAACTTTTCTGGTGGAGGCCGGTCAAACACTTTTTTTTACTTTGTCCGGAATGTTTCACAGTATGGCATTAAACCTTTCTGTTTCCACGGAGACCAAACCAGGCCAAGTTACAGGTCAGATCTGTGGAGAGGCGACCCCGCTCACAGTCAGAACGCCTGTTTTTCTAGGTATTTTTGAGCTGTAAAACCACCTGTAATTGAATAACTGTAACATGGAGCTGTTTAATGTCATACTGTGGGACATTCCAGGCAGAGCAATGACGTAGAAACAAGCAGGTGACGGACCCCCAACCAAAAAGTTACGCAGTGCACCTTTAACTTTTCTAGATATTGTTTTTTGCAGTGTGGGGCAGGGCGGGGGGAGCCTGTGTGTGCCGCGGGGGGCCTGGAGACAGCAGTCAGCGGCGCCCTAAAAAGATTTTCTCAAGCAGAAATATTTAATCTTCTCAGAGAAAAAAAAAGAGGAGAAAAAATTTGGACAAAGAGAAAGCTAATCATGGTCGGGTGTGAGGCTCAAACTGTAGAGACCCCCAAAAACAAAACGCATTATATAAACCAGCACGAATACATCTGCATTTATAATTGTAAGGTTCCCACATTCAACAAACAGCTTTTCAGGTCTGGAAGCCCCAGAGACTGAATAATTAATGAGATCAAAATATTAGCATGGTGAACCGGTCACAAAACACTTGCCAAAAATGAAAGATAAACAAAAGACAAGTTTGAAAATGGTTGAAAATTCAGAGAAATAAAATATGGGATAATAATGTCAACAAAAATAAATGCTAAACAAAATGCAAACTTGGCATCTTTTTGGAGATTTGTCTGGAATGCTTCACAGTGCGGTATTAAACCTTTCTATTTTCCAAACCAAACCAGACCAAGTTACAGGTCAGATCTGTGGAGAGGCGACCCGCTCACAGTGTTTTTCTAGGTATTTTTGAGTTGATCACAATACACTTGCTAAAAACAAAAGATAAACAAAAGACAAGTTTGAAAATGGTTGAGGATACAGAAAAAATGCAGAGAAATAAAATATGGAATTATAATGTAAACTAAAATAAATTATTAAAAAAAAAAAGTAACCAAAATGTAAACTTGGCATTAATTTAAAAAAAAATAGAGAATACATATTGAACTGATGGAAAAAATAATAATAATAATAAATCCAGTAACTTGGTCTGGTTTGGTCTCCATGGAAATAGAGAAAGGCGCATTGTGTAACTTTTCTGGTGGAGGGTCCGTCAAATACTTCTCTCCATGAAGGACTTTGTTTGGAATGTTTCACAGTATGGTATTAAACCTTTCTATCTCCATGGAGACCAAGCCAGACCAAGCCAGTTACAGGTCAGATCTGTGAAGAGGCGACCCCGTTCACAGTCAGAATTTCTGTTTTTCTAGGTATTTTTGAACTTGCCTAGATGCGCCAAAAACACGAAACAAAAGACAAGTTTGAAAATGGTTGAAAAGAGACAGAAAATGCAGAGAAATAAAATATGGGATTATAATGTAAACAAAAATAACTGATTAAAAAAAAAAGTTAATAAAATGTAAACTTGGCATCAGTCAAAAATAGTGAATCATGTTGAACTGAAGGAAAAAAGTAAAATTTTGAAATGTTTACAAATTTGTTACATTCAAAAAGAATAAATAAAAAAAAAATGCTAATAATAATATAAATCACATTAGATTAACAATATTAACATGGTACTGATCAGAATCAGAATTCACTTACCAAAATGCAAAAGAAACCACTTTTTTTCTTTCTTTCTTTTTTTTTTTTTTTTTTGTTACTTTTTACAATTTATAACAAAAAAAATGTAAATGTGACATAGGAGTGTGTATGTTTTTTTTTTTTTTTTTTTTTTTTTTAAATTAATTAATTAATTTATTTATTTATTTATTTTACACAATCTTTACACAGACATGATTAAAATGAAGCTGTTCTACTTGTCACTATCAAATAATAATCAGAAATTTTGTTTAATTTAACTGTTCTTAAAAATCCAAGGTTCTCCTGACTATACGGACTCCTCACCCTCAGAGTATAGGGGGTTCTGGGGTTCTGAGGGTTTCTGGGTCGGGTTTTGAGGGTGTTCTGAGGGGGTTCTGGGGTTCTGAGGGAGTTCTGGGTGGTGTTCTGAGGGGGTTCTGGGCGGGGTTCTGAGGGGGTTCTGGTGTTCTGAGGGAGTTCTGAGTGGTGTTCTGAGGGGTTCTGGGTGGTGTTCTGAGGGGGTTCTGGAGAGACAGAGCTGTGTCCATGAGGCCTGATTGTTTTGGTCCATCACAGGTTTCCACAGGATTACACTGATCCTCTGCTTCAGCGACCACCTTTGATAAACCACAGTGTCTGGATTAAGAGAAGAGAAAGAGAGAAAAAAAAGAGACAGAGAGAGAGAGAGAGGAGGAGGAGGAGGAGGAGAAGGAAATGTAATGTAGCTCTGATTAAAAGTATAACAATAGACACTGCAACTTCATGAACTGGTTCTGTCTGTCAAAGAACCCAAAATACTACTAAAACTAAAAATATATATGTAATTTTAGTTTCAAGCCCAAAACTTCTCTCTATTATGAGCATGTAATAATTGGCTTAATCATTTTAGAAGTCAATATAGAACAGTTAATATCACTGTCAAAAATACATGATACAAACAATAAAAAAAAGCATTTAGGAACATGAAAAAAAATACATAAATAAATAAATAAATAAATAAATAAATAAATAAATAAATAAATACATAAATTAAAGGAAAAAAATAAACCATGATCTGCACATTAATTATATATCGTAGTCTGTGTTCACACTTGCATTTGGACTAGAACAGGACAAAAAATTAAATCTTAAACCAGGACACAAAAGCATATAGTGTATATTATAGTGTATATTTATTTGGATATAAAAAAGTATAAAAGTCAAGTATAAAAATGTCTTTTTGTCCCATTTGAAGAGAAAAAAACAAAAATAAATTTAAGTAACTGGGAAAAGGGCTTTCCTGTGTTCTAAAATCTCTTCGCGTTACCAGTATTATCATCATATTTTAAATTTACATGTTTTTCTGGACCATGTCTTTAAAAATAAAAAAAAATAATAATAAAAAAAACTTTTAAACTAACAGCACAGCCTTTTGTCGGGGCACCAAAATGTCATGTTGGCAGTGACATTCTCAAATCTCCTCCTTTTCTCTTTTTCTCCCTCTTTCTCTCCCCTCTCTCCTCCTCCATTTCTCCCTGTTGCTGTTTCTCTCCCTCTCTCCTTTTCTCCCTCTCTTTCTCCCTCTCTCCTCCTCCCTTTCTCCCGGTTGCCGTTTCTCCCCCTTTCTCCTTTTCTTTCTCCCCTCTCTCCTTCTCCATTTTTCCCTGTTGCAGTTTTTCTCCCTTTCTCTGTCTGTCTCTCACTCTCTCTCTCTCCCTTTCTCCATCTCTCACTCTCTCTCTCCCTTTCTCTGTCTCTCTCTCTCTCTCCTTTCTCCGTCTCTCACTCTCTCTCTCCCTTTCTCCCCCTCTCTCTTCCCGTCTCCCCCTTTCTCCCACTCTGTCTCTCTCACCTCTTTCTTTCTCCTCTGTCTCTCTCTCTCACCTCATCCCTCTCTCTCTCTGCCTCCCTCTCTCCCCCCTCTCTCTCTCTTGCCCTTCCTCCCTCTTCATCTCCCTCTCCCTCGCTCCCTCCCTCCTTTCGCTCCCGTGTTTTCTTCCTGTTCCTCAGACCCAGATTTAAACAGACACAACACGCCTGACAAAGCCGGCCTTGTTGTCTAAATGGGATAGCCTTAAAGGAGACTTATATTTCCAGGATTATATCTGTATTCAGTTGCAAATGATTCAGGAGGAGGAGGAGGAGGAGGAGAAGGAAGAGGGGGAGGAAGAGGGCGAGGAAGAGGGAGAGGAAGAGGGCGGGGGGGATCTTCTCAGTCTATGAATAATACTATCATTTGAATGAAGTGACACCTGGTTTTTCCAATGCCAGCCTGAGCCGGCCCGTTCCCAGCTCTCCCTCTGTCTGCTCCTGCTGCCTCCAGTTTCAACCAATGCCCCACTCCGGTAACTTTAGTCCCCTTAGACCCCTGAAAGGAAGCAAAGAAAGGGAAAAAAAGAGAAAAGAGAAAGTCTAAATTCTTATCAATCTCCTTAAAGACATTTTGAAAGAGCTGGGGTCGTGTTTCAGGGGGAAACTTCCAAATTAAATACAGTAAAAAGATAAAATGACACAGTCCCACAGAAGCTATCTGCTGTTAAAGACCCTTTTGTTGGTTTCCTGTACAGCGGTAGCAGGTTATTTTACTCACTTCACTGCCTTAAATGCTTTTCTCTCTCTTCATGTCTCCATTTCTCCATCATCCACCTCTCCATCTCCCTCTTTCTGTCTCTTTCTTTGTCCATCTCCCTCTACTTTTACTTTAGTATTTTTTATTTCATTTTTTTTGCTCCAATTTGTACTTTTACTTAAGTAACAAAACTGAGTACTTCTTCCACCACTGCTAAATTTACATGATGATTTAAGAGAAGGTGTTCTGTAATTTAACTTTTGAATAACAATGAGCGTTTCAGAGTAGTTTTCCGACACTTCTTCTATTAAGTAATCCTTTATAATACTTTTACTTGAGTAAAACTTTTGGTTGCTCTTCCTACAGTGAGTAAAATGACAAGTAACAAAAGTGAACAAATTAGATATATATTGAATCCGAGTGTGTGTCCAAACTTTTAACTTGTAATAAATATAAAATCATTCTTATATCAATACTAAAAAGTAGCAGTAGAGTAATTCACGTTAATGAGATTACATGATTTACTTTCTTAATATTTTTAGTAGGCCCTGTTTTATTTCAGAGGCTGTAAACAAAAAGCATTTTACTGACTTAAAAAATAAATTTACTTGGTCTTTCATATTACCAATGGTGGAAGAAGTACTTAATTTGGTTACTGTAAAAGTACAGATATTATAGCAAAAAAGGCTCAAGTAAAAGTAAAAGTATCACATGAAAAAATCAACTTACGCAAAAAGTATTAAAGTACCTGTGCAAAAATGTACTTAAAGAGTAAAAAGTATTTTGCGCATATAAGGCTTAAAATATAGTGATTTTTATGCAGATTTGTACTGAATTTTGTTCAGTAGAAACAGTTAAATGAGTATTTTTTTATTTGTATATTATTTTAATTATTTTTTATATTTTCATTTGCTCAAACGACAAACGTGTTAAAAATAAACCCTCAGACGTTTCAGCAGGTGGCAAACAATAATAAAAAATAAAATACTTTTACTTTTCAGTCCTGTTCCAAAATGTAGTGGAGTAGAAAGTACATGTACCTGGTCTCAGATGTAGTGAAGTAAAATTATCCACTTTAAAATCTACTTAAGTAAAGTACAGGTACCTATTTTTTTTTACTTAAGTACAGTACTTACATTCCACCACTGCATATTATTCTAAAATCATTTGCACATGTGTTGGAAAAACTGTATAATTTAAGTAATTTATTTATTTAGTTGAGTTAGTAGTAGGTCAGTGGATTTCCTCTTCTACCTCCTCCTCACTCGTACAATAAGGGCACAGTTCAGAGCTGCTGATTTGTATTCACCCAGCGTCTTCATCACAACGGACTACTGCAGTTCTATACGAGGAAGTACTCTCCACCGCCCTCCACTACGTGAACAAAAACGTAATAAAAGTTTTGAATAAGTGTGGTTTTATTTCTACTGAGTTGATTAAAGTGGATAAACAACAGATTTCTTTAAACCACTTCAGACAATTAAGACACAGAGCTACCGGGACTGTGGCTGGCAACCCTGAGGAAGAAAAGTAGTAGTAGTAGTCGTCATAGCAGTAGTAGTAGTGGTGGTGGTAGTAGTGGTAGTTATTTTTAAATTACACAAATATGCACATCAAATAGCTTAAAGGGCTATTTCTGATGTATATTATAATGTTTCCTCATCACAAACACAACTGGAGTTGTGTTTTGTTTCATTCACACATGTTTAACACACAAACTCTGCATATCGAGTTCTTCTCTCAAACAGAAAACACTCTGTTCCACCTTGCGATGTCATGCAGTAATACAGGAAGTGCTCCACTGTGTTTTTAAACTCCATACATCACTCCTTCACTAGATGGACTAGCTGGAACATTTCAACCCTGGAATTTCCAATCTCTACCGAACCAAAGGTAAAAGGAAGCTGTTAACTTGAAAACTACCACTATATGACATCACAAGGTGGAGCAGAGCATCTTGAGCTTTGGAGATGTAGACAGACTAATAATAAATGGTTACTCAAACGTGTGAATAAAACAAAACACAACTACGGGTATGTCTTTGAGGTAACTGCATTATAACATGACTAAAAGCTTATGAGTCAAAGTCTATTCTTTTTAACACATGCTTCAGTTGGACCCAGCTCCCATGATGCTTTGCGGGTTCATTGGTTTGACTCTAAACCAGTAAAAGTCTGTTTGCGTCTTTGTGTCAAACTCTGAATCATGACCTGAAGTTTCACCCACGTCAAAAACACAAACTTTAAAACACTTTGTGAGTTTTATGAGAGTGTAACTGTGTGTGGTGGGACAGGCCCAGATCCAGATACTCAAACCCCGCCTCCTATTCACAGATGCCCCGCCCACTGTGCACATAAGCCCCGCCCCTCAGATCTGCCTGGTTGAAGTCTTTTAAACCTGGTCCGGTACGAGTGGCTTGCAGCAGTAAACAAAGTTGTGTATTTCCTGTTGTCTAGACGCCACTGAAGTGCAAGAAAGGAGAAAAAGGAGTTGTGAATGGAGCTGCAGTACTACTAAGTAAGATTCTGGTTCAGATCTGGTCGGGGTCCCTGAAAATTGCTCCGAGGGCCCCCTGCTCCTGAGTTTTTGCCCCAGTGGTCTTGAAGGACAGGAACGGGTCAACAATACAACCAGCAGTGGAAGAAGTACTCAGTTTTGTTACTTAAGTAAAAGTACAAATACTGGAGCAAAGTAAGCGTATCACATGAAAAAAATCTACTTAAGTAAAAGAATTAAAGTACCTTTTTAAAAATGTACTTAAAGAGTAAAAAGTAAAAGTATTTCGCACAGTGAATAGGGGCGACTCTCCACAGATCTGAATTGTAATGTAGCGTAGTGCTGTCACCTGTGGGTTTAATCTGTACTGTGGAACATTCTAGACGAAGCAATAACATTTCCATGGAGACAAGCCACTAGAAATGTTACGCAGTGCACCTTTAACCATTGCTTTCAAACGTCTCAATAAATTTCAGTAATAATTAAAGCACATCAGACAACCAATACTTTTATACTACACTGTTAAATTCACACACGTTGTCTGTGGGTGTAAAAACTTAAACTCTACCTTTTTCTGTACATAACTTTGATTTAATAACTTGACCTGATAAATAAATACATAATAATAATAAAACGAAACCTCCAGCTTTGCCCGTCACCTCGCACAGATCCAGGGTCAGAACTACCCCATAAAAACCCTTCACCCCACACACACACACACACACACACACACAGACCTGCACATGGGCCTAATCCACATAAACACTGTGAGTCTATGAAGCGTGACTCTGCAATGATCTAGAACCACACGCTGCTCTGTACTGATCTTTATAGTGTCTGTGATACATGGGAAACAGCACTAAACAACGTGATTTAAATGTGTTTGGGCCAAAAGTAACAAGAAAACTTCTCGAGTGTGAAAATACTGAAAATACTGCAAATATAACGTTATACTGTGACATGAGATGGACGGGATGTGGTACAGTGTGTGTGTAGTCCAGCAAAGCGCAGAGTTTATGAAGACATGATTATTGCTGTAAACAAATACATAAATAATAAGAAGAGTTTGCATATGTAAGCAAACAATAATAAATACAATCAAATAAATAATAAAAAGTAAGTAAAAAGTTTAAGTAATCTGAAACATGCATGGTCTGAAATGAGATAATTGTTCTAGACAAATACATAAAATTATACTTTTTTTCTTCAGTTTTGGGTTTATACAATATGAAAACAAAAAAGATAAAATAAATAAATAAAATAAAACCGTCTCGCAACCCCTCTCTCCAAAACATTCAATGAACACAAGACAATTTTATTTAAAATCTGTTTCTGAATCTTTATAAACCGCTGAGTTATTAAAACATTTCACTGAATCTTGCGTTTTAAATGTGCTGTTTGAGCGTAAAAACCATCGCATTATGGATATTAGTTAGCGCATACCAGCCTCTGAGATGACTTTGAACTCTTAATATTTAAAAAATTCATTCTGTCTTTTTCTTCTAATAAAAAAAAAAAGCGAAAGAGCTTCTTTACTTCACGTGTCCCCGAAATGAAACATTAAGCTTTTTACAAGTTGTCTTATTTGAAGAAAACACAAAGTTTTTGAACTATTATTGGAATATTTCGAAATGCCTTTAGGAAAAATGAACGGGAAATTTACCAAAACCAGAGCGTGCGGTCACTGTTAAGCTCTGTTAGTTTGTCATTATAACAGGGAGATATCTCATACAAAAAGATTAGACTGCAAAAAGAACATTACAAATTATAATAAAACAAAGTTGAAGTTTACTCTTTTAAATAAGATGATTTTTTAATGTTGTAAATTTGACAGTGAAAGACTTAAATCTCAAGTCATTTCCACATATAATGCAGCATTATGGTTTGATAATTGTCACTGGGATGATTTTAAAGATATAGATATTATTTTTTATCAGTATCTCCCCCAACAGCCTGAGTCTAAGTCATTTAAGGACACACCTCAGAGCAGCTCTTTCACTGGTGCCTCATGTGACCTGTTTGTACCTGAATACTTTCTACACAATCATAACAATGCAGTACAGTTAGAAGTGCCTTTACTTCAAAAATAATATAATTAAAGTGGAAGTACAACACTGATCCATGCAATAAATGACTCAGTTAAGAGTAAAAATGCATTTAAGGAACTATAACTCAAGTATAAGAGAGTTTGAAGTTAACAGAAAAGGAAGGACAAAACAAAGATGCAAAAAACAGGTTTAGGCTCAAAGAAAAGACCACACAAATTTGAAAGGAGTGAAGCAAGAAACATAAATGTTCAAGTTGTAAAATTGTAAGAAAAACCTACATTTCTACTCAAGTAACAGTATAGTTACACAGTTATTTTATTTTATTTTATTTATTTATTTTACGCAAGTAATAAAAACATGGAGTCCGAAAACTACAATTTTAGTTTAATTTTAATTTAGGTTACTTAAATAAATGTGGGTAAATAAGCAGTGGTGGAAGAAGTACTAGTAAAAGTATCACATTAAATTGATTTAAGTAAAAGTAAAAAAATTAAAGTACCTGTTTAAAAATGTACTTAAAGAGTAAAAAGTAAAAGTATATGACACAGATTGAGGTCTAATAAAGCTTCAAATGTAGTGATTTTGATAAATATTTGTGCTGGAATTTTATTTATTTATTTTTTCACTTGTTTTATTTGTATATTTTTGTTTGCTCGAATTATGAACTTGATAAAAGATAAACCCTCAGACTATAATAAAAAATACTTTTACTTTTCAGTCTAGTTAAAAAATGTAGTAGAGTAGAAAGTACAGATATCTGCTCTCAAATGTAGTGAAGTAAAAATGAAAAATATCCACTGTAAAATTAACTACAGTGCAGATAGCTAAAATTTTACTTAAAGTTGGACTATGTAACTTTTCTGGTACAAGTCCAGCACCTGGTTGTATCCATGGAGATATGCTAGGGAGATGGCTTTCCCTGGAATGCACCACAGTATGGCATTAAACTTACTTATTATTTAATTGTAGGTGTTTGTTTGTTTTTATTTATTTTTTAACAATAAAACAATACCTTGAAAAACATGCAATCTGCTGTAAGCGGGCCCGCCTCTCCGCAGATCGGACCTGTAAATTGGCATGGTGCTTGTCTCCATGTAAATAAATAAGTTTAATATCACACTGTGAAAAATTCCAGGCAAAGCAACAACGGATCAACATGGTGACGGATCCACGACCTGCAAAGTTACACAGTGCACTTTTAAATACAGTACTTTACTACTTTTACTTTGTTACATTCCACTGCTGTAAATAAGTACTAGTCATAATACAAATATACAAAACTTACCTTAACCTCTTTTTACACTGATCCTGTTTGTATTCCTGTTGGAGTGTTAGCAGTTTTCTCCTGTGTCCCTTTGTGGTGATAGTATCTGCGAGTGGCTTCAGGCTTCAGACTCTGAGTCACAGGAAGTGGGACAGAGCTCAGCCTGAACACATGGAGTGAGTCTGAGTCAACCCCACATAAAAATACTCACGTTTTTAACATGTTTCTCTACCTCTTTCTCTTCATTCAGACTCAAAAGGGGCTCTGCTGTGAACTGTGAAGAGGGCAAAAACAGAACTGGTGTCATATGGATATTTAATGTTACCATGGATACTATCTGGCGTGATTTGGGACACCTGGGAGGTACTAAAATATATAATGTTTTTAATCTGGGTGTAAAGCCTAAAGGTGCATTGTGTAACTTTTCTTTTCTATGTTTTTCTCCGTGGAGATGTTGTTGCTTTGTCTGAAATGTTTCACAGTTTGATATTAAACCTTTCTATCTTCATGGAGACCAAAACAGACCAAGTTACAGGTCAGATCTGTGGAAAGGCGATCCTGCTCACAATCAGAATGCCTGTTTTTCTATGTATTTTTGACCTATAAAACCACCTGTAATTGAATAAAAGTAAGGTAGAGCTGTTTCTAGGCCCTAGAATGTTCCACAGTATGACATTAAACAGCTCAACCTTACAGAAGCTAGAATCTAGGCAGAGCAATGACATACCCATAGATACAAGCAGGTGACGGACCCCAACCAAAAAGTTACACAGTGCACCTTTAACTAACCTTAAATGTTTAAACCATTTGTTGTTAATCTCTATAGATCTGAGTCAGTGGGGTGCCTCCAGTTAGCATCTCTGTAAAGATTTCCACTTCAGCTTTTATCATTGAACAAAAACACATTGGTCTTTAGGAGATGTCAAACTGTGGCTTTCAGGGCCTTCACTTTTACTTGTATTGTTGGTTAATTAATTATTATTTATCCTTTGTTTTGTTCATAATTTGATTATACACAGAGTTTGGTATTCAGCTCTATAATATATTCACTTATTGCAAATATGAAAAACTGTCTATTTTTATGTGCTCAAAAATACACTATAAGTTACATTTAAACAAGGGAAGAGGGAAATCTTTACACGCAAAGTTGTCACACAATCTGAGTTGTTTCATTTAGCAAATGAAAGAGCAAATATCGCACTGTTTCTCTGTTATAATGTTGTTTCCTCATCACAAACACACCTGGAGTTGTGTTTTGTTTCATTCACATGTTTAACACACATACCTGCATATTTAGATTCTTCTCAGAAAACAGGACGTGCTCCACTGTGTTTTTAAACTCCATACACCTTCACTAGAATCATCTGGATCATTTCAGCTCTGGAATTGACAATCTCTTCTGAACTTAAGCTAAAAGGAGGTGTTAACTTAAAACATACCGCTTCATGACATCACAAGGTGGAACAGAGCATTTTGAGCTTTGAAGATGTAGACAGACTAATAATAAAGTGTTACTCAAACATGTGAATGAAACAAAACACAACTCCAGGTGTGTTTTTGATGAGGTAACAACATTATAACAAGACTAAAAGCCCACAAGAGTCAGTTTTGTGTAATAGTGGATCTTTAAAAGTCGACTTTACGCGTCCCTTTAGCTTCAAACACGTATGAAGCCAATTCCCCACAGACCTGACCCAAACTGAATGTACAACTATATCAATAAAACACTTCAAACCCAGACCCAAACACACATCTTGTATCTATCTCCCATGATCCTCTGGTACCTCATTGACTCTTTGACACGTGTACATCCAGCTCTGAAGGACGGCAGGAAAAAGCAACGAGAATTACACCAATCTTCAGCTAAAACTTCCCCATTCCGATCCACTGCTCTCCTCTCCAGATAAAGAAAAAAAATCAATACTCAGATAAAAGCACGAGAGGAGAGAGGAGTTAGTGAATTAAAGCCAACAGAAATACCCCGTTCACTGAGGCAGACTGTACATATAAACCACAGAGCCTATCCTACCTGTCCATCACGGGTCAGGCTCTCCAAATACGAGCTTTTGTTCAGATTTGATTTCCTTTTTGGTCCATTTTCAGTTTCTTTGTGTTTTGGGATGAGGAACTTGCTGCATCAAGATACAATAAGTGCTAAGTGAAGGTCTGGATATTGGTTTAAGGCAGGGAGTGTGGAGCTTTTGAGAAACATGGGTCTAGTGCGACGTTAAGATGCATTTTGTGTTTTTGTTTCATGTGAAATGTGATAATAACATTGGTTTAAAGGGCTCATATTACGCTATTTTCTGATCTATGTTATAATGTTTCCTCATCACAGCCTGGACCTGTGTTTTGTTTCATATTTAACACACAAATCCTACATATTTAGACTTTTCTCTCAAACAGAAAACATCACACTTCCACCTTGTGATGTATGTGGTAATACAGGACGTGCTCCACTGTGTTTTTAAACTAATACGCCTTCACTAAAATCATTTGGACAATTTCAGAGCCACCCCCTCTCCTTCCATGCAGCCCTAGAGCTACTGAAAAAGTGTCATGGTAAATAAAAATGTGAAATAAAAAATATATATTATTTTTAACACTCAAATGAAAATCTTAAGTTTGAACTATTTGTTCATTTCGACACAGAATATTAATCTTTTAGGTATTTCCTTTTAGTTCTAGCCATGCCATCCCCTCTCTCCTGTCATTGTGTCACACTCCTGTCTCCATTTTCTTTTATGTTCTGTTCTGTTCTTCAAAAAGTACATAAAAACATACAAATTACATTTAGTTTAAAAAAGCTGCAGTAAAAAATCAGAACTATATTTTTGCAAGAAAGTGTTCTGCTCTAGAGCTACTGAGGAAGTGTCACGATAAATAAACAGATCTACAGTAGAGCGTTTGTCCTCTGATCCAAAGGTTGATGGTTCGAATCCCGCTCCTGACGTAAACATCATTGGCTGAGCGTTCAGATCCACTGACAGGTCCCACAGATGAATGTCACTGTGTCCTTGGGCAAGACACTTAACCCACCTCGCCCCCAGTGTTTGCGTACACTGGTGTGTGAATGTGTGTGTGAATGGGTGAGTGGTGGAAAGTGCTGAATAAACTGTGTCTTTTTACCGTTTGACCATTGAAATATGTGAAATAAAAAAATATATTCTTAACACTCAAATCAAAATCTTAAGTTCGACACAAATTATGAATTTATGAATCTTTTGGTTATTTTCTTATAACCTCATCATATACCAGAGCCATCCCCCCCCTCCACTCCAGTCTCCTGTTTGTCTATCAATAGTAAACAAATATGTGAAATTTAAAAAAAAAACAAAAAAAAAAACACTGAAATAAAAAATCTTCTTAAGTTTTATTTGTTAAATTCAATCCAAACAATAATTTGTGTTATTTAATTTGTTTGTGTTTATTTATTTTATTTTATTTTATTTTATTTTATTTTATTTTATTTTATTTTATTTTATTTTATTTTATTTTATTTTATTTTATTTTATTTATTTGTTCTTAGCCTCATCATGTATCAGAGCCCTCCCTCCTCTCCTCTCATTGTTTCACACCAGTCTCCTGTCTCTCTATGTGATGTCCAGATAATTCCAGTTCTGGTTATGGCTTCAGTCAGCTGTTCTTCAAAAACACACTCCATACATTTGTCTGTTGGGGACATGGGTGCATGGAGCTTTCATTAAAACCCAAATGTCGTATTGATTGTGTTATCAGACCCCCACAGACCCCCGCTCCATCGATCCATTTCCTGATTTATGGTCATTTTGAACTGGGCTCCTCTGCTCTGATCATAGCAGGAAGCAAAAGTCCTGAGTGTTTTTATAGTGTTTTATTGCAGTGAAAGGTTAAATGGTTTGAAATAAATAAAATAGTTATTATCCAAAGAATGATACAAAGAATAAATCTGACAAACTATAAGAGTTGTAGTTTCTATATAGGCTATAGCTGCAGCTTCTGGTATTTGAGCTTACACTAGGCCTATGTTTTGTGTAATTCTGTTTTTATAATATGTTACAAGCTGGTTTTATCATTTCAGTATCAAAAACATACCTGTCGAGAAAATACCTGGAGTTGTGTTTTGTTTCATTCACACATATTTGAGTAACTCTTTATTATTAGTCTCCAAAGTCTTCAAAGTGCTCTGTTCCACCTTATGACACAGATGTAAAGATGAAATCGTCCAAATGATTCTAGTGAAGGTGTATGGAGTTTAAAAACACAGTGAAGCACTTTTTGTATTACCACATGACATTATAAGTTGGAAAAGTGTTTTCTGTTTAAGAGAAGAACTCCAATATGCAGGATTTGTGTGTTAAACATGTGTGAAATGTGTGTTTTTGAGGAAACAACATTATAATATAAGAAAATAGAGTAACATAGGCTCTTTAATAATGCTGTTCGGGCATCTGACATTACTCCTTTGCTAAATCATATTTCAAATTGTCATAATTTTGACATGTGTGGACTCATAAAAATAACTATTTCTTAACGGGAAGGCGTGATGCAGTGGGTTAAGCATTTACCCTCCAGCTCCGAGGTTAGAAGTTCAAACCTTGCAGTTTAAAGGGGCCAGATACACGATTTTCTGATCTTAGACAAACTTTATTGATCCACAAGGGAAATTATTTATGATCTACGTTATAATGTTGTTTCCTCTTCACAAACACACCTGGAGTTGTGTTTTGTTTCATTCACACATGTTTAACACACAAACCTGCATATTTAGGCTGAGCTCTTCTCTCATACAGAAAACACTCTGTTCAACCTTGTGATGTCATGTGGTAATACAGGAAGTGCTCCACTGTGTTTTTAAACTCCACACACCTTCACTAGAATCATTTGTATCATTTCCGTCCTGGAATTTCAAATCTCTACTGAACTTAAGGTAAAAGGTAACGTTAACTTGAAAACCACTGCTTGATGACATCACAAGGTGGAAAAGGACATTTGAGCTTTGGAAATATAGACAACTTAATAATGCAGGATCACTCAAATAGGTGTGAATGAAACAAAACACAACTCCAGGTATATTTTCAACGACGTAACAGCATTATAACATGGCTTAAAGCTGAAAAGAGTCAGTTTTGTGTAATATTTGACCCTTAATACTGAATGCCTCTCTTATTTCCTTTGAACATAAATATTTTTTCACTTCTGGAGGCTGACACAAATGTCTCACTCGTAGCATCGAGGAAAGGGTCAGGGGTTAATAGTTAGTCATATCTTCGTCTTTGGTCTCTTCAGCTCTGCACAAACTCACCTCCTTCAGCTGAACCAGGATCAGTCTGATTTACTGCCGTTCACACTCACTCTAATCCACAAACAGGAACTGAGACAGAGGACTGGGCCAGATCTACGGGGACACCGCCGGGCTAACAGTATTTCACAGAAGAAGACGCAATCTATGGTTTCAGAGTGATGGGAAATGTTGTTGTCATTACAATTAACGATTTAAAACAAAATCTAATGTCTTTTGAGTAGGTAAGTCCTTAAAATTGTCTGAAACTCACTAATACAACATGCTATTAATACACAAAGCTAAAGAAATTATTAATATTTATTATTAATCAGATCAGCATGGTTTAAGATTCTGTTGGTAAAATGTCTGCATATTTGTATAACGCTATAAATATTTGGTAACTAAATTTCTAACTCTGATTTGATGATGTAACTTTTTGAATAACTATTTTCAAATCATATTTAATCTGTTAAATTTGAAGTAACTTTGAAGTATCTGTAGTTGTGGTGGTAGGGTTGGTGGCAAGATAATACTTGAAAACTGTTGTTCATTAAATAATAATATAATAATACCCCATCTGGCATAAAGTTCACCCAAAGTTAAAGCGCCAGTATTACAGTATTTCTATTTTCTATGTTATAATGTTGTGTTTTGTTTCATTGACACATAGAGTTCTGCTCTCTAACAAAAAACACTGTCTATACTCTAATCATTTGGATAATTTCAGCCCTGGAATTGCTAATCTCTAATGAACAAAATGTAAAATGTTGCTGTTCACTTGAAAACTGGGACTATATGACATGGTGAACTTTGGAGATGTAGACAGACGAATAATAAAGTATTTCTCAAACATGTGTGAAGGAAACAAAACACAAATCCGGGTATGTTTTTAAGATAACATTACTTAAAGCTCACAGGAGTCAATAATGTAAAGTTCACCCAGTGTTAAATGTCTGAGTTTATTGCTATTCATTATGCGAGATACAAACTCTAGAAAGCATCAACACACGCTAAACAGGAACAAGTAACATCTTAATTGTAGAACCACAAATGCCTAAATCGTACCCATAATTCCCACCATCTGTCATCAAATTCAGGTGCACACTTACGCTAACTCAGTCGATACAGTTGTTCCTATTACACAGTGAGTACCCCATCTCAAGCACCTCTTATTCCTAATACACGGCTCTCCTCTCCGCTGTGGGCCAATCTGGAAGGGATCATGGCCAAGTAGCGAGTTTGCTAGTTTGATTTGGTGCGTTGCTGCTGGTTACAAAGAATCAATAGTGAATCAAGGAGGGGTGAGTCCTTAGATAAGCGTTGGGGGCCACTGGCTATTCATCATAAAGAGTGCGTTAGCTTGATAGGTCAGAGGACATGATATAGAGACCTGCTTATCTGGGCACAGCAGGGGAGGTGGTAGACATGAAGATCAATACAACCTCTTCTTGTAAAGCACGCAATTAAACAGCTGATTCTGTCCTCCCCCCTCCGTGACTGTTAATAACACATAATTACAAGTTTGGGGACAAAGCCGAAGCGCGGGATTACAGCTCTGGGAAAGTATGTGTCTTGTGTCTTTACAGTCGCTACAGTTTGAAGAATTCGAAGGTCAGATGGTGGTGTAAACAAAAATTCACTTTCTGTGTGTTTGGGCCAGTAGTAGAGCTGTTTACGAGGTTTATTTATTAACAAATGCGTGAGAATTTAACTTTTCAATCACTGATTATATGAAAACACTTAAAGGTGCATTGTGTAACTTTTCAGGTGGAGCGTCCTTCAAACGCTTTTCTCCATGGAGATGTTTTTGCTTTGTCTGGAATGTTTCACAGTATGGCATTAAACCTTTCTATCTTCATGGAGATCAAACCAGACCAAATTACAGGACAGATCTGTGGAGAGGCGACCCCGTGCAGTTTTTCTAGGTATTTTTGAGCTAGAAAAACCACCTGTAATTTAATCAATGTAAAGTAGAGCTGTTTAATGTCATACTGTGGAACATTCCAGGCAGAGCAATGACATCTCCATAGAAACAAGCAGACGACAGATCCCCAAACAAATACTTACCTTGTGCACCTTTAACTCCACTAATTACAGCCTTAATAAAACATGAAGAAAGAAAGTTCATAGTCTGGATTAATGAGACAGTTTGAGTTTGTTCAGGAAGGGCATCTGAGATAAATGCGGTGGAGAGAAGTTAGTGTCTATGGAAAACCTGATAAGTTGTTTCATATGAACAAATTAGGGCAGTTAGGGTATTTATTGCATATTGTTAAATAAAGTCTCTCTTCTTGCTTCATTTTGGTGTTTTTATAATGTGTTACCGAAAAGTCTTCCTTGTTTTTTTCAGGTTTTTCATCAACAGCAACTTTTCTCCCCACAGCATTTATGTCAGATGCCCATCCTTAACAAACTCTGTCTCTTTAAACTCACTGCACTCTATAATGTGATTCAGTTTTGAGTATCAAGTGACATTCTGGTTTGGGGAAAACAATTAAAAGCCCAACTGTCTCAGACTTTGGCAACAATAATGTGAAGAGAAATGAATATTGTGATATTACCGGAGAGAGGCCTATCAAAATAAAAACTATTTTAACTCATTTTCATGTTTTCACCCAAAAGTTAAATAGTTGAAAATAAAAAAAAAATGTTATGTTAAACTAGTTCAACAAAAGAAGAAGGAATTTAAGATGTTTTACGCAGTGATTTGGAAGTGGTGCATGAAGAGCCGTTTTGGTGTTTTATCCAGACTCCCGCGAGTAAAAGTACAGGGATAAAAATGTCCCCACAAACATCACCAGAGCTCACTATTCTGCTACTTCATTTGCTTCAGCAACAAAACTTTAAACACATTTAGACTCTTTTGTGGCGCCAAATTGTGGGAGGTCGTTGCATGCGGAGCCCTGGCCAAGCAGTAGCCTATCGTAGCCGGCTAAAGGGCAGCTAATGACGGAGCAGAGGCGGAGGGAGCAGCGAGGAGGAGCGCCGCGCCGGTGTGTGTGACCGAGGATCACCGCACATCACACGGGCACCAGCGCGGGACCAACCGGGACGGGTCCGCACAAAGAGCACCACTGGGACCCAACCACTGACCGCGTAAACTTCACTTTTTGCTGGACATAACTTATCTTTTGCTCTCTTTTGGATTTTTGTTATCAAACGTAGGAATTGACTGTCTTTGATTGGGTTTAGACTGTGTGAGATTGCAACGGGAGATCCATCAAAAGTCGCGTAATTGGGCTTTTTTACGCAAAACCTTCAAACTACTCAGGTGTAAACAAGTCAAACATACGCGTCCGAATAACTGAATCCTGACTGACAGTGTATGTTGAGCGTAAAGTTTTGGTACAACTGACGGGACAGGCTTTAAAGTTGGACTGAAACATGTTGGAGTTGTGCGTGACAGTGCGTCAAACCAACACGGGACCGGAGGCGCACCAATAATTATTAGCTCTCATCCCTCATTTCCATAGCTCTCCTGAGTTTGGCTGGACACAGGCCAATATCCCGCAGAAGGGCAGCTCGAGTCGTAAAAGCCGAAGCCGTCCTCAATCATAATTACTCTGACATGCGCAATCTGCACTTGGGTAGCTCCATCCACTCCATCAGCTACGGACGCTTATTTGAGAGCGAGCCGCGCTACTGAAGGCTCCCCGTGAACCCCGCTCGTCCCACCGATGGTCCCGGGAAGGAACAGCGCCATGTCCCGTCGAAAACAAGCCAAACCTCAGCATCTCCGGTCCGAGGAGGAGGCGACAGCGCGCGGCGAGCTGCTCTTCGGACACGGTATGGTCTGACTGTCCGGATTTAGACGCTTAAACTTTTTTTTTTTTTTTGTGTTTGTTTGTGTGTAGTTGTTTTTTTCATCGTCAAAGATCGCTGGAAATAATTTAACAGATACACAAACACAATTTTATACTCTCAACTTTTCCTTTTTACGCACGATATTTTTAGTGCGTAAAAGTGAAGTTTGGTTTTGACAGTTATGTTTTTTGTTTACTTTTTAACTTTATTCAAAAGTCAAATTTGAGCATTCGAAAAATAATTTGCTATATGGTTAGTTTTTAAGTTTTGTAGTCTATGTGCCCTAACTTCCTAGCCACGTTTACTGGACATTTACTGGAACAACATCGCTGACAAAGCAGTGGCACCAAACCAAATGTAACTCTATAATAACTTTATTCATTCTATTAAGTCACGCTGGACGTTTAAAGGGACTTGTTTAATCAAATATAAAATAAATCAAATCAACTGTATGATTAAATATGAGGAATATATTTCAGCCAGTCATATTTTGTGAGTGATGATCTGAGATTTAGAGGCCTGGCACAACAACAATAACATTTAATGTGTCAAACGATCTTATCTCACAATGATATATATATATATGTATATATATATATATATATATATATATATATATATATATATATATATATATATATATATATATATATATATATATATATATATATATATATATATATATATATATATATATATACAGTGGCAGCATTTCCTTAATGATGCATGTGTAAAATTGTGATATAGTGTTGTTATAATTTCAGTGATTATAATGTAACTTGATCTCATTGGTTGAATCACGTTCCCTGCTATAATTCCTCCATCTATTCAAATATTGAGACAATTTAATTTTCTCATGATTTGATCCGCACTGTATCGTAGAGTTATTAAATCAGCTGTTCTAGAGTATAAGATATCACTGTAATGTCTGGCCACTATACCCGTATACACTATTCCAAACACAACTCACTTCATAATTTATTTTTTAAATAATATATATAAGAATAAAGATTACACCGACATAATATAGTTACATTTTTATTTCACATCAAAACTAATTACCTATCTTTGCAAATTTGTAATATAAAAAGGGAAGTGTACTGTGGGATAACTTAGACTTGGACAAACTTTATTGATGCACAAGGGAAATTATTCGGACACAGTAGCTTGTACATCACAATATAATATAATAACAACGACAATAACAAAGAGCAAAAATATAAATGGTAATAATAAATTCAATATAAGTAGCAAAAGTAGCAAGAGACTGGTGTCAAATACGGCATAATTATATAAATGTATATGTACAAGTTACAATAAAAATATGGAAATATAGAAATAAAAAATATATCTCAGTTATCTACAAGAGGTCGTAAGGAGAAACAGTGCAAAGATGAAATAATGATGGACAGGACATAGGGTTATCTGTTACATAAAGGTGAGTTGTTGTACAGTTGTAGGGAGTATGGTATGAATGTAGTCCTTGTCTGAATCTTGTCTGTTTTTCTTCATTCAAGCAACATTAGATTCTGTGTAGCGAGATGCATTTTCATATTTTAAGTACAAAAAGTCTTGTTCCATTGGTAGATCATTTTACTTTCAAGTGAAATTTACTCACATAAAACTATCTTAATTCAGGTAGTCTTAACTGGGCTGGATTTTAGTTTTTGTTGTGCATTGAAAACTTCACAGATCTGACTAGGATGTCGTTAGGTTATAGCTTTGAGTCGGCTCCAAATATATTTATCTGAAGAGGTTCACTCGTGTCCAGGCTCCTCACAGTTGGGAAGGGGAGGGAGGTGTATGGGGGTTTCAAATGATTGACTTAACCTTTGTCAGCTTCACCCAGGGAGGGGTCAGAGCGTCGTGTCCCGATCATAATACAATTAGCACGTCAACAGCTGCTGTCTGATCTTCAGGGTCAGAGGTCAGGAGAGAGGAAAAAATGTATTCGTATTTAACAATAATATTACTAAAGTACTGCTAGACTTAGAGGAACTTTATTGATCCACAAGGGAAAGTATTTGGACACAGAAGATCACACATCACAATATATTATAATGACAAAGAGCAAAAATATGAATGGTGACAATGAATTCTAAATAAGTTAGTAGCAAAAATAACAAGAGACAAGTGTCAAATAAGGTAAAATTATATAAATGTATTTGCATAGAGTGGGGCTATAAAAATACATCATTATTTGTGTAAAAGATATATATTTGGTCGTTAATAAAAAATTTTATTTCGGTGTAATCAGACATAAAAAAAAAAAGAATTTGATTCAACTAAGAGTCAAAATGTAATGTTGCTCTATAAATTGTAAGATATCTTTACTAAATATAGGTTTTCACGGTAAAATAGGCAACATATAAAGAAGTTACCGCCACACAAAATTACCAGGAGTGACTTCGCTTAAGTAAAAAAGTAAAAAGTTAAAAAGTTAAACCCAAGTTACCATGTTCTCCTGTCCGGAATACAACTTTCCCTGACCCCTCTCCTTTAAACCACAGATCCCGAAAAGCATACATCTGTTTTCACAAGCGGTTACAAGGGTGACAATCTAAAATAAATTTCAATCGCAGTTATTATTATATTTGCTAACACTGACGCGCACGCTAAATCAAAGTAGATGGTTTCTTTGTTTTTGTTGGACGTAAGTCTCGTAAAGTTTTGACAAAGAGCTGAGTATTTTCCTGTGTGTTTTTTGGATTGGCGTTGGTGATTCACAAGACCACCCAGCATGCGAAAACGTGTATAATTTTACAGTAAAAGTTATTCTTACTCACACTAACTACTACACTAACTTTGTATCCTTTAAAAAAATACAAAAATAAGTTATAAAATGCATGACTTAACCGTCTGCGAAGTTTATTTGTCTAAAGATTTAAGCGTATACAGGTCAGACCATTGTAACTGCGTGGTGTAATATATGTGGTAGTAAAGGAGCTCAAAAGTTGCCATGGTTAAGCGCCTTTTGTTTGGGAGGACTGGGAGGGTAGAGAATACTGGGAGTTTTTGGGCGGATCTTTGCGATAATGAAAGTTTATTAACAAAGAAAAAAAAAAAAAAAACACAGACAGATGCTAAACAGAACAGAGGAAAGCAATGGTAATGTTTTGTAAAAAGTTAAGGACAGACACTGCAGGTGAGCAGGAAAAACGTCTTATATTTAGAGATATCAATTTGAAACTTCTGCTATAGTTGACTCACATAAATGTAAGAAAAATATGCAAGTTTATCATCGTGTAACATTTTCATATTCAAATAAGGCGTTTTATGTGTAAAAGCATCCACATTTGGGACATTTAAAACACAAAACATGAAAAGCAGGTTTAAATTTGCTTCTTTTTGTTGACATGTTAGATACTAATAAATATAGAGGGGATTTTGGGTATGTTATTTAGTATTTGAGTAAACAAGATCTAACTGAAAATTTGCCTAAAAATTCTAATTTCGCTTAAATTTTTAGACTTAAAACTAGAAGAAATCAGACTTGGAATTAGATATTTAAAAAAAAAAAAAAAAAAGCATTTTCAGGAATCGGCCTTTGAAGTCATAATGTCCCATATACTCTACTCTATGGAGGGAAGTTGATTAAATTAAACATTAAAACATCTTTCGGTGCAGAGTAGACAGTTTTGTTGTTTCCACTTGAAAGCCTGTTTGCTGAGGGAACAAACTAACAAAAAATAAATGAATAAATGAATAAAAAATAAAAAGTTTTGCTAATAGTGTCTCGCCTTGTGTATTTGTAGATAAGAAAGGAGCAGAGACAGAGGTGAGACTGTCTGGCACTGGGACGAATATTTGTACTATAATATATAAGTTATTTATGATTACCTGGCTAGAATTAAACTTAAAGGTGCATTCTGCAACTTTTCTGGTGCGCTACCTACTTGTCTCCATGGAGATGTTATTGCTTTAAACATTTCCATCTAGCATTTATTCATTACGGGTGTTTCTATTACACAAAAATACAATGATTCCTTCTGTGAATAAAGGCGACTCTCCACAGATCTGATCTGTAATGTAGCGTAGTGCTGTAACCTGCTTGTTAATCTATACTGCAGAACATTCTAGACAAAGCAATAGTATCTCCATGGAGACAAGCAGGTGGGGAACCCTCCACTAGAAATGTTACGCAGTGCACGTTTAAGTACAAGTTCAAGTACATGTTTTAAAATCTTCTCCAAAAAGTACAATAAATGTAACTAACTAAATTACAGTAGTGTGAGTATTTGTTTCTACCCCAGATATTTAAAAAGAGTGGAATCAAAATCAACTCACTGTACAGCTTTATGTGTTATACCAAAATGCAAACAGGTTTGAATTTAAAAAAAAAAAAGTCATTCAGTTTTGGTGTAGATACTTTATTCTGAAATATATATGAGTAAAATATATAATGTTAATGTAAAATCTTGAAACAGTATTGAGCATTTCAACTGGGGTAAGTTTCAATAGTGACTCAAAGTAAAAACACTGCAGAAAGTGAAATCTAGCGAAGTTAAAATGAGTTGAATTAAGAAAGTTTGAACCTGAAATTCTTCAGTAAAATGATCTACTAATGGAACAAGACTTTTTGAGACTTAAAATAATAAAATACATCTTGTTATACATAAGAAAAACAACAACTCTTTGCTATTAAAATAAGAAACAAAACCGAATCAAGAAAAACACTTATTCCATTGGTAGATAATTTAAGTTGAATCTACTCAAATCAAGTAAAATGTTTTTGATTTAAGTCATTTTAACTTACCTAGATGTTACTTTTTGCAGTGAACAACTATAAAACCTGTAACACAAAAAATATTCCATTTAAATCAGTTCACACTCTTTACCTTGTGTGGCTTTTCGTTAACAACTTGCAGCCTATAATTTTGAATAGCTCTAGCATATGTCATCGTAACACATAATGTTGTTAGTAAACTACAAAAATTGCGTTATTAAAATCAGTGAGAGGAAGCGTGAGTGTGGAGCTATAATTTAGTATTGATTCGTCCAAATCCGTCCATCTGCTGCTCGGTCTGTTTCTAATGGACCAAAGCCTGAGCAGATGCAACAGTGACTTCTATGAAAGAGACACACAAAACACATGGGACCAGTGAGAGTGGGAGACGGGGGCAGAGTCAAGGTGAGAATCACAAAATAACATGTAAAGGTGCATTGTGTAGCTTTTCTGGTGGAGGGTCTGCTACCTACTTGTCTCCATGGTGATGTTATTGCTGGGATGTTCCACAGTACTCAATTACAGGTGTTTTTATTTCTCAAAACTACACCAAAAACATGTATTATTACTGTGAACTTCTCCACTTCTCCACAGATCTGACCTGTAACTTGGCCTGGGGATGTGGCTGCTACTGTAGAACATTTCAGTAAAAAATAACATGGAGTCAAGCAAGTGGTGGACCAGAAAAGTTACACAATGCACCTTTAAAGTGCATCTAACAGATTTTTATGATTCTCTAATTTTGAGTTGATTTTGGTGGGATTTTAACTATTGTAAATGTAAATTATAGTTTTACACCAATCAAGAAGCAGTTTGTGAAGTTGTTTGGCACAATTTACACACAAGAAATTCATTTTTCTGATACTTTAAACATTAATTCAACAAAATAAATGTGTTTTCTTTATATTTGTAATTGTCATGTAATACTTTCTGTGTACATTAGAGGAGTTTTGCTTGGTAACAGTACAATGTCACGATATCCAACCAGGAAGTCAAATTTTAAACTTAAGAAAATAGCCAAATTGGGAAAACAAGTGTGAATGTTTTAGCAAAAATCTAAAATATAATGATCTTAACTGTGTGAAATGAGTAGTCATAAGCACTTTAAATCAAAAAGAAGTGTCAGGACCTCGTGTTGATTTTATGGATTTGCGTCAATGGATTTTACTCCTAGAAATATTGATGTTAGACCCAGTTCTAACTACGGATGTCAAGATTTTCACGGTTTATTGATATTTAGGTCACAAAATCATAGGAACACAAAACGTATAATTAAAGGCGCACTGCGCAACTTTTCTTGTGGAGGGTCCGTCACCTGCTTGTCTCCATGGAAATGTTATTGCTTTGTCTAGAATGTTCCATGGTAGAGATCACAAGAGAGACAACTATAGGCCGCATTACAGGTCAGATCTGTGGAGATGCGAGAGAAATGTTGTATTTTTGAGGAACAGAAGCAGCCGTAATGGATCAATGCTAGATAGATGTGTTTAATGACATACCATGGAACATTCCAGGCAAAGCAATAACATATAACATCTCCATGGAGACAAGCTGGTAATGGACCCTCCACCAGAAAAGTTGTGCAATGCACCTTTAAGTGATTTCAACATAAAGCTTGTTTGATAAAGCTTAGCATAGAATCATAGACTTTTAACAGTAATAACAGAAGATTTTTTTTTTTTTTTAATAATAATAATAATAATTGTGAAAAAATTGTGGTGACCCATATTTATTTGTGATCAGTTTTTCTTTGACAAACTAAAGTAATATTTAACTCAACTTTGGAAACAATATTATGCTTTCCCCCCTATATTATGATGTGTAGTTTGTGTAGTTTGAAGAACAGAGGCAAAAACATAAAAGTGACTTCAACTTTTACGGCACAGTTTTATGTTTCAAATAAGACGCAAACCCAACTACACATATATGGTGTGTATAGTGTTAATTAGCGTTTTATTTGTGAATAAATTAAAGACAGTATAATATGCTAAATAAAAATTAACACAATAAAGACGAGTTTTTTATACACCTTCAAGGCACTCAAAGCATTTTACATCAGAACCACTCACCCACTCACACACACATTCATACACTTGTGTATGCACTGGGGGCGCGGTGGGTTAAGTGTCTTGCCCAAGGACATAACAACAGCATTCATCTTTGAGAGCTCAACCAATGATGTTTATGTCGAGAGCGGGATTTGAACCGGCAACCTTCGGATCAGTGGACAAACGCTACAGTGATGTAAATCCATGTTGTTAATCAGTGGTTCTCACAATAGTTGAGAAGTTGAAAGGGCAAAGATAATACTATAAGAAGAAATACAAGAAAATACTATAAAAACAAACATAAACTCATAATCAGACCTTTTGATCCACTGTTTTGTGCATAGACAACTCTCTTTACACTATCCTGGTTTGTCGACATTCAAAAATATTCATTGAAATCAGGGTTCGTACGTTGAACTAAAAAGGCAGTTGAGGATGAGCTGATGATTGAATGATATGAACGCACAGAAAATCAATGCATCGTATGGGATTTCATTATCTGTCTGAATGAACAATTGAGAGGTCACTATGGCTTCATTGAACTATATTGATTTTGGTGAAGGATGGTTAACATGCAAAAACAGGGACTTTGAGATGAAACATTGTAGACTGTGTAGTAGCTGTCACTTGCAATAAAACATCTGTGTTCTCAATAGATGCAGAAATTCTAAAAAGACAGACTTAAAATTGGATATGTATTACAGTTAGCATGCAAAGTTGTGAATTATGAGAATTGGCTATTGAAGTATAGTTAGTATAGGTTCTCAAAAATATATAGAATTCCAGTTATTTATTCTTAAAGGTGCACTGCGCAGCTTTTCTGGTGGAGGTTTCCGCTATCTGCCTGTCTCTATGGAGATGTTAATGCTTTGCCTGGAGTGTTCCATAGTATTACATTAATTAAACGTATCCATCTAGTATTTATTCATTACAGGTGTTTCCATTGTTCAAAAATACAATGCATAACATTTTAAAGTTTTTAATTATTTTTTGCAAAACTTAAAAACACAAAAATATAAATTGTCCATCACAACAAAATATACAGTATAATAACATAGTCTCCCTAAAAAATCTAAAGTTTGTTTTTGCTGGTAGATTTCATAAATAAAAGAAAATATGAGCTACAGAACTGAAATAAACTTGTGTCCATTTGAACTTTATTTGTTCAAGAATAAACAATTGTTAATATTTTTCACTCTCTTATATAAAGTGGTCTTGTTATTTTATTTTATTTTTTTACATTAATTAATCTTACACTGTGTAGCCAACTGCTAACAATAAAATAAAACTATTGTGGATCAGGACTCAAAAGTGGGTGCAAAAAATTTGAAAGTTTTATATTATTTTTTTCAAAACAGAAAAAATAAAATTAATTATCACAAGAAAATATACATTATAATATTGTAGTCTTCCAAAATCACAAAAATTCAAAAGTTGTGGATTTTATAAAGATAAGAAAATAGAGCTATAAAACTCAAAAACACTCAAATAAACATGTATCCGTTTGAATTTTATTTCTTCAAGAATAAAGAATTGTTCATATTTTCCACTCTCTTACATAAAGTAATAGTCTTGTTATTTTATATTTCATTCATCTGTCCTAACCCCTGTTTTCCTTTCTCTCCTCGTAGACTCTACTGAAGGCCTATGCAGAGTTGACACCAGTGTAGTGGACCCCACCAGCGAAGACACCCACATCTGTGACAAATGCTGCGCCGAATTCTTCACGTGGACCGAACTCAACGAGCACCAGAAACTTTGCACCACGGACGACGCTTTGGTGCTCATCGTAAAAGACAGTGAGGATTCCCAAACCGGACCCTCTCCCATTCCCAGCATTCTCTCCACTGACTCCTCCCCTCCAGGATCTCCGGACTACGAGATTGGAGGAGACATACTTGGGAATGACAATGAAAGCTCGGATAATTTAGAAGAAGCTCAAGCCCACGACCAAGATGAAGGCATGGAGGTTGACGCTTTGCAGGATAAATTTACGTATAATTACACAACAAGTTCTAGCCCTCAAAATTCAGAGTCAAATTTACCATTGAAATCACTAACAACTGGCTATAGCATGCCGAGTACTAATGTAACTCTTGAAATCCTCCATAGCACCCGTGTAGCAGTGGCACAGTTTTCCCAAAGTTTAAATAATCATCCAGGGGCGAAGGGGGCACCAGCTGCAGCTATCCCAGTAATTCTTGAGCATTTGCTTAATCTACAACAACAACAAGTGCACCAGCTCCATCTCATTGAACAGATCTGCAGTCAGGTTGCCTATATGAATCGTCAGCCCACACAAGCAGCGCTCAACCCAGTGTCCAGGGTGCTACCTCTGGGTCCTATCCCATTTTCCACTCCTCCCACTGCGATCTCGGCCTCCATCTTGCCTCTATCAGGGACTATGCCTTCCTCGGTCAACGGACAAGCTGCTGTAACTTTACCATCAAGGCTAGAGAAAATGCAAACTTCACAAACTTTTACCAGAGATTCGTCAGAAAACTCCAGCTCAAGTAGCACCAGCGTGTCCACATTCCTTCCTCCTTATACTAGTAGCATTAGCAACACGCCAACACTAAGCTCCTCCACTCCACTCTCCCTCGGGCCAAGCAACCTTCTTAGCCAATCTTCAAACCTTCCCTTTCTACCTCAGAGTCCACCCGGCAGCAGCAGCGTCATCTTCCCCAACCCGTTAGCTAGCATCGCAGCTACGGCTAACGCCCTTGACCCACTGGCAGCGCTAATGAAGCAGCGGAAAGGCAAACCTCCGAACGTGTCTTTATTCGATACTAAACCAAACCCAGAGGAACCCTTTTTCAAACACAAGTGCCGTTTCTGCGCCAAAGTCTTCGGTAGTGACAGCGCTCTGCAGATCCACCTGCGTTCACACACCGGGGAGAGGCCCTTCAAATGCAACATCTGTGGAAACCGCTTCTCCACTAAAGGGAATCTTAAGGTACACTTCCAGCGCCACAAAGATAAGTACCCACATGTCCAAATGAACCCATATCCTGTTCCGGAATACCTTGACAACGTGCCAACCAGCTCGGGAATTCCCTACGGCATGTCTATCCCCCCGGAAAAGCCAGTCTCTTCGTGGATGGAGAGTAAACCAGTTGTAGCCTCTTTGCCCGCCAGTCTTGGTCTTCCGATTGCGCCCGCTGTCTCCGGTCTGGGCAGCTCAAATGACCACATAAGTGTAACACCATCCCTGAAATCTCCATCAGCTGGTGAATGTATTTCTTTGTCACCTAACCACACAAGCAACGAGGCGCGCTTTTCTCCTCTTTCAGAGCCGAGCCGGGAGATTGAAGCACCCAATTTACTTAAGAGCAATGGACTTCAATTTATGCATAACATTACTTCAAAACACAACTTCGAATCTAGTACAATCTCCACTCCGGAAGCTAGCACCTCACCAGGTCCTACTTCTCCAGCAAACCACACTGAAGATACAAAACTGTCCACCATGTCTGATTTGATCCAACCATCTGAAACCTCCAAGCTGCAAAAACTAGTTGAAAATATTGACAAAAAAATCACAGACCCCAATGAGTGCGTGCTTTGTCATCGCGTTCTCAGTTGTCAAAGTGCCCTGAAAATGCACTACAGAATTCATACAGGTGAAAGGCCCTATAAATGTAAAGTGTGTGGTCGTGCTTTTACAACTAAAGGTAATCTAAAAACTCATATTGGTGTCCATAAGGAAAATCCGCCAGTCCAAGTCCAGCATTCATGTCCAATTTGTCAAAAGAAATTCACAAATGCCGTGGTCCTTCAGCAGCACATTAGAATGCACATGGTGGGGCAAATTTCGGACTCAAATAACATGGAAAGTCCCCAGGAAATGGACTCCGAAATCTCTTTGAGCGATAAGAACTTTGATAGTGTAAGTAGCAACAGCAATGATGTAACAGATGATATTTCAATGGATGAGGAGGAGGAGGAAAATCTGGAAGAAAGTTTTAGCAATTCACCAATATCATCTTTTTCAAGTTTGGCAGCACTGGAGAATCAAATGAAGACTATGGACAATGCATATAAATCGCTAACAAATGGGTTTAATGACAATGTTAAAAGTTCAGAGAAAAGTCCAAAAAGTCCAGACCAGATAAATTTAGAAGGAGTTACCAGGATCAGATCTCCAGTCCTGGGGAAAAGTAGAACTGGATCTCAAGAGGATTTGGGCCCTTCGGTGAAGACAGAACTATCTCAAAGTTTGACTAACTCTGCAGAGACGATCGGCACAGAGCAAAAAGAAACTCAATCTACCAAACTGAGCATGAAAGAGGAGACGCCATACTGCATGTCCTTCCACTTCAGCCCAGGTAATTGTTAATTTCCGTAGGCAACATATTGAAGAGGATTTATCTTTTAAAACATATAAGATAGAATACATGTTTTGCTTCAAATTGCTATTAATCATTATGGTGACGTTCATCATTTTTCCACATTCTGAAACCATGGATTGACAAGTCTTGTTCTACCTGTAGTTAGACCTCTACAAACATTTTCTTAAATTCTTGGGATACTTGTATTAGTTTATGAGTTCATATTTCAGTCTTGCTTCAATAGTGTTTTTGGAGTTCATTACAATTAATTACAATGATTTTTCCAAAATTGTGCAGCCTTACGGAAAAGGAAATATATTTTTATTATATTTTTATGAAATATGAGAAAAGTAGGAAATAGTAAAATTTAAAAAGTAGGAAATCTTCAATGATCCGATCCGTTCTAAGCAGGAATCCAGAAGCAAAAAGAAAATGTCCAAGATACTCATATGTAAAAATCCTTATTATGGAAGGAGCATACGGCACTTTTCCATTTTGATCAGGTCTTCATCAGATCAAACCCTTAAAAAAAAAATAAAATCATGGTATAGAAATATTCAAAGATGTTCAAAGATGTTAACGTGTCTAGAATTTTTCAAATCTCTACCAACGCCTAATTTGATCATTCCCACCTTTCCAATACATTAAATTAAAATATGAGCTGCAGGATGGCCTAGACATATGGTTGCTGCACATCCTCGGTGCTAAACTGACCTTAGTCTTGTGATAGATTCCCTGCTCCAACAATTTCCTGATGAATGTCTCTCCCACTCTTTACCCTCTTTAGTGCTAAGTACTTCGTCTACAGGGCATAAACTAAGTAATAATAATTGGGAAATTTTAAGTTAGGTTGACGAGAGACAAGTCTGGTTTACACTGAAATAGAATCCTTTAAATATAAACTAGTACATTTTCCCTAATAATTCAAAGATGACTCAAGTCATTTTACAATTAACACATTGCCTTGCCTTGTTAGAATATTATTCCCTCATCATAAACCTACCCGAAGTTGTCTTTTGTTTCATTCACATTCATGTTTGAGAAATCCTGCATTATTAGTCTGTCTACATCTCCAAAGCTCAATATGCTCTGTTCCAACTTGTGACATCATGAAGCAGTAGTTTTCAAGTTAACAGCTCCTTTTACCTTTTATTCAGTTGAGATTTGCAATTCCAGGGCTGAAATTATCCAAATGATTCTAGTGAAGGTGTATGGAGTTTTAAAACACAGTCACAGTCACTTCTGTATCACCACATAACATCACAAGGTGGAACAGAGTGTTTCCTGTTAAAAGAACTCAGCCTAAATATGCAGGATTTGTATGTTAAACAAAACAAAACTCAAGGCATGTTTTTGATGAGGAAACAGCATGTTAACATAGATCAGAAAATGGAGCAATATGGGCCCTTTAAGGTAAAATTCCTTCTCCTCCTTTCTCTTCTCAGCTGTTGGCCAAAGTACCCAGAGCCTTGTCCCCACTTCCACACCATTGGGCCTTTTAAAACCAGAGTTGAATGGACAACCAACCATCTCCAGTGAGCTCCATCCTCCTCCTGCCCCGTTCAGTGTCCACATACCCCCAGCCTACCCCTCCCCGGGCAGCCCAGGACCCCTCTCTCTCCTGGGGCCCGCTCCTCCACGTCGCACCCCCAAACAACACAACTGTAACGCCTGTGGAAAGAACTTCTCCTCCGCCAGTGCCCTTCAGATCCACGAGAGGACACACACGGGAGAGAAACCCTTCGTCTGCTCCGTCTGTGGCAGGGCTTTCACCACCAAAGGGAATCTAAAGGTACAGTCTCATGTTGAGAAAGCTGTGTGGGGTTCAGCCTATACTTTTATATGCGCCATGAGGACTGAGGACTTTTTCCCATTCTAAAGATACAATATTTTGTTTAAACTTGTTAATGGCAAAGATCCTATTTTTTTTTATCATTCTAAAACCTATGGACTGACTCGTAATGTATTTGTGTAATAATTTCCATAGTAGTCAACAAAAGTGAGTCTGGGTTAAAGTGCAGTGGTTGTTTTATTTGAATTGAATTGTTCTCGAATGTTGAAAATGTTTTTGAACATTTTATATCACTGATGCAATGTCCACAGTTAACTTTGTAAACTGTGCAACAGATGATATGCTAAATACTAAGTCAAAAATTTACATTGTTTAGACTGGAAAGCAT